>OZ020122.1:20992903-22242903 GCA_963971155.1 Anthrax anthrax
TCCAGAGATGTGTATGTACATACATATTTATGTATTTCAAGTATCTTCGTTAATGTTAATGTTGAATAAACATTGAATTCTATGCTTTAGATTGCCTAATTTCTAAGGGCAAGGCTCAGTATAGAAATATAACCGTTCTACGAGTTAGAGAACCATTGAAGAAGAGGATTGCGTGATAATTACTTAAACAAAATTATCATCACTTAATTTTAAGCTAGAACCAAAATATAGATGTAACGTAAGGTAAAATAAATATACGCAGCTGTATAATCAAATTAGTTCACCCATATTGGCCAGATACATTGAAAGCGACACGTTTTTCACGCACTCCAGAATGAGTTTGAATATATGGTTTGAATACATTACTTTGCTTTATGTCACTTCTTTAGTTTAGCTAGACTCAAAATGCATTACATACATACATATGTATGTATAGGCATAATTATAATTTTTTTATTGTATCCAGTATCAATCAATTTTTCAACACTTATCCTAAACGCGATAATAAAACAAAATATAAACAAAATTTTGGAAATTAAGCAGTAATCTGATATTTTTGTTTTTGTTTTTTTTTTTATTTCACATCCCATAATCATCCTTTTTTACATCATGCACAAAAAACGTACTAGAATACAGACCCTTTAAAATGTCAATGTACAAATGAGAATAACATTGAGCATCGTTTTCTTATTAAAATACATTTCAAGAAATAACTCGTTATGTACTCAATTGTACACTGAAAAGAAGCACCCTTTAAATTTTTCTTATTTAATGATATATGTTATTAACGTTCATTTTTATTCTCTCATTAAAAATTATACAAGATCCTAATTATCCTAAAAAAAAAATATATCTCATGTAACTACTCAAAGTAAACAAAACAATTTTTTTATTCTTTTCAAAAAGTTATTAATGAGCGAAGAACGACGTAAAAATGATTTTTTTTCATTATGTCTGGAGAATATTTGAGGGTGCGTACATTGACACTGTGTAAAAAAAATCTGATTATAATGAATGTGTAAGCGCGTATTTTACACATTTAAGGCCTAATTTATTTCAAACTGAATAGCTAATTAAGATTTAAAAAAATGTAAAAAACAATTGATACAATGAAAAAATCATAGTACGTGGCTTATTTAAAAACTGAAATTTAATAACAATGCATTTAGACGGTGTTCCAGAACAAACTTAATTCGATATACTTATTTCTCTTAGAACTCAGAGTGTTTCTAACAACATATCATTCTAGACCTCTTCCACGTAAAAATTTCATCTCTTCTGAGATAAATAATAACAAAAAATCAAAATTCTTATATGAAATAAAATTCATGTTTTAGAAATTATTTGTATAATTTACCCAAAATGTTTTTAAAAAATATAAAATACACCCATTTTTTCAATTAATTTTTACCTATGTTGTACGTATGTAGTAGGTATATGCTATGGACTACTTAGGCCTAGAGAAGTAGAAAAATACATATATCACAACTTTACTAATATTTTCCTTACACCACCTATGAAACCCGAGATAAATTAATCGTGAATTTTAATTTAAAACATCGAATCAACTACATACATATGATTGTTTCACAATAATAAAAGTAATTTTAATATTCATTGCATATACAGATGAAAACAATCAATACATTTTAAAAAAAAAATTTCCATTTATTATTTTTATCACTTAATAAAGTGTTTTCTGTAATAAATTTTCAGAATATTAGATTTTTGTTTGTATAAATTACATCAAACAGAATAACAAATTCAAATAACGTGTAAATAATTTTGCTGTCTATTTATGATTATTAGACAGAGCCGTCTTACCCAATTGGTACACACGTTGGTATTGTGCTAAAGGCGTACGAACCTATAGACGTCTACAAAAATGTAAAATGAATTCGAAGAGAATCCTTGGAAAAGTTATACAAAATGGCCCTCAAATGTCTAGTCACTGGGATTTATATGTAGATCCCATCTATTATTAAGGCTCGATTACATTTCTTAAAACATTAATTTATTTATGAAAATTAACGGATAATAATGTACAAAAATTCAAAAATAATTCAAACGATTGAATAACATTGACATTAAATTGAAATTGGCTTACGCACACAGTTTTCATGCAAAAGTGTCTATATAGGAACAAAGATGATTTTAGAACGGCCCTGTCATCAGACAAAGCCAAAAATATAATCAAGTTTATATTTAACACCTTAGATTTTTAAAAAATATTTTATGTAAATTTTTCATATTTGAATGGAAATTTGTTTTTAACTTTGATTAATTTTGAAAATGATTGTGACACCTTTGAAGATGCATGACTGTGTTTATTGTTCACGGTAGAAATAAATTGAAAGAAAAAAGTAATAAATTAACTTTATATTTGAATGCTTTACTCGTATCACTATTTGTTTATCTATATTCAATTTTATTTTTTTCAAAAGTAGAAAAGACAAATATTATGGCGCCAATGTCAATTTACTATTTTAACTATAATTGTCAATAATTTTAACATTTTACGTTAAGTTGAATGGAATATTACGCTTATGCCAATGTACATACATACATAAATGTAAAACATTGCTAAAAATTTCAATAATAACATAATCAAGATACTTATTTTTATACATAACAGTAATACGCAATCTGTATGAATTGCAATTATGTGTGCATGTGAATTACTCAATTATGTATAAAAATGTTATAACTTATTATTTAGTAACCATTGTAGATTAAAAGAAGTATTAGTTTAGCAATAGATTATAAAGTATCATTTGAAAATGCAATGAAAAATATTTCAATAAAAAATGAATTAACAATTTATACATTTCAATTTGAAATTTTGTTTTAACACTAGTGTACATGCATTTGATACATAGGGTGTCCCTATGAATTCAATGATTTCATAAAATACTTCCCATTTTTCATGGTTGAATGATTATAACTTCGACTGCTTTCACCCGAATTCAATTAACCATAATTTATTGAACAAACGTAAACCTCAATCTCAACCTGACGTCATTTACCTCACCAGTACGAAAATTTTAGGTCCCTATATCCTAGAAAGGAGAGAATCTTCGAACTAGAAACATTTGAATTTTATGTTTTATGACCTTAATTATGGTACACACTGTATCATCGTGGTGTACATCCCTATATCTTCTATTTTGCAATGCAAAACACAAAATTCTTTCTACAGTATACATGTTAACATTGATTTTGTCAAGGAAGTTTTTATTGTTTCTTACATACACATAAAAATATATCGTAATATGTACATTCCTAAGTACATACCTACATAATGTATTCTCTGCTCTAGGTCATATATAGGTACTACATGCAATTGTATTATATGTCCATAAATATGTACATATGTGTTCAAATGAAATGTAATGCAAATTGTATTTGAAATTGCATAAATTTTTTAGTATACTCTCGTACGACGATATGTATGCACTTGTACGTGTACGATACACGTGCATTGTACATGCTAAAATGTAAATGCAAATGTAATACAAATTACACATTATCATTACTATCGTTATTACAAAATCGATTTTAATATGACAAACAGGTGTTGTTTTTAAAATGAAAAAGAAAAAAAAGAAATTAAAATGAAATTTCTAAGGTGTGCAAACGAATAACATTCACGTACATGTACTGGTTTTTTTCTTTCTTTTAGTTTTTACATTAAAATATCTTTCAGGTGCAATCAAAATTCATGTGTAATCTACAGTAGGCACATTGAAATTAAAATTAGGTATATAACAGATACAAGTATTGATATCAAAATATCGTAGTTGTACCATGTTAATGTTAATGTCGTCCAATACAAGCATTTCACTAGACAAAACAAAAAATAGTATGAACCTGGTAGATCGCCTACCATCTGCGATGAACATTTCATAATGAACTAGGTTCTTACATTCAAAGATTGTAAGGTTCAAGTTGTTTGCACATTGTGGGATTCGTGGAAGAATGATAGTTACCAGGGTGGGTCATTTAGGAGATAGCAAAAACATCAGTGAAGATTTTTATATAAAATATGTCAAGAATATTTTTCTACCTTTAGAATCAGAATCTATGTTTACATGAAATCTTCACTAATGCAAATAAAAATCTGCACTAAAATGATCATCGTAAATGATAACTGCTCTATCGAAACTCATATGATTTTATTTTATTTAGTATCAAGCTTTAATATTAAGTTCATATTTAATTACATACATATGTGTCACTATGATAGTATAATTAATATCATAACATCAATATATCTTAAAATCCTTGTATCAATAGCATTTATCTGTCATTAACCATAGATCGTAATTTATCAACTAAACATTAAATCCGAAAAATTGTTTTAAATTATTGCGTTATTCAAATAATTTTCAAAATTAAATAAAGTAAAATACAATCATATACCTATCGGTTATTGTCTGTTATTCTGCTTTTAACCTTCGTTCGTCGATTTTTCTTTTATGTTTCATAAAAATAGAGTCCTTAAAAGTCCTTAAATGTCAAGAGTTCATGAAAAATGACAAAAAGTAAAAAACGATACTAATTTGTGTATGTTAAATGCATAGGTATTTTATTTACTAAATTTATATGTATGTACATATGTGTGTATTTTTTACATATGGATGTGTGGATACGTTTATATACTTCAAAACTCATATGTATATATAATATTGTATTGAATTTTACAATTGACCATCATTTTATCTTTTGACAGTTTTTTTTTTTATTGTTTTGATTTTTCTTAGAATTAAAATAAGGAAGAAATACATACCAGGTAGCATTGTGTAACGTACACAGACAAATAGTAACCGTATACTACACGATAAGATAAGGTGTAGCATAAATTATTGTTATAGCACCTTTTTATTTGTTAATAAGAAAAAGAAAATTAAAAAAAAAACGAATAGATAAGTTTAGCAGGTGTGATTTTTTATTTTAAATAACAAAATGTTCATAAAACTGTTAAACGATTCTTATTACCATTCTTCGGGGGATTTGTCTTTTTCCTTGTACAGATACTCATAGTATTGTAGTAATGAACAACCCGATGTAAATGTACAGTTAACATTATATGCAGGTGTTTATAATTCTGGGCAATGAATATTTTATATCAAGATAACAAATAAAGTGCTTATCTAGTTTTAAGGACAATGATAAAGAATCTTTTTAAATACTACAAAAAATATATCTCTTAAAAATGCCAAAAATTTCCTTTAGAAAATGATTGATTGACATCGAATTATGATGTTCTTTGTTAGGCATTTTTTCTACAATTTGAGTTTTCATTTTTCTTTTCATTTCCATTTATTGTGTTAATTAAACACTTCAGAAAATTTAATTTGTTTTCAACACAGACACACCATTGTCAAAGGAAAAATCATTTATTTTTCAGATTTTTTTTCTTCTGTTTTGTATTTTGAATTATTTCTATTTTTCGTGTTAAATTTAATTTAATTGAATTCAATTTAATTTTCGTAAGGATAATAATGTTTCCTCGTTTTTTATGGAGGCGTACATAGAAATATCCTTTGAAGTATAATCAATTAAAGAGGAATGAAAGAGTTTTTATTAAATTGAATTCGAAGCAAAATATGGAAGTCTACAATATGATAAAAACGTATTTAAGAGCTTTTTTTTTTCAATGTCATTTTAAACAGTTAAAGCTTAACGGTCTGGTCTATCTACGATAAACGAAGGTCTATTAAAATTTCAAAATTTTGACCGTTTCACATACAGCCTAAGTGGGTACTTCATTTTTTCCTCGAGTGTGTATGTACATATTTGAATGTGCTCAATACATACATATGTTTTTTTTAATATGCACTCATCTGTGCTTAATGTACATATATGAGTACTGTAACTTTAAATTAAATACTTAGCTTACATATGTACATACATACATACATACATACATTCATATGTGCATGAAGGGTGTATGCACGTCTTTCTTAATATGTAGAAATTGCATCCGTATGAACAGATCAAGGCTAACTACTTTAGATAATAGTAATTCATTTTTATTCTTTCATATTTTATTTTTTTTAAATATTTTATTTTCATTTTTGTTTTCTTTTTAATTTTATTTTTATTTTATATAATGTCATTTATTGTTATTGTTTTTCTTTTCATTTATTTTTTATTTTTCGTTTTGTTTATATTTAACGTACATATAATTGAACATCGTTTATGTATAGACATGTGCAATTTATTTTGTAATATAATAATAGACAACAATGTAATGTTTGACTTGACTTCCGCTTCTCGTTTTCATGCATTTACGTATACAGTAAAAATAATAAAATAATAATAAAAAAAAAAAATTATATGAATATGAGTAAAAAAAACTGAATAATCGTTTTTTTATTAAATTGCATGCTTTTGTCAATCAAATTCGTGCTTTTTTATTTCTTTGTGTTATCTTTTTTTCTGTTTTTTTTTTTTTTTGCTAATGATGATACAGTATGAATAATGATGAATGAATAAATGGAATAAAAGAAATGAAAAAGACCTAATGATAATTACTTACATACATATGTATATATACGTACTAAATAACTTACGAAATTAAGGTAGAGTTTCCGCTTTTCATATTCCAAATGGATCATGCATACATCTTATGCCTATATTATGTGCATCAATTTGAGTTATTACGTAAAATGTCGGCTAATTGAACTCTATTATATGTGTACACATACTGTGAAAGAAAGTCATAAAATCGAATTATTTATAAAAAGAAATTCATTGAACTTATATGATGAAATAAAAAAAATTCACAAAATTTTGAATATGATGACGCAAATGGTATTGCTGAAAAATGTTTACAATAAGAGTCGTATAAGGACATCGATTGTAGTGATTATTAACTAAAAATCAAATTTTCTTGTTAGATAGTCATTTCGTATAGTTTATAAATGGGATTGGGTACGAAATAATGAAATCTCTAAATACTGGGCTTTATCCCTTCCTTCACGCTTTCTGTATGTACATACATAGACTGTTTTCCTTTGTATTGTACTTTTATGTATTTTATTTGTGTACACTATATGCATGTGCATGTTGTAATTTGTAAGTTAGCTGGACATTTATTCAAGGCTTTGAATCATAAAAAAGTCATTCAATTTAAACTGTAAAAAGTAAAAGTAAACGATCGTAATTTAAAATTTTCAAATTACATACTTAATTTTCACATTTTTTTAAAAAAAGTTATCATTGGTAATTTATTGAATTTTTATTTTCATTTAACAGTTTATCTGTTATTTCATTATATGGTTTTATTTATTGTTTTTTTTTTTTTTTTTTAAAGTATTTGCATTCGTTTTCATTCAAAAAAATACATAAATGCCAAACAACATCCCACAAGAATTTTATTTCTTTTATGAAAAAACGTTAAAAAATATTTAATAGCTTTTATTTAAAAAAATAAAATAAAAAAATTAATAAATTCATACAAAGAATATGTGAGGTAATTGCAAAATAAAAAGAAACACAAAGCAAATTGCAAAATAATATTTCATTGATAATTACGTCACAAAAGTTATGAAAAAAAAAAAAATGAATGAGAAAATTATAAAAAAAATCACATAATGCTTATAATGCACGTTACCTATTTCCTTTGATTAACCCTGGAATACACGAATGAAGAAGAAGAAATTTATAAATGTAATTTGAAAATGAGAAAGATTAATGATAGAAAAGTGAAATTAATATTAAAGAAAAGTAATGCAATTGGATAGTTAAGGCCATTCGTTCATTGATGCGATACGATTACGATGTAATGCTGGTTTGATATCATCCATGAACATAGGTTATCTTATGAAAATCCAGTCGTCTTACGATTTTTATCGTGAGCTAATCGTGGATACGATAAAACAATTGACGTTGAATTGTGATCAAATCATGATAGTATCGTATAAATAGATGAAGATCTTAGTGGTACAATATGTTATCTAACATTAGACAAATCATGGATTCAATTCATCGTAAAGCCGTTACACTTCGAGTAGAACTTTTATTTCTCATACATTTCACGAAGAATGTTCATAATTTTGATAATTCAAAAAATTCACCAATCCATTCATGCATCTCAGGGTTAAATGAATTATTATAGAAAAAAAAAAATGAAAATATTTTTTTAAAAATTAAATTCAAGTACATATAGTATACTATGTGCACGTATTGATGTACCTTTGTACCTGTGCACGTAAGTTACTTCTGTGCATTCCATGCTTTCAAGTATGCAATGATAATGAATGTTTCGACTAATGAAACTTTGCTGTATGTAGAGTAGATGCCGTAGATACCCATGTTTGTATGCCGTGGAGTAGACATAAGTTTGAAAAATCACACACACATTTATGCTTCTTTAATGGGAAGTTCGTTCAGAAAATAAAAAACTAAGAAAGAAAATTGAATTGTTTAGAGAAAAATAAAAATAGAAAAAACAAAAACATTCACAATAAAGAAATGCATTTATGTGAAAATGTCTGTGAAGAAAAAAAAAATTAGCAAATTGTACGTTCGACCTTAAAGGTAACTATAATTAAAAAAAAAAAAACAGAATAGCAAAAATGTTTTTCCGTTATAAAAGAAAAAAAGAAAAGAAAAGCGAAAAAATTGTCAAATTTAACGAATACTCTCACAAATTACCACCATATGTACACAAGTAAATGAAATTTATCATTTAATTTACAGCTTTGTAATTAATGTACATACAACAGCAATAATAATAATAATAAAAAAGATACAAACCAAAGAACAAAAAATTATCCACAAGCTATTCCCTAGAGAAAATTCTTTTTTTCCTGTTTTTTGTTTTGATCGTGTACACACATAAATATGTACGTATAAATTCACACCATTCTAAGATATAAAGAGAGAATAATAACCTTTCTGTCGTTTTCATTACCACCGTCCACCGTACACATAATTAAAGACATGCATGTGTACATGCAAGATGTCCCACAATAAAGGTCACATAACATATTTTTCTTGAAGTTTAGACAAGTTAAATGGCAAAATGTCATAGATCCCATTCTGTAAAATCCGCCCTTTTTTGAAATATTGTGGATTGAAAATTTTTGAATATAGAAAAAACATGACATCTTCGTCAATAACATGACATTCAACAACTTCGACAAATGAGCCTTTCATCCTGAAAGTGGCATAGGTCATTTTTACAACTTCAGATACATGTTAAGTTTTGTGTTTATATCGGGACATCCTGCATGAGTTCATTAAAACATGTAAAAGAGTGACTAATCTGTCTATATTTTGTTGACTTTTAAAATTATGTGATTGTTGTATGTATGTACATATAATCAACTTTAAATTATGTATATCCCTTTCCATAATGTTTGTTTAAATTTTTCTTTATTTTTGTTTAGTTTTTTTTTTTTTGTTTTTTTGATGATTATAAAAAACCAAATCCCTTAACACAATAAAAAAAATTTATTCGAGTTTTAAAATGATTTTAATATCATTAAAATTTTTTGTTTTATTTTTTTAATTTGTTTTTTCTATTTTTTTTTTTTCAGATAATTTTTATAGTCATTTACTAGCAGCACAAAATGAATTTTCAAGTCATTCTGTAATACGACCCCAAGTGCATCATGGGCGACATAAAAGAGCCATACAAAGTACATTAGAAGAGGTGAGTATTAAATGAATTGTTTTTAAATTTTTATTTTTATTTTCTATTTTTATTTTTAGAATGGTTTACATGCACAACATATAACTTTATCATTTTATCATGATGGGCAAAAATTTCTAACTGATTTACATTTAAATGAGAATCTAATACCTCATGGCCATTTTTTACGTTATCAACAATCAAAAAATGGTAAAAAAATTGTACAAAATTTTACAAATAAGACTGATATAGATCTCTGCCATTATCAGGTGAGAATTTTTTTTAAAAAAAAAAACGGACAAAGTATGTATGTATGTACATGAAAATTAAAATTAATTTTTATTTTTATATTTCATTTTTATGTGGACATTTAGGGTACGATTAGAGGTAATCAAAATTCTTGGGTTGCTGTATCAACATGTAATGGTATTAACGGTATCATATTTGTTGATGATAAAACATATTACATTTACTCAGGACGTGATGGTAAAATACATGATGATCATTATTTGTTTAGGTACGTACATCTGTTTTATATGGATGTGTATTGTCCTGCATAAAAATATATTATAAATAGTATCCCTAGCAATACATATTTTCCTTATATGTATGTAGACGACTTTTGTTTTCGAAATGCTTTATACTGAGTCAATATTTTGATGTTATTATTATTATTATTATTTTTTTTTTTTTTAAATCTGAGATGACGACCAATTGACTGCTAAAAAAAAGATAAAAGCCGGCATTATTACATACTGGCAACAATCAGCATGAAATTCAATGTTAAATTTTTATTCATTATTCTACAAATAAAGACATAATGGCTCCCCATAATTTTACGTATTCATATCACATTCACAATATTTGTGTGTATGTGTGTGTGGAGAACCATAATATAGGGTTGTGAATCCTTTATGAACAGACGATGATCCAATATAATAAAATAAAGGAGGAAACATATTCAGTTTTTCTTCTTTTTTTATTTTTAAATTGTAAACTTTTTCATACAAGTTCATTTCTATCGATAATAAACATAACCGCGACGTGTTTAAAATAATGATTTCAAAAATTGCAGACAAATGACAATAAGTAATATGACCAATAATTTCTTAAACGTGTACACACATACAGGGTATCTCAGACTCAGAGTCATTATTATCGTTATCGGCGTAACAATTCGATGTAAGTCAGGGCCTAATCGTGGCATGACTTCATGACAATTTAATGTGGATTGCGAACAAGAGTAAAGGTGACAAATCATTTCAGTGAAGCAGGCCTTGATGGAAAAGCCGAAATTTCGAATTCACAGCAATTATAAATCGAATACAGCAGGTAGTTCAAATGATATGGTCTAAAGCATATTCCTACATATCCGAAAATTTTCAATCTAAGGAAGGAAGGAAGGAGGCAGGTCTACAAAGATGGTTTTGCTAAAAACAGTTTGAACTTTAAAATAAATACATTTTCTGACCTTGACTCTAAGATACCCTGCACATGAATGCACAGATATCGATTAAAGGGAAAATCTTTATTGTTTATACTCCATGTTTTTTCTTTATTCTTTTTTTATGTACGGTAGACTTCCTTGAAAAGTCTTGACTCATATTTTATTATTACGATTTTTCCTGCTTTTTATAGGGTTAAGTGTTTGTACTTTCATATACAGTATAACTTATTTAAATCGATCACACCATGAACTTATCCTATACTTTAATTTCCCTCTCAATATATGTACTTGAAAGTTTATAATCGTGTGCGAGTGTGTATTAAAATGCAATTATGGATATGTACATAATGTGCTCATTTATATCACCCGCATTATCCTTGTCCTAGCATACATAGTATTCTACTTGACTTTGAAAAATCTACTTTCATATGTTTTCTGCAATTGCAAGCATTTTTTTTTTTATAAATATTTTTCAACTTTACTTTTTTTAAACTTTGTACATATTTTTTTGGATTTTGAGGAATTTGTTTTTTGCTTTATTTCAGGCACAGTGATATGATTCAAAATGCAACATGTGGATATAATACAGAAGAAAATAAATTAAACGATGAGGATAAAAATAATCATCATCAACAGCATCAGACTGCTGCTCCATTTAATGCTAACAATGATGATGATAATAAGTTCCCTGTTATTCATTCATTAATGGAAAATGATAGTCTCCTTAATAGTCGAATACTTAGGGTAAGTGTGGATTGAACGAATGAATAAAATAAATTGAATAAAAGATTTCTTCTTTTTGTTTTTAATATCTTCAAGCATATGAAGTTGTAGTATGTACTTAAAAGATACATCAACTTTTTGAAAATTTTACTTTCTTTGTCTCTTGAATTTTAAAATTTTAATTTAAAAATGCTTTTATGATAATAGAATAGATGATAATATTAAGAAAGAAAAATAACAATGGAAATCCATTCATTTTAATGAGTTTTTAAATAAAAAAAATTTTTTTTCTTTTTTTCGTTTTACACTTTTAGCATAAACGTTCAGCAATTGATAATACGATTCGTGGCCCATATAATGCTAATAAACATTCATCATTTGTTGAATTAGTTATTGTTGTTGATAATAAAGTTTACAAAACATTTGGTGAAAATTTAAAACGAGTACATAATCATTGTAAGGATATTGCAAATATTGTGAATGCAGTAAGTATTATACTCTGTCTGTTAATGATTTTCAATGTATACAGATTTTTAAAAAGAATTAAAAAAAAACGAAAAGTATTTATTATTTATCGTAATTATTATTATTATTATGCTTTTAGCTATATGTACCATTAAATATATTCATTGCATTAGTTGGTGTTGTTGTTTGGAATGAATCAAATGAAATTGAATTATCAACAGACGGCGATGTAACATTAAAAAATTTTTTACATTATAGAAGAAAAGTATTAGCCCATGATCATCCAAATGATAATGCACAATTATTAACAAAATTACAATTTAATGGTGGTGTCGTAGGTAAAATACATTTGCAGTTTTTTTTGTTTTTAATGAAATTAAATAAAAAGTTTTTATTTCATTCTTAAAAATTAAATTATAGGAAAAGCATTGAAAGGACCAATGTGCACTTATGAATATTCTGGTGGTGTATCAATGGAACATAGTCAAATCGTTGGTGTTGTTGCAACAACAGTTGCACATGAAATGGGACATAATTTTGGGATGGAACATGATACAGCCGATTGCAAATGTAAAGAAGAGAAATGTATAATGTCAGCATCAAGTACATCAATAGTGCCACGTTATTGGAGCTCGTGTAGTGTTGATCAATTGAATGTTGCATTCTCACGTGGTATGAATTATTGTTTACGTAATAAACCAACAAAATTATTTGATTCACCACAATGTGGTAATGGATTTGTTGAGCCAGGGGAACAATGTGATTGTGGCCTTCCAAAATATTGTGAGAATACATGCTGTGATCCAAATACTTGTATGCTATATACGAATGCATCATGTGCGACTGGAGAATGTTGTGATTTAAAAACGTGCCATCCAAAAACAGCTGGTACCGAATGTCGTTCAGCTGAAGGTGAATGCGATTTACCCGAATATTGTACTGGTGAATCAGAATATTGTCCAGCTGATGTTTATAAACGTGATACAGAATCATGTGATAATGGAAATGCATTTTGTTATCAAGGATCATGCCGGTCAAGATCAAATCAATGTAAAATTTTATGGGGACCATCTGGTGAATCATCTGAACATTGTTATAAAAAGAATACCGATGGAACAAGACATGGAAATTGTGGATATGATCGAATTGCACAAAAATACATGGAATGCAGTAGAGAAGATGTTTTCTGTGGAATGTTACATTGTCGTCATTTAAATGAACGTCTAGAATTTGGAATGGAATCAGCTGCTGTATTATCTCATAGTTTTATGAATCATGAAGGAAGTATAATACCATGTAGAACAGCTATAGTTGATTTAGGATTACAATCAACTGATCCAGGTTTAACACCAAATGGAGCTAAATGTGGTGAAGGTAAAATGTGTGTTAATCAAAAATGTGTTAAAGTAGAAAAATTACGAGCCGAGGGGCAAGGTGTTGAGTGTCCAGAAAATTGTAATGGTCAGGGTATTTGTAATAGTAAAGGTCATTGTCATTGTAAAATTGGTTTCGCTCCGCCATATTGCAGTAATATAGGAGCTGGTGGATCTGAAGATAGTGGGCCAGCAACAAATCCAAATAGTAATTTAATTTTTTGCATTAGTTTATTTGTTTATTTTAATACGATTGTGATTTTGTGTAACAACATTAATATTTCTCTTCCTTTTATAGGTCGTATTGGATTCACCCGTGCTATGTACATTTTCTTCCTCGGTGTGGTACCAACAGTTTCAATATTTTTATTCTTGACATATTATTGGAAACAAAATCGTTCATTAACAACAAGTACAAGGAAATCAACGACTGTGTATGTAGAAACTACAGAGCCAAATACTACTACTAATAATAATAATTTAAATAAACGAAAATTACAAATTACTGATATTAAATTAAATTCTACTACTAATCAGCACGCACTTTCAAATAGCATAACTCTATTAATACCAAATCATAATAATAGGTCTGTTTAATTGTTTTCCATGTTTCTGTTTCTTTCATTTATATTTGTGTATTTTAGTTCTTTTTTAAATATTTTTTTTTTGTTTAATTTCTTTTCTTTTTTTCTTTAAAATTAAAATTAAATTTGTTTTATGTTATTTGTAAATAACTTCTTTTATTATTTTTTTGGTTGTGTTGTGTGTGCTACAAAAAATTAAAATTTGTTTTGTAATTTTTTTTATATGTATGTGTATGTAGTAGTTAATTAGAAATTTGTATTTTATTCTTATACATATTTTTTGTGATTTATATATGATTTTTAAAAATATACTTTTTGCTTTTAAGTTAAATAGGAAAATATCTAGTAAATATATAGCGTATGTTTTTTATCTTTTATATATTTCTTTCTTTTATTTTCCTTTTTTTATCCTGTGATTTCTATTTTTATATTTTTAATAATTCTTGTTTTTATTTTTATATCGTTTTATTTTATCTTTTTCTTTGGTGTGGATTTTATTTAACACATTATTTTTTCAGCTTCTTACTACATAATTTTCATTGCCTTTTGGTTTGCGGTATGTAGGTACACTTGACTATAATCTAATATTGGTACAACTTTACATAATCGGCTTGAATTAGTATCCACTTTTTTTTTGGTTCCTTTATAAATTCCATTTATAAAATAAAACAGTTTACTTATTATTTTATTTTTATTTTTTTATGTAGCCTTAAAACAACATTAAAAACAGCACCATCACGGGGTTCATCATCACCACCTGGTGGTATGCCAACATCATCACCAAGTAGTACAGATGATATGAATTCAGCTTTATTACGTTCACCAACTGAATCTGATACATCATTATTAAATAATAGTATGTTTGGTAAATTTAAAGGATTCACATTACGTCCATTGCCGAATGCTACAAATGCAACACATATTGGTGCACCAAATGTTGCATTCGTTCATCCAGTAACAAAAGCATTGGATGAAAATCATACATCACATACGGGTGTACCATCTCGTATTGCACCACCACCACCAAAACCGCCATCAGTTACTACTACATTGTCATCATCGTCATCAATATCATCACCACCACCAGACATAATACAAACTACAGATATAAAACCATCTGTGGTAAAACAAAACGGAACACTGCCAAATATGAAAAAATTATCATCATCACCATCATTATTTGGAAAACATAATAAATCTTCTAGAAATTCTGCTACAATGCCTGCAACAGCACCAGCTTTACCACCACCAAATCCAGGATTTAATGCAAGACCAATAATTTCCAGTCCAATTTTAGAAGCATCCACATGTACTGCTAAAGAGCTAATGTCACCGCTTAAAAATTCAAGTAATTCAATTCCTGTTAGACCAGCTCCAATGGCACCACCTGTACCACCGCATGCTGATCCTAAACTTAATCAAACGAACAACAATATTAATGATAAAGGATTTAAGGATGGAACAATCAAGAGAATTGCATCATTTCTGAAAAAGGATGATTCTGGTTCACAAAAACATCCACAAAAAATGAAACCTATGATTGACAGAGAAAAACTGAAAAATATTGAAATTTCAGCTCCAATACCTGTTGTCGATAACGTCGACAGTGATAGTTTGCAAGATCGTCAAACAGTGGCAAGAACACAGAGTATGCGAGATACAACACCGAAAAAGCCTAATATTCAAAGCTTCGGATCAATGCGACAACCATCAGGAAATAATAGACCAAAAAGTATGGTTGGTTCTCGTCCTAAAAGTCCTCCGCCCAGACCTCCTGCACCCCCAACACTTGCTAATCTCAAAACTAATGAAACATCCGGTTATCAAGTTCCTTTAGAGCAGCATAAAAATTCTATTAATCAACCGTCACAACAAATAAGACAAAATGAATATGATGACTGTGAAGCATTTGAAACTCCATTGGCTCACATTAAAGAAGAAAATTCTCCGACTGGATCGGATAACATTTATTCAGTAATAGATGAGCATCCAACATCACTTAATAGTCTTGCACCTCCCAAGAAGGATATTTCTGGTAGTAACGATAGTATGGGACTACTAGGAGAGATCGTAAATGAAATCGAGAAACGAAATATCGATTCTATATACTCAGCTTCAACATTAAAAAGAAAGAAAACCATTGATAACAACACAGTTTATGCCAATGCATCAGACTCAAATGATTATTCAGACGGTGATTATTTAAAATCGAATGGAAGCACAACATCAAGCGGTTATTTACGTCCATCAGCCATTAATGCACCGGTTGCTAGAGTGGCGCCAACGAGACCTGACTTGCCACCAACCACAACAGCTGCTAGCCTTACTAATAATAGTAGTGTAGCTGGTGCGGTGGTATCAAATTCACTTTCTAGTTTCAAACCAAAACCTCCATCGAATGCAACAAAAGCTGCTATCACCACAAAATCAGATTCAAAAACAACGTTATCTAATAAACCTGGAACTTCAGTATTAAATCGGGTAAAAACAACAACGCCTTCTTCAACGAAAACAGCAGCTGTTTCCGAATCTATACGTAAAAGAAGTCCATCACCAGTTGGAAATGCTGGACAAAAATCATTGGCAAACCGTAATCGCCCTACAACGACAGCAAATAGCAGTAGTGCACCAGGTAACGCTCGTAAAACATCAATTGGTGAATCTGCTGTTAAACCAACTGCTGATATAAAAAAATCAACAGCAAATGTAGTAAACTCGTCACAAAAACCGAAACCTCTCACCAAACCTTCAACAATTGGAAGTAAGCCGTCATCATCATCTGTAACGGGGATTACTAGTAATATAGAATCAAAATTAAATCGCCAAAATAGTGATACAACAAAGCCTTCGATAGTGACAAATTCATCATCATCATCCGTTTTTAATAAACGTTCGAAATCATCGGTGTCGTCAACACCATCGACTAGTTCAAAAAATGATGATATAGCAAATAATGCTGTTGTTATTAATCAAAATTTAAATAGCAATACTAGTAGCAGTAACAATACTAATAGTAGTAGTAATAATAGTCATAATTCTAATAGTAATAACAAAATTTTGAATGCTGTATCATCTCGATCAGCATCTGGTAAACAATCAAATGTTGCTACATTACAACAAAAATTTGAAAATGGTGCTGCTTCTAATGCTGGCAATAATAATAGCTCACAAAAAACATCAACAAATTCATTAACGACTGCAAAAAAATGATAATTTTGTCTTATTAGTTTTAAAAAAAGAATAGAAAAGAAAATGCGATTCGGTTTAAATTTATTTAAATTAATCCACTTTTTTTTTTATAATTTTTATAGTCTTAAAGTAAAACTGTGTGCTACTTATTCTGACGTTAAAAAAAAAATTAATTTAAGATTTTAAAAACAAAAATTAAAGCAATGCTTATAAAAAGAAAAATGAGAAAAAAATTCCCCTTTTTTATATTTTAATTTTAAGATTTCACGAAAAAAAAAGAAATTTTGCATTTAAACGTTCTCTTCGCTATATTATACGACTTTTAGTTTTTAAGTAACGACACGTGTACAGACCCATTTCAGTATCCACATTGGAGGAAAAAAAAGATATAAAATTGAATATTATTGTATTATGTAATGTAAAATTTTTTTTTTAGGTGCTAAAAGAATGAAAGACACCTATCCTCAATTTACGCACCATTTTTATGCTTCGTTTTACAGACTTTTTTTAAATAAAGGATTAAAAGATCGTGGTAAAAGTGTAAAAGCAAATATCTTGGTTACAGAAATTTTTCAGTTCTATTCGCTTGGTACCTTCCTTGGTTCAAGCATCGTTGAATGATAAAAATGCCATCATACAAATCAGATAGAAAAGGATTAATATCCTGAAAAAACGTTTTTTGATGGTTTGTGTACAGCTACGCTTTATACACTAATTATATGCAGTAAAGACCTTTATGGAAACTACGTAAAGTAAAGAAAATCGATTCGATTTACACAATTTTTTTAAAAAAAATTATTTTTCGCATAGATTGGGGAATAGATGTATTTAAAAAAATTAGTTGATTTTCGGTCGTTGCCGCAGTGATTATTAAATTTACACTGCAAATGTAAACGACACAGTATTTGTAATTTTCAAATTTTATTTTTATATTTTTAATTATTTGCACTGTTATTTTTGTTTTTTATTTGTAAATTTATTTTAATTATAGATGCAAGTGTAGATCACATTTATAATTTTGATTTAAATTTAATTTTGAATTTGTTTAATTGCAATTAATGACATGATTGACATGATAAGCTGTTGATTTTTAAGAAATAATTATAAAATAATTATTCACCATATGAAAATGTAAATACGAATTAAAATATAAATACATACAATCGTATACACATGATGTGAGTATGTAAATAAAAAATTAAAACAAAAACAAAAAATCAAAATTTATTTTATTAAAATTGAAATAAAATAAAATTTTTGTATTATTTAATTGAAAAGAAAAAAAAAATTAACGAAAAATTAAGAATAATGTAGATTTGAAATTTTTAAAATAAAATCGTTTATTAAAAATGAAAATGTAGGTAATATTCTATCAAAAAACAAAAAATTACACGTACTACATAAAAATAAAAATAAAAATAAAATTATTATATGAAAAATTTTGAATTGTATATATTAACCAAAGACAATGTTGAATACAGATAAAAAGAAAAAAAAAATCAAAATAAAAATTACACGGAAATTGTATAAAACCAATAAACATGTATCAAATTATTTTCTTTAAAATATTAGAAGATATAAGTACTTAACGTAACGTACTAAAAATGTATCAGAATCTCATTTACAAAATCATATATTCTTCTCAAATAATTTTCTAAGCATACTGATCGTTCATAAAACCCTCTTATGGATTTTTTAGCTATAATCATCTTCTATTATCAATTCGTAATCAAAAAATTCTCCTGATTTTTGTTGTATGTTCAGACTTCTAATCAAATCTTCCGAAAAAACTGCTTTCAACTTATCTATAATTTAAATTAGAATTATTATGGAACAATTAAAAGCCCAAACTGATACCATACACAGTTATTTTATTTTATGACAAAAATAAATTGTAAATTACAAAATTAAAACAATTTACATAATATAAAATTTTAAATTAAAGTGAGAAAAAAGCTTCAGGCTTATTTCTTTCTTTTAAAATCCCATATTTACAATCACATAATGATAAATCTGATAATTTATGAGTTTGTAGCTGATATCCCTTATAGTTATCTTCTTTTACACAATAAAAAATCTGAATTCGATCATTAAGAACACAAGTAAGCGGAACATACCACATATTTTGTTTACTATATGATTGAATTCCTTCTAACCATTGATTTGTTCGAATATCAAATGCTAAGATTCCATTAGAAGCAAAACCATAAATATAATTTCCATATGCTTCTGATGACCAAATTTTTTTAAGAGATTCTTCTATATATAAAGTTTCCCAATTTGATTGTCGTTTATCTAAACGTCGGATACATTTCCCAGTAATAAAATGAATGCAATTATTCAAATTACACAAACAATGCTCGAATCCTACTTTACCATCAATTTCATTTAAATTTGACCATGTTAAATGATTTGTATCAAAAACTTCAACTGTTCTAATAAATTCTCCAGATGAAGAATAACCACCACAAACATAAATTTTATTGTCCATTGTGATTGTTGAAGGATGATGTCTTGCAAATTTCATTGATTTTAAATCTTTCCATTCATTCAGTTCTGTAGAAAAATATGTACAAGTATCAACAATTATATCATCATTTATGATTCCATTACAAATGAAAATATTTTTATTATCGAATGTAGTACAACCAAAAGCTTTACGATTTTCTTGTATTTTAGTAATTACATTTTCAGAAAATTGATTTTCTTCATTATCATACAAGAACATACCATTATCAAAAATTAAATAAAGATTCTTGTATTCGTCAGGATCAGATTTTAATTGTTTCCAATTATAAATTAATGAATTATATAATTTTTTATTGAAACTTTGTACTTTCAATAATGGATTATTATCAAAAATATTTAATTTAGCAAATCCACGAGAGAATTCTTCAAATTTGATTTCTTTCATCAACATTTCAACAAACTGTTTACGGTTCATTAAATCATATGTTAACCATTTTCTTGTTGCCAAATATAAATCTTCTGTTGTATACGATGTTCTTTCTTGTACAACTAACATTTTCAAAGTGTCTGAAGATAATCCCAAAAAATCTGTTGTATCCATAAAATTTTTAATTTTATTACTGACCAATTTAAGGGATTTCTTAGTTAATTCATCACCATAATGTAAACATTTTTCTGAATATTTCAGTAAATCTAAACAATTGTCCTCATTTAAAATTTCAATCAACACTTGAATACCATTACGAACCAACGTGAAAAGATTCAAAAACATAGCAATATCTATTAGTTCTTTTACAGAATCAGTTGAAATTTCTGTTTCCCCAGTGTACATATAACGAATGATATTTTGTAGAACATTGGAGGATACTTGACGTAATAATAAAGTATCAGAATTTCGTTCACAAAATTTCATATCTTTATCAAGTAATTTAAAAAAGAACGGGCTGATGGCAGATAAAACCCATTTATGAACTTTAAAACTGCCACCATCCTCTGTTTTCAATTCATAATCACAGAATTCTCCAGATTTTTGTAATTCATAAAATGTTTTATTCAAATCTTCCATGATCTTTTGATCACGATCAAATGTTTTTATGATACCTAGAAGAAATGTTCAATAAATTGTTCATCAAAATCAAAGATTCGTACAGAAATAAAATGTGTACTCACACATAATGTTAACAAAATTTATGATAAAATTCTAAAAAAAAGAAAAAGTTGAATGTCCAAGTAATTTCTGTCCTACGTTTTCCTTTAGTTTTTTTTTTTTTTTGTTTTTCAATGTATGAAAATTTCAAAAACAAATTACACAACTTCGTTAAATAAATTCAATTTTACCAAATAATGCAATTATAAATTCGAATTTAATTAAATTTATCTTTGCTTTGTTAAGGAATATTCGAATTTTATTTTATGTGACTCATTCGTGATAAACTTTTATCTTATCTTGTTTAGTTGTTGGTTACTTCAAAATTTCAATCCAAGATCCAAGTTTTACATCAAATTTTTATTTTGGAATTCCCCTTATTCTTTACACAAAACAAAGCAAATGGAACAGTTTTGTGGGAGGTAAATTGAGTGTTCATCGACATATGAGCAAGGATACGAGTACAATTTACAGTATCCACATTCAATCATCATGCATCACCATAGGAAATTGTGATTTTTTTCTTTACGTACAGCATGAATTGAACCATCCATTCATTCATGTTTCCCTTTCATTATCCACCTGCATATTCACCTGCTTGATATAGGTATTTAAAATAAAATGACGGTTACTAAATTATGAAACGGATATTCCGATTTTCAAATTTGAATAACTTTTTGCCGTAACAGAATCGTTCGTTCACTAGAAAGCAAGGCAGTCAGCTGATCACCTGATGACACTACAATTGAATCATATGGTATGTAGAATGGAACTGAAAGCAAGAGAAGAGATTGAAATGAATTATGATAAGATGAAGTAGTTGGTTAAGTTTAAATTGTAAACAAAAACAAAAGTTTTTTGTTTTTAAATTGGTTTTTAAATTTTTTAAGTAAAAAATTAAATGATATCGACTAACACGATACAATAAAATAATGGTAAAATTATTACAACTGATTATTAGAAATTATTCAACTCAACGTTCCTCATTTTATGTATCAACACCAATATTTTACGTAAATGCCGGTAAGATTTCTTCCTTCTACACTAAAATTTATTAATTTGCATTTGGGTCATTTTCATTTTTCTGTTTTTTTAGCACCTCATATCGGACACTTATATTCAGCTGTGATTGCTGATGCAATTTACCGATATCAAAAAATTAAAAATCCACATTGTAAATTGATGAAATTTAGTACTGGTACAGATGAGCATGGAATTAAAATTCAACAAGCCGCTAGTCAACATAAAATCGATGTTAATGAATACTGTGACAATATTTCTAGAAAATACCAAGAAATTTTCAATTTAGCTGGAATACAGTACACAGATTTTATAAGAACCAGTGAGGAAAGACATAAGAATACTGTTAAACACTTTTGGGTATGTTGGAAATGCCCGTTCTTATTCATAACGTTCTTACTTTTTCTTTAATTGTATCTTTTTTTTTTTTTTCATTTTAGAATATTTTAAAATCAAAGGATTTAATTTATTCATCAACATATTGTGGATGGTATTGTGTATCAGATGAAACATTTTTAACTGAAAATCAAATAAAAACAAATTTAAATGGTGTTAAAATATCATCTGAAACCGGTCATCCAGTTGAATGGACTGAGGAGAAAAATTATTTATTTAAATTATCAAAATTACAAAATGATGTTATAAAATGGGTGAAAGAAGGGTAAGCCAAAAAAAAAAAAAAGGCAAAAAAGAAATGGGCCCCAATAAACTCTTGTTTTTATTTATATTATTTCTGAATCCATTGAATCATGAAAACAAATTTTTTACTTTTCTCTTTCTAGGAATCATATAAAACCAAAAAAATTTGAAAAAATTCTATTAAATTATTTAAGTGAACCATTACCAGATATATCAATATCAAGGCCAACATCACGTGTACATTGGGGTATTAAAGTACCAAATGATGATACGCAAACAATTTATGTATGGTTAGATGCACTTGTTAATTACTTAACATGTTCTCAATATTTTCAATTAAATGAAAATAAAATGAAGGTAAGAAGGATTTTTAAATTTTTCTATACTCTGTCCACTAATCATATGCAGTTTAGGCCTTATAGAAACTACATAAAGTAGAAACCATTTTTATATCATTGTACGTTGATATTCAAAAAATTCATTTGATTTTGGATGAAAAACCTTAAGAATTGTGGTAATACTGCTCATTGAAACCGTCTAGTTAGAAAATATGAGAGAAGAAAAAATGTGTATGTACTCCCATAAGGTCTTAACTGCATATACATTATACATACAGTTAGTGGACAGAGTATAGAAGGGTTCTATAATTCGTTTTGAAAACGTAGTCACTTGCATCCTAAATTAATGCTTCTTCTTATCCTTTTGCATTCAGTTTAAATAAATTTATCTTTTTCTCTTATTTTCTGATTGCCAGTCTTTTGTATTTTGTAAACGAAAACAACAATCACACGACAGCAACATACATAAATGAGGCAACATTTTTATGCTTTGTAAAAAAGTACGTGACTATGCTTTAAAAACGAACTGTAGATTTTTTTTTTTTTTTTTAAATCCATGGCATATAGTAATTTAGTGAAAATTTAGTATTATTTATTTCTTTATTTTTCGTCCTATTTTAAAAGCTTTAAATATCCTTTGAATGTACACATTACATATTTTAATTTAAATTTTCTATTATTTTCTATCATTTATATAGAATACCACAGAGTTTTGGCCACCATCACTTCAAGTAATTGGTAAAGATATTTTAAAATTTCATGGAATTTATTGGCCAGCATTTCTTATTGGTGCAGGTATGATACTATTGTAAACATGAATACATATACACGTATATTATTTGTATATAGAATAAGTTTCTGCATTAAACAAGAATTTCTGTTGAAAATGAAAATACCTAGAATGTATAAAGACATGGACTACATTAGTTTACAATCATAATAATTTTGTTGTATTAAAATATAGGGTGAATCATTATTTGATAGAATTTTCGGGTTAGATTTAGGTGGCTAGGTCGCTATGTTACATAAATAGAATGGGCGAATAGACGAGGTGAAAGACTGGTGGTGTGAAGTACTGGAAGATATCGATAAACTAAAAATAAAAAACTAGAGGAAAAAAATCAAACGACAGAGTTGCAGTATCGCATGGATTGCATGAGAAAACACATCGCATTCACAGTCATTTGATGTTGATGTTCAGATGTTTTGGACACCTTGTATCGTCATCATCATTTATTCTATTTTATTAATTTATTCACTTGAAATACATACTTTATATTAACGAACATACGTACATTCTACACTTTATAATACACGTAATGGTATGCATGCATATTTTCTCGTTTTTTTTCTTCTAATTTACAGAACTTGAACCACCAGAATGCCTTCTTGTACATTCCCATTGGACTGTTAATGGTGAAAAAATGTCAAAGAGCAAATTTAATGTTGTCGATCCTATAGACAGAGCTCATGTATATACAATGGAGGGATTAAGGTATTTTTTATTACGTGAAGGAGTTGCACATAGCGATGGTAGTAAGTACCTCATGCATATGAAATTTTTGTTTTGTTCCTTTTACTTTTTAATATTTTTCTTTTGCATTTTGCTTTTTTCTCAAACTGCTGTTTTTTTTTTGTTGAAATTTGCAATTCATAAAAGAATTTAATGAAAATTTTATTTGAATTTCGTTATATCAAAGTTTTACATAATGTGTAGAAAAGGCCAATGTTTGCATAGAAAATTTTTTATGTTGTTTTATTTTACGTGTGAAATCAAAATTTAAAAAAAAAATACATATTTCCAAAGAGATTTTCTAATTTCTAGAAAAAATGTTGAAATTGTACATTTGTATACGTTGAGGGACATGACATGAATGCGTAGAAGCAATTAATCAGGTTCAGTTTCGATAGTCATTAAGAAGAAATTCGGATTTGATTTAACACGTTGAATGTGACGTGCATTTTGTATGGGCGCTCCTAGGAAGCCGCTATATAATTTTTGAAAATTTAGTCCAGTTGAAGATGAAAATGATCAGATGATCACCATATCTCATTGAAGAGACAAACTTTGATAGTTTGTCTTCGATGGCACACCACACTTCATATCGAACCAATGCTTTCTGTAACTTTGTCCTCCATGTTCCACGATTTTTTTTAATTATTTATTTTTAGAACATTTGTTGTACCTATTTCTGTTTTGTCTTCAAATCTTACTCTTGGTTTTCTTAGTGATCTGCTGCTTTCTTGCGGCTTCTATCGATTTTCTTGGAACTCGAAATTTCGCTGATATTTTATATGTGGCGTAGTCTCATGAGCGTTATAGGTACGTGTCAGGAGGTCACCTTAGCAGGTTTTTAAATTGAAATTTTAGTTTCTCATCACAAAAGCAGTATCTTTACAAAATGTGCACACAATTAAAAATCTGTATTACCAAATGGGATCCTATTTAAAAATTTGTAAGTTATAATTCTTGTAAGTTATAAAGCTACATTCATTTATCAATATTTAATTTAAAACACAAAAAGTAAAATAAGGGATAATGTGTATTTAATAACGTGTTTGTCTTTCATCCATTAGATAGAAGTCATTTACCATTTTGGGTCAAAAAAGAAAATTATTTGTTTTGATAGTCACAAAATCTTTTAATAAATATTTTAATCCAATGGATAACACACGTACATACGCATACATCATACATGTGTACGTTTGTATATGTAGGCAATAAAATTTCTTAAGATATAGGATTGAACTTGGTTAAAGAGGTTTTGTGGCTTTTATGCTTTAGATAACAATTTGATTAATTTAAAGATTTTGAAAATTTTAAATGCCAATTACTCGTAACGTATATGTATTTATGTTCAATGGACGTTATCACATGTACACACATAAGTACGTTAAATATAATACACTCATGACAAAAAATAAAGTACACACCTGTAGGTCATTTTTTCATGTCTTTT
Organism: Anthrax anthrax; assembly: GCA_963971155.1. Taxonomy (NCBI): domain Eukaryota; kingdom Metazoa; phylum Arthropoda; class Insecta; order Diptera; family Bombyliidae; genus Anthrax; species Anthrax anthrax. The sequence continues at coordinate 21,018,904 of OZ020122.1, forward strand.
TCAGATTACATTAAAATACAATATAATGAAAAAATTTTTCAAATAAATTTTTATTGAACATTTTTTGTTTACAACAGTGATGGAAATTGTACAAAAATATTATAGTAATTTTATTTACCACTGTATGTCCCAAGTATCATACTGAAATATGAATAGCAAATTTTCATAAATTCACTGAAAGAATTTAATGTTACCAAATACGTATTCAGTAGTGATATCTAAAAATAAAATTATATTTTTATCTTTTATTGTTGTCACCACTATACTCTGTCTATTAACTGTATATGCAGTTAAGACCTTATGAGAGTATATATGCCTTTTTTCTTTTCTCATAATTTCTAACTAGAGTGTTTTAGTGAGCAGTATTACCACAATCTTTATTGTGGTATTTATATATTTATTTTCGTACAATATGAGATAAACTTTTTTGAATACCAAGATACAATTATGTAAAATTGTATCATTTTATATTGTTTTCATAAGGCTCTAACTGCAAATTAATGAATATAATTAAATTTTTAAACTTACGCATATCGGATTTTGACTTCGATTCATAATTAAAAGAACAGCAGTTTTAACTGATCGATCAGAATCATACCATGGAATGTTATAAGCAGATTCACCAACATTCATACACTGTGAATAAATCCCGTGAAATTTTAATTTATTTTTTATTTTGTATTTTCATTGAAAAAAAAAATTTTTTTTTCTTTCATACCTCAATGTAAATTTGATTTGAAAACCAAAATGGTTGAAAAATCAAATAAATAATCGTGAATAGGAAAAATATTAAAAATATAATTTCTGACGTAGATGTTAACTATATAAAAAAAAAAAAATAAAATAAAATAAAATAAAAAAAATTAAGTAATTAGTTATGAACAAATGAACTAAGAATATCAATTGAGCCGTTAATTTTGAATATGATGTGAGCGCATAACTCATTATTTTGAGATACCACGGAAAAAGGAAAATTCTGACTGACACATATACATACACATACAAAATTTTTTATTATTACATACTTACGACACAAATTTCAAAAAGTAGAAATGTTATAGCAGATCCATAAGTTAACATTTCAATGAAATACATAATGCCCACAATGCTATTTAACATTTCAATTAAACTGTTCAATGAATACTTTTTAGATTTTTATTTAAAATTTTAAATTTTTATTTGAAATTTGAAATTTTATTTAAATTTTTTTTTTTTAAATCTTACCTGATTATATTTAAATGAAGATCAATAATATACTTGATATCATTTCTATTAGCATTTGGTAATTTTTCGGTTATTTCTATTTGTAAACATTTAAATGCAGTTATAAATAACATTGATGAAATGAATGGCATATTGAAAATTGGCATATACGCAAAAATTGCAAGAACGAAATACAATACTTCGATGATATAAAAAATTTCATAAAATGGAGATTTTGTAACATCTAATCCGGGTACATAAATTTCAAAAGGAAAGTCTTTAAAGAAATTTAATTAAAAAGAAAAACCACAATATGAAAAAAAAAAAACAAAATTAAATTACTCATTCCATTCATAAACAATGGTGACAGTGTATTAATTACGAGTACAAATATGACCACTTTAATAGTCTTTTTGGAGAAACGGTATGCCTTCTTTTCTACATCATCTATTAAATCGATCATTTGAGGACTGTTTCTTTGCTAAAAAAAAAGAGAAAAAAGTATTCCATTCAATGAATTATAAAATACTTTGTGAACCGTGTGATCGAAATAAAGACGTAAAGTAAAAAATCTAACAGCCATGATCCTATGGAGACGACAAAAATGATAGAAATCTGTTTAATTGACAATCACATGAATTAAATATACAGGATAGTTTAAAAGATATTGCCCAATATATGACGTCGTGTATCTAATTCTCATACTATGTCTGAATATTTTCAGTCCCCTTATATCCAGAAGAAGTGAATTTTAAGAAAGGGGATCTACAATGATTTTTTTCTAGCAACATTCAACTATACTATGGGATATCCTCTATAATTGTGTTTGTAGATGTGCCAATATTTTTTTGACTACTGAATGTGTATTTTAAGATACCTTCATTTGATTCAACTGCACATTTTCACTTACTTCGCTTTATTTTATATTAAATACATTACTTTACTTTACTTTACGTCTTCATTTTGGTTATATGTTAAATTTTTTGTAATTGATATTTTACCCGTAATTTTGTTAACAATACATCACATTTAGTTATAAAATGAATAAATTTTGATTTTTTATAAATTAATATCCATGTAATTATGAGTATTTCATAGCTAATAAGTGGTGTAAAAATGATACCCAATATAATATCATCAATTCCATATTCAATTACAGAATTAAATACAAAACAATATTCAAATAAATTTGTAATAATGCCACATATAAGTAACATGTATTTTAAAAATTTTCCATTTGTGATGAATCCTGAACGATTTAAATATTTTAAATTATATGAAAAAAATTGATTATCCTCTATCATTTCTATTTCTTTGTTATACTTTCCTTCGATTCCAAAATTCTAACTTTGACTGAATTTTGAAAATTTTTCTAAATATAATAACGGCTTTTAAATAAAATTAAAATTTATTTCATGATTATTTAAAATAATTATCTAATAAAATTAAGTAGATAAATAAAAAATTTAAAAAATTAAAATTTCAAACTATGTAGGTGGGGGGCGTTCCAGAATTTTTAGTTTTTATAATTTCATATGAAATTGTAACAGACTTTTATTGTAATTGCATTTCAAAAAATTTCATAAAAATGTATTCTGAAACACGCTTCATAGCAGTTTTATACTGATTCTAATTTCTACATTTCATACGCACGTACACATTAGTCATATAATTGATTTAATTTGAATAATTTAAATTAGATTTGTTTTTTTAAATAACGACAAAGTAATTTTTCGAAAAGTTTTAAGGTTGAAGGTTTAAAGGTAACAAAATTTATTTTTCCTAAAGTTCAAACTGTTTTTATTACAAAAAAAAAAAAAAAAAAAAAAAATCGTTTTAGAACTTCTCTTCCCTTTAGCTCATCTCTTCCGATCTGAATCGAAAATTTTTAGACATATAAAATATTTTATAGCTAATATTATATTCAAAATTTCCATATAAATTCATTTCATAAAGAAATATAAACCGTCAAGTCGAGCCTTGTCCCAGGCTGAGTCTCCCTCTGCCTATTTTGTCATTTTTTTTTTTTTTTGTTTATTTTCAAAATTAATATTCATGTTTTAAATTTAAAGAGATGATGAAATTTGAGATTTTGAACTTTAAAATATAAACAATGTTAAATCCTTAATTTCAAGAAAATCATCAAAAATATAATCAATTGTATATAAGTAAGTATTTTTTAAAAGTAAACAAAAACTTTAAAATTCCCAGAATAGAATAATCTATTATTTTTGTTTTTGGGTTTCATCTTACTAACATACATAGATCGAAATGTATATACAGATTTTTAAATATAAAAATTATTACGTAATCAATAACAAGAGCTTTTTGTTCTTTGTTTTTTGTTTCTTATTCCCTTGGAGAGAAAAGAAAAGAAAAACAAAAATAACAATGATGTTATTGACAAGAATTCAAAAATTTTCATAAATAAATACATATATACATACATACATACATATTTAAATTAATGAATACATTTTGATTAAAATTTTGAATTTTCATTTTTTTTTCTATTTTATTTTGTTTATTTGTTGTTTTTGTTATGTCCTTTGAATTACTTTTAAATGACACATACATACATATGTATATAGGCACAAATTTTACGATAAAATGAAATTATAAAGTGAGCCATTATAAAATATCTGATGATTCAGTTAAGGATTGCCAAAGGAATGAATGAAACCCTTAAATTAACAGATCTAGAAGAAGATCACGAAATATGTGGAGGCCTACAACAAGAAACATTGGACATGAATAAAATGTTGAAGGATATAAAAATGCTAGGCAAAAATCCTTAGAGAATTTTCTGAATTTCGCTTTTGCGAAAAATGAGAGAAAACAAATAATACATATGTACATACGTACTTCCAATTGTTTACTATTTAATAAGAAGAATATTTCCTCTTCTATTTATGTCACATCACAAGTGTTCAAATTAACGAATAACGATGAAAACTCTCATTGCATCACAAGTACCGAAACTTTTAACTCCACATATGTACATATCTCAGAATGGGTGGATTTCCAAAAGATAGAGGTCTAAAAAGATATTTTATCTACATGGGAATGCCTCACCTTATAAATTTTTTGCACTATGGCGTATAGGAAATACAAAAATAAAGAGAAAAAAAAATATCGAAAGAATTAAGATATCATATTGTATGTGTACATCATTTATTTACTTAGTTAAAATAAAATTAAATTGAAATTTTTTGATCTTTTATTATATTTTTGTGTGTCTATATATAAACACATTGTAGACATACCTGTATTGTTACAGCACATTTGTATACGTATTAGTGTTTATCGAATGAAAAGTTATTTAATACAAAATAATGTAAATGAAAAATAAAAATAATATTTCAATTAAAATTATTTTCAACAAAAATACATGAATACAAAAGAAATAAAATACGTTACTATCTAAAATTCAAAAAAAGAAGAAGAAGAAGGAACATAAAAGAAAAGCTTTCAGATGTTAGGAAGGGAAATACAGAATAAGAAAATAAGTAAAGTCTTCATTTTACTGTATTTATTTATTTATTTCATTTTATTTTATTTTATTTATTTATTTTTTTTTTTGGATGGAAAATTCATTGAAAATTATTTACATTATCATAAGTATACGATTATATGCGATTTTCTTTTATTTTCTTTTTTTCTTCATTCCATATTTTATTATTTACGTATTTTGAATTTTGAAGATGAAAAGAGGGAAAACGACAAAAAAAATTACATAACGGCGACAACAAAATAATCAAATTTATATCGTTATGTCGTCATTTATCGAAAAAAAAACGAAATGAAATACACATGTATTTAAACACTCACGGCGAAAAATAAAGTACCCATTTAGTAGAACTGTAAATCAATTAAATTTTGTAATCAATTTTTTTTAGGATTTCGTTTGTTTCTGGTACATTAGTCATCACCATCTTCTTTTTCTACTATGGTCCCTTTTCCCTTACCCGGGAGCATAAAACAATCATAATTGATATATTGGTCGTGTCTGTTCAAAATCCATTCGTTCGGAATGCTTCATTTTCATTTTTACTTTGTAAGTTCTAAGATATGGAGACATTGAGTAGTAGCTCTCTTTGTTATTTATTGTGCATGATAGATAAGTTCAAATTCATAAATTTATACGATAAATTGGATCTTTTTTTTATTCACTGAGTGTATACCTCTAAATATAAATTTTTGCATTCGAAAAATGATAAAAAATCAAAGAGATGAAAAAGAAGACAAAAATAGAAAAATCTGCTATGTCCTATATATATACAATTTGTGTGCACAAAAATATTCAAAAAAAAAAAAAAAAAATCGAATTACATTTTGAATTGAGTTTAAATTCTCTGAAGTAATAATTTATAATAATAATGATAATGTGATACATGATTGAATAAATCAGATACTTTTGTAGGAAAAAATAAAATATTGGATTAAGGCAAAAATGTAAAAGCACAAAAAAACACAATCAAACAAAACCGTTTTGGGTAGGGGAAAAAGAAAATGCTTGATTTTTTGGCTTTTCTAATGATTTTCTTTTTTTTAACATCATTAATGCTTGACTTATCGTATTTATGGCGAATAGTGGATAACGTATGTACGTAAATATTTACTCATGGATTTATTATAAAATGTTAGTTGAGACTTCATTTTATTATTAACTATGGTATTAAAGAAAATATTATTACCGAGGCCTAATTATGGTGTTAGCGTCAACGACTGAAAAAGAAAAAGAAGAAGAATATGCGGTCATTAATGATATTCATTTGATTCAAAATTCAAAGATAAAAACTCACAAAAATTTGAAAGAAAAATATGGGTGTCAGCAGGGGCTTTGACACGTTGGCTCAAAGCGTTATAGTAAAATATAAGAAACATTGGATCTTCTATTAGAGACATGTCGATGATGTTGTAGACCTTATCATTGACTGATTGTTACTGAGCTGAGTCTCAGACATTATAGAATTAAAACTTTGTAACCCATAACAATGTCTAGATTTTTCTACATTTTCGTCTTGTAAACAAATTATGTAAATTACATGTGCGTATATTATGTGTCTGTGTGTTACGTAAAAATAAATAAACAAAAATTGTAGTTATAATAAGGATAAAATCGAATAGAGGCAAATAATCGATGATATCATATGTACGTAACATGAAATGATGATGAAATAAGGATTTTATACAGCATCATGTATTATATTAACTGGTACACAAAAATATTAAAATGTATGTGTGTGTATGTATGAATTCAGCTTAATACGTATATATTGGAAATTTGTGGTAACTAACAAAGTACATACATATGTACATAACGTATGTAAGACAAGCGTGTAATTAAAAATTTTGTTCTCTTTCTATGTACATATATGTATGTATATAAATGATATTTCGAAATCGTAATGTTCAAGGATTATTGAGCCTGAATATTGACCAACATTTTGTGTTACCAATATGGGTCATCTACAGAATTTATCTGTACCATCTACATTTCTATGGCAATAAATCGAAATTAAAAATCAACATGTGCAGATACTTATAAATCTTCTAAATTTCTTGATAGAGTAATTTTAACAATTAGTATGTAACAAAAATTATTCTTGTTATCACTGATGTCAGTACTTTTTAGGCATCAAATTATATTCGCTTGAATCATTCATTTGAATTCATGAAGAATTTTTTTTATTATCCTTATTCTGTTTATATCTCCCAAGAAATGCATTAAATTCGACTGTTCACAAAAACGGTACTAGTGGAGGATCGGTCAAAATTGACCCTCAAGATTGAAATTTATCACTGATATTGAAATGGAGGCCTTTTCTCTGATATTCAAGCAATACTAGATGTATGATAGAAGTGATCTTGAAAAATTGAAAATGCCTAGAAATCAAAATTAGATGTGTCCCTTTAATACCTAACTTATTGTTCCATTACACACACACTTTTGACTAGTTAAAAGTAAATTTACACTAAAAAAGAAAAAAAAAATGTGTGTAAACAATTTTAAATAATTTCCTTATTTAAATTTGAAAATTAAAAAAAAAATTTAATTTTTTCCTAAGCAGTTATGTACGACACATACATACCTCCATATAATATTAAACGGTCATATACCAGATTATACATCAAAATCTAGAACACGTACAGTACGTATGTACATGAATTATTCAAATATTTATTCAGTCATTTGCCTTCTATTTGAATGATTTGATTTTATATTTTCCAATTTTTATTTATTTTGAATTTTCCATGGAAAATATTTGCTTTAATTTCTCATTTTCTTTAAACAAAAAAAAAAAAAAAAAAAAAAAGGAGAAATAAAAATCTACCTTTTGATTTGTAAAAATTCCATTTTATTCTTGTGTACGTACACTGCTCAGTGTATACAGTACGAACATCTGTATACAAGTGCACTTGTATAATAAAAGATTTTTTTAAAATTGTTTTTTTTTTATTTTTTTATTTTTTTTTATTATTTTTTTATTTTTGTTTATTTTAAGTTAGGTACATTTGAAACAATAAACATGATTTTAATGATAAATACTTACTTATAAAAGAAAAAAGAAAAAAAAAACATTAAAAGGAAAACAAAAATCATTTAAATTTGATGAAATGTTTATTTTTTGTATACAATTTTAAATTTTCTCTGTAGTATGTACCTATGTAAAATACAGGTAACGATCTTATAATTCGATATCTTAAAATATGGTATCGATTTTACATGATGAACAAATTGAGAAAACATCCTGTCATAACGCAGTCATGAAAATGCGAAAATCCTCTTTATCACTTTGTATATAGGAATATAGGTACATCTAAAACTACTAAAACTTTTTCATAGTGTTTTCTAAGAACCTATATCTAACGTGTTTATAGGAGATAAGTCTGTATTATCTCAATATAAATGTGTGTGTAAGGGAACAAATTTTATTTGTGAATTTTTCTTTTCTTTATTTTTTTTGCAACCAGAATAAACGAAAAATGTTAAATAAAATGGATTTAGATAAAAGCGATAAAAGAAAACGAAAATGAAAAAGGTCGAAAATTGGAAAAACCATGCACTATGAAACTTCTTTCTCTGTTTTTTTTTTTGTTTTTGTTTTTGTTCAGAAAATTTTTATTTTTTCTATATAAGCAAAAATGTATTGATATTGTGTGTGTAGTATAATTGTACAGTTTTATTGTGTATCACAGATCAAAATAAGTCTAGATACGACAGTGGGTGGTATGGGAGGAAAAGCTCAAATAAATTTTTTTTTTTTTAAATTAACATCTTCTATAGGGAAATTTTACATTAAGGCCTGCTTCATATTGTCAAGCGATGAATGATGAGGGGTGAGCATTGAGCGATGTATATTTCAAATTTATTTACTTGTAGAGAAAACCTTGTCCATCTTTGACGTTAAACGTCTACACATGTTAAAATATACACTGAAATTAATTACCATTGCTCACAATTAAAACAAATTTAGATTTAAAAACAATGTTCAGCGGTACAATCTATCTGCTTGAAAATATGAAACAGGCGTATGTGTATTTTGGTACAATACATATTCGTTATTCTGTTTTAGAGATTAGTTCTAAAAAAGAACAGCAATTTTTAACTTTTCTCACAGGTGAAAAATTTTATTAGATTGAGATAGAAAATAGAGTGTCTTTACTATGGTCATAACAAATCTACTGTGCTATGTATTATACGTGATATTTATGTACATTCCTATACCATAATTTATGTAGTTTTGTTTAAGAATATAATAATGCTTTACTAAATAAATACATAATAATTTTGTTGTTGTTTTATTTTATTTTATTTTTTTTTTTATTTGTTTAAAAATCCCTTTTATTTTTGTGAAGGGGAAAGAAAAACACATAAAAAAGATTTAAAGATTTTCAAAAGTCTTTTAAGACAATAACAATGTAAAATGAAAGTAAATACAGAAAAAAGGGATTTTTTTCGTTTTTTTTTTTTTTTTGTTTTGTTATTTTTGTGTAAATTTGATCAATCATGTAATGAAAATTGAAGAATTTTCTATTTTGTTGTTGTTGTTAAATTGAACAAATGAAAATTGAAGGATTTTTTCAAGTAATCTTTAGTGCGATGATATCTTGTTTAATGATAAATACATGAATTTATTTTATTTGAATTTTATACAAACAATTGCTGGTAGTTAAATATTGTGTTTTATATTTTGAGGTTAGGTCATAATTTTGATTAACAAAAAAAAAAAAAAAGAGAAAAAAAGAACAAAAATCAAAAATAAAGACAAATTTAAATAAAATATTTTTTTTCTCTAAATTTTTTTGTTTTTATTTAACAATTTTGATTATTAAGCTCATGACAGAGATATGGTATTGATATCTACATACGTATATAGGTATACATATGTTTGTATATCCCGTAGTTAAAATGAATTTCGGTTGCCATGAAACCTGTAATTTCAAAATTTGTCACATACATACTTATAACCTTTCTAGGTAAGAAAGTCGTTTTTAAGATATGATTGACCGATAGGTTCCATAGATTTCATCACTGTGAGATGCGTTGCATTTACTTGAAAACAAATAAAGGATAAACGGTGTAAGATAGAACTTTGGGACAAATGGGAAATTCGAGGGGATGAACACATCGATAAAGTACCGCCAATGGTTTGCGATTTATCAATTTCCTTATTAGTATTATACATTGGTGTGAAATTGTTGTTGTCACAACACATTAAAATGGCGCTATGTTTAGTAAATTTAATGAATAATAATCGGATACAAGATAAATCACATGGGTTTCGATATCACCTTCATACTTACTTGTTCGTTTTTTGGATAAGGGATAGTATTGAGTGACATTGTGGTATAGTACGATGTACTATGGTGTCGATACCACATATCTGTACTAAGCTTTGGATTTTTTTTTTGTTCGTTCTCTGAGATAAAAATTCACATATATCGATTCTTTTACTAGGTATAATGTTTTTTTTTATTTTATTTTTTTTTATTTTAAAATTATTCAGATCACATTGTATATTTTTTTCATTCAATTCAATGATTTATTGGCCATTCTGTATTCAAAATGAATGTGAATAAAATCTATACAATAAATGGTATTAAAATAGTTTAAAATTAAATTATAAAAAAAGGGAATGAAAAAAAAAATTGTAAATCTAATCAAAAGAAAATACATGTGTATTCGGATGTACATGTCCACAAAAACAAAATTTTAAATTTTTATTCTATTTTGGTTTTAAATTAAATTCCATTATATTTTCTGTCTTATTTATCATTTAACCGCCTATGAAGGAGCTTATCAAGTTTTCTAAACACGAATTATATAAGAACACAAAAAACAATCTTTAAATGAAAATTATTTTTCACATGATACAATACGCTTAAAAGAAAATTCAAATGAAATGATATGCGGGGGAAAAAAAATTAAGTATTATACACACGTACAGAGAATTACGCGTGAATAATAAAGAATACCTAAACAGCTTTCGGTATATTTGTAAAATTGAAAATGAGAAATTTTCAAAAATTCAAATGAAAGTGATTTCGAAATCATCGATTTCACTATACTAAACAAAAAATGTCATTTTTCTGTTTTACAAGTGTTTAAAATGTAAAATAAACACACACAAAAAAAAAACGCATAAAACAAAGTAAAAGATATAAAATTTCAGACATTAAATCTAATGTTAAATATAATCTTCTTTTGTACATGATTATTGCTATTTTTTTTTTCTTGTTTCACCTTCGATTATTTCGTATTTTGCTCTCAATTATCAATATTACATATGAGCAATTTTTATTTTGAAAGTGGTATAAGTCATAAATGTTCTAAAATGAATTTTCTTATACAATTTTCGTCTCAAGGACATAAACTTCGATTGTATGTAATTCAAGAAGAACTTTCAAAAATTATCGATTTTGTAGTAATTTGAAAATGTTGTCAAATGTCAAAAAACAATGCCAAAAATGTTAAAATTATTTAGGGTTTATAGTGTTAACATTTCTATTATAGTGTTATAATCTTAAGGATAAAATTTTTCTTGACGATTAAATAACTTGATTTGGCCAGGACAAAATCTCTAAATTGACTTATACCACTTCACAAGAAAAAAAAAACAGTTCACATGTATTCCATAGATTTTCCTTTTCGATTACTTTTATTCATTATTTGCTTGTTGTTAACTTTCTTTCCAACATCCTTTAACACATTGTTGACAATACAAAAGGAAATAACATTAAAACAATACAACCAGCAAAAAAAAAAAAAAAAAAAAAAAAAAAAAGACAAAGACATTCAGGATGTACGGAAAAAAAATTCTTATATTTTTTTAAGTAAAAATAAAAAAATTTTAAAAAAAGGACTAAGAGAAATTTTCAAGTTTTAATTTTGTTACTTAAATTACATGACTTATGTTATCGGTCGTCAGTCGAGTGTACATGAGACATGAGCATATCACAAATAATGTCGCATACAATGTTACATAAATTTTCACTTTTCACAAAAGCTTTTCCTCTATTCAAAAAAAAAAAAAAAAAAGGAAAAAGAAAAAAAAAACAATTCGGAAATTAAATAAAATAAAACGGTAAGCTCATGTATGTAAATGTAAATTTTATTTTTATTTTTTATTATTTTTTGGCAAATCCAAAATCGTATACTATGTAATCGTATCGTGTAAATTTTCTAAAAAAAAAATGTTGTTTTTTTTATACATTTTGATTTCTTCCTGAAAGGAAGTTATTATAAAGATTATAATCAGAATAAGATAAGCGAAAAATGAAAATTGATTTTGTGTATTATCACATATACACTGTTCGCTTGTAGCATATAAATGTGTATGAAACATTGAAAATAATATCAAATTGAATCATATGTAGGCTCCAATGTGTGTACATATGTGATGTATACACACATCCCAGTCGGATACTCAAACGCGTATTCTTCATCGTAGGAATGTATTTTTAAAACACGAAAATATGTGATTTTCTACAGATTTAGAGATGAGCAGAATGTGTTTTATTTTTCTATGAGTGATGTCCGTTTTGATAACTATTATACAAAAGGCTTGTACATAATGTACAACGGTTGTACTCACAACGGCACTTAGGTGGCAGGGACATCCAACAGTGCAATTGAGTTTGCGATCGTTAAGTTGACCCGACACAATTATTATATGCAATCGTAAGTTTGTTCAACTATTGGACAGAAGTTTGCATACTGTATGGCTGGTTTATGGACACTTTCGTTAGAATCTTGATAAAGTTCTAGAAATTCATTCTAAAGAAGTACATATTATGTGTGTTCCCATAGGCTAACTGGGATGAGATTCCAATCGCATTCATAAGTGTAGAATGTATAACACATGCATATCATGTCTAAGTCGTTAGAAAATATATACCTACTATGAAACGTGCATACACACACGTAAAAAATGTTTTATACATGATATTTGTACGTATGGATGGTACGTATGATTCTTGGCGGGTGGGTAATATACGTTTATCCACATTCGTTTTTGTTTTTCGCAAATTTAGATTTTGACAAATACGGTTACATTGATTTTGTTTTAATTTCAAATAAGCAGATAGAGAAAAATTGAATTTGATACCTGAATTTGCGTTGTTAAAAGGAATTTCGATTAAAATTCAAATTAATTCTTTTTTTCTTGTTTCTGTTTTTTTTTTTTTTTGTTTTGCTTTGTTTTTCGTATTTTCCGAAAATAATAGAAACGGAAATTCTAAATGAGAAATTGATTGCAATTCATTTTATTTTTATTTTGTATTTTTAATAGCATTGAAAATATGTTGACGTGTTTTATTTTTCACGTTTCACGTTTTTTTATTGCATTAATTTTTAATTATATACATACATACGAGTACGTGTATTACTTAGATTTAATTTTCATTCACTTTATTATACGTTAAAAGCATTCAATGTTATTTTACAATTCTTTATATAAAAAAGATTTCTCTTCAAAACAGTGAAATTACGTATGTAAAGACGTGAACTTTCTTAATTAAAAAGGAAAAAAAAAATCCTTACTTTTATTCCTTTTTTTTTCAATTTAATTAGAAATGATACACTGCAAATGCGTATCATTTCGTACATTTCATTGCGTACATTGCAAGCGTATGTACCTATATATACATATGCATATATTTCTATCTTTGTATTTTGTTAACGTACACAGATATGGATATGAACGTATACCCGTATGGTCACATTTTATGATTTTAAAGAAATAGACGTACTATAATTCATGTGCATCTATACGCATTCTTCTGCATCCATGAAATATTGCACATGTAAACTGCTTGCAATTGCAAGTTGATTACATCCAATTGGTCATTTATTACTTATACGCTTTTATACATAGTTTTGAAAGACATACAGAACTTGCATAAAGTTCAAAAACTGCTTATGTTTATTCAATTTTCATTTTCTACTAAGTTTTTCCGATGGCGCTACAGCCCAAATCGAGCCAGGGCCTAATCATCTTTACGATAATTTTGCGAGACTATTCTATCAAGTACATACATAAATATTTTCTTACTTTCTACTAAGTACATACATAAATATTCTAAACGTATTGTTGAAATTTAAACATTAATAATTTTAGGCTTTCTCAACGGACAATATAACTTGTTGAAAAAGCTTAAACTTTACATTTTATTTGAATTTAATATAAATCAAATGCATGGGGTGGTTCAAAGGATAATATCCAATATACGATGTCATGTATTTCATGTGTCTGAAAGTTTATAATCCTTTATACTCGTATGTACATAACTCAGAAGATGTAAATTTTAGGAGGAGATCTAGGACGATGGTTTGCTAGAAATACTTTTTGTTTAACGCATTTGTGACTTTTACTCTGGGAAGTCCTTTATATTCATGTATACATGTGTGAGTACATACATACATATACGTAATTTAATTTGTATACATGTAAGTCTGATAAGTAATAAAATGATTGTTAAATACAATTTATATCTTATTTTATATATGTATATTTATCTTGAAATGCATTTGAATATACAAATTGAAAATTATTTTTTAAGTATATAAATCGTGTGTAGTACATTATACTAACACTTGCCATCTATCTACTTATTATCATAAAATACATTTTGTATGTAAAATGGAAAATTTAATTTATACACAAGTAAGAAAAAAAAGTTTATTTTAATACTTACTTGTGTATATATGGGGTAAACTATATATGTATGTATGTATGTAATCCATTTATGTATACACAAATTGCATTAGATTTATTGCATAATAGTGTACTTAAAGAATAAAAAATAAATATTTTATAAAGAAATTTATTTTACAATTTTTTTTTTTTTTTTTTTTTTGCATTTGAATACATAAAATACACACATGTGTACGTATAAATTATAGCAAGGTTATTTAAATAATTTTGACATAAAGCCTTGTAAATATATTAAAAGGTGAGCTACATACATACATATGTATGTACGTGTTTTTATTTACTTAGTCGTATATTTATGGTTGCTTTTTGTTAATACGTTATGTACATATGCGTGAATTTATATAAAAATTATAGTAGAGCATTAAATCTCATTAAATATTACATTATATTATACATTATGTGGTATTATCCACGCTTTTCTCATTATATACGTACATACAATAATTCTTATATAATAAAATAAAATTTATTTTCAAACATACATCTTATATTTCTTAAACGAAATAAAATGCCATAGATATGTATGTATATAGATGTGGTTTAAAAGTTTAAATAAATTTTCTTATGTGTATACATTTGTATGTACTACAAATCTCTCTTTGAGATACATACATGTATGCATAAGTGTGTTTGATCAGTTTCATTTGCGTGTATTTGTATGCACAGCACAAAACATTTAATGCATTCGTCATTCATGATGAATATTTTGAACTACGTACATACCCAAGTATTTGAAAATACAAAATGTATCTTTGCTATTATTATAAAGTATATCGCAGAATAAAATTCACAAAACGAATTTTTCTCATAAAGTTCAGACAGTTTCAAGCAAAACATTGTCCTGGAAACCATCATTTAACAATTCTCCCATCCCTGCTTCCACTTAAAAATTTTCATCCTTTCAGTTGTAAATTGACACAAAACTTCAAATATCTTAAGATGATTTTCGTAGAATTTTTTGAGTTTGAGGACATTGATGGAAATTAATTTTCATTTTTTTTTATATATGTAATTAAGTTCTCAACTTCTTTAACGATTCTACATTTTCAAGTATTTCGAGAAAGGATTCACTCGTATCAATCTATTGCTTGTAGATGTTGTTTTTCTAAGTGCTCGTTGAACCTAGTTTGCTTTGGTTTTCAGTAATTTGTGTAATTTTCTATCCCATAATTTTGTATTGGATTTTTTATTCGGTCGGAAAATCATCACAGTGGTTAGGACCTGATTAGATTTAGGGCTGTTGCGTTAATGATGATTTTATTCGGCCAATTCTTTAAGATTCGCTGATTGGTCATTGGAAGGTTCAAAAAAATATTTCTACAATAATATACAATCATTTTATTGAAAAATTTATATTTACCTGCCTACATCCATACACAAATACTCGTACATATCAGTTATAGAAAAATATTATTTGAAAATGATTTTTTTTTTTTCATTTTACATGCAATAAAATTTTGTTTATACAACAAATGCATTTTGTTTTAATGTACAGTGGATACATATTTATGTATATTATATCCAGGAAAAAAAAAAAGAAAAAATTAAAAATAAAACAAAATAAAAAAAAATGAGAATGATATTTACATTTATGCGTTCTAGTTTATGTTCCCTGAAGGTATTAAAAGTTTTTTTTTTTGTTCTAAAACATGAAAATTTTATTTTTGTATCTGAAAAAAATAAAAAATAAAATAAAATAAAATAAAATAAAAGAAAAAATGTGTACATATGTGATTACATAAAGACAATATCAATTTCAATTTATTTTTCATGTTTTGTTTAAACAATTCACATATGAATGGTGAATGTATGATGAAATGTTTAAAATAAAATTTTTATTTTATTTTATTTTTATTTTTTTAAATTTTTGTATTTGTTTATTTTTTTTTTTGTTAAATAAATCAAATTAAAAAATACCAATAAAATTAAATAAATTATTTGCTTTTTTTATTTATATTTGTATGCAAATAAATTTCGAAAATAAAATATACAGGCAACCCTCCTATAATCTGATGATCATATAACGCGTTCTCTTTAAATGCAATGTCTTTATAACTCGATATCCATATAATGGGATGTCTTAATACTTCGATGTCCTTATAACTCGATATCCTTATAATGGGATGTCTTAATATTTCGATGTCCTTATAACTTGATATCCTTATAATGGGATGTTTTAATACTTCGATGTCCTTATAACTCAACATCCTTACTATATGACGTCATATTACTGAATGTTCTTACAGTATCCTTATAGAGCGGATCGAGGAGAAGAGGAAGGGGTTGGGTGAGAAGTGGTTACCCTTATAGAGCAATCCCTATATACCATACAATGTCGCAGAAATTAATCAGTTTAAACTTTAAAGAGTTTACTATGTATGATAGAATAATTATTTCTCACAAAAATTGAATTAAATGAAATAATTTAAAAAAAAAACGAAACAAACGAAATAGTCTTAAAAGAAAGAACAAAATTTTCTGCACTTTAAAATCATTTTTCTGTCTTTTGTATAATTTGTTATGGCACAAATTTTAAAGAATTTTTTTTTCTTCTTTTTTTGTTATTCAAAGAAAAATCACTTTAAAAGGAATTAAAAACAGATTTTTAAAACTTATCAAGAACAAAAGTAAAAAATGTAAAAAAAAAACGAAATGAAAAACAGAAGATGAAAACTTGTAGTAATTGCTCTTTTGTGATGTTGAAATTGTATAAAAGTTTTTCTTATCTTTGTCTCATTTTTGTTTTTCCACTAGAGCATGAAACATTGTGAAATTTTTTTTTGATGAAGGATTAAAATTGATTGATTTATGAATTAAGGAAGAGAAAAGAAAAAATAAAAAATGAGTGAAAAGTAGAAAAAATTTGTTCTTGTGTTTCGGAAAAGTTGTTTAGGAGATCATTTATGTGATTTTTCATGGAAGCCTTTTTCTTCATGATACTGCAATCCTTGCCATAACCTTCGCCTTTAACAGACAATTCGGTCATATCTATCTATCCTTCGATTTCGTTGACCAATTCTTATATTTGGAACTTCCTCACATCGTCCCATCACCATCTGCTTCTTGGTGTTTCCCTTAACCTAAGGTCGTTTAAATTACATCAGATATGATTAAAGCATTAAATTTTTCAATACAAAAATTTAAATTCTGTTTAAATTGTCGACAAATCATTTTACCAACAGACGAATGTAGAAGATTTCATTTTTCTCTTTGCCACCATAATTTATTTTGCTTTGCTTTGCTTTACATTTGTTCTTTATTTTTCCCATTAAATTAATTATTAATTATTATTATTTAATTATTTTTTCTTCATTATTTCCCATTTTTCTTTTTATTTTGTTACCAGCTTGAAAATTCAGTAAATTATAAAAAATTTTCTTCTTGTTTTTGTGTGAAAAAAAAAATCCTTAAATATTTTGCAAAAAATTTATTTACTTTATTCATTTATTTTTTTGTTTTTTGTTCTTACAGATTATAGTGATATTAAAATATTAAGGATATTAAATTCAGAATTAGCTGATACTCTTGGCAATTTATTATCAAGATGCTGTGCAAAATCATTAAATCCACGTCAAATATATCCAAGAATAAATGATATTAATCATCATTTAAATGATGTATTAAAGTTGGATGTGACTAAACATCTTATTGAAGCACTTAATCAATTGCCAGGTAAACAAAAAAAAATAAATAAAAGCAAAAAAAAAAATAAAAACAGACGAAACAGTGGAATAAACTTTAAAATGAGAAAAATTATGTGATAATCGGATTTTCCATTTTCCTTTTGTTTCTAAGCTTTTAATCTTGATTTTAATTTGAATTATTCTTCTTTTTTCCTTTGTTACTTTGGTTGGTTTTCTAATCCACAAAATTATTTCCATCATTTATAGTGACTCAAATAATTGCTCTAACAATACAACCACACAAATTCAGTTCTGCAAGAAAAAGATCAAATTTCGTCAAATCAACATTTTTAAAAGCGGCACACATGTTGGCCGTTTAACAATTAGATGATTGTCCAAACGTACTATTAAATGTGTCATTATTGTACGTGCAGATTAGCGATTGAGTAGCTCTCATACGATTATCTGATTATATTAAATTTTTTCAGTTTATTTTAGTTTAAGACCTTGTTGACCAATGGCATGGATTTTTAGTTTGGTTTAGAATATTTAGACATTCAAATTATTGAACGATAACTGCATTGTGTAAGCTACTTTTCAAGCTCAAAATAATTAAACGTTGAAAACATTTTTTGAGCCACTGTTATTCTCGTATTTTTGAATTGTCTTTTCTTTTCTTTTCTTTTATTCTCTTTCAACATAACAAAAACCACTTAATACTGTTTGTATTTGTATTTTTTTTTTTTTTTTTAAATGGCTTATGTATTAGAATATTAATGATATTTGTATTGTAAGTATTGGGTCATCCCATATGTAATGCGAGTTTCTTTTATATACGTATTTTATAAAAATTTTTCTTAATCTAAAGTTTAATTCCCTCTTTTTCCAAAACACTTTTCCATCTTTCTGGTATAGATCAACCACTGGTCAAATGATTAAATTCTAAATCGTGTACATTATTTTACCATGAGATTTTATTCGATTACGGTTTAAAGGAACCTGTAAACCCTTCATTTAAACCTGTTGATCTTCCAAAACGAGGCTATAGTTCCTGTCTTAGAACTTTTGTTGTCTTCTTCAAACTCTTGTAAAAAACATCCATTTAAAATTCTGTTAGAATTTTTAAAATTTCCACGTGAAATGAAAACAAGATCAGTTTTCCTTCCCGTTTTATTGAAGTTGCTACAGATAGTATATTCCTCTACTTCGCGACTTTTAAGTTTATATTATTGAAAAAATCGTATTATTTATGGAATGGCCCATCCACAATTTAAATGTATCTTTATTTGAAATCTTTTACTTTTTTTTTTTCGTTAAAGAAAAATGTAAGGAACATTATGAGGATTATAATTTTTATATGGTTGTTGACCAGATTATGAAAATATTGCATTTAACTAATAATTTTTTTGAATCTTGTAAACCATGGGAATTAATAAAAAATCAAAAAATAAAGATAAAATCATCGAATAATAATAATAATCGTAATAATAATGATAATGGTAATGATATTATATACTCTTGAATATTTTCTATAAGAATAATAAAAAATTATATCATAATAAATTTTATGATTTTACAGATAAAATGAATACAACAATTGAAGCGTATTCTAATGAAAATCACAATGAATATCTAAATAAATTGGAAGCTATCATTTATATTACAATGAACATATTAAGGCAATGTGGTATTATATTACAACCAATAATACCAGAAATTAGTAAAAAATTACTTAATAAATTGAATATACCAGAAGATGAACGTTATTGGTCCAATATAGATGGTTTACTATATTTCGAACAGTCACAAAATCAAAATGAAAGAAAATTAAATCCAACAAATACAATATTATTTCGTCGGATTATTATTGAACAGGATAAAAATAATGAAAAAAAAAACAAAAAAAAAACAAAAAAAAAAACAAAATGTAAAAATTCATTAGATTAATACATGCTGAATTTAAAAGATATTTGGTCGTCTTAAATAAAAGAAAGAAAAAATATATGAAATTGTTTTTGTTGATAAAAAACCTATGGCTTATGAAAGTTAATCCAATAACTGGTGTAATTGAAAATATCCCAGTGTAAATCTTTAGTCGGCTTTAATTAATTTAATATTACATTTTATAGCCTGTCTATATAATGCAATTACTTCGATATTAAAGCTGGGATGTGTATCTGTGGGTTTAACGCAACGAAAGTAACTGCTTTTATTAAATTCTTTGTATGCAGGGTATTTATGATTTTCATATTGCTATTACGTTTTTCTTTGAATACAAATGGAAAATCGTTCTGTATCTCCTCATCCTTTTTTTTGATACATTCACCCATTTTGAGATATCATGAGTTGAAAGATTTTAAGTTACGTGAACGTGGGATAATGTGGGGTAACGTATAGAAAATTAAAACTTACACTGAAACCTTTCTAACAAGGAAAGAGCTAATTTTCGAATAAAAAAAATTTGAATGATTTATTGTGTCACCATGTATAAGTTGTGAATAAAAAAAATTTGCACCAATCACAAAAATAAATAACACCCATCAATATATTTAAATCTGGAAAACTTCATTGGAATCGAAGGATCATCATTTTGAGATATTTAAAGTTTTGTATCAATTTTTCATTTAAAAAAAAAAAGAAAAAAAAAAAAAATTCAAATATGTACATGTTAACATCATAAATTCTTCAAATTTCAAATTTTCTAAACGAACGAATATTAACTAAAGTGAATTAAGAAAATTTCCACTTTAAATTCCATTATAAAGATATTTAATAAAACTTTTAGAATTTTCTTTAGGAAAACTTTATAATAAATCATATTATAATTTTTTTTTTCTGTCGTTCGCCATTTAGAAATATAGTATATAATCCAATTTTCTTTTTATCAAAATAAGAAGGAAAATCAAATGGAATATGGGAAATGCATATTATCCGAATAAAATAAAATCTATATAGAAAATGAAATGATTTTTTTTTTTTTTTTTTTTAATAATTTTTCTAATTTCCCGTTTTCCACATTTTTGTTTCTTTTTTCGAAAAAAATAAATTGGTACCTAAAACATGAAATTTAATTTAAAATTGCAATTAAAATTCACTACTGCCATTATGATGTACTATATAACATACGTTTATAGTACCATACAATGTGAGTAACAAAATAAAAATAAGGTGAATTTTTTTTCTTCACCATCTACATTTTAAGTTGTATTACCTGTTAACGAGTGATTTAATTTCGAAATTAAAATGAAATAAAATAAAGAATTGTAACATGAAAGTATGTCGATTCGACCCAATTTATTTTTACATTTAAAATATTCATTTTATTTTGTGTTAAATGTTACTTTACGTGCATACAATATAAATATAAAGGATGTCCCATAATAAATGTCATTTAGTTAATTTTTATCAAAGAGTGCTTCTAACAAAATCTCGTTTTTAACCTCCCTTTTTCTGAAACCCGCCCATTCTGAGATTTCTGAGATTCTTCTGGGAAAAATTTCGAAAACAAAAATTTGTTTAGTAACATCTATTCCATGACACCCTGTATACATGCATATACATAAAAATGTTAATGTTGTACACAATTTCATCTTGCATACAAACGTTTATAAGCAAAATTTTTGCTAGTAATTTTCAAATTTTGTCATGTAGCTTGGTTTATCGTATTCAGGAAGCAATTAAATTTCCATTTATTTTCCCTTTTCTCTTACATTTTTTTATATTTTTTATTATTTTTGAACTCTTTTATGTACATTTTGTAAATATTATACGATATTTACTAATACAGACAAAAAATTAATTTTTCATAAATTTATTGAAATGAATTGAAAAAATAAAATTGTAATTGAGTACATAAAAATGCATATGAAAATTCAAAATACAGTTAAATGAAAATGAATGCTGAAATATTTTCATTTGAAATTTAAAATGTTTTTGATATTGATTAACGATCTCTCAATTTTCTGAAATTCAGAGGATTAAGTGTAAATGTATTTTTTAAGCACATAACCTTAAAAGTGTGATACATTACAAAGTATTTAATAACACATTTGGTTTTCATTTACGAAAATATTTTTTTTTTTTTTTAAATTCTGACATTTTATTAAATTGAAATCCTTAGTTATTTCTATATAGTATAATATTAAATGTAACGTAACCATTTATATAGTAGTAACGAAAATAAATGAAAAGTTTTCGTAACATGAAACCAAAGATAAAAATTTTTCTTATCCTTGTGTATAGCACTAATGTATAGCTGCTCTGTTATTTGTGTATATGTACACATATTACTTACAGGGCCGTCTTATCCAATAGGCATATATTACAGACGTTGTTGTTAGCGTGTTCGAAAATCTGAAATGCACTATAGATCACTGTTACATTTAGCAGGTGTTTGAGGAGAGTCTTCATGAGCTCTTAAAAAATTCCCTTATTGGCTTAGTCATCGGGAAATGGACACCACGTATTATTAATGCTCCGAAAATTAATACAAACATATTGACAGTTGAACAATGTGAACTAGCAAAGGTCCTAGAGCCTAAGACTATCTTAGAACGGTCCTGATCATATCATATACAAACATGTATTGTGTGTGTGTGTGTAAAACTATATATAACAGAATTTATAGAAAATTGAAAATTACAACAGTCTCAGCTGTTACATTTTTAAGTTACTTTTAATATGGAATGACATTTTGCAATTTTCAAAATTAAATTTGAAAAACTATATAGTAGTAAGTTTTGTTAATTTATTTTACAAGTTTCTAATTATATTTTCAACTTTCGAATGTACATGAATGGATACGTTATACAACGTGCGTATATGTGGCTGTGTCGCTGTGTACGTGTGCTTATTAAGGACTTTAAAATTTCCAAATGCTTTAACATGGATGAAGAAGGTACTTCTGTTACAGATGTAGGTGTCTAAATATAGGACTGTAAATTAAAAAGAAAATTAATTGTAACATTGACAGCTACATAGGTATCAAATTGGATTTACAAAACTTAAAACGATGGAATTGTGGCGGAAAAGTTTTTTTTTACACTTGAGTTAAAGCTAAAAGGTCTAATTTGAAAATTATTTCTGTCAAGTAACTCCATTTTTTATTTTCAAAGTTAATGTGTGCATTTTTTTTTCTAACGATACTTCTGCCTTTAAAATTTTCATTTAAAAAAAAAAAAAATTTTTTTTTCTCATTACATGCATATACACTTGATCAAAAAAGTATTAGTACACTGATATTCAGGTATTCAGTTTTATTTCTTACACATTCGACAACCAACTTGGAATGAATAAATGTGAAGTGATTTTTGTGAAAAACGTCTATTCTCATTCATGATCATGACTGAACAAAAATTTTCTAAGAGAAAAATTTAATGAAAGTTTTATAGGTCTTGACAAACTTCATTTTACTTACAATACGTACATACTTCATAGTCGGTACATTTGTATGAATTCAAAAAAATCTATGATATAGCAATACTTTTTTGGGGAGCTCAGTAGCTGTATCATAAAAATTGTATGGGGAGCTCAAACTGTAGAGTACTGGGCACTGGCATTTAAAGTATGAGGTTCCAGGTTTGATATTAGGCACAGACTGTTGAAGAAAACATCGTTTGTTTGCTTTGTCGGCATCACTACTTTACTACAGTCTTCAAATTTACTCAGCTTTGAATGAGTACAACAAATTTCTACCCATGGTCTCAAATGCTCTGTAATACTGAGTCTAGTTCCTCTATTTTAACAAACTAAGTGGCTACTGTCTTATAATTCACATTAAATTGTAGGTGAACGTATGATATGATATGAAAAATCGTCGCAATCATTTGGCAAGGCTCAAATCGGATTGTTGACTTCATACAAAGAAGAATGCTTTTTTGATTCAGTGTACGATATTGTTAAAATGCAAATTACAATGAAAGTGTTACAAGATATAATGATTACAAAATGAACTCATTTAAATAAAAATAAAAAACAAAATAATAATAAGTAAACAAAAAACTTAAATTGCAGTTTCTGCACATACACACGTACACTTACGTATGTAATAAATTGATAATAATTACATTTTTCACACTATACGTAATTTTATGAACCATTGAAAATTATATTTATTATAATTTTGTCAATTTTGCAATTTTATCACATTTTAATGCAATTTCCAAATTAATTGAATCTCTTAATACATATCCTGTCACGTTATTGTATGTATGTATGTATCATTTATATCAATCATAAAAAAATTTATTTTATTATTTTTGATTGTCACTAAATTAAATTTAATGTCAAAAACAGGAAAATAAGTCGTTTTCAATTTTCAATTAAAATAATAATAATAATAATAATAAAACAATGAAAATGAACATTTTATTATTAATAATAATTATGTTTTATACTGACAATTATTGCTTTATTGCATAGTCGTAGGCGTTTTTTCAAAAACAAAAAAAAAATGTTGTGCTTTTTATCATATGTATGTGACGTGTATGTGTGTATGTATACAGAGACTCAATTGCAAATGTTTTTGAAAGTTTAATTAAATTTCAAAAAAAAAAAAAAACGTTAAAGAACCTTCAAATTACTTACAATATTTTATTTAAAATTATGAGACATGACATAAATTGCATATGGGGTGTCCCAAAGAAAAGGTTGCCAAACATATTTTACTTGAATTTTAGTTTTAATTAGACAATAAAATTCGATTCAGATAAATGTATTAGATTAAAACCTAGTACGAAGATTATCAATTACCTTTATCCCAGAAGACATTGATTTAAAAGGAAGTATGAGACGTTTTTTTTTTTTTTTTTGCTAGAAATAGTCTAGAAGAAGTCATAAGAAAAATATGTTTTGTGACCTTTACTCTGGATACAAAAATATTTATTCTGAAAAATGTATCCTGTAAAATTGGCAAACGCGCTCACCTACCCAAAGCGTGTAAGATGAATGTTATACATGAGAAGATTTTTAAATATTTCATTTTCTTGAAGAAATCCAATTAAATTTTTGAAAAAAAAAAGCATAAAAGAAAAATGATTAATTAGTGCTATTATCCTTTTCTAAAACACCTTCATAATAATTATATTAATTAAAATTCAAGTATTACGTAGGTACTTTACACAATAATTCAGTATTTTATGAAATTACGTTTAATTCATGACATTATGCATGTGTGTGTGTGTGTGTACGTATGAAACATCCTAAATTTTGTTAAGAATCTTAGGACAATGAAAATAATTCTAAAGACTAATTATCATAAATTATTCATGAATTTCATGTATGAAATTTTTGTTTTAAAGATTAATTTTAAAATTTCAAATCATAGTTTTATTCCTGTTTACTTTGCCTATATACATATATTAACTGATGCTGTTGTACTGTGTATTCACACATACACATGTGACGTTAATTAAAAATTCTTAAAAAATTTGTTCTTCCGGTTTTGAATTACCTGAAACATAATAATGATAAAATTTGTATGTGTTTTGAAAATATTGTTAAATTTCACGCATTGAAATATGAAAAGGAAAATAATTAAAATGAATGATTGAATACAGGGTGCTTCTACTCAACTTTCAACACTATTTTGTCTTCATTTGATTGTGGTATCAATCTCGGCTTTGATTTGTAATAAACGTCGTGATGGAAATACACAGGCAAATTCAATGGATTTCGTTACGATAGATTCGATTCCCACCTATTTTGTCAAAAAAACTTAAAAACATATGTAAATATTGGTGAAATTTGTTTTGGAGTTGGTATCAAAGTGAGCAAACGATTTTTGACATTTCTTGTAAAACAAAAACTGTGAAAAAAATCCAATAAAAATTTAAAAATTGTGATCACGTAATTAAATTTTCTTCTGTTATAACTCAATGCTGAGTTAGACAAACAAATCTTGCTAAAAAATTTTGCAAATCTGTAAGTTAGCGAACGAACTTTATGACGAAATGTACCAAGTACTCTAAGCCGCCAAAATTTTGTTAATCCAGGAACGGGTGTAATGAGGACTTAGGGAGAATGATTATTTGCTTAAAATTTTTTTAAATGTAGCAGGTGGAATTAATAACGTGATCTTGAATTGAAATTATCTTGCGTACAAAAAATCGAATATATTATTATGTGTATGTACATATATAGAGAGGTATAACTCGTATAACGTACGTATTCCTTAATTTTGGGGGATCACACATATAAAATCACGTACAATTTTTCTAATTGCTTTGTTACTTATCTTCAAAGATTTACGTTCATTTTGTTAAAAACAAAAAAAAAAAAAAAACAAGGAATTCAAATGGCTGAGGGATGAAAATGGGATACATGGGTATGCGTTACAATTAACAACAAAGTTGACGAGTAAAACAAGGAGTAAGTACATTTTTAATTACTTGTGTATGTAAATATGAGTGTATGAGCGTGTATTTTTAGGTATGTGTTGAAACAAAAACACATACACACACACATGAATACATGAGCAATTTATAACTGGATTAGAATAAATGATAGATGATTTCATTTTCATGTATTAATTAATCAAATTTAAAATTGAATGAATTTGAATATATTTTCCGTTAATAAATTAAAAAACAAAAAAAAACAAATAATTCAATTTTCTTTTTAAAGAAGAAGAGAAAAAAAAACACATTGAAATTTTGAGAAAATATTAAGTATTTAAGAGATTAACACAAAATTTCATTAAAACGAATCTTTTGTCATGTACAAGGTGTATACATCAAATCTACAATCTCTTTATTATAGCATGCATTATTTAATTATGTACTTAATAATAAAGTCCACAAAGTTTCAAAATACATAAAAACAAAAGTAAACAGGGCGTGTCAGGGTAAAATTTACGAATTATTTTTGCTTAGGCCTATTTTTATCAACTAAAATTATATTTAGATTGAGATAAATCGCATTCATATCAACACCGAATGAGATATTTTTTTGGACAATTACAGTGCAGTTAATCATATCCTTATAGTCATAATATTTTGTCGACAGTAGGATGAGGAAATATAGTTAACTTAATTGAACTGAAATTCCCACAACGTATGTGCCTTACGTCAGTTCACGGTAATTACTTTGAAGACGATGATTTAGACAATTCAAAAAAAAAAAAAATATTCGACAGTCCTTGGTACTTTTAAATTAGACTGTGTACAAAATTAAAACAAAAAACGGCCATTAATGAAGCATTAATATTTAAATCATATACAAAGTAAGAATTTTTGTAATAGGCTCAAATGAAAGCTATCATAATAATACAAAACAAATTACATAATATTCTCATTTATCCTTATTCATAATGTACAGCATGAATTAATATATGTATGTATGTACTATATGTAGATACTCTGTACCGGTAGTACACGTATTATTTGCCGTTGGCCTGTTTTTATTCTGGATAGTCTATGCGTTCATACATAAATGATAGCTTTACAATAAATTGTCCTACATAAAGTACGATGTTTTCCCATCTAAAAAATAAAAAAATAAAACGATGTGAAAAACGAATTTTCCTTCTTTTTTTTTTTTGCGTTCGTGTATTAAAATTAAAATCCCATTAAATTCCATTAAACTTTTAAAATTAAATTTACCTTGTATTTTTTATATTTTCATTTTTTTCCCTATTTTTCCTGTTTTTTCTTCTTTTTTTTTTTCATTGTGTTTTTGACACAATTTTGTTATCTCTGGAGATAAATTGAAAGAGAATGATGTAAAAACAAAATTTTTTTTTTTCATGTGACAGTAATTAATGGATGAATAAACAGATATGAATAGCTGATAGAATGTACATGCATATACGTACATATAAGGTCCTTTGTATTTAAACGATATTGTGATCATAGTTACATTACATAAGTGATGCTTTAATAAAACATATTTGCTACAATACTTTATAAGGACTTTTATGTGCTTTTATTTCATTTTATTTATTTTTTAACGTTTTTGTATACACATATACACATACGTACTCTACTACTACGTACTGAGTATTATGCGATTTTCAACCAAAGCTTTTATCTATTTATTTATTTTTAATGTGTATTTATTTAGTTATTTCTGTTTTTCAAACTATTGGTAAGTTCCGAAATGTCAAAAAATCTGTTATAATACTACAGTACTACAGTCTTGATACATTGTATTGCATTAGAAAAATTCATGATGTGTCGTATGCTTGAATGATGCATTTTAAATGTGTTCACAATACGTTTTGAAAATGTAGATAAATGTCACTGTTTTGTGCATTTTGAAACTTCAATCTTCCCATCTATGAGGTATTTAGACGTTACCAAACTCATGGTATAATTTCAGTAGTCGGTTCGCCTCCTAGCTCGATAATTTTACTGTTATGTTTGCCTTTTTTTTTAACAGTAAAGCACGAAAAGCGTAATGACATTGCATATACGTATAAGTTGAATAATTATGCAACTAGGAATACACATTTGTTTTCATTATATTCAGTAATCTTCAATAAAAAAAAAACGTATTCAATTTTATTGAAACAAATGTGAATCGTATTAGTGTTTTAATGTAAAACTCATCTGTAAAATATTTTTCATATTTGTAGCAATTTGATATTTTACACCATAAGACTTTTTTTTTGTACGATTCTTCATGCGACATCATCTAATTAAAACCCATACAAAACTCTTCTAACAAGATTGCATGAAAGTCGTATGGAAATCGTATAAAAAGTCTTGTAGTGTAAAATAGGCTAATCTGAGTTGGACAGATGATATCGCTGTTCTACGATTAACGGCAGGGTTATAATGGGTCTTAATGAAAGGAGAAAAAATTATGAAGTATATATCCTTTGTTTGGTCGTTAAAGGGGGCCAGGAAAATTTTTGCAATTTTCTATGAAAGATTCCATAAACTCAAGAATCATTGGTAGTAGTTGATTAGAGTCTTTACCAAAATTATAGCTTTGAATACAAACGAATGATCCTTGCTGTTTGCTTTTCAGTATAATTAGATCTTACACTGTTGCGTTATTTAAATAGAAAATGTTATCAATCGAAATATGAAATTTTCATACCTCGTCATTGGAAGTCTTTTCTATACTTAACCGAAATTACGTATTTGAAATTTATATTTAATTTAATTTAATTTTAACTGTAAAAAATCTACTGATCTTTAATTATTATTTTTTTAAATTAAATGTAATCAAAATTTACTTTTTTTTTTCTCAACTGTAGCAACATAACTAAAAAATTATTTCATTATTAATAAAAATTTGAATAAGCACATTATACCTTTGCTGTATCTTTTTTTTGTTTTAATTTATTCAAGGCCTTTTTGGCCTTTCTTGGTTTTTTTTTTTTTTTTTTTTAGAAATTATTAAAGGAAACTCTTTGTTTTTCATATTTTTTTTCCTTATAAGTATGTGGGACAATGTAAATTTTTAATAAGGCACGAATGTATCTGTTTAAAATCAAAATAAACTTAAGTTTTTAATTTTTCTTTGATTTTTTTTTTAAATTTCGTATCTTATTTTCCGTTTTGTCAATTAATTTCGACAGACATCGTATGTACAAAGAAATTAAAAAAAAAAAAACAAAAGAAAAAAAAATTTCAGTGACCGTCATTAAAAGTTTTGGTCAAATGATAATAAATAGATTTTTATTTTTTGTTTTGTTTGTTTGGCCCTTTTCGCACATTTTCCTAAATTAATTTTTATGAGATTTTGTTTTTATCTTTTTGTTTTCTTACTTTAACTTTAATTACATGAATTTTGGTGTTTTATTTTTTTCAATTTAAATTTTATTAATAATTTTAATCAAAATAAATTTAATGAAACGCAATGAAAGCTTCGTTTTTTTTTTTTAAATTTTAAGGATTTTTTATTTTTATTTTGTGGCTATTTAGTGTGAAGGTTATGCCACAAAAATAAATGAGGTAAAAAATTTAATTTAAAAATTATTTATATAAAAAAAAAAAAAAAAATTAGAGTTGATTTATTATGTATTACTTTGCATTATTTGCATTTTAAGGGGGTGGGTGGGACAATGGGCACATCGCACACTACTAAAAATAAAATGAGACCTGTGCTATGCTATGATTTAAAATTTAACTACATTTGGCTACAGTTAAAGAAAGTCGTCTTTTATTTTTACGGGTTTGTTGCCAGTTTTCTGTATTTGAAATGAAAAACAACAAAAATTTTTTAAAAAAATAATTAAATAAATCGAATATGAAATTAGCCAATAATTATGGAGGCTCAGTAACCGAATACATATAAAGATATAGCTTATAATAACAATCACTTACACTAGATTTTATTATTCCCTTCGTTATCCTTGCAAATGATTTCTATCGAACACAAAAAAAAAATTGTTGTTATTTTTATATTAAAAATGTCAATCATTATTAGTTTAAAAAATGAACATAAAAACATGAACAACAAAAAAAATAAAATAAAACAAAATTTTCATGACATCGAAACTTTGAGATGAAAGAAATAAAAAAAAATCGGAAAAATCAAAAAAATCAAAAAAATAGAAAAACAAACATGAAAAGGAAAAAAAAAATAAATTCCATTCAAATGTGAAATGAGAATCCTACAAAAAATAATGGCAAAAAAAATCATGTGTTTATACGCAAACTTTTTTTTCATATTACACGTATTCATGGTGGAAAAGATTTATAAGGTGGGTCGTTCCTTTGTAAACAATGAAGTAGTTGATCCATCAGAGATCAATCAGAAATCAGCTTTTTAGAAGGGATATTGACGGCTATTAGTGGACAATATGGATACGGCTGTCATTGTCATTCGTTAAATTTAATTGTTGTGATGTGCATGCATATTGTATACATATATAAAAGTAGAAATTTTCTTTTTATTAAAAATTTAGGGAAATGATGATTTATTTAATCGTAATACGTGGATTGGGATAAAAATAAAATGTAATTCCTTGAATATTTTTTGTGTTTTGAAACTTCTATGAAAGGAATATTTGGTAACCCTTAGACTACTTCTTCGATGGATGACGTAAATCTAATTTTTAAAGTTGAGCTATTGCCTTTTTAGTTTAATTAAACAATTCCTTAAATGATTCACCTCATTTTTATTGTTTTCCATTTTCCATGAATATAGAAAATCGTATCAGAGGAAGAAAATTATTTTTATGATTTCGAAATTCTTAGAAATGAAATCAAAACAAAAAAAAAATTTTTTTTATTTTTGTTTTTAATGTTTATGATTTAAAACTGAAACATAAAAAAGGTGGCATAAAATACACTAAATTTAAAACAAATTATTTTTTTTTTCTTTGCTTTTATTTTAAATTTCATTGAATTTAAATATGTGGCTTTGTACATCAAACAACCATAGTAACGCATTTATCAGATTGGTAGTTACATGCGAGTATATGGGTACATACATAGGTAAACTAAATAAACAAATTCACAAAAACCACACGTATTTTGATATTCAAATTAAAAAATTGTTTTGAATACAATGTTTAATACAGATGAGAAATTATATTAAAATAGTTTAACATGTGATTTGATAGTTGAATATATGAGCAAAATTAAAATTAAAATTAAACTATAAGTTGTAAGAGGGATGGTGAGGAGTGGTATGTGTGTCAAGAATTTTACACAAATATAAGTTTAATTAGTTCATAAGTCATTAAAATGTTTAAGTACTTGTTTTTGTTTTAAAGTGCTATGCCTTTATGTGTATACGGAGGAAATCCTATTATTTATGTACATATGTACGTATCTTTTGTTTTTTTAATTACATATACACACATACATACATACATATGTACAATATATTTTATAAGTATTTACTTATAGTATGCCATTAAGTGTGAAGCAATTTAAATCTTTATGAAAATTTGTATTAGAATGAACACAATTATGTATAAGTATGTAAATTCTATTATTTTAATGATATTCAACTTCCTTTGTTTTATAATTATGACACATGTGTTTATAGGGTGTCTCAGAATAAATGTCACACGATGTCATTTAATATATTTTTCTAAGTTTGTTATGTTTGTATATTTTTTTCATTAATTGTACGCAGTTAAGACCATACAGAATTACCATTGCGCATCAATATTGATATTGTAAAACGCATAGGTATAATACTGTATGAAAGCTTTAAAAATTCTGGTAATACTGCTTGTGAAACATGTTTATTCGATGAGTTATGAGAGAAGAAAAAAGAAATATGTACCCGTTTAAGTTCTTAACTGCATACAATTAGTGAACAAAATATAGCAAAAATTCATTTCAGATCCTTGGCCCTCTCCCAAGATTCATACTGTTTGTAGTAAAGTTTTACCGTTTTACTCTAAACCCGGATTAAAAAAATCCATATTTTTGATTTTTATTTTTTGATCACCGTAAGCATCGTCTTATACACGTTTAAGCATCATCTTATGGCATACACGGTTCCTACTTTTATTTTGTAAAATTGTATAAAAAGGTGACATTTTTTTCTGTTATTCACAAATTCATAATAAATCCTTTTGTTAAATTCATCTAAAAATTTTTATCCTTATCTGTTTAAAAAAGTGAATCATGTTATCATGTTCAAAATAGAGGATTCTTTTTTTTTATTTATTTTTTTTTTTTTGTTTATGTCAACTACTCGTTTATTAAATCCAGAACTGTGTGAGTAAATCCTTTATTAAATTGAAAAACACGTATGTACATATTGAAACTTTTGTCCTTTTGTTTATTTCTTTCTTTATTTACATGTGCATGTTTCGTATCCTTTTTGTTTGTATTTATTGACATATATAGACATGTGTTCACCGTTTAATACTTATAAAAACAAATCTAATTTTATTTTGATACATAAATACGGAACTGTTGTACATTTATTTCGATGTTTTTTTTTTTTGTTTTTGTTCTTCAAGTCTTTTTATTTTTTATTTTTAATGGATTTAAATATCCAATTATATCATTTACGTTTCATAAAGATTGCAACTACTGTATATATACTACACATGTGTGGATGTACGTATGTGTTTACATATGTATGTTCAAAATTTTCTATTGAATAAATAAATGTTTGAACAAATACATGGTTATGATGTTATGCTAAGACGAAACATACATTTAAAAGATTCAGAAATAAACATGTACGTTAACATTCGTATACAACCTGACAAAAAAGTTACGGGAAAGGGCAATTTAAAATGTTATTATACGATTAATTGAAGCAATTCCAGTGTTTTGAGGAGGAAGAGGATGTAAAGTAAAGGAATGTAAAATAATAATTTTTCGTCTTATCTGTACGGTAGTGCATCATCAGTCATCATCTAGTGCTCTTGTGTATGAGATCCTGGCCAAAAGTTAAACAAAAATTTTCATTGATCGAACATCTCATTTACAGGATATGGCCACTTGTGATCATTCTTTTTTCACTTCAGAAAAGACGTATGATGAAGAATGAACAAAAGCATAATCAGGCAGAATGGCTGTTTTGTTTGCTTTTGCCCAGCTTAACCAGCTTAAGGCCATATTGGATGATGAAGTTTTATCCTCTCCTGGTTTGGAAGACTCAATTGTTCGTTGGCAAAAATACAATACGTCAAACGAGAGTTATTCTGAAGTTGTCGAAGTTTTGTGTTGTGTTCATTCCCCTGTACTTTATTGTCAGACTGTATATCTATTTGTGTATGATATGTATTTTACTTATATCGTACATAAAATTTTCAATTACATATATTATATGTGCAACAAATTATACAAAACCGATTCCTTTGAGTGTTTAATATTAAATATTCAAACAGTACAACATTGAAAATGAAATCATCAAAATCCTTATTTATCTAATTTTCAAAACAATAAAAGATAAAGAATTAAAGTATTTATATTATTGTATACTCACACATTCACACACCCCATTGAAGTACAAATATCATATATAACATATTTTTGTAAGTATTTCTTGTGTATATTATGTAATTAAATGACTGTACGAAAGATTTCTAAATATTGAGAAATTTAAATCAGAAGGACTATAGGATTATGATAAAACCAAAATAAGTTTGGGGTGTTCCGTAAAGTAAAGTGTATACGAATCCATTTAGATCACCCGTAAACTTCTTGATTTCGTCAAACCTGAAATGCCATTTTCCGTCAAGTAACCTACCATATAGACAACCATAACGGCACGTTACGTTAAGCGAATTTTCCGGTTCTTTTTTCAGAAATCCAGTTACTTGAAACAGAGTAAGAAATACTACTGACCTTCAATTTACTTTTTGATTATGATGAATATATAATTTTTGACATCCATCAACTGTATTCGTAAAGTTTTTCCCACTTTACTATACGGAATGTATCATTTTCATTTTGGTTAGCCTGCATACATATCCTTCATACAGAGATACAGAGAAACAATAGATATTCAGAAAATCCACAGAGAATAATAATAACAATAAAATGTAGAAGAAATACAAAAGAAAATTTAATTGTAATTTGAACATCATATTCAGGCAAAAGAAGATTTTGTATGATTCTCTAAAAACCAAAAAAGAATGCATTCATTACTTATGAACTTTTATTTATTATTTATCTTTTGTTTATTTGAACCTTTATTCATATTTATCAACATGGAATGATAAAATTTAAAATGGTCTTTAAAGAAAATTAAAGAAAACTGATTTCATGCATTTTTCATTTCCGTTAAAATTTTATTTTAAGCAACTTTTTTTTTATGTGGTCACTTTTTAATTATTAAAATTATTTTACATAAACACGAACATGTTGTACATATAATGGAAGATGACAAACAGTTTATATGTCAAAATAGCAACAACAAAAGAAAAAGGATATTTTGTGAAAATTTAATAAACAAAAACGTATAGAACAACGCAACAATGGTAACAATCTCATCATAGACTGTATCTAAAATGAAATCATAAAATGTCTTATTTACATATTCGTTCGTGTGTAAAGTTAGATTTTCTGTCATATGATCATATGTATATGTACGTGATTTTGCTTGTATGGGTATTTTAGCTGTGATATATTCTGAACAGGATAAAAACATTTGCACTAATATGTGTACATTATGCCGTGATTAGAATACGTAAAAAGTGAAAACATGTGATAAAATTGATACTTATGCTGTCATGTACGTATACAGTACATGGAGGGTGTCTCAAAGTAAATGTCGTCTTTAAATTTATTTTTCATTAATTTAATAAAACGTATTTCAAAATTCTCAAATTTTTAAAATCCATCATTTCTAACATCTGAACTTTAAATCTTGATTTGACTTGGCCAATTATTTTTTTTAATTGTTTGGTACAGATTTTTCCACGTAAAAATTATATAATATAGTGCTACAAAATTTAAGAATTTGTTTCACTTAAAAAACAGAATTTAACGAGATTTAAGATTTTAATAACTCCGACCTTTGGACGTTTACAGTCGAATTTAATGGAAAGATATAAGTTTCAGCTTAAACTTGTAGTAAATTTGAATCAAACATACAGGATTGATCCACACGAGAATAAAATTACAATTACAGACATTTAAAAATATCATCTAATATATGACGTCACGTATCTCCTATATTTGAGAATTTTTAACTTTTTATACTCCAAATTTCAAATGGTGTGAATTTTGGGGAAATGAGGGTTGTATTAAAGTCGACTTTTAATTTGTGACACCTTGCATATACGTACGTACCACGCTGGATATTTGAATGCATGTACGTTATGTCATAATGATTTGATGATAATCCTGAAAAGTACAAATAAAAATGTAACAAAAAACAAAAAAAAATTAGAAAAAATAAAAACAAAAATGAAAACATTATTTGCAACAAAAATAGATGACAGACAATGTTAGCGAATGCTTAAAAAATGGTTTAAATAAAATAATAAAATTTAAATTATATTACATGAATAATCGTAGTGTAAACAAAATGATGTTTTAGACATGAGACCATTATAGGAATACTGTATCACATGTATACGAAGGATTCGCATAAATATGAAAACAGTGCTCATATGTGCACATATACATATGTATGTATATGCGGGTTAACATGCTTACGTATGTAAATGGAAAAATTTTTGCATTTCGTTTCGTTGATTTTCCCATAAATATGTTTGTTTCAGTTTTATTTGTTGTTTTGTTATCAAAACGCGAAATGCAGATAACAATTTTAATTTAAATTATTTGTTTTTTTTTTTTTTTTGTTTTTGTTTTTTTCATCAAACAAACGTAAAAGTACCGAAAAATGTATTATACAAATACATACAGACCCACACATAATATATGTATGTATGTAACGAATTTGGATTTTAATTGAAATTCCCATTTTTCATTACGCGGCCCTCTACATCTCTATGTACATTATTTGCGTATATACATATGCGTACAGTATGTAATTCAAATTTTGTTCATTCTTGTTTTAGTAAATTACAAATTTAATTGCATAACATACAAACACACATACACACATGTAATAGAGATTAAATCAATAATCAAATTCAATGAAAATAAATTAATTGTATTATCATATTAAATTGAATTCAAATTAATAATAAAATCTGTTTTGTAAGTGATTTGATACTGTACGTATACAATAGATACATTTTATATGTATGTTCATTGAAACGAAATTGAAATGTACATATGTATGTACCTATGCGTTATTTATTGTACATGTGGATGTATTTTAATATTAAATATCTCAATATAGTAGATACATATAGATATGTAGATATATACATATCCGTACATATGGATGAATACATTTGGTCGGCAATTAATTTGTAATTTGAAAATTTAGTTGAAACATAAAATCCTTGGAAATTGAAATATCAATTAACTTAAATATGAAATATAGCAACAGTAGAAATTCAGTATTGTGATATAAGGTCTAGCCAAAATAAAGAAGTAACGTAACGTAGAGTAAAAAGTTGTACAAATCTAGTTTATGGATGTTGAGAATGACATTGTTACCGTAAACTGTAAAGTGAAATTCTGTTACATCTGTGACTTTGTTCGAAGTCACTGAATTTCTGAAATAACAACTGAAATGTTCACTTTACGTACCTACGTACGCTCATAACGGTAGATTACTTTACTCATTGATATCTCAAATTTTGTCGCAATTGAATGAACATAAGTTTACATACAATTTGAATGAAATAATTTGATCGTGAAGATTATATACTTTACTTCATTTCACGGTAGGTAACGGACTTATTTTGGCTTTAGCAATATACGTAAATAAATTATGATTTTTTAAAAAAGAAAATTTAATATAAAATTTTAAATATTTCAAAATGATATCCTCTGATTTTCATGAAGTTTTCCAAGTTTAAAGATCTTAAAGGAGCCATCTTCTTTATCTTTTCATTTTAAAGTTTATACCTTAATAACTCTGAATATTTACATTTGATAACAATGGAATGTACCTTGTAGAAAAGGCTCAAGTCTCAGATTTAATTTCCAATAGATATGAATCGAATACACTGGGTAACTCAAAAGATATTGTCTATTTTACCTCATATGTCCAAAAAAGTTCAATTTAATGTGTCTGAAATGGATTTAATTTTAGAAATAAAGGTTGAATAAAGAATGTGTTGGAAGCAGTAAAATGGTCTTTTGTTAGAAATAAGTTTTCTTTAAGAAAAATATGTTATGTTACCCTTTTGTGTTCTAGGATATCTTATACACGAATTTTTCTCGAGAAAGATGCATACTTAAAAGAAGATACGTAAAGTTGAAGGATGCATTGTTAAAACTATATGTGTGGCCTAACACTTTTGTAACGTAGAAAAAAGAAGTTCCAAAACAAATATTACATGGAAATAAGACTGGAACAAAACTGCAAAAAAATATTGGAATTTAAAAAATAATTTCTTACTATTTGTGTATATAACTGTAGTTAATATTAAGGCATGTGCATTGGATCATGAAAGGGGAAAATATGTTATTTGTTACGAATAAGGAGACACTTTGCATATTATTTAATGGAATATGGAATTGCGAAAAGGTGAACAGAAAAGCTCAGTAATAGTAAGTAACAGTAAAAAAGCTTTCTAAAACTTATGTAGTTCTGTTTTAAATTTTTGCTTAAATAATTAAATAGATTAAAAGATACAATACGATTTTAAATAGAGTTTTGTTGTTTTTATTGTTTAAATCGTGGTTCAATGCAAATCTTTCAACTAATCTTAAAAAAAAAAATTCTGAAACCAAAACTATGTTTTCTTTCCATTAGCTTAAAAAATTTTAAAAATTTTTACCTGCATCATAGATGGTTATAGCTTTCCATCAAAATCCTGAAAAAAGGAATTAAAAATTTGAATATGAAATTTAAAAATGGACTTAAGGCTCATTTATACCGTTTTTTTTTTTTTTCTTGAGCGAGAACATAACACCTACTCATGTGTTTTTCTTGTCGCTTGCCTTATTTTGGAAGGTCCAAAAATGCATCACCTTTTATTTGATACGATATTCATCTAAATGTGATATCAATTATGATGCATTTTCGATCTTATCTTGTTTTCACATACAATGATTCATGTACAATTGATGATTAAGTGAATACGACAAATGTCCATTGTTGATAGTGTTCTAACTTTTCATTACATGACCCAAAAAATGTCCAGGGGTAAAATTTAGAAATCTAGTCATTAGAATCGTTAAACATTTTCCACAGTAATAATTTTCTATGTATGTATGTGTAGATAGGCAATGGAAATTAAATGAAAAATAAAATAAAAATAAAAAACAAAATAAAAATAACTGAAATAAATGTAACAATGAAAAATTCAGGTGTATCTTTATGAGAATGAAATCAATATGTTATCGCACAATTAAATAATATCGGTACATCTCATTAAATTGTCATTAGATACTTTCAGAATATTGGTCCTTTTATTTTTTATTTGTAAAAAAAAAAAAAAAGTTTCTCCTTTTTATTTGTGGTGTAATATCCTTTTGGGTATATAAGCACTCTCGTATAACAACAACCACTTGTTATTTCCTTTAATTTTTTTTTGTGTTATTTTTTTATTTTCATTATCTTGTTGATTTTATAGGTATTTAAAATATACTCATGTACATATATATGAGTTTATGTACATACATACATACATATGTACATATTGACATTTTGTGTTGTATGTATTTTTATTTATTTTTTTTTTGAATCAAAGTTTAATGGTTTCGTAATAAAATGAAAATAAAATAAAAACTTACAGAAAATAAAATATATGAAAAAGAAAAATGTATAAAAAATTGATATTGTCTACTAGAGGTATACACATACAGGGCGTCTCAGAATAAATGTCACAATTTTATTTTTATAATTCAGACTTAGTTCTATTGAAAACTCTTTTAAACGTATCCTTCGGTTCTCATAAATGTTTCAAGATTTGAAAAGAATCTTTGAGGTTAGAAACATTCTTTTTTGTAATTGATACAATTTTTTCTATATAAAAATTTTAAAAAGTAATTCAAATATCATCCATATTACTTGCACGAAAAATTGAAATTTTTGAACTTTAAACGTTTATAATTTTTCAGGGAGTTTTACAGAATTTTGGGGGTTCAATTCCTTGTATCATAAAGAAAATGAATTTTTACAATATGGGTTTGAAAAAATGTTTTACCTCCGCAGTCATCTTAACTTGAAAAAAAAAATTTAGTTTGAGACACTTATTCCGAGAAACCCTTTATGTACATATAGTAAATAATATAAGTATGTACGTGTATTTGTTAAAAATAGATGCGCATATATGAACATAAATAAAGATAAAAACTAACCATTCAGATTGAAAGTAATGGTATCAGTGATGTAACATATACCACAATAAAAGCAAGAAATCCAAATAAAGAATTATTTTCCTTAGAGGCTATCCAAGGTTATGCTATAGGCCATTAAAGTCAATATTTTTTTTTCATTTTTATTTTCTTTGTTATCATCAAACATATTATTTCATGTTTTTTTTTTTTTTTTATTTCGGAAAATGAATAAAGAATAAATTTAAAGAAAAAAGAAGCGAAATAGGAAAAACAGAAATAAAAATCTATTATCAAGAAAGAATAAAACATAATTTAAATCAAGTATTTGGCTAAAGGGTAGCATTAATATCGTAATATTGAAAAAAAAAACGAAAGAAAGAAAAAGCGGACAAAACCAAAAAAAAGGTTAAGATTTTAAGGAAAAAAAATTTTTTCCTACGCACATATACGTACATACCAGTTTTTTATTATGAGGTATAAAATTGCTTATTTTCTTTTACTAATTTTCGTTGAAAAGAAAATTTTTAACAAAATAAAAGGACGTCGTGTTTTTTTTTCTTGAAATGTTTATCCAGAAGTACATGAATCTATGAAAAAAGAAAAACATGAAAATGTGTTAACATTTTTTTTTTTACTTTCAAACAGATAAAAACATTAAAAGAAAATTTTCAGAAAATAATGAAAAATAAAAATGGAAAATTGAAAATGTATTTTATTCATTGTATGGTTTATTTCAAGATATATATATTTTTTTTTGAAATTTTGTTAATCCTTACAGGGAAAAAAGAATTGAAATTATTCATTATTAGAAATAGCATAAAAGCCACTGGCAATGATCACCACTGTGACATGATTTTTCAGAACAATATAACCATAGATAAGAACCGTTAACGCTGATTACAAATCGTTGAACAGCATAAAACAGATCTAATTTTGTACGATTAGGTCAAAGAGCTTTTAGGTTGGACAAGAAAAAATTCCTGAAATCATCTAAAATATTCTGTCTTAAATTTCCGTAATCCGGAAAAAAATTCCAGAATATTAAGTGGTGCTACAGCTCAATTTTAACCTTGTCTAATTATTGCGACAATTTTTCAATATGTACTAGGTCACTATTTAACGTGGATTATAAAACCACAGAGTTAAAGTAGTGGGATTAGACTCAGTATTGCTTGGTAGTACAGAGCATTTGAGCCCATAAGTAGAAATTTGTGGTCATTCAAAGCTAAATGAACGCGGAGACAGTAATGTATTGATGCTGATAATAGAGGCAAACATTGGAAAATGAGTACGTCATGCTTCTGTTGTTTGTGATAAACATCAAAATTTTAATAACTGACTCTAAAAGTCTCTCTCTACCTACCCTGAACTGTTTAATACCTTTCCCCGATCGTTGAATCATTGAAAAATGTCTATAAATATATTTGATTTAATATGAAAACAAATTAATTTAATTTTCAATTAGAAAAAGGAATTCTTTTTATTTTGCAACATACATAATAATTTTTGTTTTTCTTTTAATGAAAAATTCCAATAAAAAAATTCTAAAAATCAGACAAATTTGTAGTTACTTAGAAAGAAGAAAAAAAATTAATTATAAAATTTTCAAATAAATGAATAATGATAATAATTAAAGAAAGAGACCAATAACTTTTATCTTTCCTTCTTTGGAGAAACATCAATAAGTTCAAGTACAAAGTTTATTGTCACCAATTATCTTCTTTATCCTTCGCTACAAAATGGATTTTGTTTTTTTATACAAAATAAGATAAAAATCAATTTATTTTCAATTACAAATTAATTTCTTGAGAGGCTGGCGAAACAAAAAAAAAAAATATATATCGAGACAACAGCAACACTTTGAATTCATTTAATAAAACAGAAACAACAGAATAATTTCCTTCATATACACTTCGTACACTGTGTTTGTGTGTGTAATGGTCTACACATACAATGTGTGTATTTTTGCTTAAAATCGGATTAATTTAAATCTTTTTGATAAAACATGTATAAAACCATCTTAGATGAATTAATGTGTCCAACTAACAATATACCAGCATTTCAGTGTTTTTAAGTAAAAAGGTCATAAATCTTAAGTAAAATGAAGTGTTTTGTTATCCTGTTGGATAAAGAAAATTTTTTATTTTTTTATTTTTTTTTTGGGTTTATTTTCGTATTTTTCTTTTCAATTTTCATTTTCTTTATGTCTTCATTATTTTCCCTTTTGTTCGTTATTTTTGTTATATTTTCTCATTTTTCTTGTTTCTGTGTGCGTGTGTGTGTGTGTATGCATTATTTTCTTTAAATCTTCTTTTATTTTGTGTGTAAATTTACGCGAAATTAAAGATTCTGTCATTAAAAATGAAAAACAAAAAACTTTTTTAAATTCTCATTGATTTAAATTGTAATTTTCAAATTGTTTTTCTTTACACTGGTGGAGGAAAAAAAGTGTACACTTAACAGAAAATTCATTTTTAATGATATATTTTTTCAATGGAAACTTCCGTATGGGAATTAATCGTGCTAGGAGAAAATTAATGTAATGTTAATATACACAATATCCCACCACACCTTGTTACTCAGCCTATTTTTCTGGAAGTTCAGCTTTTAGCAAAAAAAAAGAAAAAAAATCTTTCTGGACCATGTCTCTAACATTCATCTCTTCTGACATATTGGTTGGTTGAGAACTTTTAGATGTAGTACAAAATAAAATTGACTCAAAGCTAAAACAAAGTTCACAAGAATCAGGGACTATCATCTCGATTAGTTCAAAAATTTGTTTTATTATTGTTTCAAAAGGGGTAGATGTTAAAGATGGGAGTCTAAAATGAAAATTTTGGATATTTAACAGTTTTGGTCTTTCTTAAATGACTAATCTATATCTATATGATATAAAATACCATTTAATATAAGTAAATGAAAGTGAGACACTTCGAACAGATAAGACTAAATCACCTGAATTATTAGAACATTTAAAATTAAAATTCCTTAATTATTTGGCATAAAATCCTTTACTTTTTGTTGTTGTTATAAAATCTTTAAAATAAAAAACAAATACAAAATTTAAGATTCATTTTGAGCTAAATGGGTACT
The DNA here is from genome assembly GCA_963971155.1 of Anthrax anthrax. Lineage (NCBI taxonomy): Eukaryota > Metazoa > Arthropoda > Insecta > Diptera > Bombyliidae > Anthrax > Anthrax anthrax. Next base: position 21,061,795 of record OZ020122.1, read on the forward strand.
TAAATTTTCTCCACGGATGTACCTTTGAATGTTTTAATTTTTGTTTACCAATTTTAATAAAATTTTATTTATTCATAGCTATAATAATCCAATTTAAAAATAAATTAATTTCACATTTAATCCTTTATTATTACTACATTTGATTTTGTCAATTAAAAAAAAAATTTATTTTTTTTTAATTACTCGCTTATTAGCAAATCCAAAAAAACAACCAAAAAATAAATAAATTTTAAATTTATTGAAACATTAGGTTTTTGCACGTGTATCATGCTTTTATGCTTATTGTATCGGCATAGTAATTAAAAATTTTTATTATGTACATTGGTGTACATATTTACGCGTGTATGTACTTTATAACGTCAAAGTGATATTAGTACGAATGCAAAACAAATTTAACTTTAACAAAAATTCAATATTTTATATTTATGAATGGTTTTATTTATACATATGTACACTAGAAATATGTACATATATATGTATGTAACATAATTTTATTGCAAAATTCTATAACGTACTTTAGATTGTACATATAGCTGTATGCATTATTGGTTACCTAATAATATAAAGTATTTATAAAGCTAATTAAACGGTCGATTGATTTTACTATATATACACGAGTTATGTTCATGAAATTGTTTGAATTGTAATTATTTTTCTTGCATAGTGTATAACATAGATACTATGTTACAAACCAGCAAAGACACTCTGTTTTACGTGTCTTAATTTTTAGTTTGTGCCCAAAAAACTAAATACATATATATACTGTTCACATGCAAAACAGATTTTCAACACAGGACACAATATGTCCTATGCGTAAATTGAAGCGTACATACATATATGAGTTAATGTAAAATATTTTTCCACAATGTGTAGTTAGATGATCTATTATATGCTTGATAGAAAATTAGAAATATTTATTTCAACTAATTATGTTGATGTATCTGCCGTATGCTTTACCTGCAACTTATGATTCATTCAATTTACTGTTTGGATGTTTTTTTTTTCAAAATTTACAAATAATCTAAAATTTTGTATGGAAATTAGCAGAAAATCAAATTAGCGAAATAGCCATGGTTATTTTCATTCGGGTCATCTTGCATTCATTCTGAAAAACTGATTTTCACTTTCAAATTTTCCTTTTCCCTTGTCCCGTTATCGGATTATTACAATTATCAACTTCTCTGAATCAAAAAAAAAATAAAATAAAATAAATAAATAATAATAAAAATAATACTAATAAAATAATAAATAAATCAAAAATAAAATACATATATACATATACATATGTATGTGTATACCATCCACTGTCGTATCTTGCTCTTGTAATGACCTGTGATACTGGAATATACATCCATATGATGAAGTAAAACATATGCATCTGCATCTATAACAGTTTATAAATTAATAATTTGCCAATTTAATCTCAAATAGATAAACAGATTATTGATGATATTGCTTAATGTTTTTTGTTTCTATTTTTAATTGCTTTTTTTTTAAATTTCATTTCGTGGAATCGAGCATATATGTACATGCAATTAAAGTGCCATAGCTCTACATGGCATGGCATCACATATTATATGTACTGTATGTGCGTGTTTAATGTAGAGACGTGTAAATACATTGCAAGGATTTTCTTTTCATTTATTTTTCTGCTTAATTTTTCTGAATTAAAAGTTTTTCTTCGTTTCACTATTTTTTTTTTATTTTGTTCTTTAATTCATTCCATTGTACCATTCATATGTGCAATAAATCATTTATTCTTTCACATAATGAACGTGTAAAAATAAAATAATGGAAAATAATGGAAAGAATAAAAAGCACTTAGAAAATGAAAATATTTCACATTAAAAATTTTTACAATACAAAAATTTTTATATATCCTGTCATGGATTAAAAAAGAAAACATGAAAATAAAAAATAAAAAGAATGAAACGTTAAATTGAAATCGATCACATAAAATTTAATCATACATTATGAAAATATCTTTTGCCTTTGGTACCTACATCGTTTATACACTGCCACTTGAATTAATTTATCTAACGAAAATTCAAAAAAAAAAAAAATATATATATATCATTACTATATTACTCTTCCTGAATCCTGTGAATCATTATTTATCATAGTCATCGTTTTTTCATCACTTTTCATATAATCATTGTCATCATTGTCAACATACGAATGTTAATATATATACACATATTATGTGTGTAGCTACTGTATACAATTTACGATTCTAATTTAAGGAAGTACATATATTTCTTTATACATATTCAAATTTACGAATACATATACATGTAAATACATATAGCATGTATTTATACAGGACGCTTCAGAACAAAGATCACGAAACATAAATGTATCTTAAAATTCAAATTTATTTTATATTTTATTTTTTGTATATGAACAAAATTAATGTCAATAATAGGAAGATGGCTCTTACCAATTTTCTTAAAATTACAACATTTCATGAAAATTGAAAATCGTTTTAAGATATTAGAGATTTTGTATAACTTTTTCCCGTAATATTTTCCATACATTGTATCTCAGAAAGAGTGAATATTTATCTTTTAAGAAGAGGATGGTCTAGAATGATCTTTTTCCGAACTTTCTGTATATACACATAACACTGGAAAGAATGGTGAAAATATTTAGAAAAAGTGATGTTGAATAATTTTTTGCTCTGAATATGAATTTTCAGAACGATATACATAATTTGTAACCTTTATTTTGTGATACCTTGTATAATCGTATGTTTCGCATCCTTGTACATTGTTTTAAAAATGCCAGCGGCAACAATAAATTTGACAAAATCATACTCGTATATGTCTGTATGCTGTGTATAATGATAATGTAGGATATATGTTTATATATGCATATATTTACGTATGCATATGTACTCGTATTTATAAAGTGATATCAGTTGGTTGATTTATACATTTGTTAACACCTGTATAAATCATATCCTTTTAAATAAAAGTTACGTATTTGAAAAATGATTACATAATATGCATACATACAGTGTTACAAGCATTTATTAGTGTTTTGCATAAAATTTGCAATGTTGATGGGAACAGAAAGAGACAGAGATAATCAGAATATCTGAAGGATAACGTATTCAAATACTACAAACAAATATTTGAAATTAGAAAGGATACGAAAAAAAAAAGTATTTTGATTTTAATGCAAAAAGAAAAAAAAAACAAAATGAAAATTCGAATATTTATCTCCTTCCATAAATATTGGAAATAAATTAAATGTAAACCATATGTTGCTTACAATACGAATTTTTTTTTCCTGTTTTTCTGTAATGAAATTACACAAAGTTAATCAAAAAATTTTTATTACACCGAACAAAAAAAGGATTTTTGTTCTTTTTATATGTGTAGCATATAATATCATCTCTGTCGGTTTATAAGCAGTATCACATACAAGTAATAATATCTCATACGTTTTTATATCAAACTAAAATCTCTTATATCCAATAAAAATTTTTATTGTTTCAATGCGAATACTGTTCTTTTTTTTCTCTGTATCGAAAATACATACATACTTACATGTGTACATACTGGTACATATCAGTGCCGGAACAAAAAATATTCGGTTCTCCGCAAAATAGAATTTTGGGCCCTAATTTTTTTAAGTTTTTTATTGGAAAATAATCTCGTAGTAACAAGGCCACTGTTGACCTTTGTGTTAGTTCCGATAGTTCCGCCACTGATATATGTATGTGTAATAAAGTAAATAATAAACGAACTTATTATTCCTTTTCGTTTTTGTTGGTTTTGGATTTCATTTCACTTACAAAAAATTTTTTGCTGATATTCTTGTTTTTTGTTTTGTAGGTGCCATGTAAAAGCAGATGCTTCTCTAATATGCTCAAATATCCTGTATACGAATATTCTGTATTATCAGTTTTTTACCCATTGAACATTAAATGCTATTTATTTCAAATGTATGTTTGAAAATAATATGGTACGGTGCATTTGTAAATGATAACGATAAGTAAAAAAATTTACATCCTTTATATCCAATATACGCTGACATATCGTATATGAAGTGTATAGAATTTTTATTGCTTTCAAGGTATTGGTTTACTTACGCATATTTGATCTTGTATAGCGATATATGATACCTAGTTGGTTCATCTTAGTTTTCTAAAAATATCCATGTCAATAATGATTATAAAACGTATGTGCACGTATTCTTTCTGTTTAGATTATCTTTGATAAATGTATCCATGCCATAACGAAATTAAAAGGATGAATTGTTGCGAAATGTCTAGTCCAGCTCATCATTATCATTAGTATAGTAACACGAGAGACATTACAATCTCTAACCATAACTTTCCAGATATTTATTTCAAGATTTCTAATGTTTTGTTGTGTATCTTCTCTACATCTTAATTTTGGTCTAACCACATTTTTTGTTCCTCTTGGGATCTGTTTTGGTATTCTTACATTAAGTTCATCTTCTGAACTTCAACAAAAGTGTCCAGTCCATTTCAGTTTATTTATCTTGATTTTTTTTTTAATATTTGTGTCTCCGTGATCTTTTTTAGCCAACCTCATATATTTTAGTGTTTATATCGTTAATGACCCACGTGATATATTCATTACACTAAGGGTCTTTGGATTGTGTTTTTATTTCGTTTAGATAGTTCTAAATTCAATTTTAACAGAAATATTCTTATGTATATATCAAAGTTATCGAATCATTTTTTTTCGATTAATTTTTTATTTTTTTATTTTTGAAAAATTTCGAAAAATTTTAATCGAATACTCGTATTTTGATAATCCCTTGATTCTTGTCATTCACAAATCAAAATAAATTCTTTCCTTTTCAACTGTTTTGAAAATTTATTATTTTTGCTGTTTATATGTACACACATGCAATGTATACAACACGTACAATAATTTTTCCCATTTTATTTTGTTACAATACTAAAGGGATTTCAAAAACGAAAATTTTCTTTTTTTGTTTTTTTTTTTTTTTTTTGCTTTTTCTTTTTGTTCATTTTATTTCATTTTTCACCGTTACAAATTTGTTCAATATCCTTTATATCAACGTATGTACATAAGATACACATCGTATTACGTAAATAAGTATGTATGTATAATCCTTTATATTTTCAATGTTCTTTTATTGAACATGTCGTGATAGATTTTCGACAATTTATCAGGTAAAAAAATATAAAAAAAAAAAAAAAAACGAAAAATAATAAAAAAAAAACGCTTTTTATTACAATGTTTTCTTCCAACAATTTTTATTGTTTCCAATAAAATATAAGAATTTATATACAGTACCTGTGTGTAGTACACCATATATTTTGTGTATGTGCTTATGTTCAACTAATATGAATACACACCAGGTTGTAAATGAATTCAAATTTGATGTTTTAGATATTAAGAGAATTTCAATATTACATTGAAGTAAATGTGTTCTATAAGATAGAAAGGATATTTGGCACATATTGCTTTGATATATTATTTTATGAAATGACACAAGTGTAGACATATAAATTTTGTTTATTAACTTGTGGATATTATGAATAAAATCCAAAAACAAAAAACAAAAAAACATGTAAACTCAATTGTTTCCAACAGTAACAGGTTATTAATAAAAAAATTTTTTTTTCGTACAGGATGATATTTTTTTATACAGGGTGTTAGGTGTTGATATTACAAGACCGACGTGTCAGATTTTGAGAGAATGGCGGTGCTTATTTGATGGCGGCATCTACTCGCCATGTCACAGAAGATTTCGACGGACTTGTATGCATTTTCTCAGATGCTCCTGCCATAGAGCAACGTCCTACCATCTCTGCCGCATGTTGGTTCAGGTTTGCTTATTTATTTATTTGCAGCTACCCTTCATGTCTGAAGGTTGAAGGTCGATTTGTCACCTGGGGACCCGCATGGCAGCAGTCTGTTCAGACCCATGAATTCAAACTAAAAATCGTATAAGTAATAGGGAGGTAAATACTTACTGTTTGGCCACTAAAGACCTTTTTTTTATATTATTTTGTTTTTTCAACAAATGATTCCATCACTCACAAACCGTTAATGATGGCCTAAATTGAACTCTCACTAAATTTGTAAAGAACATTTTGATTTTTCATACGAAACATTAGTCTAGAATTCAAGATCCTATATTTCATAGTTCAAAAGTCATTCAGGATCAAATTCGAATATTTGCGAAGTTTTAATAAATTTTTTGACGATATTTTGACGATTCCTGAAGAAACCACTGTGCAATGTGATCACTTCAACGTAAAGTTGAAATATTCGAGTTTTGTTTTCTAGGCCTTCCTTTGGCTAGAAAATGCTATGTTATAATTTTTTCTTGTTTTTGTTTTTTAAATTTAAAGTGACGTATGTATGTATGTGTGTATGTGAAGGTGCGTATTTAGAGGATTCTATATAAGGTACGTTATACATAATAATACTGGTAGTCCTTAAATGTTTCAATAATACTTAAAATAAATGAAACATCTAATAAACCTCTTTATTTACCCTCCATCAATTTTGGAACATAAAATCTTGCTTGCCTGAAACAGAAGGGGGAAAAAACACATTTAAAAACTCAAAAACCACCTTAAATAAAAAGCAAAGTATAAAAAGTTAATGTACCATGAGTTAAATTTTATTTGTTTTTTATTTGTGGCCATTTTAAAAAAACAAAAAAAAATGATTTTTATCTTATTTTATATAAATGTAAGTAATTTGACATAAAAATAAAATCAAACCCAAAAATAAAAAAAAGCAAAGCTGGCATGTAATTTGCGATAATGATATAATTTGTCTGTTCATTTTAAGAGATTACAAAATTCGTATAAAGATACGCGCAATTTCAATGCATACACATACGTCCATAGGTATAGAAAATATCCTTTTATTCACTTTTACTTTTCTTTTTTTGATTCATGGATAATTTAATCAGAAGATACATACGTGTATTTGACTTTAAAATGTTCAAGAAAATCATTTTCTTCATTTTTATGTACAACAACTAACAAGTATGTATGTATAATTTTATAGTCTACTAGTTATCATGTCCTGTGCATTGTATCTACGTACATAAGTATTACTTTTTTCCATCCCCATGCTGTCTGAAGGTCAAATCCCTATTGGTTTTCCTTTCTACAAGCACTTTACTTGGACCTGAAATGACAATATACGCTCAGATTTATGAAATAAGAAAAAACAAAACTAAAAAATTATTAATAAAATAAGTGAATGATAATGCTTTGTTCACACTGAGCTGAAATTATGTGATTTCGTAAAAAAATTTCAAATGAAACTGATGGCACTGTCGTAAGTGATTTGCTTGATATTTTGTGTCAAGATAGACACACATTCACATAGAAGGTAAAATATTGCGGACTTAATAGCCCAATAAGCATAGTATTGGTTTCTGAATCCATTGGTTCCAGGCACCGATAAATGAAGAGAAAATCCGCATTTTCTATCATTTGTTTTTCCATCATCAAATTTTCTATTATTCTAAAATTACATTATTTTGAGCATGATCTCAATCAAAATCCCTCAAACACTCGAAATCACATAATTTTGGCATAATGTGAATATAGCATTAATAAATGAAAATTATTAACAAGAAAAAACGATTGGCTATTCATCATTTTGACAAATAAATTATGAAAAAAGAATGAAAACAAGATAATTCAAAATGTTAAATTTCAAATAGCACAAAAAAAGAAAAAAAAAAACAGAGAAACATGATAAGGATGATTATGATAAACAACACAGGATATTACCACAATATTATCACATAATGATACAAAAATTGCTAGTCACAAAGAAAACAAATCACAGCATGCTGTCATAATCATGAAATAGAAAATATTTCAATTTTATTCTTGAATTTTTTTATATTAGATTGATACATGTATGTACCTCTATGTACATAGTTGTATATCCCATATATGCATGTGTATGTGCTCATGAATTCATACATATGTATGTATGTATGTAGCATATACAAAAACACTCTAAAATGTACGTATACGTACGTTACAAAGTGTACGTGCTGTTGTTGTTAAATTAACACATCTTTTGGGTTTGGTATAAATGTGGTAAAGAATTTATCGTCATAAAATCTGTCATAAACACCACCCATTATTACCACTATATTAAAAGTATATAATTTGTAGTTTTGTTTATATATACATAATTGATGTTTTATTACAAAATTACATAAATTACACAGTTTTGCAGTTTATTGACCAGAACATTTTCATATTTTCATGTTTACTTATTCATTTCATTTTTATTTTTTGTTTTTCTTTTTAGTATTTTTTTATTTTTTATTTTTTGTGGGGGCAAATAAAATTTATGGCGAAATAATTTCCTATTAATAATTTTTTATATTAGTCATTTATGCAGACTTTTTTAAAAAAAAAAAAAAAAATAGTGGTTTCTATTTAAATTGTAAGGCACTAGACACAATGGAAGCAGCTAACAGACATCTGCTTTTAACAGCGTAAAGTTTAAAACCTTTTACATACACCGACAAAACTTAGTTTTTTTTCTTAAAATTTCTAATAATTTTTTTCCTGATCTTTTCTTAATTGCCCAATTGAACCTCATTTAAACCATTTTCTTCACTCTAGAAGTGAAAAAAAAAAAAATTAATTATTAGCTTCTTTTTGCTCCTGCTAGTAAATAGCTACCTCCATTGTATCTGACACTTAAATTTTTATGTGAATGGTTTTTATTTTCCTTTCTTATTACATGATTGATGTAATTATATAATGGGTTTGCGTATTCAGCGAAGCTCTTAAAAAAGCTTTTGGAAACTTTTACAAATTTTCTTATTACATTTAAATATGTCAACGTTATAAATGTGCACGAAAAACCTGTGCATACACGTCATGTGTCTATACATATTTATGGTTTTCTAAGACTGTTATTCAAGAATATATCTGAAAATAATTTGTAAAGTTTTTCATACTGTAATACATTTTGCGCAATATGTTGTTGCAGTTTGCGGTATTAATAAAATTTATTCTTTTCATTTTTATTTTTTCTTGTAATTTAATACTTTAACAGTTTAAACATAATTCAAAAAGACTGACATTCTACTGACGGATATTTCTTGATTATTTTTATATTATTATACAGTCAGTACAAATTTTTGCGAGCTCAGTATCATATTTTAAATTTTTATTGTTTTCCTTTTCCTTTAGACACCCAAAAAAAAAAAAAAAAAAAAAAATTACAATACAATTTTCAAATGTCAGTTATGAAAATATTTAGGGCTATTCTAATTGTTGTTAGGAAATTTTGTTAACTCGATATTCTGTTAACATAAATACAAAATTTATAAACTTTCAAAATTTTTTATGAAAGTTAGCAAAATATTAAGTTAACGAAAACCTGTTAACTGCAATCAGAATAGCTTTGTTTCAATTTTACGAGCATTTGATTTTATTCAAGAAAAAATCATGCAAAACAGTACAATTGCAAAAAAAAAAAGAACATTTTTAATTAAGAATTTTCTAAATGCCAAACAAACCATGTTGCTTATTGTTTTCCGCTAAGAAAATGCACATGAATTTTCCTACTGAAAAAAGTGAAAAAACAAATTTCAGTTTATTTTTATAATTTGACTCTAATTAACTTAAATTTTTTGCTTCGTTAGTTATATTTAGTCACTTGCTAGTCATTAAATTTAATTGACAGACAGTTTAAAAAAAAAATAATAATAAAAATTACGAAATTGCAAGTAAAATGACTATACTTTATGTTGAAGACATTTTAATTTAAAAATTCATGTACATACACACATACGTACATATGTACTGGGTATATTTGTAAATTGTATGTACATAAAGTGCAATAAAAATAAAATTGCAAATATTTTGTCAATGGAAATATTAAGGTGTATAATACATCGCTCGCTTTAAAATTACTCGCTTTAAAATTCAAATAAAAATTAATAATCAAAAATTTTAATTGCACAGTTTTTATCAAAGTCCCTCTTGACCATCATTCTAGTGTATGTCCTGATTATCTGAGGTTGATTATTTAATTGATTCTAGGCTCCAGGTCTTTTCTTCTCCATTTTGTCGGTATCTGTATAAAGGATTTTAATTAAACGCTATGTTCTTAAAAGCAGATGTCTGTTAGTTGCTTTAATTGTGTTTAATACCTTAGATTTCTTTGATGTATTCAACTGTTTTAGTTTTTTAGACATTTTTTTTTTTTTTTAAATGAGTGAATAAATTTAGATCGAGCAGCATACAACGCTTTATAGCAAACATTTCATTGGTAGTAGAGGGTAGTAGACATAATTTTTTTAACAACGAAAATTTCAAATTTTCCAATTAAGAAAAAATAAGTATACATACATAGATGTCTTTTGAAGTTACTTTCTACAAATTTTTTTATTTCTTGAGAACTAAGAGGACTACCAAAATATTACGAATGAAAATTTTTCTTTTTTCATTTTATACCTATTAAAATCTGACAATTCAAAATTGGAACCAAAAAAAGGGGGAAGAGAGGAAAAACGATAAAATATGTAAATCAAAAACTTTTCTTGTTTTTATGTGATGGAATAGAACCCTACTATCTGTTTTCTTTTTATTTATTTATTTTTTTACTGTATTTTGATGTTTTCCTTTATAAATCTGATTATATTTACAGATTTACAAATTTTCTTTTTTTTTTGTTTTTCTTTCTGTCATAAACAAATTTGCTGCTCTCTCGTTCAGATTTTGTTCTGTTGATTTTTAAAGTTATGAAAACAAAATTTTACTTCTACTTTATCTTTTTTTTTTTTTTTTTTTAAACAGTTACATAAATTACAGATTTTCCCTTTTCTAATTTTTCCCACAGAAAATTTTTGTAATTTTTGTTTATCTTAGTTTATTTGCTTTGAAAAGTCATACAAAAATGGAAAAAAGTCAAAAATAAAAAGAGCAAATACGAACTGTTGCTTTTTTGTATCCACAAAAAAAAAAAACAAAAACATCCCCTATTTTTTTGCCGTTCTGATTTTTTTAATTACAAATAAAAATTAATTAGATGAAATTTCAATTAAAGTTAATTTAAAGTTTCATCATTTTCTTATTTTTGATTTCATTGAAAATTTAGGGAAAATTCAAGAAAAATGTGGTTTATCATGTGTGTTATAATCTGTTTTATAATGTTTATTGTTAGAACCCAAAATAAAGAAAACACGTAAATTAAAGTAAAGCATATATATGTCAGCTGCCTAATCAAACACGTTCACTCATAATGTATACAAGGTAATTCAAAACAAAACTAACACCTAGCCTATTTATTTAGCCTATTTTTTTTTTTTTTTTTTAATTTACCTCTAAAATTCACCCCTATATCTTATATAGATGTTGAAATTTATTAGATATGTATAGTTATTGGGTCGCAAAATATTATGAACCACCCTCCATATTCAAATTTTTTATTATGCAAATTGAAACTGAAATTTAGATTTTTACGTAGTCTATTTTTCTAAAATATTGTATGATTTCTAGCAAAGATCTGCTCCATAATTCTCTCTTTCCCCTTTAAAATTCAATCAAATATTAAATCAAAATGTAACTTACATATTTGGTCGAGTCATGCTGCACATACATACATATAAAAGTTGAAGAAGTTTACTCGTTTTCCTTTTAACCTTATTATCAGGCATTATAATCATTTTTCACTTTTAAATTTTCCAGGAATTTCGATTATTATTAGTTTTAATTTTCTTTTTATTTGTAAAAATCAAACACGAAGTCAAAAGGAAAACATACACACACGTAAATTTAAAACTTTATTAAATTACTTTATTGAATTTGGGAAAGAGACCAAAAAAGAAAGAAAATTTATAATAAAAGAAAGAAAATTGTCCCTTTTAATCCAAACACAAAAAAAAAAAAAAGATTTCTAGTAAAATTAAAGGTCATCATTTCATACAAGTGTGATAATAAAAAAATGATAAAAAAGTAAGTTACATAACTTATAGTGAAAAGGAACAGAGAAAAATTTTTTTTTTCTTAAAAGGAAAGTAAGGATACGTGTGCGTGTGTATTAGGGATATTACAAGATGCGTGTTAGTAAGTTACAATGAAAGTGTTCACGTAGGCTTCATGTGTATTAAAAAAAAAAAAAACTATTCAAGGGTTTTTGCTGTATTTTTTACTTTTTTGTCAGATCATCATAAGAGAAATTATATAATGGCAAAATAAAATTCAATTAGGATTATTTTAGTTCCTTAACACATCTTTATTTCTTTTGTATTCCTTTGTTTTGTGTCATCTACACTATACAAGGTGTCTCAAAGTAAATATCATATAGCCTATTTTTCAGATATTTTATAGTAAAAAATCCTACATAGATCCCTTCTTTAGAGGCAGGCAATACATTTTAAATCACACTCTTTGTTCAAATTTTGTATTAAAACTGAGACTGAGGTCTTTCCAACAAGGTTTATCTGATTGAATTCGAATTAAAACTATCAAATGTATTAAAATTGAAATTTTAAAAATGTTAATTCATTATCTTGAAATAATTATTGTTTTATGATTCACATAGGAAAAGAGTAATTCAAAAGATATTGCCAAAAATCTGATGTCACGTATATATTTAAAAATTTTTAAGCCTTCATATACCAAAAGATTGTGGATTTTATGGGAGTAGGAGGATTAAATTTTTTTTTTTTTTTTTTAGAAATTCTTTGAACTTTCAGAAAAATAAGCTGAATGACATTTATTCTTAATCACCCTGTTACACCGGAATTTCAAAAGGAAGAAAATCGTTTCCTTTTTTCTTGTACGTACGTAGGTACCTTTTTTTCCATTTTTTTTTTTTTTTTGAAAACACGATTTTCTTTATTTCGAAATTAAAAAATTGACAATTTTATACTTTTAAAAATTTTCTTTTTTTTAATATTTTTAATGTGAAAAATTTTCAATTATTTAATTTATTTTTATACGCTTACATGTAAGTGTACAAATGTGTACGAGGAAAATTTCATTTATTTTGTATTTAATTTTCATAATTTTAGATACAAATAATTGATGTCATTTTAAATTGTATCATGTTATGTAATCCGTTTAAAATTTGTTGTTATTTCATTTTAAACGGATTTAAATAAAAACATTTTGGTAAAAATCACCACTACTAAGTATTTTGTTATATGAATAAATTTATAATATTATAAAAACGTGATTATGCAATAATTTTAAATTTAATTGAATTTAATGCATCGACTATAAATAAATACGAACAATTAATTAAAATTGTCCATATGGGTGTACACAATTGAGTGGAATTTAAAATTATGTACGATATAAAAACCTAAATGAGAATTGCACTTTAAATATCAAATATATATTTAACGTATTTTAAGAGCAAGCCAACAGCCATACATTATGCTACTTGTTGTGCAATTTGGTTGTATTTGATGAAATGAACGGGGCCCATAATGTTCGAATTTCAACCTAAATAATTCGTGTAAGCCGTATGAACTTGACTAAAACTTCATTGGAAAAACCAAAATGTTTACTGTAATTTTCATGAAGGATTTCAACTAGGCAATCGTTAACAAAAGGTTAGTTATGGAGTTTAAAAGAACTAATTATGCCTTTGATGCCTTTTAGTTGTAAAACAATGCTTAATTCATACAATCTTTTAATTTGTCTCATTGAAACCTGTCACCATTTGGCTGGACAAATCATTCTATATTTTTGCATTCCATTTTTACCTTTTCAAATGAGCTTTAAAACCAGGTTGATGGTACAGTTAAATCGCTTGTAAACGGTACGGTACGTTGCTATAACTCTGAGTTGAAACATACATTTTTCAACTGTCTGATTACCTGTAAAAATTACAAAAACACAAGACAAGTTTACTAACGCATTACTCAATATGTTTTTATGTCTGTGCTTGTACAAAATTACCTTTGCTTTATAGCAATTAAATTAGAATAAATTGGTTTCAATACAAAATTTTCATTTTTTGCATTAACTCTGGTTTGTACGTGTTGTCAAGCAAAAATAGAATATTTAACAAAATGAACAAAACAGAAACAATCAAAAACAAATCCAATAAATAAAAGGATAATTTCTGAAAATTCCAAAATGTGAACTGTAATCAAATAATTTTGTTTCATGTTTTCTTTATCTATATAGTGGATTACCTGAGAGATATTGGCATACTTTTGTAATGTAATCTCATTGTATATCAAATTTAATACGACTGGCTGATGTTAGATTTTAGCTTTTTCTTGGGTTTTTTTTTTTTTTTTTTTGTTCAAATTTAACTGTGTCTTTTGAATCGTGTGCTATTAAAGAAAGATTACTGTTATCTATGAAAAGTGCACACAAGTAAAAACAAATGACTAAAAAAGTTCATGATATAAGTACATTATTTGAATTTTTCATTGAGATAAAAATGAGATTTTCAATATTGATTCCATTTTATTTTGTCGTCTATACAATTTGATACTGAGATACAAAATGTACAAACGCATAGAAACGCACACGTATCTATACAATGCTTAATAACACACATGTATATACATACATATGTATGTACATGAAAATGTATTTATTTATTCAAAATGGTTAAAGTTTTTTAGCCATATAAATCCATACAGTTTTGTAGCTACAAATTGTGTAGTGATGTAGTGTTTAAAATACGTATAGATTAGTGTGAACTTTGAAAATTTCTCAAATCATCATGAGAACACAAAAATTCATATCCTTTTGTGCTTTGTACATAGTACAATTCAATGCGTTAGTTTTTTTCAAATATATTTAACTGACTAACTATGTATACATACATACATACGTACATATGTTCATACAGTTTGTACATGCTAGAAAATTAAATAAATAGATATGTATGTACATATGGGATTTGTACCATTATGTTGACTTAGAAATGTTCCTTAAAATCGACAAATTTCGATGATTTGGTCATGTTAATGGAATGGTGGATATCAGCTTATGTAAACGTTTTTATTTTTCTCGTAGACGAAAAGAGATAGAAGAGTCATCCTAGAAGCAGATATTGGGATGCTGAGAAGAGATTCGCAATATAGATCCTTAGAGCGATGTTGTCTTTTCCTTATGGAAGCAAAAATCCTTCTTAGGACAATGTGCCTGCAAATAAAAAAAAGATAGTATTATTTTACAATAAATATCTTGCTTGGTTAAAATCAAAAAATAACCATCTGAAATCTTTCTGTTGATCACTCTACACATCGTACACGGTTTCAAGTTCAACTCGATCAAATTGCACAACATCTTTGACTGTGTGTGCAAAGCATTATACATACAAAACATTTACTTAAAGGAAAAAAAAATCCTTTATCACACATTTGCTACATGTATACAATGATTCCACCTATTCAAAAGCCTATAATACAAAAAGTTTTTCAAATTGAATTAATAAAGAATTTATAAAGGATTAAATCAATACATGTAAAAATGATAAAAGTTTTTCTTATCTATTTGAAAAATGATGAGACAAATACGTTTTTTTTTTTTTTTACAAAAATCTGTTTAATTAGATACAAACTTTACGAATGATATAATTAAAAAAAAAAAAAACAAAAAAACAGAAAAAAGGATTTTAAATTGCCTCATAATTATTTTACAAGTTTTAACAAGGATTTTAAGGATTTCAATAAAAACTTAAAACAAGCACTTAAGAGAAAGATTTAAATTTTCAAATTAGTAAGAGATATTAAATCGAATCCACGGTAGAAATACATTTTACACAAAGTAACTATCTTATGTCCTTTTTTTTCTGGTAATTTGTCAAACAAAACTGAAATTACAATTTTTCTTTTGTGTTATTTTAATGAGATTTTTATTACATTATCATTATCTGTAAAAAAAAAAACGATACGAGATAAAATTATTTTAAATTTCAAATGCAAAAAGAAGAAATGAAAGAAATAAAACGTCAAAATGTCCTTTGTTTTATGAATTGTTTATTTAGGATATTCATCTATGTATGGAGATTTATTATGTAACCGCATTTAAACCAGTGGCACACATCTGATATTAAAATTATAGCAACACTTACTGGAATCTATAAATTCATAGTATTGATCTAACTAACACACATGAATTTCATTGTTTTAACTGGACATGATTTGATGGATGGACAAAGTACATGGCACCAATATGAACAAAAAAATTCAACTATATCTGATAATAAGTGGAAATATGCGGAAGTACAAATTATCAGATAAATAACTTCATTCAAAAACAATTATTATGTCTTTAATTTAATAAAATATTGATAATTTTGAATATCACGAATTATTTTGAAAATCTAGATTTTCATTTTGGTTTTCATGCAATATTACGTGACACATTAGAGAATTTTATGAATGACTTTTGGTGATTTTTAGTATCAGAATTAGATGTGTGCCATTGGTATTAAACTGTTTTACAGTTGTCTGTCTGAAGAATGAAAATATTTTCATGTAGAGTTTAGAGGATATCTTTTAGGTTTTTTCATTTTTTGTTTTCCTCTATCTTTTCCTTTTTATCATCTAAATATTAGGAAAATGTATCATTTTAATTTTATTTTTAGAGTTTCATAATCACAAGAATGAGTATTTTTCTTTTTTTTTTGGGAAATTTTCTATTATCAAAAAAAAAAAAATAATAATAATAATAATAATAAAAATCAGAAGACAAAGACGTAATCACGATTAAATGAAAATTTACGTACGTAGCTACACATCAACCTATACATACAATACATGTGTGCTGCTGTATGCTATATATTGGTACACATGCAAAATATATACCTATGTATGTCGCTTTTATTCCCTTTGTTTTCCTTTTTTTTTGTTTACATAAATAGATGAAAATTACTTTAAAATCTTGACGATGATATTTTCATTTATTTTTTATAATGAAAAATTTTATATTTAACATTGTTTTATTTTAACATTCTATTTTTGATGTTTAAATAATACCTTTTATATTATACACGTTTGTATCGTTGTTGTTTTTGTTTCTAATTTTCTTGATTTTATTGAGTGACATTTTCGATCAAAGTGAAAACATTTAACATCTTACACGTGCTGATTATCATACATGCATACACACTCAATGTAAAATTTATAAACGATATATGTAAAAAATATTAAATCAATTTTCACAAAATTTCGTAAAATGGAAAAACATAATTATTACCTTTTATCGTAATTTTTGCAAAAAATGAAATTCAGAGAAAACAACAACAAAATTCATAGAAAATAACAACAACAAAAATGGAATTAATGGAAAATTCAGGATTCCAAAAATAAATTGAAAAAAAAAATTGATGTAAAAATAAAAACTTCAATACCCTTAAATCAAGACACAAAAAAATGTCTTTCAATGCCAAGTAAGTATGTTACCTATCCAATCTTTGCAGTGTTATTGTCACACATCGGAAATTTTATTTGTGTCACATATGTACTACTACGTAATTTCGGTTACACAGGGTGTTTTGATTCAATATTGTAATATTTTAGTACAAAAATTGTTTTAACTCTCACCTGCAACGTCAATTCCATCTGAAATATGGTAGATTGTGCATATCGTCATACAAAGGGAAAGTAAAAATTGAAACTGAGATCAGTCCAATATAAATTGCATTATTTTGTTTTTTTTATTTTTTTTTATTTTAAAAATTTCTCTAATTTAATACTCAAAATCAACATAATGATTTGGATTGATTTGTTCTTTTAACGAACACAAACCTGGATATTTAGGATTACTTCCAGTTGTACATTTTGATGCTGATTTACCAAATGCATAAACTGGTACTTCATAAGAATACACTGATGCGTAATTACATGCGATGTTAATTGTCTTATAACCAGGATATGTTAATTTTGTGCTTGGATTTGTAAAATCGATTGCGGCACAACCAACATGTGTATTACGATCAACGACCATTTCCAAGAAATGTCCATATCCTAAACTGTAATAATACAAACAAGTATAGATATCTAATTGTTATTTAACCTGAACAAAGAAAAGGATAAGAAGAAAATGAAAAACCTACAATTTACTGTCCTGCCTAAAATGTTCAACATAGCTCATATCAATTGTTTTATATTCATTAAACCACCCGTCTACGGCGTTTGTTATACTTGCATCTAAATCAAGTCCGTCTGGAGCATAATATGGATCACTAGATAAGCATTGACCAGCATTACGAAATCTTCTTGTACTGATGCAAACATCATGTTTAATAGCGCATTTTTTTACATTTAATTCAGCCAATTTGGCAAGTTCATTATCCCAAACCTGTGTAATATCAAATTTTGAATTTATTTATTTTGAACAATGTATGCATGGTATCTCAAAATTATTGCCTTGGGAGAGTAGATTTAAGAGAAGTAAAGAACAGATTTAGAAAATTTCAAAAAAAAGGACTTGATGACATTTAACTTGAGACACTTTGTATTAACGTTTACATACCATTGTTGCCATTTTTGTTGCTGGTTTATATCCTGGTAATTGTCCTAGAGCAACGGTATTACGATATTTGTTATGAAGATGAACAAAAAGATCTTGATGACTTTTGCTTAACTTTAAAACTTTAGCATCTGATGGACAATTTCGTGATAATGCCTAAATATGAAATAAATAAAAATTAAATGCCGAACTGTTACAAATTTATTTATTTAGTTGTTGTGTTCGAATGACATAATTTGCTTTCATTTCCACAGTTTCATTTTTTCGAGTAAGATGAATTTTCCTCTTCTACCAATACATTCGTATAGGTATCATCATATTTCTTATAAACCAGTTTCAAAATGAATCGAAAATTATTTTGCTCACTTTACTGTGTAGAATTGATTATCAAAAAGACAAGACAAGATTTGAAATTATGTAAACGAGAATTACCAGATAAATTACACCATTCGAACACAATTTATACATACACCGTTATTTTTGCATGCAACATGTCCTCCATCAGGACAAATTTCTCTATCACAATAGTCATTATTATTATTATTATTATTAAGATTATTTTTATTTTTTGATAAATTATTATTAAAATTATTTTTATTGTAATTATTTTTATTTTTATTATAATTATTAAAATTATTATTATTATAATTTCTGTTATTACCACTTGTACTTAATTTGAGACATATTGTAACGTTAATTAATGTAAAATATATTAAACATTTTAATAAATTTTTATAATAAATTTTATCCATTTTTAAAAAAATTTTTAAAAAATTTCAAAAAATTAAAAAAAAAAACTGTTATCTATTATTTTGGTTTTTTTTTGTTTTTTCAAATTAAATTTTTACTTATTCAAAATTTGAAATAAAAATAATTGAATTTATTAAATTCGAGTTTATATATATAATTGAAAAACGGAAAAAAAGAAGAAAAAAATCCTGAATTTCAAAAAAACAAAAAAAAAAAAAAATTACTGGAACAAGTTTAAAAGCAATGTTAATTAAAAATGCTACAACATACTTAATTTCAATTTTTTTGTTTTTGTTGCCTTTTAATTAATTTAATTCAAATAAAATTTTTATTTACTTAATTTTAATTTAAGAATAATTATTAAGAATATTAGCAAAATTAAACACTTAAAGTAAATAAATTCATTACACCCCATATTCAATGATAGCGTTTAACGATAATGACAGAAACAACGTAATAAAATAAAATTGTCTTGAATGGCCCTAACTTATATCGAACTATTTGGCCGATAATGATGATGATGACGATTAAATTCATATAAAATACATATGTCCAAATTTTTTTTGTAACTATCAAAATTTCAAATTATTTGGTAAATTTCAGTTAAATTTGTATTTTGTATTTATTTTTTTTGATGGCTCAATATTATCCGGTCTCATAATCATCCGAATCAAAATAGGACCTACATATACTAGCGATAACGATAAATTATCAATATTTCCAAATCTATTCTTATATTCAATACACGAAATTTATGTTATTACTGACGCTGTAATTGACGCTGGCGTTGTAGTGTAAATCATGCCTAATTAATTTCAATTAATTGAAAATTCTTAAATTTTGTATAATTTTGTTTTTATTTACTTTAAGACCACAACAGTAAATATTGAACAATACCTATACTAATATGTATGTATGTAGTTTTATTTTTCTTTATTTTTTGTTTTTTTTTTAATGCGTCAATATCACAAGATAACAGTTAATCGTGTGTTAAAGAAAAAAAAAATTTTTTTTTTTTTTTTTTTTAAATTATTTGCTCAGTTGTGCTCATTTCAATTTGATATTATTTTGAATTTGATAAGTAAACAGTAATTTATTCGCGTGGATGTTTTTCCATGGAAAAAAGAAAACGCATGGCCAGAATTGGTATTAAATGGGCTTTTGGTTTTTCTTATTTCATTTTCATACACTTATTTCGAAAAATCACGTGTACGTTCAGTTTACATAATAAATTTCATTAATTATTAATTATGTAAATAAAAAAAAAAAAAAAAAAATTTTTTTGTTTTTCTATTTACACAACGAGAGATAATTTAGTAAAGAATTTATAATAAAATTAAATAATTACTTTACTTTATTACTAGAGCTTTTAATTAATTACTCATTTAATTGATGTTGCATTCATGTGCAGAGCATAACAGTCGATGGATAATCTAAATTCTTTGAATTACATAACAGAAAATTTTTACATTATACAAGTTTTATAATGAAAGTAAATAAATAAACACAAAAAAATTTATTTTCTTTTTTTTTTGTTCTCTCGTCTGTCGTAATTATAAGAACAAGTTTATTTAAATATACGAATTTTTTTTCTTTTTTATTTCTTTTTGTTTACAAACATTTTCATTCAAACAAGTTTTTATTAACATATTTATTAATTTTCTCGTATATTGATTTTATCGAATAATTATTTTTATTATTATTATTATTATTATTATAAATTGGTTTTTGTTTTTTGAATTTATTATAATTTTCTTTTGTTTATATTTATTCAATTTGTGTTTTTTATTTTGTTTAAAATTTTTTTAATGATCATTCTATTATGCAAAGTACTTTTACATTTTAATAGCCCCATAAAGTAAAAGACCATTAAGACACGTGTGTAACACATTAATTTACACAACATGTAATGTATGTATATTTGGAAATGAGAAAATAAAAGTAAAAAAGTGAAATAAAATAGAAAACAGGAAAATTAACGTAGTAATTGGATGGCTTGGTGATAAGACATGTGTAGAGCACGAGATAAATCTTAGGCTCTACCTGTCGGAAATGATGAAGCCATCACATGATCACTCATATTTTAATTTCTTACAAATCATTACAAGTGTTTTCCACTTTAATCGTAAAATATCGTAAGATATTTACATACATTTATTTGGTATCTTGTCATGAGGCCAAAAAGATTATTAATGAAAGTTTCAAAAATTTATGAATTTTTATATGCAATCACATGCAAATAAAGTTAGAAAATTCGAACTGAAATTTGTTTTTCTTCTGGGAAATTTTTAATATAATCCAAAACAATAAGATTAATCTCCTTAGTTAGTCGAAAAATAATTAAAACAATATTGTCGGAAATATCAAAATAGGAGGCAGAAATGTAAGGACAATTTTGTATAATTTTAGGTTAAACACATTTGATTTCAACCGTTAATTTAAATTATTTTCTTTTGAACTGAAAATTTAAATCCTCTCATACGTCTTACTTTAAATGTTATTTTAAAAAAAAAAAATAATAATAATAATAAAAATTTGTCTCATTAATTTTGTAAATACTTAAGTATCAAAATAAGATAACTGTTGTATATAATTCATTTGAAAATGATAAAATTCCAAAATATGTACACACCTTACATGTACACAGGAACAAAAACAAAAACAAAATACATAATTATGGGCTTGTCATACTATTATGAATACATTTTGCTGATGTCAGATTACATAATTTGGCGTGTACAATTCAAGGATATACGCTGTAACATAAACATAAAACATGATAGAAAATATAAAGCACATAAAGCAAAATTTTATGTTTGTTTATAAAAGATATTCCCATACACGCAAAATATTTTATGGTTACGTGTTATGGTTCTTCCATTCTTATGACTTTAAATTTCTACATAAAACTTTAAGACGTTAAATATACGAAAAAAAAATTTTTTTCAAATAGATTTATTTATTAATCGATTTAACATTATTTGAACAACAATGGATTTTTCACACAAAATAATTTTCATTGGAAAATTTCCATTATCATTTTACCGTATTTTTACTTTTTTTTTGTATTGAATCACAAATGTTTTGATAAATATAAAAATCAAAGTATCTAGAATACAATCATGGTGTAATAAATTTACAAGGTGAGTCATTATAGAATTTTTGATTCAACTAAGAATTACCAAATTATTCCAATTTTTTGCTTTAATACTGATATCCTGATATAACAGGTTATCATTACCAATTATCCACTTTTATTCATGTTACATCACAACAATTATTCTCAAATTAACAAATAACGATAGCAATCCTGTTTGTAATTTGTATAGCTGATCTATCTCCTTTCTTAGAAAGCTAGCCTCTGATGATTAATGGGTTTAGGCTTTTCATTGTTTAAATCGTTAATGACTAACTTTATAAATTTATTACACCGTGGAATTTAACGTAAATTGAAAAGGTATATGTATTGTAATAAAATGTAAAATAGGTTATTTAAAACGGCTATTAAACCTGTAAAAGATCATTAATTTTACTTTATTTTATGTACATCGTACATACACACGAACATATGTATGTACATAAATTTACAGCAGCGCAAATATGAAAAATTCGTATAGAATTACCAAATCATTAATTGAACGTACATGATCCTTTACAAAAGAAACTTCATTAACATCATATTAACCAAAATATTTTGGTTTTGTATAAAAGAAACAAAAAAAAAAGGGTCAAAACCTAAAACCATCATTAATTTTCTCAATTCGTATTTTTTTTTTTATTTTTATTTTTTTTTGGCTTTTTTGTTTTATCATAGTATTCATAAAATTTTTGTATAAAATAATAATTTTCTTTTATAATATTTTGGAAAATTCAATAACCCAACCCTAACCCAATTAAATAAAATTATAATAAATGAATTGCAAAGTTTTCTGGTCATCTTCGTAACAACACAATTGTTCATTTTACATGTGTACAAATATATCCATTTATGGCATACAAAAGTGATACATTGGTATTGCTGTGTGTGTGTGTGTTTGTGTGTACTGAGTTACAAGATTTTTACATTGTTCTGTATTAAAAATTTTGATTAAATTTAAATATATGTGGAAAATGTTCTTAACACTTTAAATAAAAGACTAAAAATGAACATCGTATTCATATATGTATGTACATATGTACGTACTTAGTATAGATACAAAGTCATACATGTGTGATACATTGTGTTATACAATAATAACACAATTTTATTCGCTAAATATTACACATTCATCCATCATATGTATAGTTCTCGCCAAATCAGTTGACCCAATCGTAATGTTAATATTTTGCCAATATGATCATTTCTAACGTACTTTTTAAATTTCGATTCGCATGTTTCATAGAAAAATTGAGCAAAATCAAAACTTCTTTTCGAAGTATGACAATTCACATTGAAAATTTCTAGTTTGAATAAAATTGTTGATACTATGTAAAAAAAAAGCTAGTATTTGTTATAGGACATATCATGAAGATTAATACAAAATTTGCAAATACACAAAATCTTTAATAACATAAATAAAAAGTCAACGCAAAATAACTCAATTAATTTGGCATGAACTGTATAAACAAATACACAAATACATGAAATTTTAAAGAAAATATATATGTAAATGTATCAAAGTCATCGTATATCATATTTATGATTTATGTGTGTGTTAAATTCCCTAGTCAGCAATGTACGTATGTTTATATGTACATACATAGGTATGTATATATCCAATCCACAAAAACCATATAAAGTTAATTGTCCTTTTCTTTATTCTGATACATATGCACATAAAAGAATGTATGTACATTACGTATCTAGGGCCGTTTTAGGATCATCACGAAATAATTACTTTTGTAAGCCCTTTATTAATCAATATGTTTGCATCGCATACGAGATTTTGTACATTTAATAACATGCGATATCTATATATGTATGTACATATGTACATACATTATTCATCTTAGTTTCTAAACAATGAAAGGTTATTTTGCATGATTTTTTTAAGCACTATCCTTAAACACTTGTAAATACAGTACTTTCATGAAATAAAACATAATGTATCTTTAGTGCATTTTAGACTTTCGCTAATGTCACAGAGACAATGTCTACACTTTGCCAACTATAGACAAGACGGCCCTGTAGATATATTTTTTTTTATTTTCATTAGACATGTACATATGAACAGGATATTCCTTATTTCTAAGTACAATATATTAACACAGATACATATAAATACTCGTACATAGAAAACACTGTATCCACTTAGTGATTTATTTAAATGCCATCACGATTATTCGAATTGTTATTATTTTCTATGACAAATTAACTTTTTGTTTTTTACTAATAAAAATAATACTTTAAATGTGAGTAATTTTTTTTTCTAAACTTTAAAATTATTGAAATTAAAATACATTTAAAAATTTCAAACTGAAGAGTTTAGAGTAATAGACTTTATTATATGGAAATGAATTATTCATGCTATAACACTTACAGTAGAATTATTACAGAAAATTATTTAAAGTGTGCGACATATGCAAATACATTGTCTTCCAATAAAAATGTCACATCCTGATAAAAAGTGGTTTAAGGCAATTAGAAGGTTTTAAGGCTAGTATGTATGTTTTCGAATTGTTTCAATTACTCCTGTTCGAAATTTTAAATCTATTATTCAGAAAGAATCTTCTGAGAACCATGTCGAATGGCAAGGTATCCTGCTTAAAGTCAAAAAAACAGAAATTCCTAAAGATGTTCAAATCTGGCGTTCTTAATTTTTTTTTATTTGTCAGACAGTGTAACCTAATCTAAACTTCAGAATTTTTGAAAATTAAATTTTATTTAAATTTTTAAATTGAAGAATTAAGAGTCATTACGAGTACATCATGAAAATAAATTATTTATGCTAAGTATGCTTACCCGTGCAGTAATAGTTATTTAAATTTGTTATAAATGTTGGATATTGTCGTTAATTTTTCGATAATTCAGTTTCAACGTAACTACCATTTATTTCTCACACAAAAGTCAAAATAATGATTGAAGAAATTCCGTTATTTTCTTTTAATTTGAAAATTCTTAATTATTTCGGATTTTTCAAACGAAATAATTTTATAAAATGCACTCTGATGTCTTGTGTGGTACTAATTAACATCATGGAATATTTATTCATTTTCAAAACAATCGCAAAAAACGAATTTAACAACGGGTTCGTTATTGACATCACATTTGCATCCATCGTCTCACTAATGATCCTAAAATCTTCATGGTTTTTAATCTACAAGAAAAGTGATTTAATTGATTTATTTTATGAGAGCGATAAAATGTGGAAAAATTTCAATGTAAGTAAATTTAATCTGTAATTTGTTTTAAAAAAAAGGGGGAAGAAGAAGATCATAGTACAAAACAGGATATCTTAGGCTGTTGATACAGTAGAGGCGGTTTCAAACGACTCCTCAAACTTCATAAGGACTTGTTCAAAATATAAATTGTAAAGAATGGTTACATATTGTACAATCTAATTAAACAAATACGTTGTCTTGTTGAACACCTGATTTTGAAAGATTGATTTAATCGAATAAATCAAACAGAGTGATGGGTTTTGTATGGGGGTACTACTTATATACTCTTTGGGTGTATGGCTGATACGATTACTGTTGTGCGTGATGAGCGCAAATAGATTACGGCCTGTATAGATGACAAGCGAACCATATTAACGATATTATCATAGTTGGGATGATGAGTATTGCGAAGAAGTACTATTCGCTAAAAAATGAAATAAAAATAAAATAATTAGATCAGAAAAAGTGTCTTCTTGATTGTTGAGAAAATTATTATAAATCTGTAAGACTGTCAAGTGCTCACATTACTTATGGTTATGACCTATGTACATCGTCAATAACTCAGTTCTTACCAAATACTTAAAATCAGATCTGCATATTTAAGCATCCTCAATCAATATCATCAATTTTCTGAATTAAATTTTCGTTTTTTAGAAAAGAACTTAAGATATCACGACTCAAGAGATAAAATGTCGCACGAAATCGCTTCTACTGCAGTCTTAGATATGAAAATGTTTAATGAAGAGCTATCAAATTTTTTGTTTGTTTCATTTTTAGATTAAGGACAACCAAACAGTGGAATTAATGCGTGAAACACAGACAAATATTGACACGATGTCAAAACAAAATATTGTTACAGTCGGATTTGTTGCTGTGACAATTTCGTTTTTAACGCTACTCCTAAAAGACAGAGGTATTTGACTGCTTAAAGTCGATTTAAAAGGTTTTGTTGAAACTATTCACATTACTTTACAGTATTACCGAGTGAATTGTTTTTACCTAAAATCAACTCTGCACAATCTCCTTATTACGAGATTTATTACGTTTTAGAGGAACTTACTCTGGTATTTTTTGTTTTTGTTTATGGACCGATTATCAATGTAATGTTTATCTTGCAAACATTAATTGGAACAATGTTGAAACATTTACAATTGAAAATAGCAGAAAAATTACCAAACGCTGACAATCACGAAATTGAAAATATAGTGGAATTTCATTTAAATATTGTAAGGCAAGTAAATAGAGGAATTCCTGGGGCTTAGATGCAAACATCTATCACCGAGTCCCATGGATAGTTTCATACACGGTTATTTAAAAAATTTTTTTATTTCATGTAATTCTTTCAATTCGTGCTCACACGTAGATTTTACGAGAAACTCAGTGCTATCATTGGAATCATACCTTTAATAGAAATGTTGATTTACGGATGTGGTTTAAGTTTTGTCCTGTATCAATTTAACATGGTATGAAAATATACAATTATTAGACTTGTACGCATGTAAATGCTTTTAATGTTTAATTTTAACTTACATAGGCAATGTCCAAATCAGAAATAATATTTTGCGGATTTTATTGGGTTTCTTTAGTTTTCATTATTTTTCAATCATTTTGGTTCTCGAATAAAATTTACGTAGAGGTTTGTTAGAAAAATCACAAAGAAAAATTGTAAAATAATTTTCTTTTATTTTTGGGTTTTAGAGCTTGAAAGTAAGTGATGTCGTTTATAACACCCCATGGTACGAATCCAATCGGAACGTTAAATTTGCTGTTTTGTTTATAATGATGCGTAGTCAGAAACCAATTTGTGTAAGTGAAAACTTTTCCAAACTTGTATTTAACGTATAGAATGATTTTTGTTCGTTTTCTTCACTGCAGATTTTGCTAGCACGTTCACATATGGTAACACTTCAGTCCTTTCAGGAATTCTTGAAGATTTCTTATTCATATTTTAGTCTTTTGCGTGGAGTACATCGAAGATGAAATTTTTGTTGATGTTTTTGTCTGTACAATGCACATGTATAATTAATTCGTAAATAATAAAGCCACAGAGTATTTGAAACAATTAAATTTTACTTTTAATTACGTTATTTTTGATCCATAAGACTCAAACATGAAATAATAGTGAATATTTCACACCATTTTATTTATAATGACCGTGTGTCTTAAGCGTAGGTACATGATGTAAAATTGTATTCATCTGAAATTATTTGATTAGTCTTCTCACAAAAGTAAAAAGAAAAGTGAAAATGTTGATTTCAATAAAAACGATATTACTTACAACCACTATCAAATTACACCGGATCTGTTAAATGTCCAAATGGAAATTCTCACCAATAAATCACTATTTGTTTAATGTCTGGTCAACTTTTAGAGCTCTTCTTTATGTAGTGTCTGAATAAGAATTAAGAACTGATCTATTATACATTATACTTGCATTTACCTTCTCCGCTTTTATTGGTCTAAGTTCCAAACCAAACGTGTTAAATACACATTTCATTTAATGTACATAATGATACACATTCAATATCGTACGGTTTTTAAAAATAAATTTAACAAGAAAATCGTTACACAACAATCAAGAAAACCTGTGTACAAAGTTCACTATATACAATTTTTTCACGAATTGCATTTTCATAAAATTGTCACCATCATTACACCATTTCACATTAAGTTGTACGTTGTGTGTTGTGGTGTAGTAGAGACAGAGAGCTCCATAATGAGGACTTTATTACGAATTTATTGTTGTTATTCCAACAAACAAAAATATTAAACAGATTTTCGTTTCGCGTTTTCTTTTTTTTTGTTTCTCTTAATTGAAAGAAAATTGTGAAAATTTTAAATATCAAATTTTGTTTAAATTCAATTTCCATATTCAAAATGTGGTTCATTCACAAAACAAAAAAAAATATTAAACGGAATTATTCAAAAGGAAATTTTTCTTTATTTCATTAAGAAAGTTTATTTAGTCAGTTTAGGTTTGTTTAGAATTCCTTAGTCAGTTTTATACGTGTATACCCAATCCACAAAAATCGAATAAGTTAATTGTCCTTTTCTTTATTTTGTTACACTTACATATACCAACCCAAGGGACAGTGCCTTCATGTTACGCCTATTAAATAAGCATAAGCCATATCAACACATTGATATTTTCCTTAGACACGTGTTCTATTTCTTTTCTAAGTTTGTAGATAATAACGAATATATGTATGTATTTTAAGTACATCGAACACACGATTTAGATTTACTTCGGTAATATCACAATTATTCTGATCAATGATTATTATTATTTTCTATTATTTCTATTTTTCGATTATTTTTAATTCTAAAAAATTGTGCGACATATGCAAATACATTGTCTTCCAAAAAAAATGCCGCATCCAAATAAAAAGTGGTTTGAGACAATTAGAATGTTTTAAGGCTAGTATGTATGTTTTCGAATTGTTTCAATTACTTCTGTTCGAAATTTTAAATCTATTATTTAGAAAAAATCTTCTGAGAACTATGCTGAATGGCAAGGTATCCTGCTTAAAGTCAAAAAAACAGAAATTCCTAAAGATGTTCAAATCTGGCGTTCTTAATTTTTTTTATTTGGCAGACAGTGTAACCTAATCTAAACTTCAGAATTTTTGAAAATTAAATTTTATTTAAATTTTTTAATTGAAGAATTCAGAGTCATTACGAGTACATCATGAAAATAAATTATTTATGCTAAGTATGCTTACACGTGCAGTAATAGTTATTTAAATTTGTTATAAATGTTGGATATTGTCGTTAATTTTTATATTTTCGATAATTCAGTTTCAACTTAACTACCGTTTATTTCTCACACAAAAGTCAAAATAATGATTGAAGAAATTCCGTTATTTTCTTTTAATTTGAAAATTCTTAATTATTTCGGATTTTTCAAACGAAATAATTTTATAAAATGCATTCTGATGTCTTGTGTGGTACTAATTAACATCATGGAATATTTATTCATTTTCAAAACAATCGCAAAAAACGAATTTAACAACGGGTTCGTTATTGACATCACATTTGCATCCATCGTCTCACTAATGATCCTAAAATCTTCGTGGTTTTTAATGTACAAGAAAAGTGATTTAATTGATTTATTTATTGAAAGCGATAAAATGTGGAAAAATTTCAATGTAAGTAAATTTAATTTGTAATTTGTTAAAAAAAGGGGGGAACAAGAATTGCAATTTACATTTGCAAAAATAATGTATTGTACATATGTATATAAGGTTGCGGATATAGTAGAAGCGATTTAAAACGATAGCGACTTCTCAATCTCGCAATGTGTCATATCAAGAAAAATTACTATTAATTTTCTGAGTTAAGTTGAGTTTGATATTTCCCAGCAAAGAGCTGAATGCTTCGGATTAATAACTAATTAATGAGATCGCCTCTACTGTAACCACAGCTTTTAAAAAAATAGTGTATGTATATTTAATAGTCGATTTTTCTTTTAAGAACAAGAATAATCAAGCAATTGAATTAATATGTAAAACACAGATTTATGTTGACACGATATCAAAACAGAATATTGCTTTTATCGGATTTATTTGTGCGATCGTTTCATTTATACCATTATTCATTAAGGACAGAGGTATTTGACTGCTTAAAGTCGATTTAAGGTTTTGTTGAAACTATTCACATTATTTTTACAGTGATACCAGGTAGATTGTTTTTACCTAAAATTAATTTTGGGCAATCTCCTTATTACGAGGTATTCTACATTTTGGAAGAACTAACTTTAATGTTTATGATTTTTGTTTATTCATCAATTTTCAATATAATGTTTATCTTGCAAGTATTCATCGCAACAATGTTGAAACATTTACAATTAAAAATAGCAGAAAAATTACCAAACGCTGACAACCATGAAATTGAAAATATTGTAGAATTTCATTTAAATATTGTAAGGCAAGTAAATGAAAAAACCTCTGGGGCTCAGTCATCAGCATGTGCGTACGTATATGTATATAACAATGTATTATTATTATCAGTTTGGATGATCCCATTATTAGACTCAGTTCTGTTGGTAATAATTTAATAAGAACTTTTTAATTTTGTGTCTGCTGACGCTAGCTCTGATGCGAACATGTATCATTGAGCCCTGTGAAATATTTGATAATTTAAAAAAAAAAACGAAAATAGATAAAATTAATCCTTTTTATGTTTGTGCTTGTATACAGCTTCTACGAGAAATTTAATGATATCACTGGAATCATACCTTTAATAGAAATTTTGATTTACGGATGTGGTTTAAGTTTTGTCCTATTTCAATTTGATGTGGTAAGAAAGCAAAAAAATTCAGAATTGTTATAAAATTAATATTCATAATTTAATACTCAATTATATCTTGAATAGGCAACCGAAAAAGCCGAAATAATATTTTGCGGATTTTATTGGGTTTCTTTGACTTTCATAATTTTTCAATCATTTTGGTTCTCGAATAAAATTTACGTAGAGGTTTGTTAGAAAAATCACAAAGAAAAATTGTAAAGTAATTTTCTTTTATTTTTGGGTTTTAGAGCTTGAAAGTAGGTGATGTCGTTTATAACATCCCATGGTACGAATCTAATCGGAACGTTAAATTTGCTGTTTTGTTTATAATGATGCGTAGTCAGAAACCAATTTGTGTAAGTGAAAACTTTTCCAAACTTGTATTTAACGTATAGAATGATTTTTGTTCATTTTCTACACTGCAGATTTTGCTAGCCCGTTCACATATGGTAACACTTCAGTCCTTTCAGGAATTCTTGAAAATTTCTTATTCATATTTTAGTCTTTTGCGTGGAGTACATCGAAGATGAGATTTTTGTTAATGTTTATGTCTGTACAATGCACATGTATAATTAATTCGTAAATAATAAAGCAATAGGGTACTCAAAAAAAAAAGTTAGTTTTTTATTTATTGCAATTCAAAAGTTTTCCTTTTCTAATATAGGGGTTACATTCAAAACAAATGGCTGGTTTCTCCCCAAATGTTTAAATTGAAAAGAAGAATAACATACAATAATTGATACACACTTTTCAAAAATTGGTCTAACTTATACACAATTTTTGAAATTGGTTCAATTGCAATGCAATAAATTCATAAAATTCATATCGATCCAAAAATCTCACAAAATGTTCGAGCGCTTGAAAATGACTAATCAAGCAAAGCTCAACACCACTTTGATTGCTGCTATTGAAATATATTTTAATGGCAATTGAGCAGCAAGATTGTGTAAAACCGATACAAAGTAAATTAAATTCAATGACTTCACAAGAAAATATAAATTCTCATTCATAGAAAAAATCATTGTAGTATTATCGCTCGATTTTTTAAAAGAAAATCATTCATTTAACAAGAAAATCGTTACACAACAATCAATTGTGTGTGGTGTAGTAGTGAACACCACAATTAGGAGTTTATTAGTATTACTTTTTTTTATTACGAATTTATTATTATTATTCCAATGAACGAATTATTTAACAGTTTTTCTCTTCGAGTTTTCTTCTTTTTTTTTTCTTTTAATTGAAAGAAAATTGTGTACATTTTTCAATATAAAATTTTCCTAAGTATTTTTTTTTTTAGATTCAATTTTTATCGATATTCAACATGTAGGTATGTAGTTCATTTACAAAAGAAAAAAGAGTTATTGAAGGCAAAATAACAAAAGTAAATTTTTCCTTACTTATTCGAGAAGGTTTTAATGAGTGACTCTCGACATTAATTTTTCGCTAAATCTTTGACAATGTTACATGAAAAAAATAACCAAGAAAACTTGTTGCTTAACCAAGAAAAGGCTGAAAGCTACTAGTTTAGATATTCATTTTGCCCTTTAGATTCGTCATGAGCTCAATATTATGATCTGTAGTCATTGCGTATACACGTTGATATTTTCTTCCTTTATTTAACATTAATTTGTCTATTTTTGAAAATAAATGTATGGGCGTTGAAACTCGATTAAATAAAATGATTTTCATGTATGACGTTAGTATGATCTATTCTGAGTTCTGAGATTAGTTATTATTGTCGAATTTCTCTATGTAGTCTTTACTATCAAGATCGATAGGTTTCTATGATTTTAAATCCTTTTTCGAAATTTAAAATTTATTTTTCTGTTCAACGAGATCTAATCGAATAAATGGTTTTTTTTTTTTTTTTTTTTTTTTTTTTGTTTTAAATAAATCAGTGCTTATTTTCAGAAAAATAAAATAAAAACAATAATGATTGGAAATTACAAAATATTTAAACAGAATAATAAATTGAATTTATGAATAAAATAAATTTTAATTCTTTTGATTATTCAAGTGAATTATTCATTAGGAAAATTTTTATTTTGAGTTTTTCATACCATAAACAGTTTCAATATGGGTATATATACACGTTAATAAAGCATCGATTTAAATAAATATTAAAATTTTGGTATCACGAAAATAACCCTTCATACGCTACATGTGTGTCTATATGATTTCCTTTATTATTATTATTATTATTATTATTATTGGTAGCTAGATCTATAAATGACATCAAAGAAATTTAATTACATATTTATTATTCATGTGTATCCCTTTTAATAATAGATAGGCGTATTAATTGATAGCGAATAATTGTGTAAGCAAAATACGCCTGCAGTATGTATGTATATACGTTGTGTTAAGAATCCGATACAATGGAAGCAGTGATACTTCTCAGCGCTGTGAAAATAATCGAATAAATGGATTAGTATTAATCCATGTACAATGAGATCAGGTATATTGGTCTGTAAATATTTGCTGTCTAGGCAACATTTTGCTCCTTGCTAATTCATTCTCATTCGTTTCATTCATTCATTCGTAAAAACTACTTAAAAATAGGGTTCAACAATTTTGAAATATTTCTTATTTCTCCAATAGACTTATTTCTCCATTTCAAAATTCTTTATTGCTAAATAACTTTGATCGTATTTTTCAATCAATAACTGTTGGACGACAAATAACAATGGAATCATGTACGCTTCGCTTTTTACGCATACTTTTTACTTCCTCTCTAATGTTTTTTTTTTTTGTGTGTGTGTGTGTGGTAATAAAGTCTTCCAATTCGTTTATTTTTCATTTAATGACTAGATGAGATAATGACACATGGGAAACTTCTAAAATACTTTTAATTCATTTTTCTTAATTTAAATTCAGTAATTAAATAATTACTCAAAAAATGAAAAAAGAAAAAGAACAACCAAACACAAATGTAAAACTTAAAAATCAGTGGCGGAACTACTATATATCAAAACCGCACAGTGCTGATCAGGAGCTATGTGGTTACTATATATGTGGTTATGTTGCAGTGAAAAATGTTATTTTTTTTTATTTGAGTCTAGAATTAAATTTTGCGGGGGAAACAAAAATTATTTTTGTTTCGCCACTGCTTAAAATAATGAAATTTCACATTCTAATCTTTTTTGAGTGATCTCATTCACTGTACTCCATACATTTAAAACTTTCCTTTTATTTTTTGCTTCTAAAAGTTTTAATAATAAAATCATGTTTTAACACATGTGCAAAATTTTGTGGTGATAAGTGAAAAAACAAAAACAAAATCAAAAAAAAAAAAAATGAGAAAAAAAATCCTATTTGGAAAAATAAAATTTATTTTTATTTTATTTTTAATTTTGTTTTGTTTTTTAGATAAAAACTTAACACAACTTTTGTTTGCTATCAAAGTTCATTCCATTTTCGTTTTTTTTTTTTTTTTTCTTTTTTACTTTTCAAAACTAAAATATGTTTTAATTTTTGTAATTTAATTTATGTGTACATGATAAACTTTAAAGAAAAACTTTTTATTTTTTTACATTTTACTTATTTTCTTTGATTTTTTTTTTTTTTCAATGTTTTGAAATGAATTATATGAATCGTATCTGTACGTTAATAACGTCTATATATGCATACAGCACGTATTTTTCTTAAAGGTAAATTTCTTCTACTTATATACTCATTAAATAATGTTGATGCAATAGATAAAAATGTATAATATCTTTATATTTAGATAAGAAACTTTTGTATCTTTGGTAACTCTTCTAAATAATTTTAAATTTTAATTGTAAACGTTATAAGATAAATTTTAAATAATGATATTTTAAATTTAAGGGAAAAATGATAACAAAAACAATTTTACAGTGTTGTCTTAAAAAAGTTAAATTTCTACTTTACTACAAATTTTCTGGAGAAAGATTTGGAAAATTAAAATTCAAAATGTACAAAAACTAGAAGGATTTGTATATCATATAATCTAGGTGTATACGTGATCCAAAACATCGGAATAGAGAATGTTAAACCCGGCTTGTATAAAATCCAGGATGTTCAAAATCCGGCGAAAATTTGAAAGGGTTTGTGTGACAATTCAGAAGTACGTGATCCGATCCAAGATATCGAATACAAAAAATACAAAATCTGGGAAATTCAAAATCCGGTAGATACATATATAATCCGAAAAAAAACTAGCGAAGATTCGGAAGCTATCTCAAAGATTTTATTCTTCCCTTACTAGTTCTTACTACTGATCTGATGAGAACTTGAGGATTTGGATTTCTATCTATTTATCGTATTTTTGTTCTATTCGTACAAAAAAATCAAAAGCAACTAAATAATATTTATTCTTCATTTTTCGTAAGAAAATGCCAAAAGACATTTGTTTACTTTAAATCCCAATTCTAAGAAAACTTAACAAATTTTTATCAATTGTTTTTTTTTTTCAAATTTTCTTTTGGAAAGGTTGTCGAATGAATCTACATAATGTTTAGGAATCATTTCAATTTTCGTTTATTCTTTAATCCTTTTATGAGGAAAAAAATGAAAAAGGAAAATATGAATCATGATGGTTTCTTGCACGATAACACTTTAGTGTATTTTTTTTTTTTTTTTAATAATGTTATTTTGTAATTTATGAATTTGAATGAATTTTATCATTCAATGAAGGTTACACATAAGCTCTATACCTATATACTACTTTACATGTGTATATACGTCACTGAAAATATGAATGATTTAAAGGGCAATAACGCATTAATATATTGTTACAGAGTCAATATAAAATTGAAATCGATAAACGTTTTTCTTTTCTTTACTGGATTGTAATATGGCTCGATTATGCACATATTCATACATGAGAATTTATGTCAATTTATTAAAATAGATTAAATGATTTAATAAAACTAAATTTTGTTAATTTTGTTATTTAACAGGAATTCAACATGCACATGGGTTAGTCTCACGTGTCCTTAACCCTATGACGCTAAAAGATACACATACATACATACATATTTGTTTACATATTGACTTTGAATGTTTTTTGTGTTTTTTTTTTTCTAGAACTTGAAATAGACGGAAAGCATTCAATTGAATCCTTTCTGTTAAGAATCTCACTAAGATATCGATTATTAAAGATGAAATTTAGTGAATTTCCATATAAAAATTGTTCTGTATGAGATGAGATTTTATTTTTTGTACCTTTTAGGACTGAAAAAAGAAGCGAATAATCTCATTCTTAACCCTAAGATACGTGGCCGTGTGCACGGTTCAAATGTAATTGAATATTTCGTCTACTTTTTCATTCGTGCATTCTTCTACTAACTAGTCTTGTCGCTTTAGCATACAGAAAGTATTTGTATCTGCCTCTACAGTACGGATACAAACCATTGTTCTACTGTATCCTATTCTATCCTATTTGTGTATCCTAGGGTTAAAAATAAAATCTGTAAATACGCATATGTACGAATGTATGTATAAACCTGGACAAAAGAAAAGGTAATACATGCATATATGTATGTACCAGAGAAGAAAAAATCTTATATGCTCGCCTTTGTGCAAAAAGGGCTTTATCAATCAATTGAAAAATACAACATACACACATAAATATAAATTACATTGAAAATTGAATTGAATTTATTATTATTTTTTTTTTATATATATTTAAATTCGCATCTTATATACAGCATTATAGTGTTTACTTGTAGACATCTTGAAACCCGATAAAAGAAGTTTAGATGTCGTTTGATATAATCGAAAAATGTTTTTATCATGGTTTTTTATGTAATCGAAGGTATTGTATGTATGTATTTAACATACACATGTGCACACATAAATGTGAGATAAAGTCCCAATTCACCTTTTTTTTCTCCCTTTATATTTGACTTTAAGCAATTTTTCAATTTATGATAATTTTTATCAGTTTGGTAAATAACATTTTCAAGATATCGTCTTTAAAGACTTTTAAATCATACACATTGAAAAATAATTTAATTTTATTATTCAGATAATTTTTATGTGATAAAAATCTGTATGTAAGAAAATAATGTATCACTTATTCATACGTAAAAAAATGATAATTTGATATTTGTAATTTATATGAATGTTTCTTATATGATTGCAAATAAATGAAAATTTCTAAAAACATGTATTTTTCAAATAATGAATATCAAACAAGAAATTGAATAATTTTAAATTACCAGATTGAATAAAAAATTGTTAAATACAAAATGATTTTATGCGTTATATAAAATGAGAAAATGTAAACAAAAGAAATTCGGATATCAAAATTTTCAACGAATCAAATAGAATAAAATTGGCCCACTCACGAGTCACGGGTTGTTTTACAAAACGTCATTTTTATTGATCTGGCAGCACTTGCAACATGTGAAACGCATCTATTAGGATTTGAGTATAATGGTGACACATACAAAAACGTTAGTTAAAAATTAAGGATACAAGTCTTGTTTGACCAATTTTAATTATTCAATTATTAAATTAGGAGAATTTATTGATGATTTTCAATAAATTCAAAATTAGCGGTGTCACATTTATTGCTAATTGGTAATAAAGAGCTTACAATCAATAATTTTATGTATGTGTCCTTTGTCCTACCTTGTACTTAAACTGCACATTTTTGTGTTACATCAAATTTTATATCTGTTATTTTTATCTTATCTGAAGAACAAAAGAAAAACTAAATGAAAATTATTATAATTACAGTTTTAGAATAATTAAAAAATGTAATTGAAAAGAAAATAGAATATAATTAAAATACTCTTTTGAATTAATTTAAATAACAATTAATATAAAATTTAAATATAAAATAACTGAAAAAAAAAATTACCTACATCTTATTTTCAATAAATAACAGGAGTAATCACTTCATTTTACGCTCTCCTACTTATTTCTTCATAAAAATAATAATTTTTTATTTATAGCAATTTTTTTTTTTTTGTTTTCTTTCTTAATTTAATTTTATATTCTTTTGATTATTCATGCGAATACACTTGTCAAAATTTGTTTGCTTGCTTGTAATTTATTTTTAACATTTCTATTATAGGTTTAATATTCATACATACATCTTACAATGAGAGTGGGTGTATGTGTTTGTATGTACAATACATGAAAGAATTTATTTAAAAATATATACAATATATGGAGGATGTCTCAGAACAAATGTCACACAAAAAATGTTTATAGAAATGTTGAATATCTCAGATGGAATTCTTTAATTTTGTTAAAGGTATTGATAAGGACAAACTTTTTTGTCGTTGATAAAAATAAACGTACGAACATTTTACAGGGTGACATATAAAATGTGTTCGCAAAAAAAAAACAAAAAACGAAATTTTTAAAATTTGATTTTCGATAAATTCTGTCGTTTTCATTTGGTGATCCAATATGATATTAATCTAAATATGAGGTTGTCCATTATACAAGTTTAAAACCTTTCAACCGCTTGTAGAGAAGGGAAAACAAACCAAATTTTTGTTATAAAATAGTCTTAATTAAAAACAAAACAAAAAATAGACTAAGTTACATTTATCCTGAGACGTCCTGTATGTACATATCCCAAGAGAAGGCCTTACAGATACATAAGAGTATTATAAAAAGGTAAGGTTTATTTTTATACCCGTTATCATTTTATATACATACAATTATATGTACATCCAATCCACATAATTTGTTAAACAAAAACAAAGACAAAAAAAATCTAGAGTATCAAAGTAATTTACGTTTATAAGAGGTTTTAAACTCTCTTCTACATATAAACACACAATACACATACACATACATATAAATATGTACTCTCTTGTACAATTTATGTAGTGTACGAATACTTAAGATTTTTCTAAATACAGAATAAACAGAGAAATATATTTTACTGTACTGTATGTTTACAGCACTGATAATGTACATATGTATGTATCACACGAATACATATACATTTATTTTCATGTGTTGTATACTTGTATCTCGTAGAATAATCACTTAATTAAAAATCAATGCCATAGATAACCATTCATTCATAAAACCGTTAGATTAAATAAAAAACTGTATGTATTACGTGATAATTGAGTTAAGATAGATTACATATAGAATATCTAAATAAG
Organism: Anthrax anthrax; assembly: GCA_963971155.1. Taxonomy (NCBI): domain Eukaryota; kingdom Metazoa; phylum Arthropoda; class Insecta; order Diptera; family Bombyliidae; genus Anthrax; species Anthrax anthrax. The sequence goes on from OZ020122.1 coordinate 21,100,765, forward strand.
ATTCTTATGAATTGCTTTTAAAGAATTATCTTCTATTTTTGTATATTGTATATACTTTTTATATGATTTTTCAAATTATAAATATATGAAATTGATAGGATTTCTCTTCCTTCCCAGGAGACAAACAAATTAAGACAATGTATAAGGCAGGAATCAAAATACATATAAATATAATTAAATTCCGTGCATATAATAAACAAATACTCTGCGTGTATTTAATTATTATTGATAGAGACATAGAAAATAAATTACTCAGACTAAAAAGAACTTTCATTATTGTCATAGAGGAATTTCAGAAATTACTTGAAGCAAATTCCTTGCCAACATATTAAATAATTTTTATGTAGAATAATAAAAATACAAAGTATGTAAAAACCCAAAAACAAAAATAAATAAATAAATAAATAAAAGAACAGACGGTATCCTCCAAAATGAAATGTAGAACTACAAATCGAAAATAAGAGAATGGTTTTGACTTTTAGGACATCAGACATCAAATCCATAAACTGATTTTGCTGTTTATAGTCAAGTTAAAGAGCTTTCCCATCAAATAATGTCTATAGTACGATTTTTTGTACTATCAACAGTCTGAATTTAAAAAAAAAAAAAACTTTTCTGAGTGACATTTATTCTGAGACACCCTTAAGTAAATTTTGTTTAAGTTTTAATAAAATCTCATCTAATTTTCGCAAATACATATTTCGAATCTATTAAAATACATTATTGGAAATTTCTTGTAAGTTTTTAAACTTTGTACTTGGTGTCCTATATTGTTATTCGTTTTCTTTAAGTATCATTCAATTCCATCCCCTAATTTTCGTTTTCTATGTCAACCGATATGATATCCTATAAAATTATATTGCATATATTCTAAATTTTTTTTTTTTTTTGTTTTTCATTACTTAGTTGGGTAGCCTTTGACTTTTTTTATGTGTTAACACAGTCTTATATAGGTAAATCAACGTAATAAATTTTAAAACAATTTTCTTTTCTTATACATTTTTAATAATGAAAAAAGAAAAATTGCTTAAAATTCTGGCTTACAAGTGACCTGCCTTTTGTTTTTTAATAGCAACTAAAATTCGAATATGTGAAATAAATTGAAAACTGGTTAAAAAAAAAAAAAACACTTTATTATTTTTTAGCACGTTACACTGTAAAATGTTTGTTTTTTTTTTTACAAAACAAAAATTTATTTTATTTTTTTTTTTATAGAAATGACTGTACATTAAAATTGCATAACATATCTGCAGGTAATGTGTATTATTATCACGTAAAATACATTAAAAGAGAAAAGAAGAAAACAAAAAACCGTTTATTTTTTAAAATTTTTGTTGCATTATGTACTATATCGCATGTACACTGAACTAATGTAAAACATCTGCAACAAAGTGATTCTGTTTTTATTTTCTTTTATCATGTCTGTAATGCAAAAAAAAATATATATGTACATATATACTACTGTAAAAACATATAACAAGGATAATAAAGGATGATTATCTGAATTACACTGTATATACAAGTTACATTAGTTTACATGTTCAGAGTAAGGAAAAGAACAAAAAGATCGGATGAATATTATTAGATATTACATTAAATATTACATGATACACAATATATGACCCTATCCACGTTATTTGTACGTGATTAAAATGCAATGTACCATCTTTTAGCCTAGTTATTTGGCTATAGTATACCTATACAGATGATGTATATTTTCATGTTGTGAAAAGATAAATTTTCAAAATTTATCTTCTTCTACGTTTGCTTATTTTCGTGAAAAATGATTTATTTACTATAAGTTTCAATTTGCATACATACATATTTCATGAAAGATGGTAAAATATTATTTAAATTTTTCATAATTAAATTCCTTTTTTCTTTTATACAGTAATTACAAGTTTTCATGCAAAAGAATTTCTTTTAGGGCTAAAAATGAAGAATACATCATAATATACCCATACATTATTTTTATGCATTATGGGTGAATTTCAAAATATCAACAATAAAAAAAAAGAAATTTTTTTTTTTATAACGATGCTTTAGTAATACGGATTTAATACAAAAAAAAAATTTACCCAGTGACTACAGATAAGATGCATTAGAAAAATTCAGTTGTTTATAATCACCTAATACGTTTCAGATGCGTTTACAATACATTTTGAAATTCTAAACTGTGACATCATTTTGAATGCAAGGAAACAGAATGGAGTTTGAAATGAGGAAACCTCCTTATCAAATTTTCGAATACATGTTTTTAAATGAAATAACACTTAATCAGGTTTCAGAGTCCAAGACATTGTCAAGACGTTGAATACTGGTTATCTAATGCCTAGAAATGGAAATAGAATTTTGTTAACATTATAAATGACGGATTAAGCAGCAATTTCTTCAATACGTTTTTAATTTTTATACATAATTTGGTATAAAAGCTTATTTCAAAAAAATTTTCACTCAGCCTTTTCTTAAGAAAATATTTTTCTATCTTTAAAATTTTGAGATCTTTGAGAATTTTGCATCAGGATGGCATTTACATACATATGTAAACGTTTTGAAACTCATCAAATTTTTAGTCTGAAGAAGAAAACTAGAAATTTTCTGGAAAAGAAATTTATTTATTTTTCACTCATTAGTCAAAGTTGTTTAATTTGTACTAAGTTATGACAAAAAAATTGAAAATCAAATAATCATTTTGTTTAACTATCATATTCAAACATTGTAACTAAAAAGAAGCATGTGAATAGCACATGAGTCCCATTATCAATAACTTTTGATATAATTAATGTTGAATAAATGCGTGTATGTGACCTACGTTCTTTTTTCTCCCTATTTTAGTTTGAAAATGTCCTGCTGGTAAACAAAAACGAATATTCTATTTTTAGATCGAACACACAATTTCCCTTTTAATCTGGTGACATTTTCAATGAAATATTAGATTTTTGTCTAAATATTTCTTATGAGCAAGTTTTCTTTTGTAAATTGCTTTTTTTTTTTTCTTCATATGTTTTTTCTCCACATGATGCAATATACTTATGTATATGTAGGCGTAAAACACATGTTGCAATGTAAATCATTTCATTTTATTTGAAAATTAATTTCAATATAAATTTATGTACTATACATATCAACTCAAAAGTGTCTCATAACGAATGCTATTCGCCCTGTTTTTCTTAAAATTCAAATTGTTTTTAATAAACAATCTTTCAAGATACCTTAACTGCTATCCGCCTCCCCCTAAAAATTAGCGCCTTCTGAGATGTAGAGGATTCAAAGTATTTTAGACACGTACCCTACGTTCCAACAAAAATATTTCAACTGACATACATACGTATAGGTGATCAAAGTTCAAATTTCAATTAAAAGGTATACAGTACATTTTTAAGATTTGAACGTTTTATAACTCTATATTTAACCATTCAATTTTTATTCATGTAACTTGATGAAAAGGCTCAATATGCGCATACATTAGATAGGCACAAACAGATAATATTCAGTACCATATGGGTGCATACATATTTATGTAAATATTTCATCCTGTTATGAAATATTTAAAATTAAATTCAAATTTTTTTTTTATTTACTTCATTACATATTTTTTATTAACTTCCGTATTTCTAATAAAATCTCTAAAAGAAAGAAAAAATAAAAGAATAATAAATATAGGAAGAAATGAGGTGGATGTATCCCATTCAAATTGTGTCCTCCGCCCATTTGCAATGAAAAATGTTTTTTTTTTTTTTTAAAGCTTTAACGATAGATGTTTTTCAAGTCCAATGAAAGTACATATATGACGGGAAAATGTTTACAACATTTTCTTCTCTGTGTACAACAGACAAGACAATGTTCCCATTATAAACATTGCATTCAAAAATGTTAACTCATAAATCTTTTGCTCATATGTATGTACATATGTAAACGCACATTTGTACACACATATGAAAATATTTTCCGTATTTGACGTGTTGTAATTGCCTGGAGAATTTTCCGATAAAAAGAAAAGGAAAACAATAAAAAAAAAACAAAATTCTTTACACACTATGCGACTATGTACACATATGTATGTGCATTGTATGTGTTGAAAATGTAAATAAATAAATGAATATTTTAGCTTGATTTTAACTTTAGGGAATTTTACCTCAATTTGTACGTACATATACTGTATACGCACATTTCAAATTTATGCTAAGTAGATTACATAGTTGTATGTTTATTTTAAACATTTTCCATATGAACAATAACAGAATGAATAATTTCGAATTTTATTGAATTTCATTTTTTTTTTTTTTTTTTAAATTGTATTTAATGACTTGAAGGAATTTTTTATCCTGTTTTTAAAAAATGAACGTATGAAGGCATAAATTTATCAAAGGATTAAAAAAACGAAATATAATTCTAAGTACTCAATTATGAAACGTGTGAATATTTTTACAATTAATCACATTAAGGATGTTCGTCCGCCTGTACGATACGATTACGATATAATGTCGGCTTGAAATCGTTCTTATCATGAGCATATGATATGGTTCTTTCATTCTTTGTGGAAACTCGTACATTTAGATGACGCGATCGCTAAACAAATTTTGTCAACCAACACGGCAACACATCGTTCCGTCTTTCCTCGACTTTAACTGTCTTATACATTTTTTGAGTAGGCTACCATAACATATTATATCAGATTAGATTTTATGCGATTTTTTGTAGTCGGATTATTTATGACAACTTGCATTCGATCTCACTGTATGTGGTACAGCTAGTTTTCAAACATTGCATCAGATTTTGGTCATCATGCGATAAATTGTAACAAATCCCATCTAAATAGAATGATGAAACAATAAAAAAATATACAGGCCAATTCATAAACTTTTCCAAACTTCGAAATACGTAACTTTCTGTTAATTTATTCTCAACATCCTTGAAAAGAATACATCGATTTTTATGTCCTTACGTATATGCGTGTGTGTTTATGTGTGTGTGTGCGTATATATATATGTGTAATATCTCCATCAAACAAATGATTTCAATTATTAATTGGCACATATACCCTATTTAGTTAACGCCTTTCACTTATTTATTTATTTGTTTTACTTTTCTATTGTTTTATTTACACAGTTTCATTTTCAAAAACAAACAAATATATGTACATAGTTTCTAATTAATCAGCTTATAGAACAATATAAAATCTGTTTCATATCAACATACAATTTAGTTTTTTGTGTGTAAATACATGATACCCACACCTAAACATATATCGATAAAAGAAGATTATAAGTGCTAGTAGCGTTTTTATATTTTTACCTTTGCACACATACACACACACACACATATATAAGTATATATCGAAAATACAGCTCATATCGAATTTGATCTACAATCTAATTATTATCAAAACTTTATTTTTCTTTTGTTCTGTTATTTATTTTTTTTTCTCTTCTTTCTTTTATTTTTCCTTTCTGGTGAATTTTTTATAAAGGATAATGAAGGATGAAATTAATGAGTTCCAATATAATAATAAACGAAATAAGGAAAAAATAAATGATAACGTACAGAAGAGGACAAATAAAAAATAAATAAAATAAAAAACTTAATAATTGTACTTGTCATGAATTGACAAAAATGAATGAAAAATCTATTTTAGATTGTCCAGTTTTTCTTTTCCTGTTTTATTCTCTGTTTTTTATTTTCTATTTTTGATTCGTATACGGACGAATGTGTACGTGAAATTCAATTTGTATTGAAGAATGCAATCGTATTATTGGTAAAAAGATTTATTTATTTATTTTTTTTTTTTAATTTGTTGTTGTTTTATTGTTACTTTATCTGTTTTTCCAATTTTGTATTCTTAATTTAATTTTTCCTTTTTTTTTTCTCTCTCATATTAAACTAATTTTCTATTGTATTTTTCCAATTGAAAAAAAAAATTAGGAAGTTGTTTTCTTAAGGCCAAGTATACACATGTGCACGATAAGATATTTTGGCCTTCTACTGGAGACTATATTTTAGAAACGAAAATCTCAAAAGAGTCTTTATTCTCCCACCCACTAAAAAATCAGTTCTTTATAGAGACTTGAAAAACAAAATATGTCCTGAAATTTGGGATACGAAGTGTTTATACAAAATTATATTGTTTGATCTCCTGCCAAGTCTCTTTGAAATTTGATTTTCTGATGATTTTCATTTAGAATTCAAACAATATTATTCAAATCACTTTTTCTATTACATCAGGAATTCTTTTCCAAGACTGAAAGATTAATATCAAAATATTTCGAAAACAGAAGATCTGTTAGGAATACCTTTGCTTCGTTTAACGGTAAATGTGAAAAGATTGGAAATAATCTATATAAAAATTATTTTGGAGATTTTATCTACAAGGATTTTATCCTTGGAGATTATGGTATTTTCGCATTAAAACGTCTTGCGTTTAATAAACTTTATGAATACTAAACTTAATACTATAGATAATTTATACGGGTTTCAAAACCAGCTTCATACTAATTTGTTCGACTATAATACAAGAACTAGTATTAGGTAACCTACAAATGGTGTAGTTATGACGTTATGATATCAATACCACATCTGTGTCTGCCTTAAGCTTTATAGTCTTTGGATAATCGGTTAATTATGAAAATATACATAAATACTTCGCTGCAATTATACAAGAATTTTTTTATATATGAATTTTAAAAATAGATAAAGGAAACGAATTGCTTTCATTTCCAATAAAATTATTTTATTTTAAAATATTAATTCAATTTTGAACAATCTAATTGAACATTTTCTGACATTTGAAAATTTTATTAAAATTTAAAATTTATTTGAAATAATAAAACGTATTACGAAGTTTTAAATTTTTTCTTATTTTCAATGACACTGAGGGGGTTTGTTAGTTTGAGTTTGAAAGGAATCGAATTCAGTTCGGTTTGTTTGTTGTCAAATACAGCTAACATAATGATTGAAAACAGCTCTTTATTTTTGTATAATTTAAAAATTTTAAAATATACAGGATTTTTAATACATGAAAATTTTCTTAAATATTTTTTCTTTGGTTGTGGAGTATTATCTAGTTTTTTGCAATATGTTTTCATTTTTAAATCATTGTTTCAAGATAAAATTCCCCAAATAATTATAATGGAACTTATTACTGGTCCTATAGTAGCATTTTCATTATTACGAGTTGGATGGATTACTATTTTTAAAAAAACAGAATTTATAAAATTTTTAACTGATTGTAATGTAATGTTCAATAATTTAACGGTACGATTTTATCTGAATGTATCATATTGAAAAATACATATTAACTTGTATAAATTTGGTTTTTTTTTTAGAAGAGTGACAACATCGGAATAAGGGAATTAATGAATCAAATGCAAATGAATATAAGGAATTTTTCAAAGAAAAATTTTCAATTTTTCTCTGTTGGATTTCTATTTTGTTTATTTGTACCGTTATTTTTTCCTGAAAAAAGTGATTCAATTTATGAAAATTTTACAAATATATATTTAACAAATTTCTTCATATTATTATCATTTTTTTTTTATTTTAAAGGTTTTCCTGTTGAAGTATATTTGCCAGGATTTGATGTTACAAAATATCCTTTATATCCTATATTTTATTTCTTTCAAATAATTTACGTTACTTTTTTGATTGTTGTTTTTATACCAGTTTTTAATGTAATTTTCATTTTATTCATATTCCTAATGACCACATTCAAATGTCTGCAATGCGAAATAATGGAAAAGTTGCATAAATCAAATGTTCAAGATATAAAAAACATTGTTAATTTTCATTTGGAGATAATCAGGTGAGAAAATTTCAAATTATATACTAAAATTTAAATTGTATGTAGCTACAAATTCACACTGTTTCGTTTTAATTTTTAGTTTAACTGAGGAATTCAATAAGATCATTGGAATATTATTATTATCGGAAATTGTAGCTTACGGAACCGGAATAACTTTGGCTTTATACAAAATAAACTCGGTAAGATGAAGTTATCAATTTGTATACGTACAAGGGATGCTTTCAAAACTCTGCAATTGGTATACACTTGCCAAGATACACTTGCATACTCGTATGTATGTATATACTCAGGAAAATTAAATGATCGTGAACTGACCGTTGCAATCAAGTATGCTCTTAACTTACTAACTTAGCATGCCGAATTCGCTCTGTTGAAAACATCTAATCTTCCTCTTGAAAGCATGTACATAAACATGGTCCCAATTTATTTGTAAAATTTGCGCGTTTTTAACTACATACATATGTATATGCGTTTTGCATTTTCTGTATTTCTGTAATCTGCTCCAGATATGCAATTTTGAAAGCATCCATTCTTATTTTTATGCAATTTTATGCGTATTAATAAATTTTAAATCTTTTAGTCAACACATTCATTGGAAATTACATTTTGTTCATTTTACGCAATTTTGTTGATGTATTTAATTTCTCAAACATTTTGGTTTTCTAATAAAATCTACGTTGAGGTAAGTACATTCGAATACAAACTGAAGCGTTGAACCAAATGATTTTACTTTGATTCATGTTGTATGTTTTTGTGTATAGAGTTCAAAGGTTGGTGATGCAGCTTACAATACTACATGGTATGATTCGGATCAATCTGTAAAATTTACGACATTATTTCTCATGCGACGAAGTCAAAAGCCAATCTGTGTACGTTTTTCAAATCTTTTTTTTTTAAATTTTCAGTTAAATTTAAAATAAATCATTGCATTTTATGTATTTACCCAATTTAGTTATCTGCAGCCAGTATATTTTTCGTTAATTTAAAATCTTATCATGAATTTTTAAAGGTATGCTATTCATATTTTAGTTTATTGCGTGGGTCAACACATTCACATCGACATTGAATTAATCACAAAATTAAGGAAAATAAATTTTAAACTAAAAAATTGAATCAAAAAATTAAAAAAATTTGAAGTTAATAAATATTTTCATTGTAGAATAAAATTTTTTTTATTTATTTCCCTCAGAAAGGGTGAATTTTAGGTAGGAGAAGATATTTCCTTTTTACACAGCTAGATTTCGTAATAGTTGAGTCGTATGGGTGAAGAAAATGAGGTGTATAACAAATAACCCGGTACTCGCGCCTAGCAGATTTTTAATTTGTGAAATGAAAAGGAATAGACGATAACTTAAAGACAATTTTTACCAACTGAATATTATAAAGATCTCATAGAAATCTTACTCACCAGGGGACGACATTTTGCTGGAAACAGTCCGTACGTTAGGGAAAATATACATAATTTGTGACAAATATTCTGAAACACCCTGTATATATTGTATGATGAAATAATAATCAATTCCAGGCATCGTCGTTTGTGTCTTTATAAGTTTTGATTATTATTTTAAAATTCAGTTGGTTGTCTTTTACATGCAATGGCACGTACATATGTATGTATAATTGTATGTTTGTGTATTTTTAATCTATTTAACAGAATTTTGAATAAACTTCATACAAATAAAATTGCATTAATTTCAAAGCAACTTTGAAATAATATAGCTTCTAGGCATACTTGAACTGCTTGCACCGTAATCTAATATTTTACAGATGTACATATATAGTATGTATATGTACGTTACGTAAATACATATTCCATAAGTATTTTCCCTTTTGTAATTTACCTTATAATTCATTATCTAAAGTAGTTAAATAAAACCAAATTACTATGTTTGAAATTTTCAATTCATTTTACAAAAGAGCCTATGGTATAGTACATAATTAATTATACGCTTACTACTAGCAATTATGCATCATAATCCATCCACATATGGGGTACATTCATATGGGTACATACATACGTATGTACTAGGATTAATTTGTTGCTAAAATTTCAATATTTCGTGTCGCAATAAAGTGGAAATTTTAAGGGAATTTTTTGGTAATTCTCCACCATAATTGATTTATAGCATAAATAATTTACAAGTGAACGTTACATGAACGCATGAATTATATATGTGCCATTTTTAAATATTTTATTTTTTTATTTTTTTGTAACTGCTTACAACGAAAGAAGCAAAACGAAGTAAATATGAGCATTGAAAAAATTTTCTATAATTGAATTTATTTGAAAATGTTTTATTTTTATTTTTATTAAGAAGAAAAGAACCATAAAAATTTAATTTAATAAACAGGAAATGAAAATACGAAAACATACAGGAAGTAAAAGAACATACGCATATGCTGTTCCGTTTATGTATATGTACGTATATATACACGAATGTTTTTTTTTCTTCTATTACACTGCATGTAGATACACAAGATGTATTTGTAAATCACTTGATTTTCCAATATTATACCTACTTCATCATTACCAAAAATAAAATCATGTTAATGTGGAAATTTTGTCACATTAAATTTGCTTTCTTTTTGTTTTTTAAAATTATAGCGTAAAATGTTCTGTAAGTACATAAGTAGGTTTATATATCTGCATTTAAATTTAAGCTATAATCAATATAAAGAGATAACCTAAAGTGTGTATTTCTCAATTTTAATCTCATGAAAAACTGAATTCCATTGTACAGTTATCTCATATTATCTTGTACATCGAGCACAATCAATCAAACCAACTAACAGAAATTTGTTCTTAAAATCTTAGCAGGATATCGTCAAATACATACTTTTTTACTTACTTTGTAGATACTAACATAATGGGAGCAGAAAATCTGCTGGAAGCCGCGTTTAAATGAACTTGAAAATTTTCTGCAATGCGATCCTCGTTTTAATTGCTTCTCATTTCATAGACGAAAGCCGACTCTTGTCTATCCTTGATGCCACGGGCTTGATGCGATCTGTCGTGATCTGTGTAGAAGATTGATTTTGGGATACACACAGTAACAATACAGTGAAAATCGTTCCATATATGCTATTTTTAACACAGTGCCATCTAATTACAGGAAATTCATTCGATAACAATTTTATTGAATTTTGACCTTTTTTTTGAATTTTTTATTATACAAATCGAAGGCATAATTCAATTTTATAATTAAAAAGTTTTGCCAATTATTTATGTATGTATGTATGTTTTAAAACCAACAAAAAAAAACTGAATTATTTATTTTTTAAATTGACGATGAAACTTTCCCAAAATCAAATTAATAGGAAAATAATAGATACCTCAAAATACATACCATACATATGTACACAAGTAAAAAATTATGTACGCGTGGATACAAATATAAAAATGTACGTTAACTACGAATATGTGGATGTACGTCATCTATGTAAAGAACTCATACAAGAATTTTAATTTGAATCAAAAGTTAATAATAATAAAGCATTACACGAGCTCTTACTATAATTACCCAAAATTATTTTACATAATTTTTATTTTCCATTTTTATTTGAATCGAATGTCGATTAACCAACATAGTCACTTTTTTAGTCATTCTGATCACTTCAACTTATAAATAATAGTACTATAAAAATGATTCAAAACAGTTCTTTGTTTTCATTTAATATAAAAATTTTAATTTTTAACAAATTTTTCATAAATGAAAATTTTCTAAGATACATCTTATTGGGTACAGCAATTATCATTAATATTCTACAGTGCATTTTTATTGTTAAAAACATTTCTGTAGATGATATCAGTAGGGATATTGTAATTGAAATTATTTTTGCATTTTATTTAACATTTTATGGATCAAGCGTTTTTTGGATTTTAATTTATAAAAAAGATGATTTTAAAAATTTACTCAATGAATGTGATGTAATGCTCAGAAAGATTACTGTAAGTTAAAAAGAAAATTGCGCTTATTGAAAAATATCTGTTAAAATATAAATTTTATTTATTTATTGATTTTTTTTTTTTAAGGCGAGCAATGACAAAGAAATTAAAAAGGAAATAGATGAAATGCTTAACAATGTACAAACATTATCAAAACGAAATGTTATCATTGATGCATTAGTTTGTACAATAATTTTACTTTTACCGTTATTTATTAAAAATAAAGGTATATTTCCAATTATTTGTTTTAAGAAATTTTCATAATCACTCTATAATATTTTTATATATATTTTTGTTTTTCTAAGATTTTCCAGTTCAAATATATTTTCCTGGAATAGATATAACTAAATATCCATTTTATCAAATATTTTATTTTATGGAAATTTTAATTGTTCATTTAATAGTTTTCATTTATATTCCAATATTTAATATTTTATTCAGTATTAAATTATTTATTGCAACTGCATTAAAATGTCTACAATTAGAAATATCACGTAAATTGTTGAATGCTAAAAACAGTCAAATTAAGGATATCGTACAGTTTCATTTGAATATAATGAGGTGAGCTAATTATTAAATTCTGAAAGGTACAAAATGGTAGATTTTGGCCTCTGTAGTCTAGACTCTAAAGACTGAAAAGAGAGATTAAGATATTTGATTTTTGGATATAAATTGAAAGATTTCCCAAATGGGGAATATTGTTGCTGGTTCTAATCGATTTACTGTGTCCGAAAACCTTTGGAAATAAACATCTCTTATGTATGTATTTTCGGTTTTTTAATATATGATATAAGAATTCAGTAGGCCAAAGTCTCAATTTGAAACTTTTAAAGGCACACCATTTATATTTACTATGTGATAATTTTAAAATATTTATTTTTAAAAAATTCAGTATTAATAAAAAATTCAACACAATAACTGGAATTTTATCTCTTACGGAAATTATAATTTATGGAATAAGTACAAGTTTAATTCTTTTTCAAATAATTCTGGTAAAATATTTTTTTTAAATTAATGTTTCATTTATTACATAGGTGTGAAATTTGAATTTTTCTATTTAAATTTAATAATTCTTTTAAGGCAAATTCTGCAAAACAAATTTCATTTCTTGTCTTATACACAAGTCTTATGGTTTACATGATTTCTCAATTATTTTGGTTTTCCAATCAAATTTATGTTGAGGTATATACCAAACAATGAACAGTAATTGTATTCTCTTTTATTTTAAATAATTTTTTTTTAATTTTTTTAATTTTAGAGCTTAAAAATTGCTGAAGTTGCCTACAATATTTCTTGGTATGATTCTAATGAAAATGTTAAATTTGCTGTTTTATTTATTATAATGCGTAGCCAAAAACCATTTTGTGTAATAAAAATTAATTTAAGTTTTTTTTTTTTATTTTTAAATATTCATAAAATATATGAAAACTTTTGTTTTTATAGGTTTTAATAGCAAACATACATTTGGTAACACTGGAGTCATTTACTGGATTTATGAAAATTTGTTACTCATATTTCAATCTTTTGCGTGGAACATATAGAAGATAAAAGAACTGACAAACACAGTTTGTTATTTGGTGCTTGAACACAGAACTATGGGTAAATTCAAAAATGTATCATTGCTTATTTGATACGATATTCAGCATATTATAATCTTAAGCTGAATATTGCATCAAATAGGAAGTGATGCATTTTTGAATTTACCCTATACGTATACATAATTATATAAAATCTGAGACACGTGTTAATCATTTAAACAATTTTCATATTTTAAATTTCATTTGATTATCTACAAATAATAGTATCATTGGTAAATGTATGAACATTCTATTAATTATTAATCAGTTCAATTTTATTTTAAAATTATTGTTATTTAATTGTGTTATTAAAATCAAATTTAAATTTTATGTAAGAGAAATAATTGTTTAGTAATTATATAAAATAAAGTTAGTAATGTACATACTTGCACGTGTTTCCGTTTTATATTAATGTCAATGTCCTTTGAGTATCTAGAAGTAATCCTTCGTCTTCATGCGATACGTATTGGCTCCTGAATTCAATGATTTCAAAATTCGATGCCAGGCACATACATATGTATGTATGTATGTAAAGTTTAAAAAAAATCGTTTTCCTATATCATAGACATCACTACCTTACCACTCCCACACAGCTTTAAATGAATACCAAAATGTCAATCTAAGCTCTATTCTATTACACAAAAATTGATTCTGATAAATTCACTGGTGCGCAATCCAATTGTCTTGGAAAATCACCACAGTAATTAGGCCTTAGCCAACATCGAGCTGTTGCGCCAATAACAACGATTTTCATATAATACACAATTTTTTTTTAATTTTCCAGTTATATGTACGTGAAAATTTTCTACTATTTACCTTCTAATAACCGTTCAATAAATCTAATAAGTTACAAGGATTTTATTATTCACGACTGAAGCACCCTGTGAATAGGTCCTAGATTTTATATGAATTTTCAATTATTTTAGCTTTCAAACCAAATTTATGATAAAGTCCTTTAAAAAAAAAAAATTATTCAATTTCAATTTTTAACCTTACATTTTCGAAAGGAGAAAAATACAATGGAAATAAATTATACAAAAAAAAATTTTTAAAATGCAAATTTTATATTTTTCAATTTTCTCATATCCCTGTTCAAATTGTGTAAAGTAAATATTTCTCTTAGACATGAGTATGTGTGCGTGTGTATTTTTATGGGATTTTGTATACATGAAATGATACATTTGAATTATTTCTGTAATACAAATTACAAATATTCTCATTTTACGCTATTAAATTTAATTTTCAAAATAATAAATCTAAAATATTGCTAAAAAAAAATATATATATATTAACGACAAAAAATAAAAAAAATAAAAAAACAAACATTTTAAATATAATTTATGATTGGACTGGATATTCAACAAAATCGTAAAAAGGAAAAATATTTTTTGTGTTGTGTTTAAATCATTTACAAAAAATTGTTTACATTATTGTAAGCTTATAGTTTAATTATTTCCTGTATTTCAAGGCGAGTTTTATAAATTCAAAACAGACTACAGAGAATGTTTTACATTAGGGGATTAGGGTATTTAAGAGAATAATGGAGTATTCGGCGTTATTGGTACTACTGTTGATCAAATACACCCGATTCTCACCATAGGACCAACGACACTAAGCTCTACATTTATTAAATATAGTATAAATATTAAGTTTCATAAGAATTGTAGAAAGATCCTGAAGGAACTTCACTGACGCTGTAGTGTATTAAACATCGTTATGTTTTTTTTTTCTACTTACCTTTCGACTATAAAACCCAACGTTGAGCGTGTTGAGCAATGTCCACAGAAAACACTTGATCGTGTGTTTAAAAAAAAATTTTTTTAAAATTATTTGCACAAGGTGAGATAAATTTTTTTAAATTTTAAAAAGCCATTATTCGCGTGGATTTTTTCTATATTAGAAAAACGCGTAGGCTTATTTTATTTATAGATTTTCTTGAATTATTTTTCATACACACGTTTGAGAAAATCACACGTTATTTTCAATTTTAAAGTAAACAATAAAAAACATAACTCACGCACTAAAAATATCTGAACACACTTAACTACTTAGAATTTTTTCCAGTTTTATTTTTTATTTGTTTCAATTTTATTTTGAAATTTCTTGATTTACTCTATACATCCGTATCTAATGACTCTGAAAAAAAAAAAAAAAAAAAAAAAAAACAGAGGAACAATAAATATTTTTACTACATGCATTATAATTTTTATGTGTATTTATCCTTTATGTTTTCAGAAAAAATAAAAATTCACAAATGAAAAAAGAAACACAGAAAAAACAATTTAACGATACTAAAAAAAAAACGAAAAATAAAAAATAATGTTATAAAAATTTATGTACGAATGTAAATATACGCAATGGAAGGATACGCATCCATTTGTGTATATGCATCTTTCCGTGTAAAGGAAAAATTAAAAATTAAAATTATTGTCGTAAATTATGCATTCAGATATTCTAGATGTATGCCGCAAATGTTTAACCCCATAACCACATGAGATTAATAATTTTGCTTTATTACTTCCGCAAAATGTTTATTCAAAAAAAAAAAAAAGGAACGACAATTACTCGTATACATACATAACATGTGTGTGTACATATTTGCGATTATGATGTGATACCTTTATATTGTGTGTTTCCTTTTTAAATACTTTTAAAGCACAATTTGATTTTCCTTAATTATTACTACTGTGTATGTATGTACGTTGAGGCATACTTAGAAATACACATTCATTTACAGGGTGCCCCAGGATAGAGATCATAAAATATATTCTTATTAAAATTCAGATTGTTTCTAGCATAAAATCGTTCTAGATAATCTACGCTTTCCCTCTAAAATCCATCCTTAGTGAAATATACGGGATTGAAAATTTTCACACCCGTAAAAACATCTATTGAACCACTCAATATACCTGAACGTCGTATTTTAGGTGGAGGGGACGATGAGATTAGGTAAATATAAGTTAAAGACACCCCGTACTGACATAGATACATATACACAACAAATTAATGCGTACCCATATAATTTAAATCCACATATACGATTTATTTATAAAGGAAATTAAAATTTTCCACTTTTTTTCTTTTTCTTTTATTTACTTATTTATTTATTTTTTTTTTTTATTACATCAGCCTTTTTCTGAATTGGCATTTTCCATATCATCATAATTAATTACATAATTTTTAGCTAATGCAAAAATGCGGTATTTTTTACTTTGCCATCAAAAAAGGGTTCATTTTCTTTTTTTCTCTTAAATTTTATTTTCATATTTTTATTCTCAAAATAAAACAAAAATAACAATTAAAATCGAATAATCATAATTACGATTGATGTTTATGAATAAAAAATTTTTGAAAATTAAAAATTAAGTATACATGGCTTATGGAAAATTAAAAAACAATGTAATAATTAAAAATTCGAAATTTTTAAAGAATTTTCCCAAAAAAAAAAATGAATTGAAAAAATTTTTTTTAGTCAAATATAATTTTTGCTATTTTATTGCGTACGAAATATTATACTTTGTCTATAAATGATTTTCAGTGCATGTAAAGTACACTCAGCAAATCAGAACAGTACGTAATCCCATTTAATGAGAAGAAGGATTTATGGCTTTAAAAAAATCCATCTGCCCGTAGTAAAAGAATCAAGTTTGCCCTGGTAAACTATTCTAGACATGGAATATTATTTACACCTACATATTTGCTGAATAGAAAATTATGTCACTTTTAATTTAAATCCTGAGCGCGTTATAATAAAAAGGTTCAGAAGTTAAAATATTTCAAATTACCGTTACTGTAATTATCATACAGTTTGTTTTTCGTCCTTCAACATGACTTATTCAGTTGTTGTTTGTCACCAACATCAGCATTTATAAGTAATTTCTGGCGAGTAATTAAGGAAAGCAATTCTGTATGGAAATTCAAAAAAATAAGAGAAATTGTACATTTTTCCAGTTCGCTGAGTGTATATTTGTTGTGTGACGCACATTTCCCATATTAATTGGATTTCTGTAGATTCAACTCAATTCAAATTTAAAAACAAAAAAATGCAATTATTACAAACAGTGTAGAACAAAGTAGATTTTTAAATGTTTAGTTCATTTTCAAAATTTGTTTGCTTGTTTTCATTTGTTTGTGTTCTAAATGAATGAATGTTCATTCAAAATTTTTTATATTCAGTTTTTTTTTTTCTTCTAAATATTGTTATAAACTTCTATGTACGTCATTAGTTATGTACAGTGTGCATTGATAATAATTTTTAATTAATAGAGAACAGGAAAAAAAAAAAAGGAAAATCAAACAAACAAAATGAACGTATGCATGAATTATTAGTAATGTATGCAATTTAATGTTTTAAATTTTTGTATAGAATTCATATTTAATTGCAGTAATTGAGTTACACACATTCATACACGCAGTTTTACATAATGTGTAATGGATTCTTTTTTTATGTCAAGAGCCTGAACTTTAAAGGTTAGAATTTGTATGTGAGTACACACAGGATGTCCTAGAGTAAAAGTCGCAGTAAAATATATTTTTCTTAAAATTCTGACTGTTTTTGCCAAAAGTTATTCTTAAACTTTTTTTTAAAATTTATTCCTTGTAAATCCCTTCTGATATGACAAAACATCATTATCGTCATTGGCATAACAGCTCGATGTAAACCAGAACTTTATCATTGTGATGATTTCCAACCGATTAGAGGCCACTGAGTTTTGTTAGAGTAGAGACTAAACTCAGTTTTCATATAAACTTGGATACCCGGGTGTCTGGCATCGAACCTGAGACTAATGACCTCAGAAGCCAATATTTTACCTATTAAGCTATTAAACCCCTATCAAACATCAAATATCTCAAAACGATATCCTCTGATTTGCATAAATTTTTTTGAATTTGAAGACCTTCCATTCCATATTCTTCGCCTTTTAATATTCGTAGCTTGACGATCATCCACAGATGAGAGACAACTCTATCCATTTGGCACTTTCTGTTATTTAACTTTATACACTTTACATATCAGAAAATTCACAACAATCACAACGCCTCAAAACGAGTAGATTCCAGAGTGGAGCTCTAACAGTCTGAAATCTGAATTTTAGGCAAAATAATGTGTTCTGCAACTTTTACTCTGAATGTACTAACACCCTTAATATACTCACATGCATACATACATACGTATGAGCATATGATATATAAGTACATATTACACATGAATGTATATACGCAATGAGAAAATTGTTTGGTCAACCAAAATGTATACATACATATTTATTTTTAATTAATTGACGCTGTAATTTTTTCACTTAAAGTAAGTATTTACTCAAATAAATGAGGATTCATTTTTGATCATTTTAGTTTCTGAGGAGAAATTTTTAATTATGTAGGTTTGAATTAATTAACATTTATGTGTATAGGTATATAAAAACTAAAAACGAATTGATGGGATGTAAAATTATACAATAAAAGGAAATTGAGAAAAAAAAATATATGTATATTTTTCTGTTTTGTTAACATTTATGAAGTGAATTTCAGTACAGACGTTGAACATGTACATTTAAGTATATTGAAAAGGATTGTTTCTGGTAGATAAACAAAAAAATTTCAATTACTATGAAGAAACTTTTTTTAAAAACAAAAAAAAAAAAAAACTATTCAGATACCCAAAACTATTTTAAAATAAAGATTTTTTCAATTTTATTCTCAAATGCTTACCATACAGTTTATTTATTTTTTAAATAAAATTTTGTTTACATTTTCAAAGTTCTAATAATTCACATTTTAAATAGAAATAGAAGTAACAGAAGAATCTTGAAGAACTAAAATATCGATTTTGATTTATTTATAATAGTTTAGTTTTCAAAATAACTAAAAACAAAAATAATAAATCTGTATTCATTCACGTACATAATCATATAGATGCATAACGTAAGTACATGTATGTAAGACATTACGTATAGTCTGTCTATAAATGATTTTTAGTATTGGCCTTGTGAGAATACTCGTGTCATTTTCTTCTGTCGTAATTTCTAAGAGTAGTATTTTTAGAGTAGTATTATTCATCTTGATCATTTATTAAATGTAATGCAAGTAAAAATGTTCAGAATGTGATCAATTCTGGAACATAATTTAAATATTACGATACAATGCGTGTTTTCTAGATTCCATTTTAATAGAAAAAAAGTAGGAAAAAACAAATAAAATTGCAAATTATTTTTATACTACCAACTCAATATTAATGTCAATGATCGATGTCAATGATCTGGAAATTAACACTTCCATATGACATACACTGAAAATCATTTATAAACAAAGTACAGGTTCATGAAAAACATTACATTTTAAACTCAAAGTCGTACATAGATTTTTATTTTATTTTATTTTTTTTAAATTAAATTTATTACTATTGACTGTAGATATTAAATTTATTTTATATCTGCATCAAATGAATTTATATGACTCTTGTTTATAGCCTGTGTACAGAATGAACAACCACAAAACCCAATCAATATATGTAATGTACATATGTATATTGTACCGATGATACTACATGCATGTATCTGTCATACCTGTAAGGGAAATAAATTTTATTGTGTCGTATTAAATTGATCTACAACCAAACATACATTTAAGTAATATTCAATTACATTTGTACCACTGTACATATCCATGTGTGTATTACATTGTAAATATTTTTTATCTAAAGAAAAAGTCATCAAATTTAATTAGAAACTTTCAAAGTCAGTATTTCTTGTTCTATTGATTCTATATAATTAGAAAATGTACACATATGTATATGTAATACAAAAGTTCAGGATGTTCACACACATACTTGTTTGTGTTGTATGTACGAAAGATACCATTGAATGACATATAGCATGATTTTTATTAAAAAAATTGTAAAGTGAATCTTCAGTTAAATGAACCAATCTATTATTTCACATTGAATATAAAATTTGATAATTAATTATTAAATAGAAAATTATTAATTAAAATTGATTTGCTAAAGAGAATTTTAAAATTTCTATGTAAAAAGCATAATTTTTTTGAAGTTTTTAAAATGGTTTTTCTAGTTAAAAATTATACCAGAAGATTAGAAGTAGATGATCACATCACATTTCTACAGCATCCGCATAGACCGACTATCACCGATTGATGGTGACGAGAAACTTCCCTAGAAAGAATGAGATTGGCTGTAGCTAAATTCTTAAGCCCCTTCCCCATAATTCAACTGTTCTAAAATATCTTACATATGTACATATATTACAGATTTTATTGTATATGACATTACATAATGGGCTATGTCTTTTGGACCATCCTGGATTTTTGGATTCATACTTTCTATAAATTAAAGTTTACACTTTTCTAACAAAATATACATACTTAATTGAATTCGAAATACTATACATATCTCATTAACAGAGGAAAAATATTCCTTGCATGGGTAACCACAGGTAATGGTGCAGACTCATAACAAGTAATTCAATCTATTGAAAAATTAAATTGAAAAATTAAAAGATAAAAAATTAATTTCACATAAGGTATGATAATTGGTAATTAATCTGGATTACATTTCTTGTATGTAAATATGGATGTGTTCATGTATGTACATACAAACACATTTGTATATGTACATATTTCATTTTAAATTTTGTTAAATCCTTCTCCTTACTATTATACATTGTTGGTAAAGCTTGTAAGACAATGAGATTTTTCATGTCAATTTTCCATACATTATATTTTAATTCCTTTAAAGACTACGATTTTACTTTTCAAATTTTATTAAATTTCACAATATGCTGTTGGTATTCAGAATTCAGACGATTCCTTTTTCTGCATTAACGTAATACGTGATGGATTTATTTTGAATTTTTTTTGATAAATTTTCTCATGAACTAGACTTATTGCTTAATAAATAATTCATAAATAATTAATTGGATTTTTTGGTGGCTAGAACAAAAATCAATTATTTTGAAAAATAAAATATACAAAATTTCTGAATTTAAATTCAATGCTATCAAAATGCACATTTTATCTTCAAATTCAATTTCAATTTTATTTATTTATTTACAATTTTGATAGACTAGGCTAAAAAACTTATGTGAGGTCTGTATTTGTGTATTTGACGTGCACTTTTTTTTTTTTTAAATCTATCAAGAGTCCTTGAATTCATTTCGAAATAAACTTTTTTCAAATGAACACTTCAATTGATTGTACAAAAAATATTTACATTTTATTGTTTTAAAATTGCATTCTATAGGTACTCGTATAAATTAAAAGTGATATTTGATGTGTTCATTGTGTGCTGGAGAGCTCTTATATTCACGTAAGTACTTGGGTACCTTTAGGTTATTATGTAAGGCTAGCGACAGATATATAGTATCGATATTATGGCATTGAATTGAACTATACCATGTGCACATCACCAAAACCAGTCTTATACCAAATTGCTTAAGATCTAACAAAAAATTTTACATTTTTTGAAAAAAATATTTAATTACCATTATTTGGCCAGTAGGACCATGAAAATTTACATATTTTTAACCAACCACAGCAGCCTTTAATATATTTTTTTTATCTGTTTTCATTTCTTGGCATCAGGCCTAGCTTCTAGTGATAACGTTATTTGTCACCTGTTCAATGGTAGTATCGACCAAGGTAACAACCAGCAAAACATCATGTTAGTTGATCATATCAGACAGAAACTAGAAACTCGTATATGTATAGGTACATATGTATGTATGTAAATGTTGCAGTAAACAAACTATCTTTTCTTTTTTTTTATGTTTTTTTCATATATTGTATTTTATTTCATTTAATTTTTATTATTTTTCATAATTTTTCTTATTTTTATACATATTTTTATTTTTTTTTCTAGTTTTTTTCCTTCTGTATTTTGTTTATTCATAAAACAATTAATTTTATATTTTCACCAAAAAAAAAATTTTTTTTTTTATTAATTTACAAATTTATTAATAGACAAATTATAATAATTCATATTGTAATTTACTATAAATTTACCTAATTTATATACAAATAAATATTTCTTAAAATGCAAATTTTACTTAATTAACATAAACTATACTTAATTTATAAAGTTTTCCTCTTTGTTTTTTCAACTATCGAGAGCACTTTTTAAAGAATTTTATCAATAAAATTGCAAATATACCTATAGGTGTATAATAGCTGTGTTTTATTTTCGCCACCTTATCTACTCCGAATAATGAATTGGTTTCACTCTATATTTATCCCAACAAAAATATCTTATTTCAGTTGGTATCACGTTTAGTAGTAATTATCATCATTTTCTACAACCTTTAGCTTTTAAAATATGCAATAGATAAATTTTAGTTTTTTTTTTGTTTTAAATTGTATATTTTTGTTCCTTTTTAACTACCAAAAAAGCGATTGACAGTATAGTTTTGTTGGTTTCATTTGTATACTTGGGATTACATGACAGATAATTTAAAGTTTAAAGAGATCTACTCTGGAATGGAATATGATTGTTACTTATTTTTATTTTTAGTAGAATAATTCAAATTACTCCGGAGTAGATAAAATGATGAAAATGGAACGCGGCTAATAAGATGTTTTTTTTTTTTTTCGTGTAACTTTGACCAATTTTTCAGTTTATTCATTTACACTTGTTATCACACAAATTACAAAACCATAGTAAGAAATAAAAATATAAATCTAATGAAAAACAAAACCTCAATTACTAGCACATTATGTGTCATTGTCAGTACACACAAAAACACGGTATGGTTTTCACACCACAATCCATATACTCTGTCCTTTAATTGTATGCAATTAAGACCTTAATGAGGCTAGATACATATTCGAATGTCTATTTTCTTCTCTCATAATAGAACGATTTTTTTAACAATAATACAGTGCTATACAATGGTACAGCTTTATTTAGGTTCCATAAGCTCTTAAATGCACACCATTAGTGGACAGAGTATAAGTGGTATTTAATTTTGCTTTTTTTTTTAATTCTTTTTATGAGAGGAATTTTTAATTGATAATTTTCCATTACTGTATGAACATGTGTGGATACATACATTTTTCCTTTTATGTTTATTATTATCATTTATCTCTTTTTAAATGGAATAAGTTACATTGGATAATTTTACAATATTTTTACTATACGTTACAATTGAAATGTTCTATATGTTTGTTGTTTTTATTTTTCTGTTTTTTTCTTCTTCTTTTTTAATTGCAAATATTCTTGTGGATTTTCATTGGTAAATTTTTAGTACATATGCATTTGATTATGAATAATATGTTCATAGAGGTTTCATAAAAGTTTTCTACTTTTTCTTTGTTTTCTAATTTACGGCTACACATTCGTTTAGGTAGGATGATTTTTAATTTTTATTTTTTAATTTATTTATTTTTTTTTTTGCATTTTTATGTACTTAAGATTCTCTGCAATTTTAGTACGTTTTCTTTTAGAACTAAGTATAACAACATGTTTTTTTTTTTGTATTTTGTTTATTAATTGAATTTTTATTTATTTTTCATTTTTTTTGTTTTTTTTTCCTATCATCAATTTAAATCATTGAATTCAAAATTCCTTCTGTAATTTATTTCGATTTGAATTATTTGTAGACGTAATTATTTTCTAATTGAATAATTTGTATTTGTTTACTTATTACAATATTTTTTATTTGTTTACTTATTTTTTTATTATTATTTATAAAAGAATTTATTTTGTTTTTTTTCTTTTATTTATTTATTTATTTATTTATTTTTTTTTTTATAAAAAAATTATTGCTCATGGTATACATAATGTAAACTGATGACTATTAGTCCAAAATCTAAATGAGAAAGATACTTAAATGGAAGATACAAATCTGGAACTACGGAGAAATCAAGAATAAGCTAGATTTTAAAAAAAACTACATACATATATGATACAATTGTTGCTCAACAATCTAAAAACTGTAACGTGTGTAACATTGTCATTCTCAAATAATAGACAAATTTATTTAAATTGAATGGAAAAAAAATGACGAGAATACGATTTACTTGCTCTATTTGCTTTCAGTGATCAGCCATTTTACTTTGTGTTCTTTACAGTCAACTGTTGAGTGTTCAAAATTTTGTTTGGATCACAGTTGCATCATGTATGCTGCAATGGAAATTTACTTTCCGAAAAAAAGGGTTAAAATAACTCATTACGAAAAAATTTTCATCAATTTTTCTTTCTTCTAATATGAATTTTCCTACCTACTGCTATATATTAAATTCAAATAATCGGGTATAGCATACGTACATATGTACAATTTTATAATGGTTTTATGCATTTGATTATTTACATTCCATAACATACGTGTAATATTAAGTAAATTCGATAGTGTATCGCTGTCTATTTGATGCGTTATTTAGCTTAAGATCATACAATAGTACGCTGGATATCACATCAAATAGGCAATGTTGCATTTTCGAATTTACTCATTTTTCATCATTTTTACATCATTAAATTTAATAAAATTCATTTTTTGTTTTGTAAGAATTTCAAAATTATACTCCATTTTATAATTCAATGTACAGTATATGTAAATATAAAAGTTATTTATTTTAATATGTATTTCCTATTTTATTATTTTTTTGCATGAATTATAAGTACGTATTTAATTTTTTGTTTCTTTTTATTTTTTAATTTTTTTTTTTATCTCAGTAATTATAGATATGTTTGCCTATTTATATATGTATGTATACCTGTTTCTGTTTTACAATTAATTCTACTACATTATGCTTTCTTTTTTGAATTTGAAATTTTGAATTACAGAACATAAAATTGAAAAAAAAAAAAATCAAAAAATAACGATAATAAATTCGGTAGAATTAAAAAAAAATAATAATAATTGTTTCATTTTACATTTTTCATTGAACAAATGGCGAATTTGAAAATGTCAATAACGTGATCATTTCCTTTAAAAAAACAGTTAAAAGAGCATGATGATCGGCTGTTATCAGGGAAACTAAATGTTACTGTAACAGTACGTTCATTTCGAATGCGTGAATAAACGTGTAACATCAATAAGTTTTCAAACTCTTGTCGCCTACGTCAAAGTCATTGACATTTTCAAATTTACTAAAGTATTTGTAATTAAATTGTAAATTAGATAAAGGTGGGCTTGCTTTTACCTTACATGGGTTCGCAAATGAATCTAACGACAAAATAATTTTTTTTCTTCCCCTTTCCATTTGAGAATTCAAATTACATATTTCCATGAATATTGTTTCATTTATTTTGACAGAAATTATTAAAATAAAAAATGGACTTGATTTTATCTATTTATGTATGTATGTATTATTTTATTTTAATATATGTATGTACATGTTGATAGATATATGGATTATCAGTATACAATGATATGTGTATGTATGAGAGCATCTATGTGTATACTTTTATCCCCAAATAAATAAATAAATAATTTATTATTATGTATTTATATACACATATGTTCATTCAATGAATGCGTAACATGAATGAATAAATTACGAAATAAGTATGTATTTACATTATTTTTATTGATGCTTATCATATGAACACATGTAGGATATTTCATTTGGAAAGGATCTATATGTTCAACAACAGAACACCTTATGTTAAATGATTTCTTCGAAGAATGAATTTTCTTTCATTTTTCATGGTGAAACGTTTTAATACTATACTATCATCGATTTGAATTAAATAGAATGGTATGGAAATACCCTGTTTTTGTGCATCATATTATACATACATATACCCGTACAGTAGGTATTTTACCTTAATAGATTTTGTATTAATTATTTTTATTCTTATCAACAACTAAAAAATTGCCTTTCCAAGGTTATTCAATGAAAATGTATTACAAACACAAATGAATGCGTATACTGTATTGTATTGTTTTCATTTTTTCTTATTAATTGTTACATACAAGCGCATGTATGAATTATTTTCATTTTTATCAAATACACTCAGATGATTTTACTTTTAAATTTAACATTCATTAAATCATCAAACTGATGTTGCTATATATACAGTCTTTTACAGACCTTGACCTATCATTTAACATGATTTCCCTAGACAATTCTATCATATATGTATTATACATATGATACCACACACCTACACCGGATTATGAATCTTTGAACAGAAAAACAAATTCAATGTATTTACATCGAGCTTTACAATGCCTAGACTTTTGAGTTACTTGTTGTCAGCCAATAATTTTTTAACACGTATTGAAAAACTTGCAAATTATTTTATTTTTGAGACAGAAAAAAATGAAAAAATGTTCAAAAATTTTCCTTCTACTTTTTGATAGCGGAATAACAAATCTAATGAATGTAACAGAATTTTAAAATCATAAGACTACAATTTTACAATCAATTTCTTATAGAACGCGTTTAGCTTTTCCTGAGTGTATTAGAAAAAACGGAGAGTTTTATGGATATACAACAAATATTGAAATATAATGATAACATAAAAGCAGATGTTGGAATAGCAAAAATAGCCTGTATAAGGCTAAGAAAAATATAAAAATTCCCATATCACAAAATACAAAAATCAGGATATATGGCGCCTTTGTCAAATCGATACTTCTGCAATGTATGTATATCTCTGAATCATGGCTAGTAACTAAAACACTTTCTAACGTAATTAATAAATTTATTATTGCTGTTGACTTTATTTTAATTAACAATATTCTGATTGCATCTTTTATTTATGTAGACGTTATATAGTATGTATTTGAACTTTTTAATTCATAATGTATAGATTCATATATCATTAGTTTACTATATTGTAACTTTATTAAGTATTTATAGCCGTTATTATGAATCTATTTATTTGCACGATAGTATTATATCGTCAAGTTAAAAGCATAAATCATTGAATGCATATAAAATGAACAGTACAAAATGTTGCTATAAGTAAATATTTTATGAGTCATTTTAATTAGATAGATTTTAAATATCTAAATTATATGTATACTATAAATCTAAATGAAAATAGTAAGAGAGAATGTACAATGCAAACAAAATGTTAGGCCTGTTTCATATTGGCAAGCGATCAAAGCTCGATTATTTTTACAATCAAATTTGTTTTGGTTGTAAATGAAAGTGATAACTGATGGTAATTAATTTCAATGTCAAACGTCAAATATAACAAAATTTTCACTATAACTGAATTAAAAATTCGCTTCACCATCTAAAATATATGTACATCGCTCATCGCTCAACTCATAGCTTACCAATATGAAACAGGCTCCTTATTCATACGGTACACATCTATGCTCGTATGTATGAAACATACCTATCTGTCGTTATATCAGTATATTAGTACAAATCACTGCTTTATTATTTAAGTAAATATCTACTATACAGTAATTATGAAATGAATTTGAATTCATTAATCATTAAACATAGTATTCAGCCATATAAGGATAAAAAATAAATAAACAAAAAGAAATTTTTTTTTTTTTTACGTAACTGATGAACGTCAGAAAAGTCAAAATAATGTCAAATCATTATCATCATCATCATCATCATCATTGAAAAATAAAAAATGTGAAAATATGAAAGGAAAACAACAAATATGTTACAATGGGAAAATGGTTTTCATTCATAAACAAAAACCAGATAACCACACACACACACACACACACACACACATACATTCAAATATGAAACGTTATAAAGTTGTGTTTTTATATTAGCTTGAAGGCAATTTTCTTTTACTTTATTTTATTGTTTCATTTGGATTTCATTAAAACTGAAAACAGGACCAAAGTTAATATAAAAAATGAAGATACATTTTATTTTGTTGTTGTAATTCATTCAATTTGATTGATGAGTCGAATTACGTGCGAAATTTATTTATTTTATTTGTTCGTTACATCAATGTTTTGATTATCATAGAGATTCTCGAAATCATAGAAATTCGCAATCTATACAATGTGGTTTTGGTGGATGTGTTATGAACATGACATCCCATATTATCTGTATACTTTTTGTTAAGTTGTATTGCTGTTGTTGTTGTAAATAAATAAATAAATAAAACAACACAATTAACTAATTTTGTGTTGTAAAATATAAAATAAATTTTCTCTTTTGCTCTTGAAATCTTGAATTTCTCTTGAAAATTCTGAATTGTGTCTTGCCTGGACATTGTCCTTATCTGAATTTTTGGAAAATTTTGTTTTTCGTTCATCTTGAATTTTTAGAGTCAGAATTATGTACCGGTTCTGTTTATTTTATATTTGTTAATTTTTTTAAATTTTTCTAAAAGTTTTTGATAATTTGTTTTTTAAAAAAAAAAAACAATTCAAATGTTAACAGGTGTGTTTTAAAACCATTGAAAAAATGATTTTGTTTAATTATTCCATGGAAAATTTTTTGAATTTTTTTTTTTTTTTAAACAATATAAAATGTTTGAATAAGACACACAAGTGTGTTTACCTAACATATAATATTTTTATGTTATCCGCGGCGTGTTTACGTAAAACATTACAATACATTAAACGGATATTATTTGTAAATACAACCGTCAACACGTGTATTATTCAATTTTTTTGTTTGTTTTAAAATTTGAACCAATCGTTATTAATTGAGAATCAGTATAAAAGCGTTCGATTTATTTCGAATGTTATCAGTTATTTATTCAAAGTTATTTATTGTTAAAATTAATTTGTAAAAAAATTTTTTAAAATCAAAAATGAAATATTTCGGAATTTTTGTTATTTTTATATTTTTTGTTGTTGTAACGAAATGTAATGCAGATGAAACAACAGACCAAGCAGAAAATGCAGCAAGTCCTGAACCAGCTGGTGATTGTGAAGGACTACAATCTTATCCAGGCGATTGCCATTATTTCTATTCATGTGGCTCAGGGTAAGAGCATTCGAGCAATTAAAATAATTTAACAGTCTCTCTTTTTTTCTTTTGTGTTTTCATTAATTAATTTAAAATTCATTCATTTCTATTCATTTGGTACAGATATAAATATCGTATGGAATGTCCTGCAGGAACTCTATTCGATAAGAATCTACTTAATTGTAATCATGAAAATCTTGTAAAATGTTAATGAAATTAATAATAATTAAAAACTAAAAATAGTGTACAAATATTTAAATTAAAAAAAAAAATAAAAAATTAATTTAAAAAAAATTTTCATACATTTTACTGACTGTGCAGATAGTGAAATTTACTCCCGTCCGGTAGCACAAATCGCTCTAGCACCAGATTAAACGTTTTGGGAAAAAAACGATTAAAACCAAAAAATTCAAATTTTTTCATAGAAATTAACTTTTTCAATTAGATAAAATCTCTTTTAAATTTAATTTTCAAATCATATCATCGTCAGTTTTTCTTTTAAGTGAAAATTCATGAAAAATTACAATTTTCCCAAATATGAAAGAAAAAAAAATTTTAGTGTCAAATAAATGTTTGTTTTGATAATACAATGAATGTTGTCTTCTATGCTTCTATGCATTATGTAAAAAAATGTCCATACATGTCGTTTTGTATGTCCCTTATCATATTCCATTAAATGTATTCAAACTCATTTACTTATATACATCTCATATACGTACGTATCCCTCATACTACCTGTACGTACTACCATAAATGATTCTGTAAATTTTCATCATTATCAAAATGAAAATTTACTATGAAAAAAATTTTTTTTCAAATGAGCAATCGTGTTTTTTGTTTTTTGTTTTTTTTTGCACATTTTAAATAATCAGATAGGATATTTAAAATGAATACAAATTTGTTCACATTTTCTTATTTCAACATAACAACAGAGAAATAAAATACATGTGCTCGTATCATGTGCATACATACTTATAAAAATAAACATTTTTATTTTTAAAATATGAAAATTGTGAAAATTTGTTATGTAATGTTGCAATGCAATGCATTAAAATGATATGCATACATGGGATGCGATTTATGATTGTAATGTTCATGATGATGTACACACAGTAAAATGAATTTAGATTTGATTTTGACATTAGAAAAAGGTAAAAAAAAAAAAATTAATTTTAAAAATTGTTTCACTGATTGTCATTCAAAATTTAAAAATAAATTTAAAAATAAATTTTTTTTTTGTATTCAATGACATGATTTGAATTTTACATACATATTTCAATTTACTTTTAAAAATTCAAATTTGATTTTTGTCAATTTTTGATTTTTTGTTTTTCATCAAAGCATCTGGTCGATTTTTTTTTTCATATATTTTACTTCAATTCACTGTCAATAAAATGAAAAATTGAGACGAAATTAAAATGTAATAATGTACATAAATAACGTTAAAAAATATTTCAGTTCACTGCATGCACTGTATTTAGTATTTGTTTGTATTTTTCATTTCTAGAGATTCCCCATTCGATTTTGATCCACTTTGTATTGTTTTGTATGTACTATATATAAATAAATGATTACTTTACTAACAGTAAATTAACAGTTTTTAAATTTAATCAGTTTGTACATTTGAAATATTAAAAATAACAATGACTATAATTGTATTAATTTTTCAATTACTTCCGATATAACATGAACATTGTAGTTACTATTTTTTGTCACAATTTTTAACAAAAATGAAATTTGATATAATGTGAGCCCGTCCCATGATAATCAGGACGAAAACTTCAAAATTGGATTTAATCGAACAATTTTAAAAATCTTTAACCACGAAAATTTGAGATGATTTAACATATGTATGTTTTGTTTTCCTTTTATTCATTGTTCAATAACAACCAATTTATAAATTAACAAAAATTAACTAATAATACATAATGTAATACAGAGAATAATACAAAGAATAATTGTGATGATTTCTGTAATACTTATAAAAATAGGAATACAATAGAAATATTACAGTAGATTTTGCCATTGATACTTTACTACTTTATTATACAGCAAATATTTTATTTTTATTTCATTTATTTATTTTTTATTTTTTTTGTGTCTATACGTTTATTTGAATGTCTATCTCGTGGTTAGATCTGTACTACGTGCTATCCAGATTGCATACAAAAAGTCGTTTTACATAAAAATTTATAATGTACCAAAAAATCCTGTATTGCATACAAATTCCTATGAAATTTGTTATTTTTAAATTTTTTAAATTACATCCTTTAAACAAGAAATATGCAAGTCTGTACTATGTATGTATGTATATGATAAACTCAATTTTGAAATATTATAATTTATATCACTTTCTTACCTGCACGTTACTATATATACGATTTTGGCATTGTCAGTGTCGTCCAAATATAAAAGTCTATCTGAATTAAATCAAAATTTTTGGATCAGCTTTTCAAAATTCAAATAAAAAAAATTTATTTTGTACGCAATCCCCACACAATTTTCATTGTTGTATATAATCTGGAAAGCAACGTTGTCAGATTGCTACTTCATTTCACTTATAAATATAAATATTATTAGAATTGTAAAATACTGATTTAATTTTTATTTATTTATTTTTTAATGTAATTTTTGTTTCGTTTTATTTTGTTTTCTATTTTTGGTTTTTATTTTTATTTATTTTTTTTTATTTTTATTTTTTAAATTCATTTTTATCAGTCTTTATAGAAAAGATTTTTTTTTTTCAATTTTTTGTTTAGATTTTGTATCTCTTCTTTTATTTTTTATTTTCCCCTCTTTTTTATGGAATGAAGTAATTTTTGGAAATATTTTTTTAAAGTTTTTTGTTAGTTTTTTTTTTGTTTTGTTTTCTAAATTTATTTTCAGTTAAAGCTCATTTAGTTGTATATGAGAAATAATTTAAAATTTTTCAATTATCTAACAGTTGAACTATCATATACTTGTATTTAATTAGTTTAGTTTTTGTTTTGTTTTTTTTTTTGTCTTTTTTTGAAGATTTGATCTTAAGTAATTAAAATTCAATAATTATTTTATCTACACATATTTTATATACATACATATGTAAGTTTACCTGTTTCAGATTTCAGATTTTTTTTTTTTTTTTTTAATTCTTTATAATATGCTACATATGTATTAATATTTATTTTTCTATTATTATTTGATTCTTATTTTAAATAATAGGCAGGTATAAAATTTGCAATTTATTCTACTTGTCTTTTTTTTTTTTTTTTGTTCTACGATGATACCATACATTATAGCTGTGTTCTTTAGATATGTTTCAAGTATTTATTTCAGCAAAGATTCAATGCTTAATGCAATTGCTCGATAAATACACAAAAGTATATACAAGTTAAGAATACTTATTAGAAATTGCATGGGCAATTCATACATATAAAAGAATTTATTAAAGTATCAAATCAAATTCAAATTTTAGAATACCCCGATTATGTCTAAGGAACACAGTAATAATTCTGTTCGAATGGCAAGTTTTATCTAATAATTCTCATTTCCATAATTCTATTTATTTTATCAAATTGAATTTTTATTGTAATAAAATGACAGAAAATTTTTTATTTTGCTCACTTATTGCAATTGCTATATTATGTAATTGATGGCAAAAGTAAAACAGTAACTGCTATGATAGAGCTATTGGACCTGAAAATTATCAGATTGAAGACCATTCGAACTCATTTTATGTTTTCAATTTACACAATATAAGTACTCGTAAATCCAAGTGATGACAATTTTAACTATCTACTTGCAATTACTCTTAGCTACTTCTGTTATTTTTCCAGAGTAGCAAAATGTAGTTACACATATGCGCCAGATGGATATCAAAATTGTCAGAATTTCTTGTAGTTTCAACGCTAGACAGTAGAAATTTTAAGTACTCACAAGTACTTATGCTGTATGAATCGAAAACAGCAAATATCATTATGTATTCATTTATATACATATGTATGTATGGATGCAAAATTGATTTAAATTTTTTTTTTTGTTTATTAATGATGTAATTTTAATAGACCTACATATACATGTACAATAACAAACATTTATTTATCCTGACATAATACAATCGATAAACATAATTTATTGCATTCATTATTATTATTATTATTATATTGTACTGGTCATATTGCAGATACTTGCTCTAAATCAGCTGATGATCTACCAGAATTAATAACAACATTTTTAGCTGCATAATCAGTTACATAACGATCACTATTACGTGGATGTATATTACTTATATCTTGTGTACAGCACCATGTATTACGTGTTGTTAATATACGTTTAAATGCATCACGAAATTCTTTATTAAATATTGAATATATAATTGGATTAAATGCTGAATTTGAATAGCCAAGCCATGATAATATTTTAAATGTTTGTCCAGCTATACATGTTTTACAAAATGCAGCAACAATATTAACACAAAAAAATGGTACCCAACATATTAAAAATACACCCATTATAACGCCTACTGTTATTGCTGCCTTATGATCAGATACATGATATGGTGATGAATGATGTAAATGTCGTACTTTAAATTTTTTTTGATTTTTTGGACGACGTATACTTTTATAACGTTGTTTTTCAGCTATTTCACCAGGCCTCGTAACAGCACGTATCGATTTAACATGTTTCTGAGCATAACAATATAATCTATAAAAAGATGAAAAGAACAAAATCAAGCAATTTTTAGTTCATATTTAAATTATGAAAATACGATTACGATGAAATTGAGGTAGATTTTAAATTTTTGGAAAAAAATCTAGATAAAAAATAGATCTATTTGAATCATTTAGTAGGGATTCAATTTTAGATGTTTAAACTCTGAAGTTTTTAAAGATATTTATGCAATTTTAATTTGAATCAAAAATCAATTTGCCAAATGACCTACATGTGTATATTTTACCTGGGAACTTGTATTAAAACCCTTGTATTTCATTTCTCTTCTATTTTAGACACCTTACATGGGTGTATTTCAAATTCAATTTGACAACAGTGCATTGATGCCACTATATTGGACATGTACGCCTTTCTAACAAAGCTTGATTGATTTGATTAGAAATTAATTAGCGTCAACAGTTAAAATTTATAGATTTATACACAGATTTATATACAGAAAATTCTACACTAATTAAAATGTTAAATTGTTAATCTGAACGTTAAATAAAATAGATTAACTAACACTCATTCTAAGGGATTCTGTATATATACGTAACATGAGTAAGGATTAGCGTTTTAATTTTATTGTTGTACAGTTTAAATGAAATATGTATGATTATAATGTGCAATACATCGAATTCCCATCTCGTCCTATTTCCTACAGGCATAACTCATAAGTATGTACATCTATTCAAAATGATACATATTCTCATTTTTCATTTTAATTTGTGTACTTAAATATTTTCGCCTGTTTGTTTTATATTTTTTTAAGAGTCAATCATAAATACATGCATTAAATCCAATCACGTACACATATTAACGAAAAATATTAACATTTTGAATTGTTTTATTCACGCACGTGATTTAATTACATAATAATATTGTCGTATCATTTTAATCATATCTAATCAAAATTCTGTTTACATTCAATTATAATTACAGTCTAATTTACAGTTTGAATCTGTGTAATTATCGTATCTGTATATCATGCAACAATAAATTCTGTAGATTTAACAAGCACTCTTGGCATAATTCTGAATAAAACATAAAACTGAAATTTACGTTACTTTGCCTTTGTTACTAAGAGTACAAAGGACTTTTACTAAAGTATTTAAAGACTTGACGTTAATTTTTTTTTTTTTTTTAAATTAACATACGGGTTAACTGTCTCGAATCCCTTTTTTCTTTTTTTTTTTCTTTTTATTTGTAGAATTATGGTAAAGCTCAATTTTGTTTTTTTCTTATATTTTTATAAACTTTTTAATTGTCAATAATTTTTAATTACCACTGTAATTTTGAAAAAATTTATTTGAATTTCATTTAAAATTTTGAACAGATACGTGTGTGTGGGTAATTGTTTTCTTAAATTAACGTGATTCATGCGAAACAAAAAAAAATTATAGTGCTCAAAGCTATATTATAAAAATTTGATAAGAAACGGAATAAAAGCATGAATTTCACTACTTGAAAAGTTTTATTGTATACAATAATATCAACAAAAAAAAAATTATGATTTCTTTTTCTTTTACAACTTTGTCGTTACATATTACAAAATCTCTGTAGATTTATTTTATGGATTTGTCTTGAAAATTTTATTTCTTTACCTAAATTGTGTATACAGTGACTCAAATAACAGTCTTAGGGTTTAAAAAATTTCATGCTTGAAAGGATAGCATAACATTGATTCAATTGTCGCTCGACAATTGAGATATCTCAATGTTGTGTAACATTCAACATTAAATGATTTACACGATGTAGTAGTTGGAATGGGTAAGTAATTGTGCTTCATTCTGAGCATACTTTTATAGTATTCCTTGGACGTATGTAAAATATTATTGTTAAGTACTTCATTTAAGGAAAATTTAATGCCTACGAATACATACATTGGAATACATGAGTTAAACAGTCATTAGAAATTGTATAAACTCCACTCCATACAAAAAAGAATTTATCAAAATTTCGAACTAATTTGATTTTATAGAACTTTTTCTACGTCTATGGAATTTGTGATGAACAGACCATGCTCATAAAACTAAACTAAGTCGTTAGCAAGAGCTTAATACAAAGGATTAACTTATCTTACCCGACAACTTTATTCAGGTTTATGAATAGGCGCAATTATTTCAGTCACTGTATGTATGTACTGTACTTTACTTGTATGAACATCGCGTTATTTTGATTTATTTATAAGTGAATAAAATTAACAGAAAAGGGCAAAAACGTTTTTTCAATGTGATGTCACGTACATTATGTATTTAAAATATTCTGAATTTACTACGTGGCTGCTGATATCAACTGTAACTGTGATATCATTATGTTATAGTGAAAATTACACGTACCTTTTGTACAAAATTCACATTTATTCTTTCTATAAACTTTTCATACAAAATAGTGTCATAAATGCTAAAGTTTTTTCTTTTATTTTTCATTTATTCAGTTTTTAAATAAAATTGATTACATTCCACTATCAGAAAAAAAAAACTTTTAAAGAAATAAAAGAAATAATTCGTTTTATGTTCTTACATATAAATAGAAAATGAATTTATTATAACCATGGGCTCTTGTTTAGTCTATCCTTTTACTATTTCCAAAATTTACCATTTCTAAATTTTGCACTGAATAAACTTCATACATATTCGAAATATACCAACGCACACACAAGAATTTCAAGTGAGACATTTATTGCTCTAAAAGGGAAACCCAATGGAACACACATCAAACAAGTGAATTTAAATTTGATTTCGATTGAAATCCAAACAAACACTTGAACACGATGTGAATATGTAGTATTAAAAAAGAAGAAACTTTACTCACCTGCAATAAATGCCAATCATTACTAAACACGGAAAATAAAAACTTATACAGCTTGATACAACAGCATATGTTGGTGTTAAATCTAGTGCACATGTTGGATATTTTTTACCGTTATCCTCAAATATTAATGGTTGTTCTGGTCGATGAAGACCAAATGATATTGGTACAAATGATACGAAAGCAGCTAAAAGCCAAATAGTCGCTATTGTACCAACAGCTACACGTCTTGTTACCCATCGGCCATACCTGTGATAAATGAGATAAACTTATGAACTTAATAAAATAATTTATATTAATATGTGTACAATTTAATGTATGTATTTAAAAAAAAAAACACATTCCTTTGAGAAGGTTAAAGCATGTTAAAGTTTGATATTTTTTAGCTGAAAAAGACCATCAAATATTTGAAATTGAAATTTAAAATGAAAAATTTACTCAACACTCTCTATAGCGATCTAATGATAAATGTTTGCTCCCCACCGACTTTTTAATCGTCTTATCAAGACCTACATATTACCCATATTACCAACCTAGTTAGAATATTTGCTTTTCAAACGAAACAACCCCGTGTAAAATGTATATATGTAAATGGTACATGTACAGAATCCTTCAATGATAGCATTGTTAAAATTTATTACTATGTACATGAGTTATGAATCGAATGACTGAACAAATTTCTATAATAATTAATACCTGTAATATGTGTAATAATTACAGGTATTATGTTTTATAAAAACCTATATTGTCTACACTTCATAAAATATCAAAATTAATATATTGTGAGTTGCCATAATAAAAAGATCCTATTTTTCCATCTACTCGGTGTGTATCTAATGTTTCGTTATTAGTAATAAAATCTTTACATCATCATCATCATCATCATCATCGTCGTCATAACATTTTAACTCTTTATTTTCCTATTATATACTAAGGCTGCATTCAGATGGGATCTAAAGTACATTTTATACAAATTGTCTTTAATTTAAAGAAAAAAAAAACATTTTTCCGGCAAAATAGTGTTTCTATACTCCTTCCAGAGAGGACGGTCCGAAGAACATAACTTGTCGTACTAAAACGTTTAAAACTCATTTTATCTATTTCGACATGTCTCAATCATGTTTTTGATCCTATGTGAATTCAGCTTAATAACATGAGAGTACGTATTGCACAATGGCATGCAGTAGCATATAAAATCTAATTGGTAGTGGTAGTACGTTAAAGACAAAATCGTTCATTAAATGCATGACATATATCATAAAATCAATAAATTTTTTTTTCACATTTGTGTTACATTATTTACATACGTATACACATACGAACTCGTTCAGACTAATAAAAAATACTTAATTTATATGCAGCATACATTATAACATGTACATATGTAGTATTTTACGATATATAATATGTGCTGTGCTTTGTATATTGAATATTAAAAAAATTTTACATTGTAAACCATATAGTAAATGAAAAATGTAGTTATTAGTAATTCATATGCACGTACACATACATACATGTGCACACATATCTATGTACATTCATGCATTAGAAAAATATGCAACATGCATTATGTGCATAAAAAAAAATGAAAAAATATTGAAATCCTGAATATTACAAATGCATGTAGTTCATATAGGTAGAGGCAACGATGATGTATTTTTGTATTACAAAATTGATTGCTATACAGATAAATAAAGGACACACATACACATCCACATACGTGCAAACACAATGAATAGCTCACATACATACGTATTTGTATAGGTTTAAGTGCATATCTATATGAAAAATTTTTAAATTTACCTAATTAAAATGTTTCAACATATTTTCCTTCATTTATTATAACCTGTTTTTTTCGTTATTTTCATTTTTCCTTGTTTTTCTTTTCATATTTTTTGATCCTTTTTTTTCTTCTTAACTTTCTTCGTATTTAAATTTTTAACGAGAGAAACTTGAACTTTTTCGAAAGGAAATTATGTTTTAATTACAACGAAAAAATATTTTCATTTTTGTTTTTGTTTTTTTTTTTTTGTTTTGTTTTTAGAAAATTTTCTTGTTTTCAACTACTTATGGATGTGTGTTCTACGTATGTATGTCTACGTATATCTATGTGTACAAATTTGTTTTTAGAAAAAAAATTTTTTGATTCATACAGTGACTCGTGAAAGTATTGGAAATGTAAACGATTTTATACTCTGTACATAAATGATATTTGATATAAACCGCAGCATCATGTGTCTTATATTTTTTCTCATATTTCTAATAAGAAACTTTCATTAACAGTGCTATCTGAATGCTTTAATTTTTAATACAGAATCGCATTTTTCTGAATATTTTCTTTCATAGCTGTTAGGTTTAATTCTAACTACCAAAATCAAAAATAAAAGAAAACAAAAAAGAAAAAATTAAAAATTCGAGCATAATCGAAATATTAAACGAAATCACTTGGGACGTCAGTACGAACACTTTCACTGTACGTCTAATTGATTTCGAAATCATTAAATAAAAAATAAAAATAAAAATTTAATATAAATCGAAATATTTTAAATAAAATTTTCTGTTAATTCAAATTCCATAAATTTTCGTTATTTTTGATTGTTATTCATTTCGTATTTTTCTTTTTAAATTTCCAAAAAAGAAAAAGTCTTACTACAGCAACAGGTTTGAACAGCTTTTTGAAAAATCGCCAAGAATAATTTTACACAAACAGATGAACAAAAATATTTATAATAAATAATTTTTACTAATTTACTTTATTTTCAAGTAAAAATAAAAAATATCATTGAAAGAAAAAAAAAACCTGATATGTAATTTTAACATGTTGTATGTCACACATACAAATGTACTGTGTTTATTGTACGGAACATTTTTTGTAACACATGTAGCATGTATACATGACTTTACACCTTCTATAGAACTTACTTTATTTTATTTTTAGAAAATTGTATTATAATTTCCTTGCTTCTGTATGTACACGATATATTCATCATAAACTCATAAACATTGTATACAATATACAACAAACACACACACACATATACACATATTAAGTATAATATATACTTTAATCTTACTCACCTCAAGGGATCCTTAATATGAATATATCGATCCATTGAAATTGCACATAAATTTAATATGGAGGCAGTTGAGCACATTACATCAAAAGCAACCCATGTGTCACAAAACTGGGCACCAAATACCCAATAACCTGTGATGATGATACGAATAATATTATCTTTTACATATGTATGTATATTTGTATATATTTGCTACACAGAGTGTTTCAAGAGTGGATGTTAATCACTCATCAGGTGATAACAGGATAATTCGATGAGCAAACATTTTTTAAACGGCCCTAAGAAATGAAAACAAGGTCAATTCAAGTTTAATTTAAATTCTTTTTTTTTTTTCGTTTCTCAGCAGAATCTGTCACCCAGATAGGGGTCAACATCCGCTCATAAAACACCCTGTACATAAAATATGCATTACAATATATGTATGTATGTGTATACGACGATAAAATTAAAAGCCCTAAATTAAAGAAAAACGGATAAGTAAATAAAATGTGTACATGTGTATGTGCACTAGTATATTTTATATAGGCATGTTGTATTTGATGATGATGGTATTAGAAAATCATTAAACTGAAATGAAAATGAAAAGATGAAATTCCATTTACACCTACATGCGCATGTACTGTATTTACACGTTCATTTATATATGTATATACAAAAATGTACATACATATGTATGTGGTATTAGAAAGGATATATTGAATTTTGTTTATCACATTTTTATTTTTTCTATAAATGAATTTATATAAAAGGACATACATATGTATATGTATGTATGTACGTGTAATGTCATTTTTTTTTTTGGTTTTAATTTGGTTTCGCTTTGTAATTTCTTTTTCTGGATTAAAAAAAAAAAAAATTTAAAATGAAAAAAGTGATAAGACCATATACAATATATAGTACGTACATATGTAGCAAAACAAACATGTAAGTACCAAAAAGCAGTACATATACGAACATGTAAACACATGTGTAGGAGTTATAATGAATTAAATGATTTTTTGTTTACTGTTTACTTTGCTGTTTATTTTTTTTAATGCTTAGTCAGTATTTACAAATTAATAAAATTTTGTTCATTTTGAAAAATGTTTAAGTTTTTTTTATTTTTTTATTTTTTTAAGGGATCGTTTTAAACATGATAAAATTGTTCGTATTCTTTGGTATTTCTCGTATCAAAAAATTCATATTCATATAGAATATTTCGTTTGTGTTAAGATTTTTGTTGTTGTTGTTTTATTTTACCTAATAAATCATTTACACCAGCAAATGTCATTACCAATGATGCAACAAATAAATCAGCAATTGCTAATGAGGCCAGAAATAAATTTCCGATCCTACGTAAACTACGTTCAGTATAAATTGCAAGACATACAAGTATATTACCAGCTACCGAAAGAAATATCAGTAATGATAGGAAGACACCTGAAAAAAAAAAAAAAAGAAAAACAAAAACACAAGACAAAAATTAAGATTCGTCTATTGTATAATTTTGAATACGTTTACTCGTATGTGTACATAAAATATGTGATAACACAAAAAGAATAATTTAATATAAGACCTAGGACGTAGGAAATACTTGCGACGCT
The DNA here is from genome assembly GCA_963971155.1 of Anthrax anthrax. Lineage (NCBI taxonomy): Eukaryota > Metazoa > Arthropoda > Insecta > Diptera > Bombyliidae > Anthrax > Anthrax anthrax. The sequence continues at coordinate 21,142,110 of OZ020122.1, forward strand.
TACAGTGGCAACAGTTTGCAAATAGTCGCGCAGCGCGGCTTATTGAAATTAATGTTTATTTTGAACAATGGGCACCTGTAACAGTAAAACACTATAACGTATCGCAATTATTTTGCAACACTTCTGCGACATACATATTTAGTATATTATTCAATTAGTGTTCACTTAAGACAACTTAGAATAAGAAATGGATTATGAAAAAATAACTATTGAAATACTACTTGACAAAGTAAAAAAAATATTCACAAAAGTGGAAAATATCTGTGGAAATTTGTCATCAGAAAAAAATTTAAAAAAAGAAAAAACGTGATCAGAAAATTGTAAAAAAATATAAAGACGGATTTCTTTCTATAAATATCAATACAATTCATACTACAAGTAAGTATTAATAAAATTAGTTCAATGTTTTAAATTTTAATACGAAATCGCACCATTACAACATCTAAATGGTAAGTAAGTGTCGCAAGTATACATTCAACATATTGGTCTTAAATATTACATTGCATAATATATGAATGAATTTAAATGACAGTACTTTACCGACAACTAAAATTGATGCTAATGTAACTGCATCTGGATTATCTTCAGGATTATCATTATCCTGTGATGTATTACGCCATGATGTTTCATTTATGTATGATGTTGCCTAAAAAAATGAAAAAACAAAAATAATAATTTAATAAATTTAAATAATGCATTTACACGAATTGTTTCTTTGACTTATTTTCGTTTCATTCAAAGAATTTTTATATAAAGAACAAAGATAATAATAAAATTACAATATTTTTTATTTTTCATTTATTTTCTTAAATTAATAAAGAGAATATAAAAGTCAGAAAAGAAAAATATTTCTTTGGAAAGACATACAGGACGAAAAATAAAGGAAACAAAAAATACTATGCTCTGGCCAAATATAATTCTACTATACATATAAACACATATTTGTGTGTACAGTTTGTTTTTAAATTATTTTCAGTTCATGCTACATGGAAACTTTTATTTTCATTCGTTGGTATTGCACTCCTTGAGTTATCATCCAATATCACAAAGAATGTTAAGGTACACGTAAAAACGAAGAATAGATAAAAACACAAAAATACCTAATTATGGCATGAATGTTCACTATGAAGTGAAAAATTCAAAATTTAATAGATTCAAGAATTCGCCAGATATTTAAACGTTACGGTAATACTGCGCAGCATATGGAACATTTTTTATTAGAAATTATTAAAGAAAACCCTAAACACCTGTATTCCCATTTGGCCAACACTGAAAATCATTTAAAAACAGACTTTAATGTCGGACATTGAACATTTTTTATGTATTAAATTTCAATGAAAAAAAAAAAAAAAACATTTATGTGATGCAAAGAGAATCATAATCAATTTTATTCATCTATTCAAGAGGAAAATCATTTATTTATACCGGAAAAATATCTTTTAATATTGCCATCATTTTTATTGAATTTCATAAGGATGCTTTTGGTTTTTATTCCTTTTATCAATATTTTTCTTATAATGTATTTTGTGTTTTTCATTTAAAAAGGACAGAAGACAAAAAAAAAAAACGAACGAATGCTATTTCACTACAGATCATTGAAAGATAATATTGAGTGTATGAAAAAGTAATATTTATTTTTGGGTGTTTTTAACATTATGATTTGTTTAAAAATAAAAACTAAAATATAAATAAATAAATAAAATATGAAGACTTTAAGAGACTTTAAAAATATTATTGATCCTCATACATAAATTTTGATATTTACGATGTATTTATGCGTTATTATATTATTAACGATTTTACGTAGACTATTTCTAGTCCTTGGCCTCCTAAAGTGTCTAAATGCATTTCTCTCTGTTCTTTGTTCTTCTTCAGAAATCTTTAAATTGTATTAGGACTGGAGTAATATTACACGATTTCGTAAAGAAGGTTTCAAAGTAAAGCATCTATTTTTAATCATAGGCAAGTCTAGATTTTATTTTTGATTTTAACAGTTAGAATCAAACTTCAATCTCATGCCTTACTTCTTAAACATTTTTATGTATTTAATAACGAAGTTTTCAATAATTTCGAAATTATCTCATTGTATGGGAAATCACATGATTTCAAGCTAAATATCTATCGAAATTCTACAAAAATACGAAATTACCAAAATATCTTCTCTAGCATTTGGCTTTTAACTCACAAAATATTTAATATGTATATCCTTCAATGTGAAAAAATCAATACAAGGCACATAAAAATATTTTCATTCAATATCGAATTTTTTTTTGTTTGTTTTTTAGAAAAAGCGGAGTACGAGATCATCAAAAAATTCCTAAAACCATATTTCGAACATAACATATTAAAGACTTAAATTTTTTTCTATGCCTAAGGAAAATCATGATTCCATTTTTTCACGGATGTGTGACTATAATGAAAAATCTCAGCTTTTGTTTTTTTTTGAAAATAAAAAATTTCCTTAAAAATGAAAAATGAAAATGTAATGCATATTACATGACTAAATAGACTAAATATTATACGAATACAATCCAGTGGCGGAACTATCGTACAGTATAACACCGTAATGCAGGAGAACCCGAGCTGAATAGGAATACATTTCGAAGGATACAGTTAAATTGTAACACGTAAATTCTGGCGAACGAAAAAATTTGAATCCATCTAAAAATTACAGTCGTTTCGAAAAAAACGCATTTTTGAAAAAAAATTTTTTTTTTTGTTTTACTAACAACTAAAAATTATATTATGCTGATGGACGAAAAATTTATTGTTTCGCCACTGATACAATCTGTTGTTTATATTGTAAATGTATATCATTATCATTAATTTGTATATAAAGAAAAAGAAGAAAGGAAAAATATGAACAAATTAACATAACAAAAAAAAAACAAACACAAGAAAAAATAAAGACAAAAAACAGCAATCAGAATAGCAATTTATTGTTCATCATTTTCGTAAAGATAAATGAAAACAATATATTTTATCTGTCAATTATGTATGCTATTTTCTATCATTCAAAAAAATAAATAAATAAATAATGAAAATTGGAAAAATTATTCAGATATTTTTCAACTTCAAAAAAAATGAGGATAGAGGAAGAAATTGGAAAATTGGAAAAGAAAAAAAAGTAACATTGAGAAAATATGTAAAAAAAAGGATAAAATATGGTTATAAAGGAAATCAAGTTCAATAATGAAAACATGTAAATCAGATTTTATTTTGATTATTACCTTTATTTCTGAGTGAAAAAAGAAAAAGGTATTTAAGGTCTTAAATATTATAAAATTATTTAAAATTTTAATTTTTGTCATTTCTTTGTCTATCCACTATTCGTTCATTTACCCATAAGGAACGTCAGCCCTTGCTATATCGAAAAAGCCTGATTCTTCTTTAAACAAACTAAAGCCAAATTTGTCTCATTGTTCTACAAAAAGATACATAGATTCCTATGATTTGTAATGAATGGGTTCCCATAATTGCCAACTCTTTTGTATGGTTTACCGATAAAACTCTAAGAATTTGAAAATTGATCCAAAACGAAAGATAAAAAAAGTTCTAAAAAACGTTATTTGCAAAAATTACCAAACAGCTAAATGTAATGAAAATAGCAAAGAGGAACTAAATCACTTTTCTTAGAGCTATGTAAATCGATTAGAAAATCCTGCTAAATTTAATAGGAAAGCTACTAAGTTAGCAACTCTACTATTTAGTATGTCCAATTCATTCTTTTCTCTCACTGACTTTATATGTATACTTTTTCAATTTTTATTTTAATTTTTATATATTGAAATTTTTTAATAGCCTAATATTTTTTAATTTCTTGAAATTTTCTTCTCGTAAATAAGGTAATCTCTTTAATGTGAATATAAATTGCATGTCTACATTATTTTATGTTTTTTTTTTGTTTTTTGTTTTAAAAAAAGGAGAATACAAAAATTATGATATACTTTTAATACAGAAAACCTTAGAAAACTCATTAATTCATTTTCATAAAATGTGAATAACGATAGGAAATATAATAAATATGAATTATGATAAATATTATACTCCTCCTCCTACACTGTCTGTAGATATAATAACTTAGTATATAATAATGTTTATAAGACAGAAATATGGTTTAATTAACAGGAAATGAGAAACGAATTTTTAAGGAAATAGAAACGAGTTTATACGCGTATTACAAAGTATTTCATAAATTTGTTTCTTTTTTTTGTTTTTTTTTTGCTTTTTGTTCGCCTTTAATTTCAAAAGAGAATGGCATGGCAAAAAATAATGTAAATCTTCAAGCTATTGTGTTTGTGAGGTGTTTAAGGGCCAATTTTATAATCAACCAAACACTTAAGTATAGTCTTGGCCTCAAGAAAAGCTTAAGTAACGATTGCAGTTTTAGAGAACTTACTAAGAGAAAATCTAAGGACACTTAAGTTAACATTATTGCTCACTTAAATCTACAACATCTTAATTCCTTTAAAAAAAATTAAATTTCTGCATACCTAGATGAATTTTAGATGATGGTGCAAGTTGAAAGAGTTACAAATTTTTTTTTGTTTTTCTTCTTTTTTTTTTTTTTTTTTGTATTTATTTTATACAAATTTATATATATATTTTGTAAATACATTTACTTTAGTATGAATACATAAATATTAAGCTGACAAAGTAAATAATTGTAAACAGAATTCAAATCAGAAATTTTATTGTAATATTTATCATTTTAATTTATTCAAAAACAAATACGTACACTCGTGGAGAAAAATGAAGTACACGTGTAACGGAAATGCGTTTCAATTGATTTTTCAAAAATATTCAAAATTTATAATGATTATGGTAGATTAGTTGGACATCTAGACAAAATTCGTGTGTTTATGACGTAGTAAACAATAATTAATTGTTTTTTTTTTTAAATATTCAGTTTTTACATTGAAATCCTTTTATTCGTTTTATGTAAAAGCATTTTTGACATCTTAATAAATAAGTTAGGCCATAAGATCACACATGAATGTGAACTAAAAATTTTAATTTTGTTACGTTAGTCATTTGACCTAGTTTCCTCATATTTAATAAACAACAGAAATTCGTCAATAAACTTTATATTTTTTCAATTCATTAATTTCGAATTTTGTTTATCCCAGCTTCATTGAGATTATTCCAATTTTTTTTTGTATGTATCTGAAATATAATATATCAATTTCAATCCTATTTTAATTTTTTTTTTTTTTTGAATGATTAAATTATTTGGAAGCTTTTCATGAAAAAAAAAATTCCAAAAAAAAAGTTTTACAGAATTTAAAATTCATTTCTCCTAAAACCGCACTGTATTTTTTTATGAGTGCATGAAAACAAAACGACACAACAATTCTGTATATTTTTTGGCAAAATTTGATGCTAGACTTCATTGAAAAAATACGACAAATGTGTTATTAGGAAAATGCATAACATATAAAAAATGCATACGTATGTATGTACATCATAAGGAAAATCGTATCCGGATCTAAATATTTAATGGAAAATTTATATTGTATAATCTTCGAATTCAAGAAGCCTATGTTTGTTAATTCATGATAAATTCGTTTACTCAAACAAATTAAAGTAATTTTAAACTACCAAAATTGTTTTGTTAGTCATAGATAACATACAAAAATTTTATATAATAAATATTTTGTAGCCTAAGAATTACCAACGTCTTTATCAAGCCTAACTACCAAATACAGGTTAATAATCTAGTAAGTGTCCATGGAGGCTAACATTATTATTGGGTCTCAGACATTATTTTCACCTATTAAAATTCATATATTTTATTTCACTTAACTTAAGTAAATTTCTACTATGCAAAGTGCATATTTTCTTATAATAATTCGTAGAAATAAATTCAAGTACCAAACAAACATTACTTAACTCTTCAAGGGATTACTTAAGATTTGAGGATACAATCAGAGCTATTCTAGTTGTAGATTTCGCTAATTCAACATTCTGCTAATTTTTAAAGTAAATTTGAAACAATTCGTAAATTTTATATAAAAATTAGCAGAATATCAAGTTAAAGATATCTGTTAACAACGACCAGAATAGGCTAGTCCAATAATACCTTCAAACTTAAATATTTGAAAACTTTCAAAATAATATTGACTTACTGTAGTATCCTCATAGCCAGTAGTTAAAAGTTTTATATCAATTTCAATATCTACATCCATTTTAGTATTTTCACTAGGAATAATTGCTTTCATTTTTCTTCTTTTTTTTTTTAAAATTTTATTTATTTACTTAGCTGATTTCTGTTTTCTTATCCTAAATCGTAAGTGTAATTGCCAGCTAAACAAATTTACTTAATCATTACATCGCTATTATTTTTTTATATATTTTTTTTTAATTGTAACTTTTTTTTTTTGTAAATCCCTTTTATTATCTTTTTATTAAAACACGTGTTGAACATTTCTTTTTATTTAATTTTTTTTTCTTTCTTTTTTTTTTTTGTTGCTTAAATTTTTCTAAAGAAATTTTCTAGTACACATTTTTTTATTTTTTTTTATTTGAATTTGAATTTTACTATATTTAACATTACACACATACACAACCATTTTATTTATTTTATTTATTTTATTTATTTTATTTCAAACTGTTACATTTTAACGTATCCTAATTTAATCCTAATTTTTCTTTTCATTTTTCTTTTCTGAATTTATATCCTTTTACATATGATTCTATTGATTATGTCTTCATTTTGCGATGTAATAAGTAATAATACAAATAATGCAAAGATAACACTAGCAATCAAACATACAACTAAAACATTTCAACTCAAACATAACAACGAGAAAATTTACTAATATAATTTTTCTTCACATCGTTATTTTTCTAGATTTTCTTTTTCTTGAAATCAAAATTTAAAAAAATATATGTATATAAAAATAAAGGACAAAATTAATTAACGATATTAAACACTTAAATATTCACTTAACGTTGTCCATTTTATATATTTTTTTATTTTATTTAAATGGGAATACTAAAGGCTTCTATTTCGGATCATAACTTTAAAGTAAATAAAATAATTTTAAATTATAAACAAGATTTCCACATATACACGTGAATTTCATGATGATTTTCTTTTTAGTTTTTCCGAGAAAATTTTAAAATGTAATTTTTATTTTTATTTTAAAATCTGATAACAATTATTTTTGCGTTTCATTTTCTTTTTTTTTTTTACCTCTCCTCTTATACCGGTCAAAATCAGAAACAGAATTTTAATCCTTTTTTTTTTTTTTTAATTAAAACTAAAATGGAAGAAAGAAATTTTCGAATTAAGCTAGGATTTAATTAAATGAAATGCGCTAATTACTATGTTTACTACACTCCTTGCATTTTCTTTTTTGTTTTATGATTATTTTCAAATTTCTAGGTCATTTTCTAGATTTTATTCAACATGAAACACAGTTTAGACAAAAAATTTTCAAATTGTAACACAACAAATTATCCTTACATTTTCAAAGGATTTAACAGCCACAAAAAGAAAACCTCGAGGTACACAGAGTTGTGTTACTATGCATTTATTTCATTTTAACGTTTATTTGCACAAATATTTAAATAAATTAATTGTGTACACGCGAACACACAGTTATTTTAAGTAGTAAATAACGTACGTAAAAAAAAAAATAATTTTTTTTTTTTTTTCAAATAATTTCATAAAGAATATACGAAATAAAAATAAAATAATAAAACAATTCACTTAATTAAATAATCGCACTATACATCACGGTAATCGTTCATATCGCTAACGTACGTGCATATGAAAAGACGCTATACCAACTATAATTATAGTTGAATATTTAAATTAAACATTAAAAATAAAAATAAATTAAAAATTAACGATAAAAATTACGGCTCTTGGTTTTTTTTTTTTCTCGTCTTCTCGTTTTTGTTTTGTTTTTTTTTTTTTTTTAAATTCTTGACCAAACTTTTACGAAGCTCATTATAGACTAAACAGGATAAAGTTTGTATTACTTTTTTTTATTATGTGTGTATACAGCGTGTACCTTTAAAGAAATCATTTAAACACAATGTATGGATATATAAATTCATGTATACACAGAATATTTCAGAAATTCAGTTCAACACGTAGGATAAAAAAAAAAATAAAAATCCAAAATAAATTTTTTTTTTTTCTTTTTTCGAGCACATTAAATGTATATGCATCATATGTGTACACACACACACAATTGATGTTTTACTGTGCAAAAACAAAAAAATAACTTATGTATATACATACATTTATTTTGTAATTTATTTCCAATTTTGCTGAATTTAATAAAAAGGGAAAAATTACAAAATGAAAGCTTTTCATGGGAAAATTCAAAGCAAAAAAAAAAAAAAAAAGGTAAAAAAGGAAAATCCATCCTATTGAGTAAGTTAATATCGAAAAAGCTCTTGGAATACTTACTATGTTACTTCAATATCCTTCCAATCGTATTATACAACCGTGTAAGGACGAAAGCTTTGAAACGAATTTAATCATCATTTCATCATCTATAAAGAAACCAAAGAATATAATCATTTTATTACTAAATGGATATTCTTCAGTGTTTTTTAATAATAATTCGTGTAAATTAACTGTTACATACCTACGTACATCGTACTACTACGTAGTATTGTAAGGACCTTCAAGAAGTTCTTCTGTAAATGTACTACAAAAGTACATATTTTATCACGTCCGAAAAAATTTTTTTTTGTCTCCCAAAAACGAATATCAGTTTGGTTCTGATCAGTCCCAATTTATTTTATTTTATTTTTTTTTGAATTCAAAAAATTGTACATGTGCAGGCTTTTCTTTTCTTTTTAAATATAAAATTAACAGAAATTCACCCAAGAATTCATCATACTCATGATGACACAAAAAATATATTTTTTTTTGTTTTTATTAAACAATTTATGAGTTCTTTTTTTTTATTTTTATTTTAAATATGATTGACATTTTGTCGGTAATTTGGATACATGACATAATGTACTCAAGTGTAAAAATTATTTATTTTCATAAATTTATGTATGTAAATAAAACAATTTACCGATAAAAATAATGATCACAACATATGTATGTACGTCCATATATCTTCTAGGGCTGAGACGAAATATTATGTTAGGAACAAGAATATAGTACAGATCAAAAACATCAGTAATTTCTGTTCATTCAATTGAGATAGAATTAAAATGTCTTTTTGTTAGGCCCAATTGCCCTGACCTGTCACTATACCCTAATTCTGTCACTAAGATTTCATTTTATTTAAACAAATAACGTTCAAATTTTAAAATTTCTTCTCAGTGAAAATAATGTATTGCCATTGATATGTACATAGTAAATTTTCATTTCGTTGATATTTAAGTTCAGAGTCAATTCTATTCATAATTTTAATTTAAACATGCTTAAGCCATACTATGATATTAATGAGATTTCTTACAAACAAAATGACACATGTTATCATGACTTTGATTAAATAAAATAAATTGTGTAAGTACGTATGTATATCAGTACGTTCGTATTCGTTTTAAACAATAAAAATATTAACTTTAATATCATAAGATAATTACGTAATTTAAATAATCGTCTCAATATCAGTACTTTTATTATAGAATGAATAAATTTACAACAGTGTCAGCAAAATAATTTAATTAATTGAAATATAGTATAATGAAAAAAAAAGAAATTTTTTTTTTTATTTTAACGAACTAAAATGAGGCTACGAAAATAATGAATAAAAGCTAGGTACAAAAAATAAATTAAAAAAATGCTTTTTGTTCATATTTTATTAAATTAGGTAAAATTTTCAGATGCTAGACTAAGACAATAATACCAGCTTCATACTACGATTTGTGTTCAGTATTAGGCTATATTAGGCTGTATTAGGCAGTATTGATGAAATGAAATACATTACGGTATGCTGTCCTGTAGTATCAAGACTACATTTCTATCACTACAACCTAATTTCTCCTATATATTGGATCAGTTCATTGAAAAAAAAAAATTTATTTGCTTAGTATCCTTTTCCTAGACAAGGATGTAAATAAAAATCTTGTACATAGAAAACTCTTCAATAGAAAAACATTTTTATATGTGTTATAAAGTTAAATGTTTAATTTTTCATCTGTTTTCTATGGATACTATTTTTAATTTTAAACAAACTTTATTACAAATAGGACAAGAACTTCATCTAAAAGAAAATGCAAATTTATACTTGAATGTAATAAGAAAATGAAAATATTTTCTTCTGTTTTTCTTTTCATATTTCATTTAAATTGAATGATTTTGAAAAAAAAAAAAAAAAAAACAAAATGAATGAAAAGTAATTTTGTAGTTAAATGAATTTTGAAATTGAAATTTTATTACTTTTATTTATTTAGTTATTTAATAAATTTTTTATTTTCATTTTCTTGTTCATTGTTTTTTTTTTTAATGAAAATTTACTAAAATTATTTTACTCCTCTTAAGATTTGTCTTACTAAGGAAATTATTGCTAAGCCTTTACGAAACCATTTGTAACTGATTGTGAAAAAAGATCAAAATTGAAACATGAATAACAAAGTGTGATATGATTAAAATATGTTCTCCCAGAGACATACGTATGTATGTATAGGTATGTGTATATCTCAGACAAATGTTAAGTTGTGCTCCTTCTGACTTTAGTCAAGTTTTGATATCATGCTTGTAATTTTTTTCTCATCTCTGCTATATGTAAATACTCTCGGAATATTAAATTAATGTTTAAAACATGAACATCCTGCTTTTTTTTTGCTAAATTATAAATTAATACATTATTTTACTAAGCATAATTAAAACAGAAAACTAGAAAAATAAATTTATGCATTAAGAAAGAACATTATTTTTCATATTTTTATGTTAATCAACACTAAATAGTGTGTATAGCATATGGTATTACATTTTTTTTTTTTCTAAAGGATACACTCAACAACAATTGCTATGAATTATTATCAAGAAAATTATATGTATATTTTCTTATGTTGTTTTGTGGAAAACAAAAGAAAACACTAACGACACAAAATATTGCACATTTCAATATAATAATAATATAGTGCACCGGTTTCATGAGTATTACCATGTATTACGTACAAGAATTTCACTTGCTTTCAGGAACTAGTCGGGTATATATTTGAAATTGTTCAAGAGGTTAGACTAGAAACAAATTTCTAAAATTCGTGTTCAGCAAGTGACAAAATGTGTACATAACCTACATAACAAAGTAAAGAAAAGGAAGACTAATTTTTTTTTTTTTTTTTTTTTTTTGTTAGTAAATTAGGTGATTTGTTTATGCCCAAATTTTTAACGAACATATACCATCGTGCATACCACAATTTATGAAATTCAATTGTTTTCATCATCAGAAGACCTATCAATAGGCTTATTACCTATCATTTCTCAACTTCTAAAGGTCAAATAATTATAATTGAAGAGGCAAATATGTTTAATGAGACGTATGAAAAAAATATGAATTTTTAATTATAATTATTGGCACCTTAAATTTACTTGCATCGTATGAAACCTTTAACCAATAATATAAAAACTGCTTTCGAATGATATTATTTACCTAGTTGACCTTCACAGTTCTACTTGTTCTTCACATTAAAAAACAAAAAAAATTCAAAAAAAAATACTCAAAAAAATTTTCTCGCTATTAGATGTCTTCGCGATCCTTATCCATTAAAGTACGAACAGGAACTGATGTGATGTTCGAGTGAACATATTAATTTAAATAAAAATTTTGTTACCAAATGAGCCAATACCCACCCACCCACTTGCAGCGTAGACCCGGTTTCAAAACATGAAATCAAGTTTTGAAGGTCGTTAGTTTTATGTGTTTGTGTGTTCAAATGAGAATACAAAGCAGGATTAGTTTCAAGCATATAGTGAAAAAAAACCACAATGATTGTACACAGTGATAGCTTTGAGGACAATGATCACGCTGTCTAAATGTAAAAATTTGCTTTTTTATGCAAAGTATCGAACATACACATGAAAATTGGGTCGTCAAAATTCTTTTGTTACACTATAGCTTCAACTAAACATATATATGTATTTACGAAGTTTGATTTTTTTTTTTTTTTTGTTTTTTTGAGTATAAAAAACACGTATTGATAAGCATTTCCCACATAATTTTTAGCTTAATTTTAAAATTATTTCGAATGTAAATTTTGTGTTCTCGAGGTACAGATGCACAGCGTTAGCACAAGGTCATGTTATGCGGTTTTGTACGAAAATTCCCACAACTTCCTTATCGTGTAAAAGTGAAACCATAATAAAATTAAGCCGTTCTGTCGTTTAAAAGTGAAACTATATTAGAAGGACGGATTACATGAATGTTATAAACAGAATATTTGAAAAGGATATTTTAATTTGAAATTTATTTGCAAATTTAAACAAAACAATAATAATTTTACTCAATGCATAAAAGTCAAAATAAATGAAAATTATTAAATTAAATTTTCATCAAAAGCTTGGTTTTTACTACCGTCAGTTATTTTTTTATTTATTATACTCTGTTTTTCCTGAAAAATTTTCTTTTAAACAGAAGAATGACATAGTTTCTTTATTTTTTACGTTGTTGTCTATTTTCAGATGCGCTTGTTCCTTTGATATTCCTTATTTTACATTTTCAAATCGTACATAGACGTAATGAAAAAGGATTCACAACTTATACCATTCAAAAAAATTTTAAAAAAAAGTATTTACTAAAATGTTGAATGCATTTTTATCCTTGATATTCCTTGGAAACTGCAATATTTTATGAAATACGTATGTACATATACTAATAATTAGAAAAAAAAATAAATGGAAAAAGGATTCATAAAAAAATCATTGAAGATAAAACGGGATATGAAACCAAATATTTATAAAAAAAAATTTCGCATCTATGTGCTACGCTACGTAAACATTTGGATAATAAAATTTGAAAAATTCTTCTTGAGCAAGCATGCATAAGTAGTACATACATATGTATGTGAAAATATTTGTGCACATCGCCATTTATCAAAAATGTTTCTTCGTTCGTACTACTTATCTTTTTTATGCTTTTAAAAGGGACTAAATTAAAAAACAAATTTATGTAAATTTCTAATAAATTTTTTTTTGTTTTTAATTTAGAATTATTTGTTTTGTTTTTTATACATAAAAGCACTTTCTGGATGTGTCTACAATAACATTTAATTCGATTTGTAGTAGATATTTGGTATCATTATTGAAAAAAAAACAAGGGCTTAGAAATAATTATAAAAATATGTAATTTTCTTTGTAACTTTATCAACTGGTAAATCACGCATTTTACAGTAGAAAATCATATGAAAGTGTAAAAAAAAAAATTAAAGTAAAATTCTGTATTAATGCGGAACAACGTACATAAGTATATGCATATAAGCGTAAACATGAATTTTTTATAAAATTTAAAATTCCATAATGTTTGACATTGTTTTATTCCATTTTCTTTTTTGGGTTTTTGTTTTTTTTTTTTTTTTTTGTATTTTGATAATAAAAAGAAAAATATAAGAAACAATTTAAAAAGAAAATAAAAACAAAAAAAAAATTATATAACAGTTATTCTTCTGGAAAATCTACAGTTGATTAAGTATTCAAAAGCATTGTGAACATATAGCCACAAAAATAAAGAAAATGTCGAAGTGAAAAACAAGAAGAAGAAAAATTATAATTAAATAAATAAATTGAATTTTAAAATTTGAATTTTAAATTTAATTCACATGCAGACATGTACGTATGTAATACTGTACATTGCATATTAAAATGTGGTTTTTCTATATTTTATTTTAATATTTTGTATAAAAGGAGAAAACTATACATATTTATGAAGTAGGTACATTACAGCTTTTATAATTATTGTAGGGTTACTAAAAAAAATATTGTTAAACAGATTTTGTATTTATTACATATTGTTGCATGAAAGTCAATTGTAAATCGTGTATTTTTCTTTTCTTTTGTTTTTTTTTGTTCTATTTTGAATTATTTTCCATAAATATTGTGCCCTGTGTGTCTACAATATTATGAAAAAATATTGTCAACAAAGCTTGATACACTCATATGTATATGGTTTTCATTCTATAAAACGTATTTACGAATGTTTGTACTATTTTTTTCTTTTAAATTTCTTATCCTTTCATCTACATATGTACATACAGTATTTTCTTTTTGTATGAATTTTGAACGATAAACTTTTTCAAATATCGTGTCAAAAGGGCGACGACATTAAAATATAAAAATTGATATTATGTATTTGACTCTATAAATTTATAGTGTGATAATAAAATAAAAATTAACCAAAAATAAATCATTACTTTCAAATTTTTCGTTATTTCAATGACGTTTTAACTAATTTATTTTTAAAAAAGTGATGTTTTGTATTTTTTTTTTTTTAAATATATAATATTACATAAAATTTTGACAATAAACTAAAATATAAGAAAAAAAATTTAACTATACTCTGTCCACTAAGTCTTTGAAGTTAAGGTCTTATGAAAACTATACATAAAGCTTCAACAAAAAATTCAAAAAAAAATTCCAGTTATTAAATGCCTTCGCGATCCTTACCCATGAAAGTATGAACAGGAACTAATGTGATGTTCGAGTGAACAGAGTAATTTAAATAAAAATTTTCTAACCAAATGAGCCAATACCCCACACACCCACTTGCAATGTAGACCCGGTTTCAAAACATGAAATCAAGTTTTGAAGGTCGTTAGTTTTATGTGTTTGTGTGTTCAAGTGATCGAGAATACAAAGCAGGATTAGTTTCAAGCATTTAATGTACAAAAAAAAAACCACAAGGATTGTACACAGTGACGAGGACAGTGATCACGCTGTCTAAATGTAAAAACTTGCTTTTTTATGCTAAGTATCGTACATACACATGAAAATTGGGTCGTCAAAATTCTTTTTGTTACATTATAGCTTCAACTAAACATATGTACATATGTATTTACGAAGTTTGATTTTTCTTTTTTTTTTTTTTTGAGTATAAAAAACACGTATTGATGAGCATTCCCCACATGATTTTTAGCTTAATTTTAAAATTATTTCGAATGTAAATTTTGTGTTCTCGAGGTACACATGCACAGCGTTAGCACAAGGTCATGTTATGCGGTTTTGTATGAAAGTTCCCACAATTTTCTTATCGTGTAAAAGTGAAATCATATTAAAATAAAGCCGTTCTGTCATTTAAAAGTGGAACTATATTAGAAGGACTTTACACCTACCATTGGTATCACTTTAGACTTACCATTTGTATTCAATAAATTCATTCGGTACTGTATGAAACACTTTAAGGACTGTAGTAACACTGCTCTAATTACATATTACGAGACAGGAAAAAAAAACGTTTATATATTTCTACTCCCTTCAAGGGTTTAATTGCATACAGTTAGTGGACAGCGTATAAGTACGAAAACTTTTATTATAACTTCTCAAAAAATGAAAAAAAAAACGAAATTGAATCAAATAAAACTTTTTAACTTATTTTTCATCAATGCAAAATATCACGCAATTTATTTTGTACGATTTTTGCCTTAGAAAAGCATTAACATCTTGCACATAAATTTTTCTCCTAGTATATTATACTTTCTTATGTAGTTCTAATTTTTGTGTTCACAAAAACAATTCTTGTCTTTTCCTTTTTTTTCTTGTCTTTGTCTTTTTTTTTTTTTTTTTTTTGTTATTTCTCAAATTTTTTCCTGTTGTTTCATTCCTTTTTATTTGTGTTTTTATTTCTATTTTTACACTTGTAGTGTTACTATATACCTACCTGAAAACTTAATATTTATTATTTATAACTTTTGTAGTTCATAAAAATGTAAATTTCCAAGCAAAACAAAAAAAAAAAACAAATATTTTATGTGAACAAAATTATTTCTATAACAAAAAGCATCGTAAAAAAAAATGTAAAACAAATAAAACAACAGAATAACAAATAAAATAAAATAAATAATAAAACAAAAAAATAAAAATAAAATATTTATAACTTTATGCTCAATTGAATTAAATTTCTAGTGACTATATAAAAGAGGAAAAGGAATGAATTCGAAAACATCAATTGCATGATGATTATGATCAAAAATCAAGGATACTGAAATTTTTAGACGTTGTAGCTATCAAGAGAATTTTGAATACGGTAATGTTGTTATAGCGGTATACGACCATATATGCCTATACAAATCTCAGCTTCTATATGGATATATGTATGGGATTGGGCTATCGATTAACACAAAAATTTAATGTATCCGAATCAGATACCATAATGTCTATTCTCCTTTAAATTTGATCTTTGGTTAAATTTCCTAAAGCATTTCATGTCTCTAACCATTTATTTAAATTTTTTTTCTATGTTTAGAAAATGAAATTTTATTAAATTGCAAATTAAGAAAAACAAAAAGTTTCGTTTTAATTTAAATTACCTACATTTTATATTCACTTTAAATTATTCAACCTTGTTTATAATAAAAAAAAAAATAAATAAATTTCATCCAGAAAAGAAATAATAAAATAATTGAAACAATAACAAAAGTAAATTCCAATGAATAAAAAAAAAAATTAATTTGAAATTACTGCTTTCATGCAGACGAATAGAATAAAGAATAGAATTTAATTTAAAATAAAAAAGTGAACAAATTCATTTGTGGTGTGCAAATGTCGTAGGTAGTCGTATCCAACTGTACACATTTTGAATAATTTGAATATAATCTAATTTAATAATGAATATTTTTTTTTAAAAAAACTTCATCAAAATCATGTAAACAGGATATCTCAGAATAAATGAAACTGAGCTAATTTTTAGTTAGAGTTCAAAGTTCAAAGTATTTCTAACAAAATATCGTTTTATAGACCGATTCTCTCTCTCTCTCTCTCTCTTAGCCACTCTGTTAAAAATCCAAGCCTTCTGATATACAGGAGACGAGAGTGACGAGACCTATCCAAAGGAAACCAATCTAAATCTAAAAGGGTTCACTTTACCCTCAAGCTGAAATATGAAGAAATCGACCAAAAAATTACGTCATATTTGTAACAGTTTCTGAGATATCTTGAAATACCAAATACCTGGTGTTTTAAACTATAGATGCCATACATTTAAATTATGATACAATTTTCTAAAATTTGTGTTCATCAAGTGACAAAATGTGTGCATAACGAAGTAAAGAAAAGGAAAACTAATTTTTTTTTTTTTTTTGTTAGTAAATTAGGTGATTTGTTATTTAAATTTTCATGTTTTGTTGTCGGTTTTACTTTAAATAAAACAACGACAGAATAATTCATCAGGTAAACGCGTTTGAAATACACAACTTGAATTTTTAAAAATTAATAAAAACAAAACAAACTTTTGTCTTCAATCAAAACATCGTAATCCATTTAAACGAGTATTATTTGCATCAAATTTTATTTTGGGAACACATATTTACATAAACACATTAAAGTAACGAATTTCTGTTATTTTTAAATAACATCAAAGCGTTTTGTAATGCGAAGTAATTTCTATTTAAAAAAATAACAATTACGAGTATAAGGGTATAGCTATTCAGTTAAGAAAGTAAAATTACAAACTCGTGTTACAATAAATTTATGCCCAAATTTTTAACGAACATATACCATCGTGCATACCAAAATTTATATAATTCAATTGTTTTTATCATCAGAAGGCCTATCAGTAGGCTTATTACCTACCTATCATTTCTAAACTTCTAAAGGTATAGTAATTTAATGAAGAGACAAATATGTTTAATGAGACGTATGAAAAAAATATGTAATTTTTATTATAATTATTGGCACCTTAAATCTACTTGCATCGTATGAAAACTTTAACTAATAATATAAAAACTGCTTTCGAATGATATTATTTACCTTGTTGACCTTCACAGTTCTACTTGTCCTTAAAATTTAAAAAAAAAAAATTCAAAAAAATATTCAAAAAAATTTTCTCGCTATTAGATGTCTTCGCGATCCTTACCCATGAAAGTACGAACAGGAACTGATGTGATGTTCGAGTGAACAGAGTAATTTAAATAAAAATTTTGTTACCAAATGAGCCAATACCCACCCACCCACTTGCAGTGTAGACCCGGTTTCAAAACATGAAATCAAGTTTTGAAGGTCGTTAGTTTTATGTGTTTGTGTGTTCAAGTGATCGAGAATACAAAGCAGGATTAGTTTCAAGCATTTAATGTACAAAAAAAACCACAAGGATTGTACACAGTGACGAGGACAGTGATCACGCTGTCTAAATGTAAAAACATACATATACATAATATGTACGTATGTGTATTATACGCGATATGTGTATCATACATATACACATGAAAATTGGGTCGTCAAAATTCTTTTTGTTACATTATAGCTTCAACTAAACATATGTATGTATTTACGAAGTTTAAATTTTATTTATTTTTTTTTTTTTTTTGAGTATAAAAAACACGTATTGATGAGCATTTCCCACATAATTTTTAGCTTAATTTTAAAATTATTTTGAATTTAAATTTCGTGTTCTCGAGGTACACATGCACAGCGTTAGCACAAGGTCATGTTATGCGGTTTTGTACGAAAGTTCCCACAACTTCCTTGTCGTGTAAAAGTGAAACCATATTAAAATTAAGCCGTTCTGTCGTTTAAAAGTAAAACTATATTAGAAGGACGGATTACATGAATGTTATAAATAGAATATTTGAAAAGGATATTTTAATTTGAGATTTATTTGCAAATTTAAACAAAACAAAAATAATTTTACTCAATGCATAAAAGTCAAAATAAATGAAAATTATTAAATTAAATTTTCATCAAAAGCTTTGTTTTTACTACCGTCAGTTATTTTTTAATTTATTATACTCTGTTTTTCCTGAAAAATTTTCTTTTAAACAGAAGAATGACATAGTTTCTTTATTTTTTACGTTGTTGTCTATTTTCAAATGCGCTTGTTACATGATTTACTTTTTTACATTTTCAAATCGTACATAGACGTAATGAAAAAGGATTCAGAACTTACTTATACCATTCAAAAAAATTTAAAAAAAAAGTATTTACTAAAATGTTGAATGCATTTTTATCCTTGATATTCCTTGGAAACTGCAATATTTTATGAAATACGTACATATACTAATAATTAGAAAAAAAAAAAAATAAATGGAAAAAGGATTCATAAAAAAATCATTGAAGATAAAACAGGATATGAAACCAAATATTTAAAAAAAATATTTCGCATCTATGTGCTACGCTACGTATACATTTGGATAATAAAATTTGAAAAATTCTTCTTGAGCAAGCATGCATAAGTACTACACACATACATATGGACATATGTGAAAATATTTGTGCACATCACCATTTATCAAAAATGTTTCTTCGTTCGTACTACTTATCTTTTTTATGCTTTTGTTTTTTATTTTTTTATTTTTTTTGAAAACTTTTTCGAAAAAAAAATTGTTTCGTATATATTTTAGACGGATTAATGTATGTAATAGCTTAAATTCAACGTACATATGTTATATGATATCTACATGTATGGTATGTATACGAATACAACGAAATATTATTTATCTGTTGAGATAATATTTCATTTTTATATTTACTTGATACAGTCATAACGCGATCCTTATTTGATCACTCAACAACATCGATTAATTTGTTTAATGCAATGTGAAAACCGTGTTATAAAAAATTTAAAATTCCATATTATATGAAAACTCTATAACATGAAAACTCTATATATGAAAACTCTTGAACAGTCCTCTAAATCTTTAAGATACGATCTTTTCATGTCGTTTTTCAATTTTTAGTTTGTTCATATCGAAATCCATTTAAAAAAAAAAATGAAAATATCAAACTTCTTTTTTCAAAATTGTGAGACACTTTCAAAACCAAGGCAACTAACACTCAATGAATTTCAGTTAATATTCCTTATTTTGAATATTAGACATGTTTCCATTGCCAAACTTTGCTGAAACATAGCCAGTTTCAATCAGAATAGATAAATGGTGATGTATTTTAACGTTGTTAGAAAACCGGCTGATAGGAAAATTGACTGTAATACGTTCTGTTTTACCGAAAACATAAAAAATGTCAACGATATGATATCATTTTTTTTTTATTAAAGTTTTGTTAAAATTTTGGTCTTTTTTGTTCTTGTTTAGAAAATTTACTAAAACATTTCTTCAGTAACAATGATAATAAAATTAATGTCTAATACGTTACTAAAAGAACTTATTTAGTATACACTAAAAATTTCAAATTTGATGAAAACAAAATAATAAAAATGTTGATATGTTTTTCTTTCTTTCTTTCTTCTTAAAAAAAAAAAAAAAAATTGTTTTTGGTCTAAAATTTATTCAACTCATATTGAAAGCTCTAACTTCGCTGATTTTAAATTTAAAAAAGTTTTAAAGCAACGGATTTTAAAGTTTTCTGTATCAGAAGACAACATTACTGTTTTTGAAATTTATTACAAAACAAAATCATAAAGAGCTGAAATATTTACAATCATCTATGTAGATCGGGATTCATTTGTGTATCTGTGAAATATGTAAAAAATTTTAAGAAAAGTATTATCAAAGTTTTACAACTTTTTCTTTACATGAACACTGGAATTGTTATTTATAAATCAATTTATAATAAAATTTATTTCTCTATGTAACTGAGATATGATATATCAAAAGTTGAGAAGAGAGTTATACCAAAGGGATACATGAATATAATATAATACATATCGCGTAAAATACATACATATATGCATGAATTCATGCATTACATATGCATATCCTATATATACTTATGACATGCGAATAAGAAAATATTTCGTTGAACGTGAATGTATTCACTTTAAATAAAAATCAATGTACATATGTATGTATATATGTAAAAAACTTTTAAATTTAACTTTGTTGAAACTGAGAAATAACTAAATAAAATCGAAATTATTATAAATTTTCTTTTTCTTTGTAATTCTGTTATTTGTTTGCAATATTTCGTATGTAATTTAATTTAAGTTTCATTTTTACTGATTTTTATGTAATTTTCATTATCTTCGAATACAGACAGGGTGTTTCTGTTCAAAATACGAAGTGGCTGCCTAATGACAAAATTTTAACACAATTTTTTTATGCTTTATATCATGAAAAAATTTCAAATATTTAAAGTGATTCAAAAACCACTACAATTTCTCCAATACAATTGGTATTTTTAAAGTTTGAACATCAATAGCTTCTCGGGAATTTTTATTACATTTCAATAAACAATAACTAATTGGAAAGGTCTAAGCCACAACCTTAATTTAAAAAAAAAAAAAATTCAATTACTTTAGACAGGATGGTTCGAAGGATATTATTCAGTTAATGAGATCATATATCTCACATATCCGATAATTTTCAGTCTTCTATATCTCAGAAGGGTTAAATTTCAGGATAAGCATGGAAGCTAAGTTAGATTTAAAAACTGCTAAAACAATCTAAAACAGTCTAACAGATTTATTCCTAAAAAAGGTCTAAACCATAAGAAAATTGAATTTTACATATACATCGCAAAAGTCCTTTTTACTCAACATTTTCGTAATCTCACCACCCATTTTCTATTCTAAACCCCAAAATACAGACTCTAGTAAGTAAAACATTTTTTAGCGTAATTTTCGATTGAAATACCAATTCTAAACAATTACCGAAGGGTTGGTTGACTGTATCATTTTTATGTTATCATTTTAAACAATCTTCAGTTATAAATAAAAATAAAATAAAATGACATTGTAATTTAGTTGTTCCTTTTTTACATAAAATAAAAAGACAAAAAAAAAAACACACAAATTTACACGCAATCTGTATTTAATTGGGCTAAGTAACTTAAAAAGAACATGTGAGCGATAGTAAGAAAATTTTTTTTTGAATTAAATACTATTGAAAATGAATTCTCAAACATTTCAGTCATGAGAGCTATTTAGCTCGTTCAAAAAAAAAAAAAAAAAAAAAGGAAAAAGAAAAAATAGTAATTAACAATATAAAATAATAATAAAACCCGAAAATTAAAACACGACATCATGTACCATGTTAGGGTATATAACACGTATTAGATATGAATGTTTCATGCTTATATAACATTTTCATTCTTTCAAATAAATGAGTAAATAATCTACTGAAAAAAAAAAACAGAAAAAAAAATGTTAAATAAAAAAACGAATAAGAACAAATAAATACAGTACACCCAAAATCAAAGAATTCACAGATTATTTAATTTACGTGATTAAATATTTTTAAATATAGTTGTACTTACTCATAAAAATAAAAAAAATAAAAAATAAAAACTAAGTCATTTCTGTTTTTGTGTATTTACCAAAATTAAACCAAATTTCTTCTTCCGTGTATTCAGGTAATACACGTGAAAGTTGAAATTTTTTGTTTTGCAAACATTTTATTGAAGAATTTTAAATTTACAGCGAGATTTAATCTTTACATTTAATTACAATAGATTTTTATAAATGCTTCATTAGGATCCTGCAAGAGCAACACGATTTTCCAGAGCTGCAAAAATAAATAGATATTGCTGAAAGCCTTGGCCCACCACAGACTGTTAAGCTAATGATAATGATGATAAAAATCAATCTAATTGATTGGTCATTAAATCAAAATTGTTGTAGATTTCGTTCGTTTAGTTTTGATGAAAGGAAAGATAAGAATATGGATTGATGAATTTATGATTGATGGAGCATTGTTTTGGTGGACATTAATTGCCGTTAACTTTGTGGTTAACTTTCTATTTGAAAGTGCTTCTTTTTTGTTTTGAATTAGATAAAGGTAAACAAAGTAAGCATTTTTTAAGCTGGATGTGTAATGACAGCCTTATGACAAATTGAACCTGATACTTTTACTTTACCATTAAAAGCCATTCAACTAGATTATTTTCTTTTGATGTAATACATATATTTACCTTTTCTGTTATAATTTTTTCTCATTATCAAGTTCGTGTAGTTTCTTTACGTGTGGATTCATCTATTTTGTTTAATCTACACGCTACATTAATTTCAATCGTCTCTAGTACATTTTTAGTACGTGCTTTTAACTTGGTTCAATATTTCACGTTACATTTATTCTATGATATTTTGTACTTACCAAGTACTTTATCACCCCAAAGAAAACCATAAAACTTGAAAAATACTACTGTGTTTTTTTCCTTTTTTTTGTTATTTATTATACACGCATATGAACATAAATAATATTTTTATGTAATACGGACACATGTTTCATACTTCATACACCTTATCATAAGCAAATAAAATATACGTAAGAACTCATTTTGTTCTTACTTGAAAATTTATTTTTCACAAATATCAAGGACAATGTACATATATGTACATAGTAAAAATTTGTAAGTAGGTCAATGAAATAAAATAGGTTAAATTAATTTAAATTCAAAATGCTTTTATATATATCTGTGAATGTTTTAGACAGGATTAAATACATTTTTTACCTAGTTAGATCCCAATATGGCCTATGTGTAGCTTCGCCGTTTAGGCAAAAGCAGCCACCTAAGTCAACTATATATATATACATTTTCCTTGTTTTTTTCACAAATCTTCAGAAAAATTTTATTAAAAATTTTATTTAAGACAATACCTATGAAATCCATCATAAAACTTTTACTAATGTTCGTGAAATCAATCCAAGATATTTTTTTTATTTACACGAATTTTGTATAGTAAAACTCGTTACATTAATTCATTTTCCATATTTGCATTTCAACTACCGTCTCTATGAAACTTAAAAAAGAATTTTGTTTATTTTTTTTTTTTTTGTTTTTTTTTGTTTAGAATTTACGAAATGAAAACAAACAACCATCGATGATTTTCATGGGGTGTCAGTATACCTTTAACTAAGTTTCATTTTAAAAATTTGCAATTCTAAAGATACAAAATTCATTTAAAATTCAAATTATGATAGAAATTTCAACTTTTCCTTTTTCGTTTATTCTCTTTTATGTGAACTGTAGTGCGAAAGAGTGAAATTTTTTATTTAAAAGTGTTTGAGCCGTTATATGTATACTAATGATTTAATTAAAGCGTGCATGTTAATCTGCATAATTAGAAGTATTGTACAAGCAAATATGAATACAGGACATAATGAAATATAAGAGAAAAAAAATGAAGCAAGAAGAATTGTTTACTGAATATGAAATAATTGCTTTTTTTTAGTCGAAAATTTAAAAATCTCGTTGAATTGTTAACCTGCAAATAACTTCACATCATGCTACTTATGTTGATCAATTTATGAACTATTTTTTCAGCATAGTCGTGTGTATTTCAAATGGATTTTTCGTTTCATTCTTTTTCATTCAATTTGAATAAATTCATCTTTTACTTTTTGAGTGCCAATTTTATGTGCTATCAGAGTGATTAGATTATTTTACATGATTCAACCAAATCTAGCTAAAAATCGACTAAAAAGGGAACTATGATGTACCTGTATATTTTGTAAACGAAAATAATAAACACACACAAAAACAACACAAATCAAAAACATAAATGACACAATATTTTTATGCTCCATAAGAACCCACATGATTATGCTTTAGAAACAAATTACATATGTATATTAGTTTGTTTACATGGGTGAAAATATGATATCCTTTTTTGTTTTCATTTGTAACAGTTGTACAGATTGTTTCGGTTGTAAAAGCTAACCGCTAACCGCAGGTGATAGGTCATGTCGAGAAATAGAAAAATAAAATAAAATTATGTATATTAAAAAGAAGTCTATCATCATCCCCTACTATGCTATAGTGTAATTTTAAAAATTTTAGCGGATTAAACATCATAAATACATAAACTAAGGCATATACGTACAATATTTCAATATCATGTCGCATCCAAAAGTTATTTCAGATAATGTCCGTGCATGTCTCTTAACATATAAAAATTTTTAAATCGTCCTTGGTGGGTTTGGGCACGAAAATATATAAATTCGCCTTTTTTATAATAATTTTTTTCTATTTTCTATTTATTATATGGTCTATGTATGTACCTATCATCTAGGGAACGGTTGATACTCACAATTCACAACTAGAACATACTGTGTAAAGGATTACATACATATACATATGTATGTATACATGGTATATGATTCACATCATAAGCTGTAAAGAACTTAGTATGTCCTAACCATGTTGAGTTTTTGAAAACAAATAAAAATATTCTTACATATTTATTTTACACATGTATCCATAAGTGTATAGGACTTTTTGTTTATAATGCACTAAAGTTCAAATAAGTTCTGTGCATCACATGAATTAAAGTAAGTATTGCATTTTAACAAAAACAAAAAATAAAATAAAATAAAATAAATTATTATATCTAATACACACACATACGAGTACATGCATGAATTTCACTTTAGTCCTTGTTTTTTAGTAATAATTGTGCCAGATTTAACCATGCATATGACATTACTTACACATGTACGTAGAACACATATTTAAATACGTTATTTACTTATATGCAGTTTATACGAGTATGTAATGTTATGTAGAGGCATATGTATGTATATTTTACAGATAATAATGGTATGCATTATGCAAAGCATAAATTTCATAAATTTCTAACATCAATTGAAAAATATACATATGCGTTTTGTGTATGTACAAACATATATATATGTATGTACATTTATTAATTAAAGAACATTATTAAAATATATGACATACATCTATATACGTATGTTATCTCATACATACAAAAGTATGAGTGTGTACGAATATCGTTACGTATTTTGTATAAAAAGTCGCAGGATGTGAATGTATAATGTATTTGTACCAATAGAATCTTAGCCTAACACATGTTACACAATATATGAATTACTACACAAACAGCCAATATATAGTAAAATTTATTCTGGCTAAGTTAAGGACATCTACCATAAAATTGAATTTTTCTGCACAAAAGAAAAATAAAATTATATTAAACAAAACAGATTTATATTTTATTTTTTAAATATCTCCACTGCAGGTCCTATGAGCGCTTACATATAGGTATATGTGGTTTTTCCTGTATGATAATTTCGTATAAGAGTGTTTCATGAACAGTGTTATCAATTCCTAAAGTTTTTATACAACCCAGAATGAATTTTTCTAACTATCAATATACAATTATGCAAAATGGTACTACTTTTTGTAGTTTCCATAAGACAAAGAAAATATTCAAAAAATAAAGTATAGATGTGAAAACACATCCAAAGAGATTGTAAATAATTTATATACTGTATTTGTTTGGAAGCGTTGAAGCTTTCTAAAAGCATTCATTATTAAAATCAATTAAATTCCTAATTAAAACAAATTGAATTTATTTTTTCAAAACGTTCTCTCAATACCTCAGCCAAATAAATAATTCAAATATAAAAATTGAGGATTAGTAATTAAAAGTGAAATAAATTATAATTCTATCATAATTATTATGTTAGCTGCATTGCTTATTAAAATCCGTATTAACAAAAATGAATGAATGTTGATATAAATTTTTTTAGATTATCAATCTAATTTCATGAAAGTTTCCTGCTTATACTTGAGTGTTTTATGCAAAATTTAATTGAAATATGTATGTACATATATTTACCTTGTTCAAATTGACTACAACGTACTCGTTTATACATGTAGAGCATCACAGAGAAAAAAATCACAAACAAACAAAAAAAAAAGAAAAATTAATCGAATGTTCAAAAATAAGTAATTTATTTTCTACTTACAACCTTAAATCAAATTTTTGTTTTTTTTCTTCAAATTTAAAAGGAAAATAATTACTGCACGAAAAAAACGAGAAAATTTATTAACATCATTCTGAATATTCGTTTGAACAAAAATGTAAAAAAATAAAAAAAAAAATAGTTATGTGATTGATTTAAAATGTTCGTGCTTTATTTATGACATACAATAAGTAAAATATAAGTTTTATTAGAAATTATATCTTATATAAAAATGGATTATTCAATTTTGGAATTTAGTTCAAAATATTACTTGTATTTTTTGTTAATTCTTTTTTTTTTTTTTTACTTTTTGAAAAAATATTTTTCAATAATTTCCATATCTCCACAATGTAATGTATAATTTTTTGTTATTTTCGTTATAAAAAATTAATTTTGCTTGAATTGATATTGTAGATTAATTTCATTAACATTTTACAAGATATCTGTGATTGCAAATAAGAAGATTCTTATCGAATAATGTTTCTGAAGCACATTCCATACGAAATTTTATTAATCGTAATTTGATGATTAGGCCTTAGCTCAAATCGAGCTGTTGCGCTAAAAGGAATGAAGAAATAAAAGTGAATAAATTTTAAATCAGTTAACGAAAATTAAAAAAAAAAAAAAGAGAGACTATTGAATTTTTGTTATTGCCTGAATGCTCTTAACCTGACCCACATATGTATGTATGTAAGTAGAAATAACGATAATCATTTGGATAAGGTTCTAGAACCTGGTTTAGAACCTGACACATATTCGTTATAAACTGGCTCGGATATCATTGCAGTGTTATTCTCTTCATTAGGGTATGAATTATCAACTGATTTAAGACTTGCCATATTTCCATTACATACCAGTTTGAGTGATACCTAGTTGTTATCTTTTCATAATCATCGAAAAATCTAAAAATAATAAACATAGAAAAATTTCATTTTGGGCAAGTTAAAAAATGCACATCCATTGCTTATTTGATGCAAAATTTAGTTCAATATCATAATATGCTAAATGCCGCATGTCGTATCAAATATGCAATTATGCATTTTTGAACCCACTCTGCATTTCAATTTTAAATTTACAATAGTGTAGTTACTCTTTTATTAAAGTATTATAAAAGCTAAAAAATAGAAAGGCCAACTTCAAATATGAATTGAGACAAAAATAGGAGTAAAAAAGAAGAAAATATCAATACAAAATTTAATCACATGAATTCAAAAAGTCTAAGATATTTTTAATTGGAAAACTTTGAACATTCTGATACTTAAAAAGTAGTTTACGTTCCAAAAAAAAAAGCTTTTATTTTAGTTTTCTTTATAGTTTTTAGTTTCTTTTATTTTCACCTTAATTATGAATGTTATTAACAATTTAAAGTTATTTTAGATAAATTCTTCTATTAAAAGTTTTATTTTTCGTGTTGCTATTTATTTTATTTATATTTACTTAACATTAAAATTTATTTTAAGAAAATTTTAGTAAAATGCATGTATGTTATATGTATGTACGTTTTTTACATTAAGAATTCAAATAGTTTAAAAATGATTACATTAATGGAAAAAGTCTAAGCTTTATTACATAAATTGTTCTTGAAAGCTTTGAAGTAAAATTTGAAATTAAAATGTTTCTAATCTGTTAAAAAAAAAAGAAAAAAAAAAACATTTTGAAATCTTAAATCTTCTGTGGATAAATTCTGAAATGCAACTCCACTTATTTGATGCGATATCCAGCGTCTTATAATCTTTCATGTTTATCAATCATGTTGAATAACGTATGGCGTAATTTACAAAAGTACATGCAATTCTTTGAATTTCAAAAAAAAATTTATAAAGCATTCATCTTTGTAATTAAATGATCATTACCATCATCGGCACAACAGCCCGATGTGAGTCAGAGCCTAACTATTTTGATGATTTTCTAAAACAATTCTATCATACGTGAATCTATAGTTTAACGTAGATTGCGAACTAGTAAACTTGACCACTTGAACCCATATAAGAAAAAAGCTAATGGTACTTTTCCAAGCTGAGTGAATTTGGAGGATGTAAGACAGTGTTGCTTAAACCTATTATTTTTATTCTTATTCATTCTTGTGCGCCTGGCATCAAAACCTGGAACCAATTATTGTTTAAAAACGTCAATACTCTATCCACTGAATTACTGAACCCACAATCAAATAAATAACCCAAAATTTAAAACAATTTCCAACAGTTACTGATGTACGTACGTCATTAAAATATATTTAAAAAAACAAAAAAAAAATCTTTTCAAAACCAAAAATCAAAATCCAAAAGAAAAGTTGTATATGATATAGAGGAAAGAAATTTTCTTAATGTTCTATTTTCGTTATTTATTTTCATTATTTTATGTTTGATGTTACCCTCATCAAAAAAAAAGCAAATTTTTTTTTTTAATCTTTCATGGTTTGTTATTTTCCTTTTTTTTTTTGTTCTTTTAAAAATATTTTTGTTATAATTCAAACATAAATCCTTTATACAAAGAAAAAATCACTGAATGTCAAATAAAAAAACAAAAATCAAAATAAAAAAAATCAAAAATTCGTGTAGTACAATTTAGGATCGTACGTGTGCACACACACGTTCAATTTAAACAGAAAAAAAAAAAGAGAATAAAACGTATCAAGCAAAAACAACGTAACATTGGTAACAATTCATCATTCATCACATGAACATTAAATGAAGGCAATATTTTTATTTTCCAATTATTACACTGTTGTTATTTCTTTTCTGTCTAAAAATATGAAATTTCGATAAATTTACAACTTATTATGATTTTTTACTATTTTGGTTGAAAAACCCTTCTGCAACGAATACAGAAAAAAAATTTAAAAAAAAAAAAAAAATAACAGATCAAATTTATGTTGGTTTTTTTTATTTTTATTTTTAGGAAAGATATGAACAAACCAAAAATAATAAATTTAATGTATTAAAAAATTAGAGTAAATTGGGTTATCAAAAATATATCTACCATGAAATTTTTAAATAAATGAATGATATTCAGTTTTATATGTGGCCATGAAGTATTTCAACAAGTATTTGAATTTGAAAGTGGCATTTTTAAATGACAGAGCCATCACAAGAGCAAAATTCAAAATAATAACCAAATACATATATTTTCAATCTCTTAGAGTTAGAATTAGTTCTTAAGCAAAAGTTTCTTTTAACTGGCTTAAGTCGAATATGTTAGATTTTTTAATCGTGATCATAATACTATTAATCAAAGCTATGGTAGAACCATTGTCTGGAGGATAACATAACGTTGGAGGATCTGAGATGAATAGGGGCCCATTACATAAATTACATATGCATGTATATAAAAATTTATACACACATGTAAGTATGTGTGGAGGCAGAACATATAGCGGCTAAAAATTTGTTTTTCCGCCATTATTCTTAATTTAGTAAGTTTTGTGGACACTGTATATGTATGTCAGTTTCAATATCATCTTCATACTAGGCTTTTTGTTCAAAATACATCTATTATTCCACGATACTGTATACCACGATCGATACCAATACCACGATATATGTATATAAGTATATACCTACACCATACATCTGTCACATTTGTACAAATTGTACTAATTCCGAGGTTATGCCAAGTTTAAAAATTTTTTTCAATGAAAATCTAGTCATATTTTACTTAAGCTTTTCAATTAAAGTACAGTATAAATTTTTTTGTTTTTGTTGGAAAATTAATTAAAATCAAATCAATAACAACAATGATGTTAGACAATAATATATTTGAATGAATGAATAAACTAGCTCAACATACTTAGAATCATAAACAAATTAATTAACTTTAACAAAATCAAATTACAATAAGTAGAATAATTTAGATCGAAATCATTAACACAATATACGGAGTACATACATATGTATATGAATACGTTCGTGTGTGTTACAATCGATAGCGAATGTGTATAATGAAATAATTTAAATGAAGTGTCAGCATTGCATTATGTGCTTTTACATTTACTCTCAATTAATTAAATTGTGAAATTGTTTTTTGAATAAACAACAACAATAAGCCTATAACTAATACTTAGTACTAACATAGTACACAATGAAATCAAACATATATAATGTTATCATAACATAATGTAACATTTTGTGTACGTAATAGTTTTCAACTTATAAAACTCAAATTATAGTAGTTTTATTTTTAACATTTAGAAATTAAATTGATTTTTATTAAAATTAATTTTAAATAACAAAAGAACATTTTGATAATAAACAAAAAACTCATTAATGGCTATCGGAAAGATAAAATACGTATACTCGATTACCGGTACATTCATATTTACCTCATGAAAACAAAAATTTTTGTGACAGTTATGTAAATAAAATTTAATTAAAATTTAATTAAAACATTTGCAAATGATTTCAATAGAAAATTCAATGGTAAAAAGATTTTATTAGCTTAAATATGATGTAATTTTGAGTTTAGATGTTTAGATGATCGAAAGTTATATTAACGTGAACCCATAGAGCCCATGGATCCATATGGAACCTATGGATCCGTATAATTTGGGAGAGGCGTAATGAGAAGAAACTGTAACAACATTATACAAAAAATGTAAAAAATATGTATTGTACATATATAGGTATAAAAGGCGGACATCAAGTCCACCGCAGTGAATTCGAGTTGGCTGAGGATTAAATTGAAAAATTTTTTAACTATCTGACCATCTAAGAAAATTTTTTCAATTTTACTTAAAACGTTTAATAAATATAGCCCGATTGAATATCCTTAAAATTAACATATGATAATCTGATTTCTAGTCAGACCTGACATCTCATGATGACGCTGTAAAAGGAAATGTCCTCCCAATCAATTTACATTATACAAAACATTTCAGTGTAAAAGTAATTTTTTTCTCAAATTCAGATACAACTTTAATTCTTATAAAATAATTAAATATTAAAGTAATTAAACAAAATTGAAAACAAAAAAAAAAGGAAAAATTAAAGAAAATCCGAAATTGTACTTCAAATGTTAAACAAAACGTATTGTACATTAGTAGGAGTATTACTTAACTTTTTTCTTTATTTTATTAAGAGGATGGCTATGAACATGTTTTTTTATTTTTTGTCTCTTTTTCTTGCCTTTTTTGTAAAACACTAACAATCCATGGATACCATTAATCAGAATTTATGGTGTTTCGAATATTTTTCCCTATAGATATAAACATATGTGTATTTTATTTCAACTAATTCACAAATTTGTAATTTGGTTCATAGTTTGTGTTTGATTTCCATGGATATTATTTATTTTTTTTTTATTTGTAGATAGCTTTCACATTATTAATCGAAATATATGATAATACATTTCGTATATAAAGGAAATAAAAATCTTTTTCTACAATCATACACATGTTAATACAATTTATCTCAATTTCTCTTGATTATGTACTGATTCTTATATAATCATTATATTATATATATTATAAAAAAAACGAAAGTACCATTGAGTGGGTTTTTTTTTTGTTTTGTTTTTTGTAGTTTCCTTGCCTCACATTTTCTTTTTGTTCGAATGTATCTTAGCTTAGTCAGTTATAAATCTTACTCACATTTGAAACATAAACATCAATTATTGACCAAAAAATCTCCTGTCAAAACTAAGAAATCCGTATTACCTTAAGCGAATGACTGGGAAATAAAAAATGTGAAGAAAATTCTGTACAAAGTTATAAAGTTGACGTCACTAATTAAAAAAAGTCACTTAAAGAAGTGAAAAATGAATTTCCTAAATTAATGATGTTATACTTTCATGATTCTCGTGAACATGTAAAAAGGCTTAAAAACTGTAATATTCTCTCTTTTTACATAGTAAAATTTCCACAAGATTTTCGTAATATGTATAGCAATATTTTGCTCATAATACTCAAGTCATATGGATGAGAGAACTGAGGTGAGATGTACAACAAGTAGCCCATAATAAAAATGGGATGACTAATAACTTGACATCAACTACATACATATTACGAAAATTTCATGGAAATCTTACTGCATAAAACTCCCCACTAGAACTATTTTCACGGTCACGACTTAAAACTTTTACTTGAGAAGGAAATGGTTTTCTATCTTTAAAATAAGCTCCTAGCGCTTTAACATTAAAATCTAATGTAGACGCGCTCGAAATCTTGACTAATTGTAAATAAAAATTTATGTTTGAATATTTCACTGATTCGAATTTTCCCGTACAAACGTTTGTATTTTTAAATAAAAACCAATTTCGAATTGTATAAATTCAAAATGGTACAAATTTTCAGCTCAAAAATTTTAACTAAAAAAAATGTATGCATAGATAAAATATCATAAATAAATTATGGCAATAAAGAAAAAATTAAACAAAATGAAATATGTACATACATATGTATGTACTGATGTCCTAAGACAGTAGCGGAACTATCGTACAACAGAACCCGCATAGTGAGGAGCTTAAGCTGAACAATGCAATATAATTAAATGCATTGTAATTAAAAAATATTTCTTTTACTAGGGTTACAAAAATGATATTTTGCGGGGCAAAGAGGAGGCCGAACATTTATTATTCCGCCACTGTGCTAAAGTTTAGGTACATACACATACATATGTATGTACATATCTGCGTGTACGAAATGTAAATGGTTTATAATCTTCACGTTAAAACAACCATAAATATAATCAAATTTATGTGTATATCGTATGAATGCAAACATACATACATATATGTATGTGTAACCATCAGATGTAACGTACACATATTCACATATTGAACAAACATATGTATATACATATTTGCATATACAACAATATATTATGAAAATGTTGTCATTATAATAATTTTATTTCATGAGAACGTACACCTGATTTTGTTAAAACATAATTTAAAAAAGAAAAGCACAAAAAGATTATATTATTCGTACATACAAACATACATAAGTGTGTTTTGGCGAATATGAAAATAAAAATAACCCCAAAATTAATTAAAATTTGAATTGAAGAATTTATTTTAAAAGAGCTTAATTAAAATTATATTGGTCTTTTTTTTTTTTTTTTTAATTTTAATAAATTGAAAAAAGAGGCTGAAAGAAAATTGAAAAAAAAAAGCGGAAAATTTCAATAAAATTCAAATATGCGAATGAGCCATGCGTTTTCATTTAAGACGAAACATGGCAAATAAGATTTTCAAGATTTACCAAGGATGTCTCAAAATCAGTGTCATAAATTAAATTTTTCTAAATATTACAAACTGTTTTTAGTAAAAAATCATCCTATACCTCCCTCTCCCCCATCTAAAATTCATCTTTTCAGAAGCGAATTGAAAATTTCAGGCATGGATTACATAACGTTATATGACAGGTTATATGTACATATACATATGTTGTGAACCACTAGACGTGTTTGACCCATTTCTAATGGAATTTAAAGCTGAAACTTAGATCTTGCTAGTGAGATCAAGTAAATAATCCGTATACAACTTTTTATATACGTGTTTCATCTAAACGAGAGTATGTGTATAATCAATCGACCACTTCATTTGTACATACATACGAGTACATATGTACATATGTACATGCCACTCTGACAACATGAAAATCGTAAAAAATTCTATACAGAATATTTATGATGTTATGATAAGATTCAGTTATTTATTTGCATTTTTAATTCTTCAAAATAGCATTTGCAAATAGCATCGTGTACGTATGGGTACTGTAAATAAAATGTAAAATTCATATTTGCATGAAGTTAAATTGTTACAATATTGTAAGCATACATAAATATAAGATTTCTGAAGGATTAAATATAAATTTACAAATTTCTGTTCTTGACGTTATAAATTAAAATTTACTTAATGGTATATAAAATTCAATTTCAAATTTTATACGTTATGAGTATGAATGAGTGTTAATATGTACATTAAAAGTAAACAAGTAAACAAGAAAATGTGTTTAAATTGATTTTAATGAGTTGAAATATATGTAAACAAGAGTACACAAACAAACAAATATTCGTAATTTAACATGTGTGTACATATGTATGTATGTATGTATGGGGACCTGGAGGTGAATTTTTATGTTTTCATACAGAATTTTGTAAATATGTAATGCTGTTATCCAATAAATACAAAATCATATAAATATGAGTTAGGATTTATTGATTCCAACAGGACATGCAAATATGTATGTACATATGTATGTATTTATACAAATAAGTTTAAAGCGTATATATTTGGTGGACCTTGCGTATATACTTACATATATGACTATGACAAATATATACGACGGATAAATTTGGTGGATATATCATATGTGTTGACCTTTATACAATGTAAATATAATAAAGATAAAAAAAGGACGCTTTTATATGTTTAATTTTCATATACGTATGTATGTATATGCACGTACAATTACATCCCTTTTTTGTTACTTTGACACGTGTAATACATGGGTGTTAATTTTATGTACGATACGTATACACATATAAATCATATGAGCAAATAAATTTAACTTTTAAATTTTATCATTTAGTTTATTTAAGAGCCGGTATACTTTTTGGGGCGCTTGGTGCAGGGACAATTTTCTCAGCAAAACTAGAACATTTTTTTTAACCTATCTGCGATAAGAATAAGTATATACATACATACATATGTATGTACGTTTTCTGCACTGCAAATAGTATATTAGAATTAATAAATCAGTACATGCTTACAGCAACTTGCCAAAAATTTGAAAATACCTACAAATATGGAATGTATTCACACAGCAAAGTGTCATTTTCTTTAGCGTAGAATGCTACATCTAAAATTACAAATTCGATTTATAACAAAAATTAATTTTCTTGATTTTGTGCTACTTTTTATTTTATTGTATGAGATGTAGAGGTAACCATGGATCACATGTACGCCTTATACGTCTTGGTTTATTGTAGAAAATAACATTAATCATAACAAAATTATTATGAATCTCATGAGTTTTCTCTTTGTTATGCCTTTTATCATCAAATCTTTTTAATGTTGGGTACACACATGTACATATAAAAGTATGCATACCTACATAATATATTGTGAAAAATTTATGTTTTTTTTTCACCATTCATTTAACATCCTTTTTACTTACTTTTCTGTCTGTTTTAATTTTACATAATTTTTATTTTTTTATCCCCTTTCCGAATTTTTAGTAAATTCTCTTTTGTCCTTCTTTTTACGCGTAATTATCCTTTTTTCTCCAATTAAAAATTCTTTTCATATACATTCAACACGATACATTCAGGACTATTCTGATCGTATTTAACAGATTTTACTAACTTGAAATTCAACTAACTTTTATATAAAATTCGTAAATTTTGTATAAAAATTAACAGAATGTAATTAATTAATGTGGTACGACCAGAATAAACCCTGATTATTATAATTATATGAAAATGAATATAAAACTGTGTACATAAGTATGTACAGATCCTTTTTTATTTTATCTCAGATAATATAATTTGGTATAACTTTAAAGTTACTAGTATTATTGTGTGTTTCTGAATCACACATGTACCGCAATTTATCTAAAATATGTAACGTATAGGTAAAGGTAAAAAGTAGATTGCATAAACAGTATTATACGATTGTATCTATACTAGGCTGGGAGGAATATATCTTTTTTTTTTTTTTTTTTGAATACAGAGAACAATCGCAAAATTAATATTAATCATAAAATTATCATAAAAAATAGAAAAACAAAAAGAAAAATACATTTCTTCCTGTGAACAATTTTTTTATTTTTTTTTTATTTTATTTATTATCTGCGTTTTCTTCTGTATTCTAAAGGAAAAATTGCTGCTATCACATTATGTACATATATTAAAAGAATTTTGATGAAAAATTGAATTTTGTATCTAAACAAAAAGTCTGTAATAAGAATACGAATAACAAATCGAAAAAAAAAACAATAATAATTCCATTTGATTGGCTTTAATGATATTACGTGTGTATGTACATGTACATGTGTGGTATAGTTTGTACAAAATCCGATCAACTTTTTTTACACAGGTTTTCATTTGTGTTAGTGAAGATTTCGTTTACATGATATGTATTTCTTGATATTCAAGCTATATATACTCCAAAAATGAGGAAATCAGTGGGATTGAGGAAATGAGGAGTGTTCATTTAAAATCTTCACTTACATAATCTTATGACTTTGAAGACAAAGAATATTTTTGGATAAGTATTTCTTCTGCTGCGCATACGAAAGTGATACATTACGATTAATTCAATTGATTTTGCACACACTATATACACGTTAAAGTATTTCTTTTATTTTTTTAAATGTTTTTATTTCATCATGCCCAGGTTGTCTCAGAATAAATACCACTATGTAAGTTTTTAAATTAACACAAAGCACATTGTATATTTTAAGATAATATCCTCCGACACTTTGTTTGAAAGTGTTTTTATGTTATCAGCGGAAAAACGTTTCATACGAAAATTTCAAAGGGTTGTACATTTAAAAAAAACGCTTCTAAAATTTGAGCTTTCGATAGATTTTATTTGATTTTGATCAAATATTCATTATTGGAAAAGCTTAAATTTCAATTTTAATTTGTATAATATGTTATTTAAGTAAAGAGGACTGTTTAAATAAACATCTGAATTTCCAATTAAACAGACTGAACAACATTTATCCAGAGACACCTTGACTTCTGTATAAATTCATAGATACATACATATGTATGTATTTACGTACATATTGTGCGTGTATATTATTTTTGAAGTGAAAAAAAGGTTATGTCTTTAGAACGTACAGAACCAAAATTTATATTTTACGCTGTGTAAAAACAATCTATATTTATTATGTACATATGTATTTACACATTATGCGTATGCAATGCTTGCGAAGGTTTGTCAAAAGGTTCACATTTATTTGACATTTTTGGTTTGTACATAAGTTTAAAAACGTCGATAATCTTGTCAAAAATTTAACGACCACTTTCTATTACATAACTAACAGTGAAATCTGATATCACTGTTCGTAGTAAAAATGTAATCGAATTTGCGTTAACAATTCTAACAAAGTGAATTTGTTTTAGCTTTGTTAAATTGTTTCAAAAACTGACGTTTTCCAATTCACCTAAATAAAAAATGCTTAGCCTGTTTGTACTTTTGTCTAATCTAAAATAAAGAAAGCAAACTTTCTAAACGAAACGTTAGCTACAGAGCTAATCAGCAGGTAAAATCAAACAAAATAATATTTCAATTTATGCTATCAATAACTTTGTTTTGTCTTGTGATATCCGAACACTACATGAAACATTTTGCCTAAACCTCGTAGTACTACCCACCCACATATTTTATAGTATGTGATATTTAATAAATATGTAGATATGCTGTATAATACGTTGAGCAATTTGTTATTCCCTCATTCATTTATTGGAATTTTTAACAAGGATTAAATATACATATACGTACATAATACAAACGATATACATATGTGTGTCTAACAAGTTGTTTTCGGATACAATTGTATCTATAGTATAAAATAAACGCACATTATATATTTAAAAAATCATGTATGCTTTTCTAGGTGTATAAATGTGTGTTTATACAATTTCACCTAATTTATAAAAACCATCTCTTTTTTCATAAAGGAAATGACTATATGAGAAGGATTATTATATAATACGCTATACGTATATATAAGAACATTTTTTAGTGTTTTTCTTTATGCATTCAATCATGACACATGAATGGATCAACAATTTATTGTGATAAAACATGTTTTTTTCTTTTTTAGGGATTTTTCTTACTTGTGTTTGATTTCTTTCATCAGTGTTACAGACATACATATGTATGATGAAATCTATCAGATTAAAAGTAATTTATTAAAGAAAAATCTTATCAAAATAAATCCAATAAAAGAAATCCATATGTTACATATATACTTAACTTTTATCTACTTTTTATGTATATATTTCATTTTTACACAATTATTTCAGCGATATTGCAATTCATGAAATATTTTTATAATATGTATTTTTAAGATCAATTATAAGTGTTTGATAATTAATTTAATTTATGATTGTAAATTTAACAGTGAAATAAATTTGAATTTTCAAATAATATTGTGTATCAAATTCCAGCTTTAATTTGTGTAGTATCAATACCAGAAATAATACGTATACAAGACTGGTTGAGTAGATAGTATTACTCCAAATCACTCGCTATACATGTACAAAAACTCTTAATCTCCCATAAATTGGAAGTGGTATGTTTTGGTAAAATTGGAGTCTAGAATGATTTTTGCTAGAATCTTTCAGAAAAATAAGTTGGATGATATTTAGATACCTTGTACATGCAAGCAGAGTATGTCTGCATATTGATATCGTCATAAAGTTCTAATACATCAGTCGAAAAGATATTACCGATTGATTAACTAATATTTACGAGACAAAAAAAAAGA
Organism: Anthrax anthrax; assembly: GCA_963971155.1. NCBI lineage: Eukaryota > Metazoa > Arthropoda > Insecta > Diptera > Bombyliidae > Anthrax > Anthrax anthrax. The sequence continues at coordinate 21,181,291 of OZ020122.1, forward strand.
AAATAAATTTTCTTTACCGCTTGTACTTACTTTCATATTAATTAAATTAAATTATTAAATTTTTTTTATGTTTAAAATTTAAATGAAAGATATTTTATTACACATTCATATGTATGTTTCACGACGGGTGGGGGATACAATAAGCTTAACAGATAAAGCTGTGTTGTCGAGGTAATCAATGCTCATCTCATCCTCAGCTTACTAACATACATACATACATATATATATGTATAAATAAGTACTAAGTATGTATATATGTTCGTACTAATGGTTATTGCCATTGTATCTCACAAGTTAACTTAACCCAAAAATATATAATTTTCTTTTTTCTAATTAACTTTTTACAAAAATGAGAAAAAAAAAATGTTCATTCTTGTTTTATACTTTATAATGTTATATTTTCGCTTATTATAACTGTCATTATATTTATGCTTCCGATTACATATGTATTTAAAAACAGACTTTAATATAATTAAAAACATCATACATATACACATAATATTTTATCCATATACGTGCTATAGATACAACTTATCTCTGTTATAATGAGTAATTATGAATAAAAAAAAAAAATAAAATGAAATAATTTTAATGTTAATTTCATGTAAATTTTAGATTATATACATACATATATACTGGAAAAGGAGATTTTTTAAATGTACTGTAAAAACTGTAAAAAATTTAATATCATAATAAATAAATAAATTATGTAAATTAACAATAACCAAATGGGGATATTATGTAACCTTGAATTATGTCATTATATAATAAGATTTCGAGATGATTAGCGAATTTTTATTTGGTATTATATAACAAGATACATTGCCATAAAGTAAAGATATGTATGTATGTGCGATTAAATTGCATATCGGCGTATTAAATCTTTATGAATGAAATCCTTTTTATACAACACACACACATGAATTCTCGTATATGTAAATATATGATTTTATAATGTAATTTTTACATTAATTAAAATTTTAAATTTTAAACAAACAAAATTTAAATTTTCATCATTATCACTTTTCTGTGATTCTTCGTTGAATAATTTATAATTTTTATGACGTCATATATGAGAATTGGGAATGATTTTATTACAAAACTATAGACATTGAAAAAATTTTAATGTAAGATGATGGTTGAAAAAATTTTCCAATTCGATCCTTATAGGCAACTCAAGTCCACTTCGATGGACATTTTTTAATAAAAATGAATGTATTTTAATAAATGCATGAATGGATTTTAAATAACTTAACGTAAATTCAAAAAAAAAAAAAATTTAAGCTATTGTAACAGTCATTTATAATGAATTTATGTATACTTACCCTGTATCACTTCGTGGATATTGATTAAAATATGTTTCGGGTGTTACTAAAGTTCGTATCTCTCCTACAACAAGAAATGTGAAAATAACGAAAACTCCGAAAAATTTCATTTCGAATAAAAATAATATAATAAAAAACTTTTTTCAAGTAAATTTTAACAATAAAACTTCAAATAAGTAACTGATAGCATTTAAAATAAATCGAAACGCTTTTATACAATTGATTCTCATTCAACAAATTGGTTCAAATTTAAAAGAAAAAAAAGTGAATTGAATTCAAACATGTTTACGACACAAAAGATTATTCTGTAAATATTCATGTATGTCCAATTAATGTTTAGTTAAAAAACACTGGTAATATTTAGGTACGTATCTTCATAAACACTATTTGTTAAAAACATAAAACATGGTAAACACAAATATCTGTTTATTAAACACGTTGGTACAGTATGTTCCATTCAAACATTATTTTTTTAAAAATTTTCATTTTGTTTTTTTTTTTTGTATTTTTTAAATAATTAAAAATATTTATTTTACACTGAATTTAATATGTATCTGTGTAAATTCTGGATTTATTTTCAAAATAAAGATTTTACAGTTGATTACACATGACTGCTTTCCTTATTTAAAAAAACACAAATATTTAAGTTTACATAAAATTTTGTCTGTTAATATAAATTCGTTAAATATTTGAAAATTACCGTTAATAAAATTACAGTTATGTAAATACGAGTATATGTATGTACATTGACAACATTTGTCTATTTGTTAAACATATTGGAACATATGGCCTAATTTAAATATTATTGTTTTTCAGATTTCTAAGAATTTTACATGGAAAAATTAAAAATATTTATTTTACAATGATTAATGTCAACAGCCTTTCTCGGGCCCTTGCCAAATACAGTCCAAATCGGGCCCTTGCTGACTCCAGTTTTTTCCTCCAATTCTCTCGGTTCAATGTGGCTGTTTTCCAGTTTCTTATCTCTAGTATTGTTTATAATAGTAAATAATGGAAAGAAAAAATTTATTATTTTCACATATGTATTTATAATTCTGACTTTCAGAAAATAATAAATAATACCACATTTATTAAATTTTAGCTTAGCAATATAAAAGATGCAATGAAAAAAACACTTTTTAACCGTTTAAAATTTATTTTTATGGAAGACTATTAACACATCTGTGTCACAAAATATTTTATTAAATTGATATTAAATGCTTTTGAATATTCGTAATATGTGACGCATACCCAAACCCGGGTGATTTAAAAAAAAAAAAATTTTTTTTTTGAAAATTTCGAATTCAGTGATCATAGCACATAACAAAAAATAATAATAACCGGCCAATTTAAAATTTTTGATTGAATGGAATAAAAGGATACACTAACATATTAGCACATACACATACATATGTATGTATGTGTGCAAAATATTTGAAAATAAAAATAAAAAAGGAAACAATGAGTTAGGAACAAATGACTTCATGCGTACGTTAAAGTTTATTTCCTTTAAGCAGTAAAGGACATGATTTGTTATATATTTTTGCATATACACGGATACACTTTTATTTTGTAACTGATATAAAATGAAACATATGCGTACAATACCTAAAAATGAATAATGTATAAATATTCAAATATAATTCAAATTACATGTCTTTCCATTTATAGGTTGTCTCAATATTGATATCATTTAAACTATTTTTCTGAAAGTTCAGACTGTTTCTAAAAGAAAATTGTTCTATATTTCTTCATTTTGAACCATCCATCCCCTCTGAGATATGAGAGATTAGATATTCTTAGGCATGCACCAGATATAAAGGAGACAATTAACTGAAATATGAATTTTTCAAATATGGCGTCTTAGAAGGCCTAAAACATATTTTCGCTACGAACAGTCTGAACTTTTAAAAAAAAACAGGCTGAACAGTGTATATTCTGAGACACCATAGCATAGCCAAGTATAAAATGTCTTGTCCTAGAGTATAAATTCATCGGAAGGGACATAAAGGATCACATGTGAAAACATTAAGAAAAATTAAATCAGTTGAAAGTTATCCAAATTTTTAAATTATATACGGCACGTGGCACGTGTTGAAATGTTTAATTTAACGGCGTGTAAATTTAGAGACAAATACTTACATGTCATGTATCAAATAAATAAAATTACATTAAATTGATTATTTTGATTTTAATCCTTTAGTTTCGCAGCATCTTTTAGTTTTTCAAAATGTGACATTGGTACAAATTTTTTTTTTCCTGGCAGAAAACGATTGAATAGATAAGTGAGTTTCATGACTTTATTATATTTATTTTAGTCCTATCATGTAAATTAAATTTGTGTTCTCTACTGAGATCTCAGTGGTTTGTAATACACATAATCATGTAGATCAGGTTGTATAAGGATATAGTATGAATGAAATGAAATAATCGATATACTCGAATGTATAATTTTGGGATTGCAGTAAAAGAAACAAGTTGAGCAACATCCCAATTCAGCTTGAGCCATCCCGTATTACGATGTTTTGCTATACGGTAATTTTGCTATAGGGATATACACAATTAAAAGGATTCAAGGAAAAATTATAAAAACAAATAAAAAAGTCGACAAAAAAGAATACATCGATAAACGACGATAATTCGATATTCCTAGGCATAGTTCTAGGTCCGAATATAATAAAATTATTATGAAAAATCATATTCATAATTTGACCTTGACCGAGATTAAACTGTTGCTATTATATTTAGTGCGCAATCTTAGTAAAATGTCGTTTCATTTTTTATATCAAAACACATAAAAATATAACAAAAAAAAGTTTAAAAAGTTACTTAATTAATTATATCAAACTGAATTAAAAGCAAATTTCAATTTTTTCGTAATCTTTTATTACCAATACTTCAAGAACAGATGTAAAACTCATTAAAAAAATTTTTCATTTTTTTTTTTTCATTTTTCATTGCTTTTTTTTTTGTTTTCTTTATTGTAGTTTTTCCTTTGTTGAAAATACGAAAGAAAATGGAATATAAATGTGTAAAAAATATTCGAATGTTCAAAAACAGATGTTGGCTAATTAGTTAATAGTCCAGTTATTAATTTTAATTCAAATGAAAATGAAAAAACAAAAAAACGAAATGAAACTGTACGATTTTTCTTTTTAAATTTATATTCGTACATATTAAATGCGTTTGCCAATAAAATCCGTTTTAATTTAATTAGAAAATTTTACAAAGGACAAAACAATGAATATTTTAAACTTCCTTATTTTATTTATTTATTTTTTCAAATTACGTGTATGGAGTATGTATTGTTATTTTTGGCATACAGAATTCTTTTATTTAAGAGTTTAGTAGTAATCTAATCTTTAGGCCAGTAAATGAGTTTATTGAAAAACGAAAAAAAAATTTAATGACGTCATAAATTTAGTACGATTACAAAATGCTTTTATTGATGACATGTACACATATGATTGCCGACCTACAATTCAATATACAATCAATTATTATCGAATTCCATTATCATATTTTAGCTTATTATGACTGATACATGGTATTGATTCTACCCATTAATGATTTTAAATGGATGCCTTAGAGTGCTTATAAGAACATGTATTTATGTCCTTTTCCTTCGGTTTTTCTTTTGTAATTTTTGTTTAGTGCACTGCACTGCAGTGCAGATGACATTACAGAACGCAGCCATAGTTTCGAATTTGTAGATATCATTGAAAGACAAAGAAATCATTATAGGGATATTTTACAAAAGTTTTAATTTAGTTTAATGCAAAAGTTCACAAATCAAAATAAATATGTTAATTTTTGTTTTTTGCGATTTTTTTTATATAGCAACAGCCTTCGGAGCTTTGATATCTCATTTATAAAAAAAAGTAATTATATCGTGTTTACGTACATGAGTACATACATATGTATGTACATGTATTGAAAATATTCAAAAGTCATTTAAAAAGAGAATATTTATCCTATCTTCAAAAACTCATCACTGCTTATTTGATGCGATATTCAGCCTAAGGTCATAGTACGCTGAGTATCACATAAAATAGGCAGTGATGCGTTTTTGAAGATAGTCTTAATCACAGCATCTTGTTATCCATCGTCGCTTAACATTTAGTCGTTCGGATTATTTTTTTTAATATCAATAATTGATCGTTTTTCGTGTTTTATCCTTTGATTGATTCAAAAAATTGTTATTTTTAAAATAGACAAGTAAACTATGTTTTGAAGTTTTTGTCTCATTTTTAATTATTTCATTTTGTTTTTTCATTTTTTGTATTTCACGATAGTCATCCAATTGTGTAATTCTATGATGTTTTCGATCATGATACAATTTAGTTTTCCCATTACTTCGATCCTGATTATCTATATTTGTGTCATTTTCATTCATTTGAATACTTTCAATTGAATTTTCCTTACTTTTCATTTTAATGTCATGATTTAATGATGGTCTAATTTTGCTTGATTTTATTTTACAACTTCGATTCAATTCCAATTTAGTTTTTTGTTCCCCGTTTAATTCTGATTTAATCAAAGGATTTGACTTAATTTTAAGCAATTCTGGTAGCAAATGACAATAATCCCTTTGATATGTTGTTAATAACCAAATTTTATTATTTTCATTTCTTTCATGTAAACATAACGGATGTACTCTTGTTGTTATATCAATTTTTTTTAATTTATGTAAGCTACTATTTTTTATACCACAAGGATATCGAGGAAATTTTGGCCATTTATAATCATTTAAATATGTTGTAACCAATTTTACCATTATTTGATTTTTAATTTTTGTGTTTTATATTTATTTAAAAGAAAATAAAAAAAAATGAGTTTGATTAAAAGTGTGTAAATTCGAAGTTTAATTAAAAATTAAAAATAATACAAGTATGTATAACAAAATAAAATGGTTTCACTCTGAACTAAAAAAAAAAAAACAATCGAATTTGTGTCTAAACGGTCAAAATTAAAATGATTGCTATCGTGGATTGCTACCATGTTGCAACGGCACGTTTGCTACATACATATTCATAAATTGCATGTAAATGATGAAACGTACTAAAGCAGTCCACACACATGCAAAGGGAACGCTGCAGAAGCGAAGGGAAGTTATGAAGATTTCATAACATGAGTACAGATGATTTTTTTTAGAATAAAAACAAAATTACAAAAAATAAAACACCATTGAAAAGTACACAAAAAATGTTGATCTTTTACTTATTAACTCTGTTTATTTTTTATAATACATTTTGCCTAAATTTGACTACAATGTGTTCAAAAAAAAAAAAAAAAAATTTATCCTAATAATCATAATAATAACCAGGGCTGTTTTGGTCATATTTAGCAGAATATCTAAGTAGCGAAATCTGCTAACTACAATCAGAGTAGCCCTAAATAACACACATATGTAAATTAATGATCCGGTTGCCAATCGTGCTTATCGATCTGGTCTATAGGTTCTCTAACAAATTTTTTGTTATTTCCATTGTTTTCTTATTTTAATGATTTCATAAGTGCAAAATAAGAGTATGACATGTGTAGGACCTTTAAATAAACAAATTTAAGAAAAACAGATAAAATTACTTTTATAGATAATTACTGGAATTTATCAAAAAAATTTTCATTACGGTATTTCATGTGTTTCTTACTTTAATGAAAACATTATATGTCATTTCAATTTTTAATATTCCACCAGCGTGTATTACAATCGTTTTAGTACAGCGTTGCATAAATATTAACAATAATTGCCCAGATTTTTTATTCAAATTATAAATTTTACCCTCAAATGCTTTGGCCAGCAAATTGTTTGACTGAAAAAAGAAGGAGGAATTTTAGCATTTAATTAATTTATTTGTGGGCACATTCAGAATTGTTTACCGATAAACTGACATCGTTAACAACTGAGCATGGTATCCACACTTGAAATGCCATTATGAGCAAATACAGCAATTTTGAAATAAATTCAGATGACATTACAGGGACCTATAAAAACAAAACAAAAAATTCTAAATTTGTTCTTTAGGTGCCGTAGATTAGAATTAGAAATTCGTACCGTAGCTAATTGAAACATGGTCATGCATAGTATTAGAACAGCACATACAACTTGTACAAATATTGCATTCGTAAAAATATGTTCAATTTGCTTTTTGAATCTGTTACAGAAATACAAATTTTGTAATGTACAGAAATTGTAAAAGAAATTCACTTAATTCATGTCTTAAGGTGGATGCATACGAGTAGTAGCACAAATGTATGAACTGAAAACGTACAGTTCAATTTGTTTTCATATAACATCAAGTGCTACTCTCCTGTGCATCAACTACATATATAGTACATATAGTAACAATGTGCATTCGTATATCTTGTCTACACAACGGCTACAATTCAGTTAAGTTTATAGGCAAGAGAAATGTGTCGGATGCTAAAAAAGAGATTGAGATTAATGTCGCAAACTAAAACCCGCTGATTAACTCAATCTTGTCTATTTTTTTTCTTTTCTGAAATTGAAACCGTTGTGCAAATATAGGGTGAATTTGGAAACGCCCATTACAAATCAATCAAATATCGCGAATCAATATCAAGAATTCTGAAATTTTTAATCACACATAACCTATCTTATCGTTACGTTTTTAAATTTATGCAGTCACGACATCAGCGTTTTCGAATTCATTCCTATTTAAATACCGTATTTCTTACTCGATTAAAATCTGATGAAAGCGAATACACTGAATAATTTGATCATAATTAATTTTGTGATTTTGCTGATTTTCCTCATTTTTGTTTCGATTCTGTGCTATTCGTGTTTCATAATCATCATAACAATTGCCAATGTTTGATATCTGTTCGCCCAAACGCAATAACTGTGCATTCAAATGCATTATTAAACCAGATAACAATGTATCCGTTGAACAATTATTAAGTAAACTGTAATATATTGCTGTCGTTTGATACGTTAACGCAATTAAATAATTTTTGTCAGAATTTTTTACATCAAATGGAAACCATTCATTTGTTGGTAATTTATGTTCTTTCAAATTTATAACTGCTAGTAAAATCCATAAAAATACTGTGAACAATGAACTTAAAGTTATTATTAAAAAAAATAATACACTTTTTAGCATCGCATCTTTGATAAATCTGTGAATTAAAAAGAAAACCATACATATAATTAAAACATTATTATTTACGGATTTATACGGATTATCACAGACTGAATGTGAATCATATCGTAACCTGTGTACATAAGAAATTAAATCAAGAGTCAGTCATTGCGGGTTGAAACCCTTAAAAGATAAAGATTAAGGTAAGATTGGGTCGACTCAATTCAATACAGTCTTTTGATTACAAAATCTTCCGTTCATATGAACTGTTTATAACCGAATCATTCTTTCAAAAAACCTAATATCAAAAATTGAAAGTATAAAAAATTAAAAAGATGAAAATGATACAAGATTCCCATTACTACATGCCATAGTTGCAAGTCTAAATTCAAAAATGAACATCCTCCAGTTGTTCCTCCATGAGAAGAAACAAAATCTTAATAGTGTTTAATTTTTTATGAACTTTCAAATTAATCCTTTAAAGCATAAGGAAATCAAGGTTAAATGATCGCAACTCAAATTTTATGTTTAAGACTTTGTTTAAAACTTTGAAAAACATTTAGATCATACATTACATACATAAGTATGTAGTTCGATCATAAATTTATCGCGAAAATATTGAAAGGATACTGTATGTAAAATTGTGATACGCTACGATCATTAGATTGCTCTGAACAAGAAATTTAATTAAATTAAAAAAGAAATTAACTAACCTTATATTTTACATGCTTATACACACAATACACATACATACATGCATACATACCTTTCCTCTCGTTTTGATTTTGGTAAAAATAATTCATTATTTAATTTTCCGTATGTTTCTTCAATATTTTGATTATTTCTTGAAAAATTATACAATTTATAATTTAGGGATAATTGTGTTAGAAGCAAAAATAAAATTTGAGCTATTTCCTGTGTAAAAATCATAAAAGAAAGAAGAAAAACACAAAATAAATTAAAATATGTAGGTAGTGTAAGAAAATTAATTACAATAATTTTTAGGCTGCAGAGTAGAAGCGATTTCAAACGATATTTTAATAATCTTAATTTAATAAAAAATTCGACTATCACCAAACCTGTTCTTGAGCTTTTATTCTGTTATTTGATGATCTCTACTTTTCTTTTTTTTCCTTCATACAATTGATAACAATAATTAATCTCCTTTTTCTTTTATTTTTTTTTTTCTGTTAAAATCACTTCTACTGAAACCGGAGCCTAAAAATAATGCAGATTCACTATTCCTTACATTATCTAATACCACTTAATTAATTTCTTATTTAATTATTCTTAACTTATTGAAAATTAAATAATTTTTTTTTAAAAGATTTCTTAAACGTTAATTTCTATTTTACCTCCAAATTATTTGCATACACAATTGCGATTACTTGTGTTATTATGAATATATGAAGTAAAAATGTTCTCGTTAAAATTCCATAAATTTTATGAATCAAACAAATTTTCTTAGTTGTATTATTTTTGTCTAATTGCCATGTACCAAAAAATTTTAAAATTTTCCGTTGAATTTTTAAACATTCGGATGGATTGTAAGGATTTAATTCACCATAAAATCTGCATTACATATCATGAAGTATAAAATTGAATAAATAATTGTTTCTTTTTTTTTTTTTGTGTTTTAATGGTAATTTAAATACTGCTTTACTTAACAAGTGCCTTACCTTTTATAAAACATTTCCAATATTTTAGTCATACTGTCATACACTTAATGCACTTACTGGCTCGAAAACAATGTAAACATCAATTTATAACGAATATCCTAGAGAAATTTTCTTTTGTTGTTTTCTCGTATATATTTTATTCTTCTTATTTGGCTCTGTTGAAATTCGGTCCTCCACAAAGTGTGCGATCTAACGAAATAATCTTCCAATTTCAAAAGCCACAAACGACTAAATCTTGTCTCACACAACTCTTACTTAAATTGCACTTATTGAATAGTTGACCAAAACGAATGTAATTTACTTAAGAATGGCATGCAGAAGTGCATATGAAACCAAATTATATATGTAACCTTGATTTTATATTTTTACATCAAAAAATCAAATATTCATGCAATTAAATTCTATTATGTTATTTATGGCAATTAAATTGATTAATTAATTTTCTTCAATTTTAATTTTTTAATTTCTTTTTAAAAACTATAATTGATACAGTACGGTGTGTATGTAATCCCTGTATACTTTTAATTTTTTTTTTTTTTTTGTCTTTGATGGTTAATTTGAATTTTCCTTAAACAGATTGTTATGAATTTGATCAGAACTTCTCAAAATTACAAGTATTTATACACTATGACACACGCAAAATAAAATTAAAAAAAAAAAATTCTATACCAATTGTATTATGCACGTGTATACATAATATAACAGGTAGTTGTACGTGTAAACAATTTAATTACCATGTTACAATTTAAAATTGCAGAAGTTCTTAAATTCATAAATTATGTATTATTGTATTGACTCAGATACATATTATACGGAAAAATACCGTGCATATATACAGGATGCCCTAAAATAAATATCACTAACAATACTCTTCTTAAAGTTTCGATATCTCTATAAAAGAATCATTTTTACAGTCTTAAAAAGTTTTGGACAAAAATACATGTATAATACGTGACGACACGATTAAAATGGTATGAAGCTAGGACTATTGGAGATTTGAACTATCCAATGAAGTTTATTTGATTAAAATCGGATGAAAACTGTTGAAATTGTTAATATTAATGTTTGTATGCATTTGTTTCAATTTGTTTGTATAAACCTGCGAAATTTTTGTATAAAAACGACTTTTTTGCATATTTAACAAAAAACGTAGATCCCATTACTATCTTTTAAATAAAATTAGGCATGAAAATCAAAGAATATCATATTGAAATATTTTACCAAACTTTAACAGTCTTAAAGTTAAAAATTCGATATTCTGGAGAAATAAGCTTAGTGATAATTATTTTGAGACACCCTGAAGTTGTAAATTTAAGGAAATTATTATTTTTCTTGTTATTGTTCATTATCTATCACGTAATTATTGTTTTGATTTAAAAATAAAATTAAAATTTTTTTTTTACTTCAACAAACAAAACACGAAAAAAAAAATAAAAGTAAAACTTTTCTTTTAGAAAAGCTACAAAACTATAATTATTTCTTTTTTTTGTTTAATGCTTACATGTAACAAATGGGCAGAAATAAATTTAAGCCAATAAATGCGTAGTAAACGGATTATATATTTTCGTTAATGTAAAATATTTGTCTTATGGTCTTATTTTATACCCTATTGAACCCTACATGGCCAATTATACGATGTCATGTACTGCACGTTGACGTGCCTGAAAATTTTCAATCCTCTGTATCTTAGAAGGAACAGATTTTAGGTGGGACGCTTAGAACAGTTTTTTTATTAGGAACATTTTGAACTATTCGATGGACTCATTTTGTGACCTTTACTCTAGGACATCTTGTAATATGTACGGATGTATATGTAAATACGTAACCATAATATCCGTATAGATGTACATATGTACATATGTATATATATCGTATCAAAGTCATATACACTATGCATACAATATGGATTAATACAAGAGGTTGAAAATTATTGGAAAAAATCTAATCCTTAAAACAACGAATTAAAATATTTGAAATTAAATTAAAATGAAGGAATCCGCAAACAAAAAGATATTACGAAAGGATGCAAGGTACACGTTGTATTGCTAACTGTTTTTTACTTATGCAAGAAAACCGAATCAATTTTTAGAAAAAAAAAATTATACGAGAAAATTTGAAAAATATAAAACATACATGTGTACATACATGTGTACATACATATGGATAAACAATGAAATAAACATTAACATTACTCCAAAATCCCACTACATACTATACTTTTCATTTTTCAACCATCTAGGAAATTTATTCGTGAACACAACCGAAAAATAGTCTAGATACATCATTTTTACTCTAGCTAATACTTCAATCTGCTTTTTTATTTCGAGAAAATAAAATACTTTCGTACAATAATGTACTCAGGCAATGTGAACTGTCAAAATTTTACATGCATACGGCCTTCGTATGACCTTCGGTGGAAGCTTATTTAATTTTTAAAAACAGAATGAAAAATTTGACATTACATTGTTTTGTATTTTGTAAACAAACAAAATATTGTAATATTGATAAAGTGAATATTTAACTTATTCATCTTATTACGCTAAATTGTTGAATAGAAGTGATTTTGATTTAAATTTTAAACAAATGTTTTACAATATTTAGTAGAAATTAAAAGGAAAAAATTACATACACACACACACGGCATGCTGTAGAAGGATAAATTGTTCAAATTTCAATTATTGAATGCTGTTAGCCAATATTAACTGGGTTGTTAACAAGAAAACAAAAATTAAATTATGGAAATCAAGAAAGATGAATTTAATAGAGGTAGAGTCATAATTGAAAATGATGTTACAAAATTAGAAATCAATGATGATTACGAACATTTAAATGATTGCATTGAGTATCTGATAGAAAATGAATTGTTCGCGCCAAAATTGAATTCAGAATATCAGATTTCTAAAGATTATCAAAATTTAAAGGATTTAATAAATTCTGTTTATATGACCGGTTGCAATTGTATCAATTCAGAGGATTGTTCATCGACAGATAGTAACTGTTTTCATGGTAGTAATTATATTACAATTGAAACAACAGATTGTAAAGAATTAATATTAAATCCTGAACGTAAAATTAAAGATTTAATTTATGAATGTTTTGATGCATGTAAATGCTCTCAATTTTGTAAAAATCGTTTATTACAATATGGACCACGTAAAAATCTTAAAATAATCGATTCACCTAGAATAAAAAATCAAAAATGCTTAATAACAACAAAATCAATATCATGTGGTGGTTTCATTTGTGAATATGTTGGTGAAATATTGACAAAAGATGAAGCCGAAAGAAGGCATAATAACGCAATGATACTAAGTAATAGGAGTAGTAATGATCAAATGAATTATATTATTTGCCTGAATGAGCACTGCATTATTAATTCAAAATCAAATGATACAAATGAAGATAATATATCCAATTGTGATCCGGATAGTAATGCTAGTGAATGTGTTTTAAAAAGTACGTTACAAACATTCATTGACCCAAGTAAAAAGGGCAATATTGGACGATATTTAAATCACAGCTGTCAGCCAAACTGTTACATATTAAGTGTCAGAGTAGATGGTCCGATACCAAAATTGGGTAAGTGTGTATCTCATTGTCATTGTTTTTAAAAATCAGTAATCATTCCATAGTCTCAATTATTCCATAATGATTTCTTTTTTCCATTTTATCTTTTTCATGTTTTACATCTTAATTTTCCTTTCTCTTGGAATTCTTTATCTCGGATCTCATCAAAAAAATCATATATATAATTATATACGATGCATGTGGACGAACATAAATATCAAAATATTGAGGTATATTTGCTAAACGTAATATTAAACAATATGAGGAACTTTGTTTTCATTATGCTGACGGTTGTAACAGTCTACAGGATTGTTCTGATTATACCAGCAATAGTGATAGTCATGAACGAAAACCATGCGATTGTGGCAGTAAAAATTGTAAAAAATTCTTACCAAATATAAAATTTTAATAAAAATACAAAATTTTGTTATTCCATTTGAACTAAATTTAGAAGAATAAGGAGCAAATCCAAATACACGCAGCAGATGCATTGCGTTTTATCTCTGCTCCATGTACATTTGTGAGTTTGAATGTAAGGTCTCACACAGATGTACATAAATTTCAACCGTTCAATGTGTTTCTTAAATTCGTTATTCGCCGTACAATCATTTGTCCAAATTTTAATCACTTATCGCTTATTTGATAATTTAAAAAGAATTGATATGTATATAAAAAAAATTTAAAAGTACCTGACCACTTTTTGAACGAAATAAAATTCACTTGTTAGATATATATTTTGAGAACTAAAAGTTCTTTTGTTGCTATTGAATGAGATACAAACTGAACCATTAGATTAGATTGGATAATGTCGGAGTCAAGCCATCTCATTTGGAGTAAATAAAATGACGAAAGTGGAACGCGGCTATTAGCTTTATAATTTCAAGCATTCCAATGTATGTAAACAAAATGAAAAATCAACTTTTTCCGAAGTATATTTACATATGCATGTGTACATATGTATATGTATCTAGTGTAAAGGTGTGATTTATTAAGGCCGTTTTCTTATACATGTATATGTATATATGTATGTATGTAGTAATTATACTATTTAATATTTATTCCGCCCGCATTGTATTGTACGTGATATGTATTTGAACAGTAAAATATACCAATAACAGTTCTTTTATATATGTATGTATGTGTTCATTTGGTTCTATATATACAATTACAACAAAAAGATTTTTGTATGTTTTTAAATGATTGGCTTACCCTACCAGTTACCACACCAGCCAGATTAGCTCTCGCTTGAGTCGGTTGTCGTTGTTGTTTTCTCTAGCTTTTTATAATATGTATGCATACGTATGTATATATCATATTCATATCATGTCATGATGATGTGTTATGTTATGTATTATATACAATGTGTACGTACAGGAAGAAGAAAATGTATCTGTAATTTTAAAATTTTTCTGATTTTGTCTGCTTTTAGTAGACATGAATGCTGTTTGCCTAGTATTTTATATATTTTATTGTTAATATTAGTAACAAATTGCAAGTAAAAATTGCATTTCTCTATTACAATTTATATATTTAAAAAATGAGAAAAATATAAAACATGTGTTTTATTAAATTTAAGAATGGAAAATATAAAAAAAAAATTGAATAAAAACAAACAAAAACATGAAAAGCTGTGTTAGTTAATATAACAAATGGAAATGACTGACATGGGTTTTAAGAAGACGGGTCTCGGATGCGGGCGGTAAGGTCATAATGAAAGTTTGTAAAATTAACTTTTGATGTTTTCAGTTTTCACATAACACTGAGATGAGAAATATGTATATAAATTTAAATACTAGAATGAATAAAAAGAAAAATAAGATAGAATGCTAGTGAAGTGAACGTATGTACATACATACACATGTGTAAATAAATGATAAATAAATATTATTTGAATAATAGATTTATTGGTGGTTGGAGTGGGTGGCGATTGGGTGGGATAAGTGAATCTGAATGTAAATGGTTTTATCAAGTTTTATTTTAATCGTAATAATTGTAGAAAGAAAATAGTTTAGTTCGATTGGAAATTGAGGTTCTTCGCGAAACATAAAACTACACAAAAAGTCTGAAAAGAATTTCTATATAGAAAAATTGCGGGAAAAATGGAAATGAAAGCTTATGTGGATATTCACATATTGAAAGTTGAAAAATAAAAATTGCTCAAAACAAAAGGAATAAATGTATTATAATATAAAAATTTGCAAAGTGCACTAGCAGCGATGATAACCATGTGGTTATTTACTGGACCACAGACAAGACCAGTGACCAAGATAATTATAACGCGATTCTACAGAACTGAACAAGTGATGTGATTAACGAGAAATGTGTTTTGTAATTTTGTGAAAATGTAAAAGAAGCCAAAGAACAATCCACTTTTTTTTTTAAAAAAAAAAAGGTAAATAAAACAATAATTCAAATTTAATCCAGTACTGAAATTTTTTAAAAATTTATTTACATTTAAATTGATTTCAATTTTCAATCCGTTGTGTATTTAAGAAAAGTCTCAGAATAAATTACAGAAAATCGTTAAAATCGTTCTAGACCCACTTATCTGAAATTCAATCCTAAGATAATAGAGGATTGAAAATTTTTATATATGTAAATTACATAACGCGTTTGAACCATTCTGATTCTATGTATTAATTATTATGTATTAATTATTATTATTATTCTCTATATTTCTTGTACACTAAAGCCATGGCTTAGGCTGTTCTCACAAACCATTGTTTATTGAAATCAAATAAAAACATCCAAAGTTATTAAAATTCAAATTTTAAAAATTCTGCTTTGAATGCAAAAATTACAATGGTTGTATAATTTTTCCTAAGTAATTGCAGGTAGGTACATACATACTTACATACTGGTATATTGAAAAATATTCTCATTTACAAAATTATTATGGCACTGTACCACACTACTCTCATCACTTTATGGTCATCATTCCATCGAAGTGTAATATATGTACATATGTAGATATATTCATATTGTCTATCGATGTATTTGAAATAACGATGAAATTTATTTACATCAGTGAAAGATTATTACTGGCATGACAGAAACCATTATTCATCATCATTATCATCATCATAAAAGATACAATCCTCGCTTTTGGTGAGTTTTGGCATAGACCAAGTATTCTATATCTAAGGAAATCGTTAATACTGTAGTTTTGGTTTGCTTCGAGAGGTTGTCTGCCACTAATTTCTTAAATGTACCTACCTATTTTATTTTTCCATTATACATTATACTTGAATACCCATGTGACGCTTAGTTTTGTTAAATCATTGGATGTGCATCATCTAGCCATCTCAATTTCAGTCCACCTGATTTTCGTTTGTGAATAAACGTTTGTAATTTGTATAGCCTGAGTAACGTCTATGAAACGTAATTTTGTCTTTTACTAACGGATATACTTACGTACATATGTACAATATGGACGTACATTAAAAACGAAGTTAAAGCATGCAGCTGAAATGTATGGATTACACATTGTACACCTCAATTTCAAACTCATTATTTTCATAATTAAACGTTAATTATTCGCATGTTTTGTTGTCTTTTCATTTTAATTTTGTAAATAAATCAAAAATTAATGTAGGTAATTGAAAATCAAACAAAATTGTTTGTACTCTATAAGCATTACATAAGAATGGTTATAATAATATCAAAGTATCGATTATATTGGAAATTGTAACTAAATTTCATGAGATCCTAATACGAATCGAACGAGTCGATGTTTTCCAAATAAAATTCAATTTCATCTGTATACACAAAACCACAAAAGTTTTTTTTAATAGTCCATTGAGAAGGGTTAACAACTCGCATACGTATTAGTATGTATACAACAAAAACCAGTTAATATACTATAATCACTTCTGTCATCATCATCATCATCATCATTATAGTCATTACCATCGATGTAGTCGTCATCATCATTAAAATGAAAAATCTCTTTGGTAATTTTTTTTTACACTTGCAAATGGATGCTTTAAAAAACAAAACAACTTTTATCGTTTTATTCTTCTTTGTTTTGTTTTTTTTTTTCCTGTGTTCGGTCGAACATATATTACACAACGTGCATACGTATGTATATTTGTGTACAAAAAGACTGTCATCAAGTCAGCTCTTCTCCAGATACAATATACTCGTACATATGTGTATGCAATATACAAACCAAAAAAACCAAAAACAATTTTCTAAATCGAAATTTTAATGATGATGATGATGATGATGACATAGCGTTTATACCATCAGTTAGCCTGTTCCTGTATCATTTTTATGGAGGGATTGACTAAAAAGTTTTCATATTTTAAAATTTTCATTTCTAAAGAGACAACAGTATACTATATTCATACACAACTGAACAACATTTTAAACACATAATCATCAAGATTTCCTCAATTCTTATCATCGTCATCATCATCATCATCATCATCAAGAATCGTTAACAGCTAATGACTGATGCTGATGATTGCTATTAATGATAATAAATGATGATGATGATGATGATGATGATGAGTTTTCTTTTGTATTTTATTTTTTGTTATCTTTACATAAGTGCTAGGTACTTTATAATGGATTTTTTTTCTCTACCAAATTTGTTTTAAATATAAGATATTCAACAGGTAGAAGGACAGGTGATAAGAATTAAACAGAAGGGAATTTAAATTCCAAATTTGTTTTGTGACTGATTTTGGTGCTGGGTCTTGAAAAACGTTGTTGTTTTGTTGATTGTATTGTATTCACATATTATGATATGGTTCAGATTTATAGATTGATAAACTGGTTTTTCAGATACAGATATTTTAGTATAAATATATCTTATTTGTGAATACATTGATGTGATATATGCATGCATGTATAGATAAACTGATATTGGTTTAGCGCCTGTCTGATTTTGTGACAAACTCCATGTGAATCATTTGATATGTGAACACGATACACATTACACTCGTGTACGATTCAAGCGGTATCATTGTATTTTGCATACGTTTTACAAAAACAAAAATATAATGAACGATATATGAAAGATTTTGTATTACATTGCATACAGGAACATACTATATGTATGATACTAACACATTTTGTTTTTTTTTTACGTTTTTATGCGTTGCATTCAATACTGAACTTCATGGTATAGAAAGTATGCCAAAAACAAATGGTAGAATTTGCTTACTATAATACCTGTAAACCTAATTTTTGTGCCCAAGATGTGTCTGTTTGCTTTGTTTGCCACAAGGCGAAAAATGAGACTTATTCTATCCGTCCGTACATTTTGGTACAAATTCTCATTTTCTTTTTTGGTTTTTGTTTTTGGGTGTTGTAAATTGTAACGTATGATATAAAAATGTTTGTTTGTTTTCAAAAAGAAGAACAATTTTTAGCTTGCCAAAAAATCAATGTAACCACAACGACAATAAATAGCAGTACTTGCAGTACAGGTGCATAGGCCATCATAAATGTTTATGTTAAATTAGTAAAATTTTCATATTGCATTGTTTCCCGCAGTTTCTTTGATTTTTTTATTTTAATTTTTTTTTTTTTTTTTTTTTCAGGGATAATCAGTGCATAATGATGAACCGCTTATCTTCTAATGGCTTTCATATATTATTCCAACAAAGATATTATTAACCAAAACCCAACTGACCACATACACCCACAACTCTACTCTAAAAAAGGGAAAAGAAAAAAAACATATTTATGGTGTAGACGATGATGAGCATAAAAATGACATCAAGTTTTTGACCAACTATTCATTTAAGTTGCCTGGTAAATAAATAATACAAATTGTTACCTGACCATAGAGACGACTTATAAAATTGAAAACATACAGATACGAATTATTTTATCTATAATTTTACGTCATTACTTATATGTATGTACGTCAAAAAACAGCAATGAAGGTAGAAATTATATGGACAGCTACACATTATATTATTTCGTTTTTCGTATGTGTACATATTACGAAAATCTAAAACAAAAAATAAAATACCTAATTTTTTTTCTTTAAAAATATAGAATGTGGGGAAGTTATAAAAGTCTGAAAGCTTGGCGAACATAAGTGGATAATTAGGTAAATGAGTAGTGTATCTATGAAATTTTATATATGTGCTAAAATTTCAAAATTAAATAGTCATAAAAACAGGTGTAAAGAAATATTTGAAGGCAAAATAAAAATTTATTAAAAAAAAATTTATAAATTTCTTTATGAGTACGTACATACATACATAGTACGTCACTTATGTGACTTATGTGGGAGTTTTATTAGAGGTGATTGAACATACATACCATACATACATAAGTATGTATAAAGTTAATTTTTTGCAAATTTTTTTTTTACAGTTAGAAATTTTGACAATTTGAATTTCAATTGAACTGTTTAATCAAGGTTTAATGTTCGTTAAAATTTAAAAAAATAATAATTTTAGTTATTTCGTACAAATACACAAACGTATTGAATTTGAAATGTTAAGAAAATATACGGAACATTTCATTTCAATATGTTAACTGTTTTGCCAGTTAATCATTTATGCATGGTAAATAAAGTAGATGTTCAACTTATATGTAGTTGCTTATAGGTATGTACATATGTATATTGTGTGCATTGATTACGTGTTTAAAACGCAATGACTATGTAAGGTGGGCTACCTACACAGACGTGAAACATCATCACATCAGCATCATCACTATAAAAAAAATATTCCTAAAAGTCTATTGCTATTGGTGTGATGTCGTATTTACATATACATTGTATGCATCCACCCACATGCATGTATTAAAATAAAATATAAATAAAGTACTTGCTACACATATGTACGTATTATGTGCACACACATTATCAATCTGAATAATGAATTTTATCTATCCGTATTTGATGTAAATATTCATTTTTGTTCATATACAACGGCCACTAAAATTGAACATGTGGAATTTTGAACAGGATACCATAATAAACAGAAATTGAAATCTTAAATAACACGAATGTACGTGTACACCAACGGTATGAATAACATACAAGAATGCATGTATATGTACAAAATTTTATATCATATGAGTGTTCACAAGTTTATTTGTTTGTTTGTATTCATACGTCTGTTGCACACAACTTTACAAATGTAAATACATCACATATTGTTTGGAAAAGTGGCATTTAGTATAAAAAAAAAAACTTGATTTTATTCGAATATTTGGTACGTGTACGTTTATGCATCTTATATTCAAGCATTTAAATTAAACAAGTACATATACATACATACCCAAGTGTATTTGAATTTGAAAACACTACTTGCATACTATATGTTCAAATCAGTGCTATCGTTTTACTGTAATTGCATTTTTTTCATTGCTTTTTGATTTCTGATAATCCAAAACTATCTTTTCGATGAAAACACTGCTTTTTTGAATTACATGCTTTTATTTGGATATGTATTAATTTTATTTTTGAACAAAGAACAAAAAAAAATTATTTATAATTTTTAAATTTGAATATCACTTCAATACACCCCCCGCCTATGACAATAAAATTTAAAAGCCGCTGTATAATACACCCGTCTTCCACTACGATCTAAAGGGAACTGTCAACTGACTGAGAAACAGAGTTGAATACGTATATTTTCTCAATTCAGTCATTCTCAAGGTCAATCCTCATTTATCCTACTGATCAGTGATCAGCACCAGACTAGACTACTAGTTTGCTATTCTGTGTGGTATTGCTCTGTAGTATGTATACCAGACCAGACCAGTATACATGAAATGAAACATAAAAGTAAACAAAACCAGTTCACTTCTCACATTACAATACCAAACAGAATAGTAGTCTGCAATGTGAGAAGTGAACTGGTTTTGTTTACTTTGATGTTTCATTTCATGTATACTCTCATTGGTATACTGGTCTGAACTAGTCTACATACATATGTACATACTACATAGCAATACCACACAGAATAGCAAACTAGTAGCAAAGAATATGTATTAGAACCAAGAATTCCAGTTTATACGGCAGAATTTACCCTATTTTTAAAACCTCTGATCAAGAAACACAACCTCCCATCTAAAAATATTTTTCGTAAAGAGAATTACTCTCATGTAGATTAAAAAACAAAAATAATCAAAAAAAATCGTGTACATGTACGAAATAAATACCAATTTCATGAATGTATGTGTAAAAATATTACCACCACCCAAAACTAATTACTTGTTTAGGATTTTTTCTTTTTTCTTAAAGACTATTAGATTTTTTACGCATTTGACCGATTTTAAGCATTTTAATTTTACATGTACTTACATTTAAAATACACGCGTTTGTATCGCAGTATATCAATTACCACATGTTCGTACATGTATTTATTTATCTCAATATGAAATGCATGCTTTCTAATAGAAAAAAAAGGTTCTTTACTTTTCGTATATGTATGTATACACATCATATACAAACATTCATATGATCATAAAAAGTGTGAAAAAAAAACAATGTATGAAGATCATTTTTTTTTATTGTACCGAAGTATTAAGGATAATTAAATCTATATACAAACAAACATGTACTATTATTATGATGATCGTTTATTTTGTAATACACATGGGGTGGAGTTGATTTCTTTGTGATATCATGAACTTCAAATGTTTTTACGCATTTGACCGATTTTAAACATTTTAATTTTACATATACTTCCATTTAAAATACACATGTTTGTATCGCAGTATATCATTTAGCTGTAATACGTATTTATATGTACTTCATACAAATAGTACATGTTTATCTGTATATATATTCATCCTTAATACTTCGGTACAAAAAAAAAAAATGATCTTCATACATTGTTTTTTTTTCACACTTTTTATGATCATATGAATGTTTGTATATGATGTGTATCCATACATATATGAAAAGTAAAGAACCTTTTTTTTCTATTAGAAAGCATGAATTTCATATTGAGATAAATGAATACATGTACGAACATGTGGTAATTGATATACTGCGATACAAACGCGTGTATTTTAAATGTAAGTACATGTAAAATTAAAATGTTTAAAATCGGTCAAATGCGTAAAAACATTTGAAGTTCATGATATCACAAAGAAATTAAACTCCACCCCATGTGAATTACAAAATCAATGCAATACAATAGTACAGTCGGCTATTAACAAAAAACCCTTAATTGTATGAAAATATTTCTATGAAATTTGAAATTTTTTCACAATTAAAAAGAATGATGTAATGATAAATATTGGAAAAGGTAGCACATTTTCTGAGACTCCACTGTACTTTTAGGTATTTTCCTTATGTGTAAATAGAATTCACACATACATTCAAAGAATGAAAAATTGAAATTTAGTGATTCTCAATGAAGAGAAATACATTTTACCCCTATCTACTCTGCCCGCACAGCACCTGTTTCGATCAAAATTTTTGGGGTAAAATTAAAGCCTTTAAATCTACATCTCTCTAATACATCTTCTTTGCTAGTAGTCTAGTCTGGTCCTGGTCAGTAGTATAAATGAGGATTGACCTTGAAATTTGAGAATGACTATATATAAATATAATATATATTCAACTCAGTTTCTCAGTCAGTACCCTTTAGAACGTAGTGGAAGACGGGTGTATTGTACAGTGGCTCTTGTCATAGGCGGTGTATGGAAGCGATATTCAAATTTTTATTTTTTTTGTTCTTCGTTTAAACACAAAATTAATACAAAATCAGTATTTAGTAATTATTACTCAGTCGGTTGCCTTTTGTTTGAACGTAAGAGAAGACGGATGGTATTTAATAGTGGTTCTTGTAAAACAATCTTATTAGAACTAACTAGAGAAGGAAAAAGCCATACATATTTCTATGAGATATACATACGTAAGTATACGTACATTGATAATCATTAATAGACAAATTTTTGTTATATTATATACACGAACACGAAGCTGCACTTTTTATACAGAAATTATAAAATTTTTTTATTTACATATTTAAGAATTCTGTCTACAATAAAAATTAAAAATGAAAATTTCTTATTTTTTAAAACAAAATTTCAACAATTCAAACGAAAGTATTTAAAAGAATATAAAACTTTTAATTAGGAAAATTAATATAAAAAGCGTTTTTTTTTTCGAACGTGTTTTGTACAGTTTTAAAGTTTTGGGAAACGATATCACTGATTTAAATTTATAATAGATGAAGTCTTCTCAGTAAAACCGCTTTTTTAATATGAAAACGATATATACTTTGCGCAAGTTCAAGATACCCATACATATGTGCAGCTTTTAAATTTTTTATATATGTTTTCTTTTTTTTTGATGATAACTTAAAGTGCTTAAAGTACTACATAGGGTGTTTCAGAATGAATGTCACTTAGCCTGTTTTTCTGAAAGTTAGATATAAAACGCTGCATTTCATAGAGAAATAATGAAAGCGTTTAGTCAAAAAAAAAAACAAAAAAAAATGGTATGAGAATTCGTCACTTTAACACAAGAAAATGTTGGAATTGACACAATTAATTATCTCAAGATGGTATGCACTCTCCGATTTCCTTAATTTTTTTTATTTATTTATGATATTGATGAGAATTTTTGTTTTAATTATGAATTAAAAAATCGTTTCCACACCAAAATTTTACATGGTGACAACAAAAGCCGTAATTTTTGAAATTTGATAACTATGGTAATTCTCATCTGATTTTTTAAAATAGAGTAAACCTTATTGTTGAAAAGACTTAAGATGGCTTAAATGTATATAGAAGGGATGGTTCTAAAGATATTGACCATGATATGACATCATACACTGTATATGTCCAAAAACTCTACGTCGGTGGAATGGATTTTAGAGGGGGTCTAGAATTTTTTTTACTAAAGTTAATTAACTGAGTAATATTTATTCTGAAACACCCCGCATACATACATACAAATATACCTACGTAATATAGAAAGAGAAATATAAAACATAAACTTTTGTTGTCAATGTTTGTTTACCTAATTATTACAAAATTTTCATGGATTCTGTTAACCTGGTAATAAAAAAGATGGTGCTCCATTTGATGGGGCCACCATTATTTTATTTTTCTTACATAACAACAATAAAAAAATAACGAAAAAACTTCTTTTGCATTTATTTAATGCTTCTTTTTATCTCATCAATTATTTTTTTTTTGTATTCAAAAAATAATCATCACATTAATGATAATGATGATGACGATGATATGTTCGTTTATGTGTGTTTTTTCTCGTTTAATTTAAAAGGTTCATTATCACATCAATCATCAACTTTCATTCACTTGCCCGTTCATTTTGCTGAGCTGTTGTTAAAATGTGATAATCATCGTCATCATCATCATCGTCATCATTATTATCATCATCATCATTAGTATTATGTATTTTCTTACAAGAAAAAAAAACAATGAACAAAAAAAAGAAGCTTTTTCTGTCTGTCGTCTGTCTGTCTAAATTTCAAATACATACACATGCAACAATATTGTATAGCTATATATAGATATAGCTGTACATGCATATATAGCGTACATATGCACATCATCACATGGCTATGTACTTGCTCAATTTTCATTTTCATCTTCCTTATATTCGACCTCACACTGCATAGATGATTTGTAATACTACTGTGCATGCTATATAATATATAGTATGTATGTATGTATGTATGGTCTGTAACACGTACACTGCAGTTGTTGAGTTGTTGGTATAATAGCAGCAGCATTCGTATATGTATGTACAATTCATCTGGCTGTAGTGTGTACTGTGTAACAATTTTGTGGTTTTCCCTTATGTCAGATAAAAATAAAACAAAATAAAAGCCTTAATAGCTTAAATAATCAACTTGATGATGGTATGGTATCATCCGACCGACATCCACGACAATTACTCTTTATCCGGTTTATTTGTTTATGATCTACATATGTACAACCAAATAACAGAAAAATTTTATAAAAGACATTTTATGTAGTTTTTGACTTGCTTGCTACTAATTTCTGTTTTCCTATTCAAATATACGGTGTGATTGAAAATAATTCAAGCACTATTCCAGTTTTGTTGCTATTCTTTTCTTTTCTTTATAGTTTTTGTTAATTTGACAACAACAAAATTACATTCCTAGAAGATTTAGAAGTGTATTTTGAAATTCATTTCATTTTATTTGTATTGAATTGACGTGAACCACGGACGTTGCTATTATACCTATATGTATAAAAATAAATGTTGCCTCGCATTCATTTCATTATTGTAGGTAGATGAGATGAAACTTACATCACACATGATTTTGGCCATTAGATATCAGCGTGTATTTGGTATTCGGCATAGATAAATACATCATGTATTCAAATGATTACCTAAATAAAATAGAATGCAACTAACAAGTAACAAAAGTAGCGCGATAGCCATCTATTTTACGAGCAGCTACTCAAGATCGACGAACTTTCAATGGTAACAATGTTTCTCAATATTGTATTAGGTCTTCATAATTACAGACATCAATTCAATCAGAAACGCTATAAAAATTATTTTGCGGTTTCAATTTTTTTTTTTGTTTATTCGAACAGTCGAATGTTCAAATTAGTTTCAAATCAAATCGATGGTTGTGAATTTTTTCAAGTCGATTGTTTGTTTTTTTTTTTTATACATATTTTGTTTTATTATCATAATTCATAATGTAAGCAGTTTTGTAAGGTGAGTCATTACTTATTTAGTTAGTCAGTTTAGCTATTTAGATTTTACGAGTCAACCATCAATAAATGATTTCAAACTTCCAAGTACTTACAAATAAGTACTTGACTCATTCCAATGGAACACAACTATTACTTTCTACTTTCTAGTTTCTTGCTTACCATATTACCATAAACCATATTGCTTACCATAAACACTTATTAGTAAGATTTGGGTTAAAAATTTTGACAGTTGACAAGAATTCTTGTCTCAACTTAATTTACCTCAAATAAATTTGTAAACAAATTTGGCCAATTTTCGCGTCGTGTTCATTATCTGCCTCAGTAATGAAAAAAAAAGGCCCAAAATAAAAGTAACAAGCACTGACTGAACCTTATAAAGCTCATCATATGTAAATGTAAGGCCTATGTCTAAAGGATATGCTGCGTTGTTGCGATGCAACTGCAAGAATTTGCATAAATCATGATACGAAATTAACCCTATCTTCAAAACTGCATCACTGCCTATTTGATGCGATATTCAGCTTAAGATCATAGTACGCTGAGTATCACATCAAATAGGCAGTGATGTGTTTTTGAAGATAGCCTACATCTTGGCCTACATGTAATGTTTAACCAGTTTGAAAAATTAAAACATCCTCACGGCGAGAATACGAGATGCGAATTTAGTATGTTTTGGTTTGGTGTACACATGCCTTTATAGTCAACTAGTCATTATTTACATTATTCATAATCGCAACTGTCTGTCGTGTCATTTATTCGATTTTGTTATTGTTGTGTCAGTTGTGTTGTAGTCGAGTTTAGAAAAAAGTGAATTGAGTGCTCATTCTTTTAAAAAAAAGTATTCTTTTAAATTTAAAATTTGTTTTAATGGAAAACAAATAAATCTAATAGAATTTCATTTATCATTTACATCAAATCAAATTAGAATTCAATAAATATATTTGAGGCAACAGCTGATACAATTCAAAGTGAATTAATGTATGAACAAAAAGTTTGTCGTACTTGTGCAAAATCATATGATGATGAAAATATTCGGATGTTTCAGATTTCTAAAGTTATAAATATTGGCACAAATGGTGATTTTAAAATAATGGATGAATTGAATTTACTTAATATAAAGGTATGTACATACTTACATATGTATGTTTGTAAGGGTACGACGTGATGCAATGACTCAGGATCACAAGAATTTCTTATAGACATAGACATTACAATTATTTTCCAGGTTGCATGGAATGATGGATTACCACAAGAGGTGTGTGTTGATTGTGTCAAGCATATCAGTCATTGTGTTTCATTTCGTCGATTATGTGAATTGTCTCAAATGAAATTGAAAAAATTAAATTTGAAAAATACAGTTGATCTTGATGATCCAATGGAATGCAATGTTGAGGAACAAAGGATTATTTGTTTTGATTTGGTAAATAAATCATGTTATTGTCATTTTATGAGACAAATAACAAAAGCCTTATACTAGTTATTTGCTAAGAACTTTTTTTGTTTTTTTTCGTTTTATACAATAGGACTTATACAATAATAGTGTAAATGAGAATAACTTGAATGTCGACCAATCTTTAATCTCCAGTTCCAGGAAACTATCAACAATAAATTATGGAAATGGTGCGAACAATGTAATTTTATTTGAATGTGATGTTTCAAATTTTCTTCCAGAAAATATGTCGGTTAGAAATTTTCCTTTTTAAAGATGTAATATTAAATTGGTGTACGTGAAAAATAATTTTTAAGTTTTTTTCTCAAAATAGGACAATTGTTCAATGGCTAATGAAAAGCAATCACCAGTGAATTGTGACAAACAATCTGAATTCGATGAAAAATATCAAATAAAAGAAGATTTAATGAAGAAAAGTACCAAACATTTTTCAGTTAAAAAAAACAAAAATCATTGCAAAAGCATCATTGAAAAAAGTCGAAAGATGAAACAAAATTCAAAAAAATTAGAAAGTGATGTAGAAATGGCTAACACTTTTATTGAAAGAAATTCAAATTCATTGAAAAACGATGTCATCAACATGGTATTGTAAAATCAGATGAAATATTTTATTAATCAGAAACTGTAAGTTTTGTTATTAATTCCATTCTAATAATAACTTTGTTGACTCATTTTAGAATGATCCACTATCGCAAATAAAAGATGAATCAGAAGGTAAAGATGAAAAAATCGAAAATTATTCTGATCAAAGTAGTGACAATGATGAAGATGAAGAAAGTAAATTTGAAAATAATGACGAAGATGAAAAAAGAAGAGGTGGAGGTAATGGGTTTTCTAAATATATTGAAACCCAGGTGAAGGAAAACAAAGCTGTGGATGAAAAGGTAATTCAAACATAATAAATTATTAAGAGTAATCATGAGATCATAAGCGCATCACATACTTATTTTGTGTTACTTGTTCACAAATTTCAAAAACCTTTTGTTCTAAAAGGCTGATCTAAAAATTATTTTTTGCGTTTTTGAAATGAAATCGCAACGTTTCACATCGAAATCGCATAAAGTCGATTCCGGTATATGCTCACTAATATAACATTATTTTTTTTAACTAGGGAACTTGTAAAAGGGAGAAAATCACAGCATGTTCGAATTGCAATAAATTTAAGTATTTCAAAAGACTGAAAAAGGACAGGACTAGTTGTCTTAATACAAAAAATGATAGTACAATAAAAATTACATTAAAATCGGACTTCTGTTGTTATTATTGCAGTAAAAATTTTAAAACAGAAAATGATGTTAAAGATCATATTCAAGATAATCATCCAATCGATAAACCATTTTCATGTACAGATTGTAATCAATATTTTGATGTATATTCAAATTTTTTACAACATAGTGAATTAAATCATATATCAGAAGAAAATTTAGAAAAATCAAAGCAAGTAAATGATGATAATTTAAATAAAATAACACAATGTAAAATTTGTAATAAATATAAATTTGATACAAGAATGCGTATAGATCAAGGTCATTGTAAAAAATTAAAAAAATTGAATAAATTAATGAATTCCTTGGAAATGGGCTATTGTTGTTATTATTGTAACGAAAATTTCAATGATATTAAAGATTTAAAATTTCACATGGTAAATATACATTCATTATCAGCACCATACAATTGTTCACTATGTAATAAAAAATTTATGTATTATAGTAAAAAATTAAGTCATTATATTAAATGTCATGATAAAGAGAAATTACAGTGTATTGTATGTAAATTAGAATTTACATCGAATTATAAATTACTTGAACACAAGAAAACACATTCAGCATTGATTGAAAGATCTGCTGACAATAAAGATATAATTCTATGTAGTATTTGTAATAAGTATAAATTCTCATTAAGATTTTCAAAGGATAAAATGTCATGTGATTTATATGTTAAAGAAGAATTGAATCGAGCAAATATATCCTCATCAGATGGAACAAATATAAATTATTGCTGTTATTATTGTTTTCATAATTTCGATAATAAAATTTTATTACAAGATCATATGTTAAATATTCATTCATTTGATTACCCATTCAATTGTATCGAATGTAATGAACAATTTCCAAGTATTAATTCTAGAATACAACATTATATCAAACATCATAACACTATTGAACCATATGAATGTCAAATTTGTATTTTAAAATTTAAAAATCATGATAAATGGGATGAACATAGAAATCAATATCATACAAAAAAATTTTATGAATGTTCAATATGTTTAGAAAAATATTATACTGTCCAACAATTAAGACGTCATAAATCCAAACATGAAACAGTTGCCACATTTCAATGTAAAACTTGTGATAGATCATTTAAATTAAAGCATCACCTAAGATATCATGAAAAGACACATTTAAATAAAAAATTGTATAAATGTGAAACATGTGAAAAAACATTTAATAATAATCGCATTTTTCAAATACATTTGAAATTACATACTGGAGAAAATCTTAAAATTTGCGAAGTATGTGGAAAAGGTACTTAATTGATTTCACTTTCATTTCAAACACAAGTTCTTTGTTTTTATGTATTTATTTTTTTTTCGAAGATTTTTCAGGCACTCATTTGTTAAATAAGCATAAAAAAATTATGCATAATCAGGCCTCGAAATTCATATGTGAACACTGTGGCAAGGAATATAAAAATATTTACATATATAACAGGCATAAAAAAACAAAGCATGGACATATTAATTCTAATAATAGAGAATGTAACAAGAAATTAATTTTTACATGTTCAATATGTGAAAAAACATTTCGTACTCCATTAGCGCTTAAAAATCATTTAAATCTACATGACGAAAATCGAAAATTCAAATGTAAACAATGTTCATACTCATTTAATTATTTATGGGCTATTATAGTGCATACAAGAAGAAAACATCCTAAAGAAGGCGATTTTAGCTGTCATTGTGGAAAACTATTTAATAATTTAGAGGAACAGAAAGCACATGAAAAATCACATCAAAGTAATTTCGAATATGCTAAAATTTAATTGTAATAAATTTTTGGTCAGTTTCACAGTGAAAAATTTAGTTATAAATTTTTAATACATTAATTATGATCGTGAGTTATAAATTGTGCTCACGATTATGAAGTAATTTTTAAAATTATAAATTTTCAAATATGTACATACATATGTATGTTGCTCTGACTGTGAAACTGAATATTAGCATTTTGTCTCTTTATTTTACAAAATTCAGTAATAATTTTTATTTACAGACAAACAATATAAATGTCCGTATTGTGATAAAATATTCAATTGCAAGGCTGCTCGTAAAAGACATGAACGAATACACACAGATGTAAAACCTTTTGAATGCCTAATTTGTAAGAGAAGATTTTTATCAAGCTGCCAATTGCGATGTAAATTCATACGCGTAAATATGCCTTTGTATGATATACATAATATTGGATTTTTTTTACAGATCATACTAACAAAACACACAATGTTGAGGAAAGTAAGGAAATGGAAGCAGAAATTTTAGCAGAAGCTGCCAATCAAATCATGCAAAATCAAATGAAAAAAATTATAACCAATGTTGGTACAAAGAATGACTTAGACATGGAAGCAGGAATACAAGAAGCAAAAGAAATATCGGGAAATGGTTAACTTTCTTACTCTGAGGCTGAGCCTTCCTGTAAAAATCAACAAGATAACATTTATATTTAATTTTTGTTCTAGAAATTGTTTTTGTAAAAATAAAAATACCAAATAAAATCAGTTATGTTTACAATAAAAAGTCAGAAAGTTTTATTTGATTTACAATAAATAAAGAAAAATTTATTGATTTCTTAATACTAAAACGCTTACAATTTTAAATATTTTATTATTTTAATGCTCACATGCACCAATCGGTATTAAACCTACTCTCATCGTAAAAATCATTCAGCTGTACGTCTTTGACATTGCTGAATAATTTGTACTATAAGATTAAATTTAATACCAGTTGCAGCATATAAGCATGTTTTAGAAATATAAATAAATTGAATACATGTATCTTAAAAATTCACATTCACATTTTATTTTAAAAATTCACAAAAAGATTATAGTGTTGTACATAAAAATCATAACAATGGGTAAATTCTAAAATGCATTACTTGATGTGGTATTCAGCTTAAAATCACAAAACGCTGGATATCATATCAAATAGGCGGTAATACACTTTCGAATGCGAATCTGCCCAATATTTCTTATACAACTCACAGACTTTTATGTATGTAGTTTTTTCGAAACTACATAATTGGGAATGAAGCTGAACACAATAAGTTTTTAAATATGAAAAGTATCGCATAACAGATGGATGTTTAAAAAATGTTTAAACATCAATTATTTGCGATTCAATAAAAAATGGAAACACAAAATTTAAAATGTCTTAGACACAGTAAAAATGACCTATGTATATCGCTTTCAAATTAAATGATTCGTACATAAGATATAAGAAAAAGTACATTAGTATATTTTATACAATAAATTATCATATAAAATTTATTTATTTTTATGTAAAACATTCATTGAATCAATAATACCTTCGATATTTGATGATGAATTCTTTTGTTCAAATAAATTAATTATATTTTGTTGCCGCATTGCAACTGCATCCGTATCAGAATTATTACCAGATTCAATTTCACCACATTCAGGAATTTTACTTAAAATTTTTTTATTAATTGAATTAATAAATTCCATTTGTAATTTCTTTTGGTTATTATTAGATTTTTCACTAATTGTATTTTTATCATGTACATCGTCATATTTATTTCTTAATAATTTTAATAATGGATCATTATCATCAACAATTGTATTCCTTTTTTTATTACATAAAACATTCATATTAGTTATTTCATTAATACATTCATAATGATTTTTATTAATTAAATTATTTTTAACATTATTACTTAATGTTGTTTTATTATTTAATATATCACAATTATCTAATATTTGGTATTTTTCATTATTCAAATCATCTACAATAACATTATCACTTTTTTTATTGTTTGGTATTACATTTTGTTGTTTCTGTTGTTTATTATCTGAATTATTAACATTAATTGCATTTAACCATTCATTCGTTTTTTTTAAACTAAATATCATACGTCTTATAAATTCATGTGGTGATATTGTTTTTGAACGTCGTATCATTAATAAACAATTATAATATTCAATTAAACATAAAAATTTTAATTCAATACATATATTTAAATGATTTTGGAAAGTATCTTCAGTCATAAAACAACGATAACATGCTCTACATTTATGCTCTTTACATTTAGTTGGTATATTAATTAATATATTTGAATTTTTTATTAAATTTAATTCCATCATAATGTCATCTTCAATGAATATCTTTTCTTTATAATCAAAATAATTAATTGATGATGATTTATTAGTTGTTCCTGTTGCATGTTTAGTTGTAGTCATTGCTGTTGCTGTGGTTGTCCGCATTGTTGTTGTTTTTAAATTATATTGCTTTTGTTTTATCATATCATCATAATAATTACCATCATCAGCTATAACAGAATCATAATTATCATTATTCTCATAATCATCGTCATAATCATAATTCGCTATTGGTATTTCGTTATCATTTCTCATTGTGCTACATAATATTTTTGTAGATAAATTTTGATATCCATCATTATTTCGATCTTTTTTAAAATTTGTTTTTTGTTCATTTCGATTTGTAGCCATCATTATTGATGCTGATGATGTTGTTGTTGAATTGATTTTTAAATTTTTCTCATTATCATTATTTAAAACGTTACGTTTATTTAATGCATTTTTTATAAAATTATTTGTGTCATTTGCACGTGATTTATTAAAATCTAAATCATTTTCTGTTATTATTGGTAATGTATTTTGGAATTTTTTTATTTTCTCATTTTGATTATTCTCGTAATTACCATCTGTTTCAATATCATCTAGATCTTTACATTCTGAATAAATTTGTTGAATTGCTTTTAAATTGATTACATTATCTATAACTTGACGACGAAATTGCGATGCATGTTTTAAATACGAAATGCATAAAGCGCATATTTTATCAGGTAAACCATCATATGGAGTTACCTAGATAAGAAAATCAAGGAAAAATCATTAAAGATTCAATTTTCATTTATAAAATACATGAATGCTATACCTTTAGGCCAGTTGTCTCTTCTAATAGAACGCTGATTTCTTTATTCCAACACAAGAATTCATTTGGACTTGCATGCAAATATGATGGTATCACTGAAAATATATCGTATTCGCCACGATTCGAACACACCCGGCAAATTTTATTTAATTGCATTTGCATTATTTCAGAATTTTAAAAGTAACTTGCTTTGCAGTTTTCTTATTTTTATAATTAAATTAATAAATTAAAAATAGGAGCACATATAAACCAAACAATACAATTACAGTCTTTTTTTATGTAAATATAAATAAAAATTAATTGAAATTGTCAATGTCAATACAAAAAACTATGCTCAATCAATACTACCAACTAAGACTAACTAAAATAAAATGAATTTCGAATGTCAAATTTAAAGGTTGTCTTTACGTAGAGTCCACAGAAGTCACATGTATCAGCAATACAAACAAAATAGTTAATTGGATATTGACCAAAACCACATGGCGAAATAAATAATTATCTAGCTATTGAATCTCAGAAAAATGTTAACAGTAATGTCAATATTTCACTCAATTCTGACAATCACTAGTAGAAACACAATTTAACATATTTAACTCACTGTCACTGACAAGTGAAAACATCTGATATGAAGCATCTATAATCTGCTAATTTGAAATATCAATATTTTGGAATGTAGAAAGCACCTACAGAATAAAACATGGCGAAGAACCATCTCCATTAATAACCTCATAAGGTAAAATCTTCAACGTCATAACGTTATCTTAATAAGTGACAATAATGTCTTGTCTCGTCTCTATGGCTGATGATTGTGTACCGGTCATATTGTATTTACACCATAATCGTGTAGAATTATTAATTTCGTTTCATTTTCTTTTCATCGAACTAAAAAGGATGAATATATACAATTTGACGAATTAAAAAAGAGATAAGAACAACTAAACAATAATTGTGCAGCAGTCTTTTTATAAGTTTTTTTGCTTGAAAAGCAAAAATTTTCTTTTTTAATTTTGCGGCCAATTTTCAAGTTCTACATAAAAATTATAGATTATATATATTTTTTTTTTTTAAATTAAAATAAATGAAAAATAGTGAAGTTATAAATTATCATTAATATTTTTTTTTTTGTTTTTGTAATTTATAATTCAAATTTCAAAATAGAATAATAAATTTCAAATTCAAAAAAAAAAAAAAATTAATTTGAAAAAATTTAAAAAAAAAAACCATATGTACCATTAAATTCCAATTGTATGTAGTGAAGGCAAAAAAAAAATTTTTTTCTTCTTTTTTGTCGTGCATATCGAAAAGAAGAAGAAGAATCATAGAAAGAAAGAAAGAAAGGAAAATCATAATCCGCGGCCATCTTGGTGCTGTGCTATTAGATTACATATATAAAAAAAAAAATAAAAAAATATTCGTTCGAACGTGAACACACATAAAAATACGTGAAATATAAAAGTAGAAGACACATCAGAAAAAAAAAAGAAAAAAAAATTTTTTTTAAAGTCAAGAAAAAGATCCGTTGGTTCGGTACGGGTTCTCTACATATTTTTATACTGCCGTGTGGTGTTAGCTAATTTTTTCACTGTAGTTTCGTTTTCATTAAAAAAAAAGAAAAGAAAAAAAAAATCAAATTTAATATTATATTTGCAGTCGTCATAATAATTTTTACAAATAATTATTAAAATTACCTAATAAATTTTTTTTTTCGATTGATATTTCTTTATTATTATTTTTTTTTAATTTATTTATTTTTAATTGATTAAAAAAAAATAAAGGGCCAGCAAAATTAAAATACAAAAGTACTGTACATATACATATATAGAACTATACTAGAAGAAAAAAAAATTAAAGAAAAAAAAATTTACAACAGTTGAATGAAATAAGTAAAGAAAAAGAAAAAATTAAAGAGTTTTCCTTTTTTTTCTGTTTTAATTAAATTTAATAAAAAAGAAAAAAAAAAGAAAGAAAGAAAAAAAGTTAAAGAAGTCTAAAAGTAGATCATCGAAAGACAAAAATCATCGTAATTCATTTTAATTAAAAAAAAATTTTTTTTTTCTTCGTTTAACTAGTTATTAAAAAAAAAAAAAAAAAACAAAACCAGAAAAGGAAAACATTTTTAAAAGAAATTAAAAATTAATATTAAAAATAAAATAATAATATAATTAAATAAATTTTATAAAAAAATGGCGTTAAAAAGAATCAACAAGGTATGTGTGATTATGAAGCAGTATTACTCTTTATACAAATTGTACAACATATATACATATGTACATGATATCCCATATAAAATACGTGTATGCTATATTTCATGTCTTATTTTTTTTTCTAATAAGTTTTTTTTTTTTCGTAAAATTACTCATGCATTTTTTTTTTTACTTTAGACTTTTTTTTTTTATACTGAATTTATTACTATTTATTTATCTATTTTTTATTGTGTCCTTTTTAAGACAAAAAGATACGGGTTAGATGTATTGTGTTTTTTTACATAAAAACTATGAAATCCCTTTAAAGTTTTATATCAATTTCAGATGCAAAGTATGAAAATTATTAAAACCAAAAAGAAAAAAAAAAAAAATGAAGGGAATTTTTTTTTTTTTTTGAGAAATCGTGACCTTGGTAGTTGGATGGTGTTTTTTAAAAAAAAGATTAAATTAAAATTAAAAATTGTGCTTCTGTAATTTTACATGAATGAATTTCTTTTTATTCTAATTTTTAATTTGATTTTAGTTTTGTCTATACATGTAGTGTGATGTGTGATTTTGAAAAGAAGTTCATGTACATGTAAGATAATTTAAGACAAAAAAAGAAATGTAGTATTTCATGAAAAGTTAAAAATTTAAATTATTTTTTTAAGGAAATGGGGCGACTCCATCTGTATATGTATAATATAATGAAAAGAAAAAACAAAAAAAAAAAAAATGCGCCGCGCTTTAATAAAAAAGCGAATATAATTTTCAATGTGCTTTGTTGTGTGTGTGTTTGTTCATATACATTTATGTATATTATACGATAGACTTTTCTATATACATATATAGTGTACATACAAATATGTATCACATTCGTATAAATAAATATATGTTTTCGTATATTATAATATGTTAATGTGCGTACGTATACGTCTATATACAATATACGTACGTATGTACATCATTATAATGTAGCTATTATAAAAAACTGTATGTACCTACATACATACTAATATATAACATTATGAAATGGTGGATAATACACCAGTCCCAGCTATGCATATGTCACAATAACAAAAAACAAAAAAATAATAATATTCACATGAAATGTAGATAAAAATGCAAAAAGAAAAAAAGAAAAGAAAACTATACATGCCT
The DNA here is from genome assembly GCA_963971155.1 of Anthrax anthrax. Classification (NCBI taxonomy): domain Eukaryota; kingdom Metazoa; phylum Arthropoda; class Insecta; order Diptera; family Bombyliidae; genus Anthrax; species Anthrax anthrax. Next base: position 21,218,606 of record OZ020122.1, read on the forward strand.
GTCTATATAAAAATTTTCTTAAAATTTTAAAGAATAATCAGTGTCATTAATTTTCCTTGGTATTGATAAAAAGGATTAAAATTGCACACATTTTTCTTTAAGATCATTCACATTAAAGTCATTAAAAAAAATGTACCTATTTTTCTTTCTTTTTTTTTTTGCATCATCACTCTATTTGTCATAGTAGTACACAAAATCACCGTCTATCTATAGCTTCAGCAAAGCACCACACATGACACCACAATGTCCACAACACAAAAAAGTCTCTCCTGTCTTTTCAGACTTCCGATTTGTTCAATCGTTATCTATTCATGTACATATATTGTAAAGCATCACTATCTAATCTAAATATTATTTGATAATACTAATGATACTCTCTGTAACACAGTACCTATTATATAGGTATATTTGTTTTTAAATACGATTTTAATTCATTTAAAAAAAAAAAAAAAAACAGAAATGCATGCAATACACAATCCAAAATTAAAAATAAGGGAATTTTTTTATTTAAAAAAATAAGAAAGAAAAACAAAGAATGTACATGGAATATTTTTGGGTTTGCAACAGTTTTTGCATCTTCTGGATAATTCGATTTAAAAATAAATTGAGAGAAAAAAGAAAGAAAAACACTTTTTTAAATACATATATTTTTTTGTATAACGTCGTCTACATGAGTTCATAATATTAAATATTCTAGGTACTAACATATTAAAAAAAAAAAAAATAATAAGATTAAAAATATTTTAATAATAAAAATTATTTTTAGATAGAAAACGTGTTTTATGTTATTACTTACTAAAATCAAACAATATGATTAACAGAAATTGATATTCAACATATAAGTACAAACGTTTTATCCTAGACGTTTGAAACAAATACACCTAAATGAATTAAATTACAAAAGCGAGAAAATTTAGAATTAATTATGGTCCCAGTAATAAGTTCAAAAGGAGAACTTATTCCTTAATCCTTAAATTTTGTTAAGTTAGGGTTTGTTTTTTAAATGTATCTCAGTATGTTACATTGTGATAGTAACTTTTTTTTAAAGCAAATCCAAAAATATCATTGTTTAATTGAAACATTAATTAATTTTTTAAAAATTATAATTGTAATACAGGAACTTCAGGATTTGGGCAGAGATCCTCCAGCACAATGCTCAGCAGGGCCAGTTGGAGATGATTGTAAGTTTATATTATTTACATTTATCTCAGCATATATTTCGAAAATAATGCATACAATTACAAGGAATATTCAAAACTACCGGTACCATTTGAAATTCCAATTGTATTTGTATTTTTTTAAAACTTTTTTGAAGTATCGAATTTATTTTCAAGAAATTAAAAAAAAAAATGGTACTCTAATTATATATTTTAGAGGATATTTTGAAAACAAATTTTTTATATATTTTAGATTTACTTAAACGATTATCAAGAAGCTAATGTAACTGAATATTTTGTAATAAACACTGGCATTAAAAAGTTTTGGAGCATCGAATACCTAAAATTTAAAAAAAGAAGAAAACATAACGTTATTGTCAAATTAAGTAGTTTTGTTAAATGGATATGTTCTTTACGATGTCCTCTAACAACATTGAGTATAAATTAAAACAAGAACACTACAAAAACAACAGTAATTTAAATAGACCGTAATCGAATACGAACTCTTTAAAATGTTGTGAAAAAAAGATTCGACGCGATTTGAACCTACTGTTTAAAGGATGATACATACAATGATTGTCTTAAGATACTTAAAATGCCGTTTATCTGAGGAAACAAAGATCATATAGGATAGGAATAAAACAAATGCTTTTGTTTCAGATATTTAAAAAGTCAAAATTTTATTCTTTCTTGTTTTAATAATTTATACTCAGTTTTATTAGAAAACATCACAAAGAATACACCCAAGGTAAATTTGAAAATGCGTCACTGTTTGGAGCAATACTTAACTTAAGATCATAATATAGGCTATATTCAAAAACGCATCACTGCCTATTTGATGTGATACTCAACGTATTATTATTTTAAGCTAAATATCGCAAATAGACAGTGATGTGTTTTTGAAAAAAGCCAGCTATACTCAATGACGCATTTCTAACTTTAATTTCAATTAAGAAAAATAAGAGATTGTATTTTACACATCGCTTTCTTTTAACATTTCAATTATTGGATATTTCAAAACCTACTCGTGCCAGTGTACCTATAAGTTGTACCTATGTTAGAATTACTATATACACATTTTTTAAATATGTTTATTCTAATTTAATTCGTTTTTTCTTTTTAATTTTAGTATTTCATTGGCAGGCAACAATTATGGGACCGGTAAGTTAGAGAATCACATTTTTTTTTTGTTTTAAATATTTCCGGCAACGATTATTTCATAAGACTCTAACAATCGTGGCATAATCAGAAATTACAGAAAATTTACTAAATATTAGAAGATATTGCAGCTTCAAAAACGGAAGGATTTTACACTTTATAATTTTTGGCTTGTAATAATAAGTTGGAAGTTTCATACATACGTATTCGAATCGGGAACAGCACAAAATCCAAAATCCAGCGTGGACGAAATCTAGTCGTCATAAAGTCAATAAAATTCTCTGAATTTTGTATTGTCTAAATTTTGTCTCGTCTGGATTATGGATTTCGGGTTTTCGTAATCAGCTCGTTTGATCCATCTCAGATTTTAGATTCTCATTCTAACAACTACAAATCGAATTGCTTATCATTAAACCTCCAATGAATTAGTGTATGTACGGAGAAACAAAAATTAAATAAAAAAAAAAAATAGTGGTTGAGAAGAATAAAACAGAGTAAGACAGTGGGGTGAACGACAGCTAAATATGTAATAAGACTAAACTGAGAACAAACTATATCACAAGACAATATCTGTTTGAAATTAAATATTTGACAATAAGCTTAGAAATATCATGATTCTTAAACCAATCTCATAAAATTTTTGCAAAAACAAAATCGTATACTTTAACATACAACATCTATACTTTGTCCACTAATATTATGCACTAGATTTTATAGAGATTACTTAAAGTGGTACCATTTTACATCACTATGTATTGATATTCAAAAAATTCATCTGATATATAATAAAAGCTTTGTGGATTGTGGTAATACTGCTCGTGAAACAGTCTAATTAGAAATTAGAAAAGCGACATATATACTCCCATAATACCTAAAGTGCATAATATTAGTGGACTGAGTATAATACCAATTATTAATTTTTAAAGCAAGATCATCTGTTATTTTGTAATAGATATCTCTTCGTCTTCTTCTTCATGCACTTTGAATTATTTTACATGAATTATGTTTTGAAATTTATAATCAAATAAATGTTTTAATTTTTTCATTTATTTTTCTTGTTTTTAGCCTGACAGTCCGTACCAAGGTGGTGTATTTTTCCTTACAATTCATTTTCCAACAGATTATCCATTTAAACCACCAAAAGTGGCTTTTACAACACGTATATATCATCCAAATATAAACAGTAATGGATCGATTTGTCTTGATATATTAAGATCTCAGTGGTCACCAGCGCTAACAATTTCAAAGGGTAAGCACATCCTAATCTTTAGTAATTTTTAATAATTTTTTTGTTTTATTTTTCTATTTAAATTCGAACTATTATATTATTTTTATTTTTTTTCTCTATTTTAGTTTTATTATCAATTTGCTCTCTTCTCTGTGATCCAAATCCAGATGATCCACTTGTACCAGAGATTGCAAGAATATATAAAACTGATCGAGAAAAATATAATGAATTGGCAAGAGAATGGACAAGAAAGTATGCTATGTGATGCGTTCCAATATGTACAATCGATCCGTCGTCATGTAATAATAAAATGCGCTATTACATATTATACTTATTATTATTATTATTATTATAATTAATTATAAATTAATATTCTTCAAAAACAAAAAAAAAAATTACAAAAAAAGAAATACAAAAACAACACAACAACAATAAAATGAAAAAAAAAAAAAAAATTAAGATGTTGTACTCTACAATATTACATACTACAATAAAATAAGAACATTACACACACATAGCAATGAAAAAGGAGATTTTACAAAAACAATCAACGTAAATTTGAAAAAAATAAAAAAATAAAATAAAATATAAATGGAATGAAATGAAAAATGGAAGATTGAATAATGAAAATAATAAAAAAACAAAAAAACAACTACAAAAAATAAATTAAGTGAATTTCATGTATCAAATTTTTTTTTTTTTGTTATATGGCGTACAAGCAGATTAGCAATTGTTTTTTGTGTTGTTTTGTTTATTAGTTTTATTGAAAATTGAAAATTGAAAATTATTTTATAAAAAATACACAAAAAATTCCCACTTTTAATGTAGAAAGGCTGAAAAAATTGATCGTATTATTTTTAATTGCAAAAAAAAGGAATTATAAAAAGAAGAGAAAGGAACTTGCTAAATGAAAATCTAAATATTTTATTAAAAAAGAAAATGTCGAGAATGGTCATTATAATCATATTCAAAAATGGAAACAGTAGTCATTGCATGCATTTTTTAATTTATCCATTTTTTTTTTTAGTTCATCGAATTGTTTATTCAACAACAAGCAAACGATAAAATTTAGTTTAACAATAGATGAATTCATCAATCAGTTTTAAATTTAATCTTTTATTGATTTTTGTGACGAGATTAACTGTATTTTCGAAAATGTATCACTGCCTATTTGGTGTGATATTCAATATACATATTATGATCTTAAGCTGAATGTCTCACCAAATAGAGATGAATTCTCAAAAATACGATAAGTTTAATACCGATTAGTGAGTACGAGTTTCAAAAGATTAAATATGTACTAATTTTGTCAATGATGAAAGTACGAGTGTTATAAAGTGTATTTTAATAGCAAGTGATGATAACAGAATTCAGTTCCATAGTAACAAGTTTCAATAATTTCAATCAAGTTGCATTATATTTGTAATCAATGATCACTCGACATTATTCTTGCCTCTGACATTCATCTACGTATTCATGTATGTACGTACATATTCTGATTTCTCTTTTACAAAAAAATTTGAAATAGATTTCATATAAGTATGTATTTGTTTTATGTATTTTCTACATTATTTTTTTTTTCTATAGCGTGAAGAAAGGAAATTTATTGAATTTAATTTTTATATGGAAATTAATCGTGATTATTTTTATTTTTTATGTTTTTTTTTATTTAGGAAGATTTTGTGAAATAAATTTTACATGTTCTAAATTAGATTTTCTTTCGCTTTTACGGAGAGCAGAAAGAGTGAAATGTACAGCTGAAATATAGATTACAAAAATACATTAATGCCTATTTAACATTATATTCAGCATAAAATTATAAAACGATAGGTATCATAGTGAATGTGCAGTTGGCGCATTTTTGAATTTATATAGTACATATGTACATACTTTAAAGCTAAATGCAAGTTGATGTAATCGATTTTGAACTCTTTAAAATGAGATGACTTTCTTGTTTGTTTAACTATTTGAAATCAAATTCGGAAATATTAAATGATTATCGACTTGTCAGTATTCAACTTTTCAAATGCCTTATTAATTGAATTTTTGTAATTGATAACAAAATTCATCACTGTCTACTTGATGAAATATTTAGTTTTAAGATCATAAATATACTAGGCATCGAATAAAATAAGAAGCGATGCATTTTTAAACTTACTTAATCATTTGATGTTCCCGAATTCGATGTTATTCATTCCGTAGTATGTTCTAAATTTAAATTATGATGGATCGAGATTTCACTTATGATCGAGGAAAATAGTACTTTGTTATTTTTTCATAATTCAGTTAGTAATATACGTGTAAAACAAGTATAAATATGTATGTCTCCTTTTTCCTTGCTATAAAAACTCTCTTTAAAAAAATATATAAATGTTGATTGTGTACCTTTCTAATGTATTCTAAATTTCGGTCATGCAGTGAATTTAAATTCGAGCTGAATTACTAATTTTAAAATCGTATAAATAATTTTGAATCGAAAATTTTTTTTTATTTTTTATGTAATCCAATTTAACTCAATTTTGATTTATATTTTTGTGTCTTTGTGCTCTTCTTTTCCGTATTCTAAAATTCAAATGTTAAGTATCAGCTACTATCTTAGTGCGCTGAATTGATCCGATTGTTGATAATCATTTGATGTTCATATTAAATACTTGATGCAATATTTAGCATATTACAATCTTAAACTGAATATCGTATCAAGTAAATAGTGATGTACCTTTGAACCCTCCTGTACGTTTTGATGTGAAGGATAAAATTCAGCTTCAAATAAAATTCACTCCAAATCGAAAATTAGAAAATTCCACAATTATTTTTATTTTCCTTTTCTTTGCTTTTGCGTTTCTTCTTTTTTATTTTTGTCAGCTAAAAAAAAAAAAAAAAACTAAATGATAATTTTTTGATTATAATAAAACAAGATATAAAATTTAAAAATAAAATACGTTACAACATTGATAACATTTAATTACATGATTGTACATCATACAGTGTATTAGGGATATTTTAAATTAAATTACTGTATAACGAATATACAAATTGAAAAAGAATTAAATACTTTTGATGACAAGAAGAAATGATAATTTTTGTGAGGGAAAAAAAGAAAAACTTTTTGTTTTGTTTCTTGTTCAAAAAGATAAAGAAAAAAAAATTAAAATAAATATGTAATTGCAAAGAAGATGAATGATGGTTAATGAGAGTGAACCATATTTATAATAAAATAAAATAAAAATAAAAATGAATTAAAAATTAAGAAAAAAATTTGGAAAAGCAAAAGAAAACAAAAATTCAAAATGAAAAATAAAAATAATAAGACAAATAAATAAAATCATTAATTATTAATTAAAATAAAAACGACGAAAAAAAATTACTTAAGAAACATTTTCAGTTACTTTTTCACAACAACGGAATAACAGTTCACGGCTGTTTTAAAAATGATCAATATGATTTCTAGCCCGTTACATAGGATGAAGATGAATTTGTTAAACGTCCTAAATTATAATACGCTGAATATTGCATCAAATAGGAAGTGGAGCATTTTTGAAATTATTCATATCTTTTATCTGTTAATTAATTGTAAAGCAGTCAAAAACTGAAGCTATATAGTGATATTTTTGTTAATGCTTCAAATACAGATGCAGCTAAGTAAAAATGTTATAGACAAAAAATTGAATACCGATAATTGTCTAACATGTGATATGAATTTCGTAATATAGAAAACTGATTCATATTTTGTCTAAATTGCTTTTTGCCCTAAAATATAAAAATAAATTAGATATTGAATTAAATGAAACAAATAAAGGTTTTCGATCAGAAATGATGTCTGATGATCGTATCTTGACCAATCTAGGTTTCATTTATCTTTTCGAACAAATTAAACCTGAGCTGACTAGGTATTCCATGCTCTTTTAACGAGCTCTTTTGATGACGTCATTACGTGTATTAGTATTAGGTAGGTAGAGGTGGCCGCCTGCTCATTCCCAAGCAAGCACACTTAGGCCAGAAAGGCCCATTGTGGTATGTTTTTAAAGGCCGATTTGTATTAGTATTAAGTAGTAAAGAAAAATAACGTGATATGCAAGGAAAAAATAATAAATAATTGTTTATATGTGTCTATGTAATTTTTTGTAATTGTATACCTAATAATCTAATTATAACTTTTTGTGTGATTTCGGAAAAATATGCATATGTTTTCAACAACAAATTTTAAATCACCTTTTAAAAAATTCAAAATAAATAGATGTAAATAACGAAAAAAAAACCATTATTTCGAAGTGAATTTATTTTTTTAATTAAGGGGCACAATATTAATTCAATTTCTTACGAAAGAAATAAAAAGATTGAAAAATTTTATCATAAAAGTACGCGTTTTAATTCAAAACACATAATTTTCCTATAAACACTAATTACATAAAACACGTGGTGACGTCACAGCCGTTTAGATATGTTACCTTTATAGTCTGTGCCATGGTAGGCAGTAGGATATTTTTGTCAAAAGCTTCATATCATAAAAAGGAATGCTCCTTGTTAAAACGGAATCCATAAAGCTGTCTTCGAGCATAAGTTATTTATATTCATCAAAATACTACTTCCTACGCTTTCCATGTCCATTAAATTATTAATGCGAGCGAGGTAATTTGGTTGTGTGAGTGTGAATGCTAGTTACTCGACGCAAGCTCAACGTGAGAGAGCAGAGTTACTCGACGCAAACTCAAAATATAATATTCGAATTGGTTCATATTTTTTTTTCTGCTCATTTATCCCAAAAATTTTTAAATCAGTAAAAAAAAACCCCCAACCTTCAATAATTTTAAATTTGTGTACGAAAGAAACATTTCCGTTTCACTCCATTTCTATTCCGTTTTATTTAAATTCAATTTGTACTCGTTTCAATTCAATTTCTATTGTCCAGTTCGCCAATTCCAGTCATGGATTTTCTTTTAGATTTGAAAGCACTGAAAATTTGATAAACTCTGAAAAATTGAACATCGTAAACAAAATCATGTTCATAATTCATATCACAATAAACAGTCAGATTCTTAAACATAAATTGAATTAAAACGTAACATAATGTAACACAACATGAAAAATAAACAAAAAAACATGTAATGACGAAAAAAATTTATGCTTAGCTTTTGGCTAACGTTGCAAAAGTCATTGTTATTCAACATCGCGAATATCCTCTATTCAGTTCAGTGTGTCATGTCCATGTCATGTTACGTACAATGTACATCATGCTTTGGTTAATGCTTTAAGTTTGTATGTACATATAATAATATGTTCCACCACCATCCGTTTCCCTTTATTTTGTGTATGTATACAGCCAGATATAATTTGAGTAATTTGACATACGCCACTAGCAGAGAGTACAAAAAAATTTATATGTACATATTTTTCGCCATATTTGTTAAGTCCTCTATACTCTATACAAATAAATCTGAAAGAAAATTGAAATTCTGAATTTGCTGAAGGTATATGTGTGTATACCGACTGACTATTGCAAGTATATTTCTTTGAATAATTTTTCTTTTCTTGTGTGAAACATATTAACATTTCCATATTAATTTTAAAACAAATCAAATTAGGAAAAATCGCGGTAAATTTGTGCAAGGAAAATTTTTAATTTGGTGAAAACGTGATTAATTCCATAATAAAAATTTTTAATTAAAAAATAAAATTGTGTCAAAGAATAAAAAAGGATTCTCATTCCCTTTTAACATTTAAAATTCTTTTAAACACCTACATACGTACATAGATTTTTTCTTCTTCTTTGTTCTTTATTTTTTGTTTTTGGTGAAAAGGAAGAAAAAAAAATGGAAGTTGAAGAAAAACCAAAATTAATAAAAGATGTAAAACATCAGGATTCCATTAGAGATTCATATAAAATGAAATTCATTATAAAACAAATAATTCCAATTGATGTGCTATTTGAACGACAGGATAATACCATCAAAGATAAAGTAAGAAAAAATTTTCATTTTTTTTTCCTTTGTTGAATGTGATTTAATTTTTATTGTATTATATTTTTAGCATTTAGCCAGCGAAATTGGTGCAGAATTTATACATGATGATAACGAATTTTGTATTAATTGTACATGTAAATTATGCGTTGAATATAAAGAATATATATTTCAATTATTAACGGATTTATTAAAAATTCGTCGTATATGGGATATATTAAAGGACATAGTTAAAAAATTCTTAATGCCAATATTAGAGTAATTATCCGATGGATTTTTTTGAATTTTTGAATCTTTTGTAAGACTTAAAACCTTTTTTGTTTTTCTTAAATCACAGAGAACTTTCATCAAAATCAGCTGTGCAACAATATGATAATTTATCAAATGATGTAAAATTCGATTGGTCAATTGATGGTCTATTAGATAAAACAAAATTACAACATATTGATTTTATATTAGATTTATCATTAAATGATAATATGGCGTTCGTATTGTTAGGTGCACTGTAAGTATTACGACATATAATTTGATTAGATTTATTTTATTATAATATTTTAAAATTACGAAGGGTAAGTTCAAAAATTCGTCAATATCTAAGCGATATCTATCTAGTATATTGTGACTATGCTGAATATCATATCAAGTAGGTAGTAAAGCGGTTTTGAACTTACCCAGACCAGAGTTGAGTTCAAAATATTTAACGCGTTTTTTTTTAATTTTTTTTATTTTTTATTTTTTTTTTTACAGATTTACATCAAATGACTCTCAACAATTATTTGAACTTATATGCTATCAAATTGAATGCTTTGCTAGAGCATATCATACTGGTATAACAGAAATGTTTTTAAATAAAACTAAAAATGAATTTTCTGCAAAATGTGTAATACAAAGTATGTATTTAGTATATTATTTAAATATTTAAATCTAGATTTAAATGGTACGGTAGATTTTAAAAGAAAATTGTATAATTCTAATAGGATGTAGTCTTAATCTAAAACACAAACTTTAAATCAAGAAAATCATTTTTTACTTCTTGAAAACAAGATTTTCAGAATTATCCTTTCGATTTTGCACATGAATCAAATCATTTTGTTCTTATTTTTTTTAATTTAAATATTTTATTTTATTTATTTTATTTTTATTTATTTATTTTTTCTCTTTCTTTTTTGAACAGGTATTCTTTATGGATATAATGAATTAAATAAATTTTCAGAATTAATATCAAAATTTTTATTTACATTCGAATGTAATTATATGAAGAAATTCTCATTAACATGGGAATTATTAAATAAAAAGATCTATTATAAATGGATATATACATCATTCGCTGTTTATATACCGAATTGTATTATTAAGGTAAGTGTAAAGTCTGTAATGAGTTATGCTGTGTTATGATCATACGAGTAGATTACAACGAGTACAGATAGAGTATCATTGTGTACAAGTATGAATGTGCCTAAGTTCAAAAATACATCACTACCCAAGATCTTCACTACCTACTTGACAACCATTATAGTATGATTTAAATTTTAAACTGAATATTGGGTAGCGCGAATTTACTCTGTGTTTAAATATGGATGATACTGGCGAGGAATGTAAAAATGTACTACGTAATATAATCAGAGATTATTTCAATACTGGTGATGCTTGAACAAATTTAAATAAATGAGATGTCAGACATAAAATGATATAAAATCTTTAAAGTGTGTTAAACTTAAAAGAGAAACAGAGATAATAAATATAAAACAACATACTCTTGCTTGAACTTATGATTGCTAGTTTAATTCATAACCACAGTATCATACCATTCTTCCTTTTTGTTAAGAAAATTCAGTAAACCATTATTTATTTTTAATCATTTTTTTTTTTTTCAAAGCTAAACCATGAAATAGCTGATGATGAACAACGTTTAAATTTAATTAAAGATTATATAAATTTTGATAATGATATGAAAGAAATAAATCAACAATGGTCTTATACATGGGATTTAATTGTTCAAAATTATACATCATCATCTAATGATAATGAAAATAAAAGGAGGAAATCCTTAAAATCAATTAATCAAATATTCGATGAAATTAAAAAATTGATATCAGGACCAAAATGTGTAGATAACAACAGTAATGGTGGTGGTGCATCGCAAGAGACAAGCTTGACAACAAGTGAAGTTAATTTAAAATTTATCAATATTATTTGGAAGAAAAGTGAAAATCCACATTATTTATGGAAGAGCTTGATATCATTTATTAAATTACGATGGATACATATTAATGAGATGTTTTATACAGCATCAATTGAAAATTATTTATGTAATTCATGTAATTTTTATAAATTTGATACATTGTAAGTGTTTCGTACGTTTTGGGAACATTTATGTAAATATAAACAAAATTTTTTTTTTGTTAACTTTCAGAGGAAATCTATTAAAAAAGTGTCCGAAAGCTGACGCTTGTAATGGTGCAATTAGCAAATGCCATTTTTCAATGGATATTGAAGAAAAAATAACAATAGATTGTGTGAGATGTAAAATGACGATAGGCCAAAACAAAGAAAATAAAGATCTTAATATTGCGAATTATTTACCAAATATTTGTAATGCTGGCAAAAAACGAAGCAATTCTTTAAAAAATCAATCGACTATTGAAAATACAGATACTAATAAAAGCACTAAAAGTAAAGAAGAAAATGATGTATATCACATATCTTGGGCTGTATTTAAACATTTGAAAGGTATGTTAATAATTTTAAGAATTGATTTTCATCTACTTTTACGATATGTAATAGAAACTATTATAAATATCGATGATAATAGGTAGAAGTGTATTACATAAATTTTATAAAAGAATGTGATTTTTTATGTATTTCATTCAGTTTAATATCAATTTTAATAGAAACTATAAAACAACAATTTATTATAAAGATATAGTATGTGGAATGATAAACCTCATAAAACTCTGCATCATAGCTTAGTAAATTAGATGAACAGTACACCTTTATTCAATACACTTTTATATAAATAAAAATGGCGTGCTTTTCATGTCCTCTCGTCTGAATTACACCTAACCCTCGTTTTGCGTCGTATCACTTTGCGTCTTTTCGAAGTTGCGTCGCCATTGAATTGATACCAAATTTCACATAGCGTCGCTTCAATTCCGATTTGCGTCGTTTCAAGTTTTTCAGAGGAATACCCTATTTATGTATTTTTGATACCCTATTTATTAAGAAAGAATTGACTTCTAAAATGCTGAGTAAGGCATTCAACTTAATTGACGAAGCACTTGAAATTCTACATGAAAATGATTCAGATTTTGAAAAAAAAGTTCAAACGTAGCACGAGCTGTGAACGATTTAAACTGCTACACATAAATTTATAAAGACATAAAAAATAAACTAGTCTAAAAAGACATCAAATCATACTTTTCACCAAAATCATAGATTCGTTCGTTTTGAAGTTAAGAAAATTGTTTTGGAATTAAAAAGACATTGAAATTATATCTATTTTTCGTTTAACTTCGTTTCACCGGAACGCATCTTCTTTTTCAGAGGGTATTTTCTTATAAAATTGATTTTCGATTTGCGTCGTTTCGCATTGCGTCTCATTCCTAGGGAACGCATGTAAGACGCAAACCGAGGATTAGGTGTATTTTACACAAATTATCTTACAGTATATTGCGTAATAATGTAAATTTCTTCTTTTTTTTTTTTTGTTTTTTTTGGTTTCTTTTAAAGATCGTAAACCGTATCCGTATACAACCATTGAAGAAAAATACTTTTGTACCGCTAATCATTGTAAAATGACATGCTGTTTATTAGCTAGAAAAATTCTAAATAATGAAATGGCATTCGGTTTATCACAGTATTTAGTTAATAATTATCAATCGATTACATTAAAACATGATGAAATGACAAAAATGTTACCAAATATAATGTTATATAATCGTAAAGTTATATCATCAATTAATCTTAATAACAATAATAATAATGATGTACCAGTATCATCGGTATCATCTGGATTATCATCTATATCATCATCAAGTGATGATGTTATTAAATCATTTTGGACATTTATAATATCAGCGTTTGCTAGTTATTTTGTTAATGCTGAAGAAAATAAAATTGATGATAATCCATTATCATCATCATCTACAATTGATAAAGATAAAATGAAATTAAATTTAGATCATTTAATCATTGTTAACAATGATATTGAATTACCAATGGAATATATTGAATTAAATAATAAAGCAATAAAATTTTCAGATTTTATTGAAAAAATTAAAAGGTACATATATGATTATAGAAATAACAGAAATAAAATAAAAATTAATTTTTTTTTTCCTTTGTTAGTCTTTTAAAAATGGATAACGGACAGTGTAAAGAGTAAGTAAATAATAAATTCAATACAAATATATACATTAAAATTAGAATCAAGAATTGAGTTTCGAAGCCGAAATAATACAGTAATTAATTCAATTAATAATAGGTTTTATTGGTTATATTTAGGTCTTAAAACGTTTTTATGAATTAAATTTCAATCACTTTCATATTTTCTTTTCTTTTTTTCAAAATTTCCCTAATGAGCTATATTTTAATCTTTTTCTTTTTTTTTTTTGTTATCTCAATATAAAAAACAGAAAGTGTAGTACAAATTGTGATAAATTATTGCCACCACCATCACATAAAACATATAGTGCATCATCATCTTCATCAGAATTATCAACGAAAGTTAAAAAAAAAATAAATTTAAAAAATGAACATCAACACGACATTCAATGTAAGTAAATTCAAAAAATTTAGGTGTTACTCATGATACTGCAAAAAAGACATGATTGAGTCAACCTGATTGACTACCATAATAGTCAACTGACATTGTTGATTGTGATTGTAATTTTACATCACTATGTATTGATATTCAAAAAATTCATCTGATATATGTATAATAAAAGTTTTGTGGATTGTGGTAATACTGCTCAAGAAACACTCTAGTTAGAAATTATGAGAGAAAATTAAAGACATATGTACTCCCATAAGACCTTAAGTGCATAATATTAGTGGACAGAGATTATGTTATTATTATTTCGGATTATCTTTTTTTTTTCTCTCTTTTCAGGTTGTTTTGATCATCATCAGAATGGAATAGATTGTAAAGAGAATCATTTTGCTAAAATGTGTATTAATGAAAAGGTAATATTATATTGTATTGTAATTTTAGATAGAATTAGTAAAATTTGGAAAAATTAAATTTCTAAATTTTAAATAATAAATTAATGAATTTTAGTGATCTGGTGGATGCAATGCTAGTTATTGACATAAGAATAAATATCATAATATTTTACTCCCAAAATTTATTTTAGCTTTGAATAAGTAAATAGATGCGTACATTTATTAAGAAGTTCATAAGCTTAATAACATTAATCGAGAAATCAAAAGTTTAAATAATTTGCCAAATATATATGGGGTGATTCGAAATATATCGTTCATTACATGGTGTTCTTTATACGTCCAAAAAATTTCAATTTACGATATCTTAAAAGCGGTGGGAAATTCTTGAGAGATTTTTTAATTAAAAACAGTCTGAACTTTAAGCAAAATATGTATGCCCTGTGTGATTTTCATTCTAAGATATTTTATAAGATTTGATAAATATCAATTATTGAGATTTCTATTAATATAATTGGAAGTTTTTTGATGATTCATATTTTACTTGTAAAATTGACATTAGTGATTAGGTTTAGAATCTACCATAATTCATTATTGTGCACTTCATATGTAATTGTTGATAATGATGGATAGATCATCAAAATACCAGGCATTCAATTCAATAGACAATTAAAAATTTAATCAGATTTAATAGAATTTTTGAAAATTTGGAAAAAAAAAAACTTAAGACTTATTTTATTTACTTGTTTATTAATTTTTTTTTTTGTCGCAACAGGAGTGTAGTCATGTACGTGTTAATGAAATGCGTAATAGATTAAGAAAAAAATTGAACTTATTAACTAATACAAAAAAATGTAATGATAATGACAAATCGATGGCAAATGATCGACAAAATAACAGTAATACAGAAACAACCGAGGTAGTAAAAGATAATAAAGTAAATGATAAATCAAAAATGATGAAAACAATAAAAACTGAGACGGTTAAAAAATTAGATCCTATCTCAAGTGGAGCTAGTGCTAATACCGCTATTGCAAATGAAATGTCAGTTAATGAACATCAAAGTAAAATGAAAAAGATTGAATGCAATCAAAAATTATTACGAAAATGTGAACAAAAGAAACCCATCGATGAAATTAAAATCAATGAGAAAATGAAAACAACTAATGTTAATGCAAACACTATTGATACTGCTAGTGGCTTTACCGCCACTACTGCCAATGAAAAGACAACGATTAATACAACAACAGGAGCAGCAAAAAATGATGATGATTTAAATGAATGGCTTAAGGATAGATTAAATTTCATCGAAGGTAATTGTAATATTGGCAATGATAATTCAAAACAAACAACTAGAAGAGCATCTAATCAACAACAACAACAACAGCAACAACAACAGCAGCAGCAACAAACTAATAAAGTAGATAGCAAAAAGTCAGCAAAGAAATTGAAGCAAAAATTAAAAAAAGAAGAATTAAAACGTATCGATGAATTGAATATATTACATTCACAATTCTTAGATTTATATTATAAAGAGTTTATTGCAAAAATTGAATTAAAAAATCATAAATTATTAAAATTAAAAACGAAAAATAAAAAGCGTATTACAGAATTAGAATCATCTGTAAAAAAATGGAATAAAGCTAAAATAAAAATTGAAAATAGCATATTAGAATTGATTGGCTTAATTAAGTCGATAAATGAAAATTTTAAATTTTCATATTTGCCAACCAAAGAGCAACAACAAGAGATGTTATTAAAAGCGTTTCCGCCAGATAAAAAAGAATCATCTTCATCTCCAGCGATGACAGCGGTGACCGATAGTGAAATGATGTCATCTACAGCAATATCTCAACAAAATCAACAATATACATTATCATCATCGAATCACTTGATTCCTTTAACATCTCAACAAATGTTGCAAGATTGTCCAACACAATCAGAAACAGCGATTACATTTACACCATCATCATCACCATCCACTGTTGATAGGACGTCATCAACTTCTATGACTGATTCAGATTTATTAGATTCAACAAAGCGTATTGTAACAATACGACGTGTTACATTACCAAATATATCAGAACCACAAGTAACTGTTACGGCTAAAGGTGATTCACCAGATAAAGATAAATTGTTATATACATTTATAAACGGTCAATTAGTTCCAGCCCAATCATTGGACACAAAAACATTGAGTGCATTGCAGCAACAACAATCAACAGTAAATCCATCATCGCAAACAAGAGATAAACGGTTATCCTCATCTAATACTACTACAAAAAAGGGTAATAAAAAGTTAACTGCTCAAATTAAAAAGGAGAAAAAATCTAATAGTGCAAATGTTTTGCCCTCTGGTACTTCGTCACCATCACCATCATCATCTTCACCATCTCAATTTTTAAATTCCACTGCTGTTACTTCTTCAAACACAAAAAATACTAATGAAAGTCAAACCAAAAATGTAAATAAAACAAAAAAGAAAAATAAATCAAAATTTAATGATGTACAATTACAGCAACAACAGCAACAGGTACAACAACAACAACAGCAGCAACAGCAAAAATTGAATAAGCAACAACAGCAACAACCACAGAAATCAAAATTAAAATCTGAAAATTTCGATAATTCACAGAAAAAGAATAAAATAAACGGAGAAAAAATAGAAAAGAAATCGTCAATAAAACCTGCAAAAGCAGTAGGAGGAGGAACAGCATCAGCAGCACCTGTACCAGTTGCAATCTCTAATAATAGCAACACGAAAGTTATTGACAATGGGCAATTTGATAACAATCAGTTTAAAATGCTACATTTAGATGAATTTTTAACAAATGAAGCGAATGATAAATGTAACAATAGTACGAATGACCGTGGCGTACAACAGATGAACAAAAAGAAAAAATCTCAAACGTCGTCATCTATTGTCGCTATTACTAAACAACCACAGCAACAACAACAGTTGATAAAGAATGATCCAAAGAAAACAAAAAATACAAAAGGTGATAAATCAAATTCGACTAGTCAACAACAAAAACAATACACTGTTGGATCGTCAGCATCGTCATCAGCGTTATCATCAGCTAAACGTAAAGATAGCGGTAGCAACGGCAATTGCGGTAATAATATCAAGAAGAACAATAATAATCAAGGTCATAATATAAAGGGGGAGAATGCTAGAAATACATTAGAAAATGATATGAAGACGTTAAATTATTCATTACAAAAACTTAATTTTAATACTAGTGGTAGTAATAACAATAGAAATAATGGCAATAGTGCAATAGGTTCGATAAGAAGAAACGATAAAGGATTCTTGATGAATGACCTAAAAGCTACTACCATGTGTAATTCTGAAATGGCAGCATCTGCAACGATGGCTGCATTCAATTCATCAGCGTCGTCAACGCATATGTCACAGAATTTAAATATTAGCATAATGGAACAACTAAATCGTGGTATACAAGTTGAAGATTTAACATTACCACCTGGAATAACATTAACCAAAGTTGATCCCAGTAGAGCTGAAGCATTACGTGCTAAAACTGAATCAATTGAAAAGGTAAACAAAATTATTATTAAGTTCTATTTTCATTGAAGGTTTTGAAATCAAATTTGTAACGACGTTGTTTTGTTCCGATTTTTATTGTATTTGACATTTGATTTTATTTATTTTTCTCGATAGCTATCTCAACCGATGCAAGCTCAGTCATCGTCCACATTACCTCAATCACCTATTATGTCATCACCATTATTACATTTTGGTAACGGTGTTGGTAAATATTCAAATGATAAATCAGCTGCTGGTGTTATAATGGTGAATGCTATGAATTTAAAATCATCATATTTATCAGCTAAAAATAATTCGAATGCTGCTGATACAACAGCAGTTTCAAATGTTGAGAATAAAAATAAATCGAAACGTTTAAAACGGAAAAATAAGAAAAAGACAAATGCAATTGAAAATAAAGATTCAAATAATACAAATTATAATACAAACCATAATGGCAACAATAATAATGCTGTAGTAAATGAGCCAAGAATAATAACATTAAAAAATCCCATTTTTAATCAACATCATCAAATGAATAGTATTGGTGTTGATCCAATAATTACAAATGCAACGACCACCTTATTTAATCCATTGCAACAGCAATTGAATAAATCATTATCAATTGATCAACCGGCAGCCATTATTAAAAATGATAATGGAATGTTTACAATACGTAATCCAGCATTACATCAGGCATTTTTAAATAGTTTTCAAAGAAATAATAATCATGATTTTCAACAGCAGCATCAACAACAACAGCAGCTTAACAATTATCCTAGCCATCATCTTCAGTATAATCTGTCGAATAGCACTAGCATTAATGCTACCAATGGACATCAATTGTCTAACGAGTACTTACCTTTTTCCGACAATAATTTATCATTATCATCATCGTACATTTCTAATGATAATAGTAATAGCGTACAACAAAAACAGTCGCCATCATCTTCAAACAAAGTTAAATGTATATCAGCTATTGGTAGTGAAGTAAAAAGTGCTCAACAAAAAAAGAAGATGCATAGCCAATGGCAGCAACAACAGCAACAACAAATGAATGAACAACATCAGTTTTCATCTCATTTAAATCCAGGCTGTAATGGTAAGTTGACAAAAAATTGATGAATATAAAAAAAAATTTACAAGAGATCAGTTACATAGACTTTTAATTCTATTAATTCGCTTCGTTTGTTGTTATATTGCTATCTTATCGAGATCCTATTCTAGCTAATTTAAAGTGAAATGACATCTTTTAACATTATTCAATTTTAATCGGTTCGTTAGTTATCAACCTTTGAATTGATTAATAAAAAATCAATCAAGGTTTATTTCTACTGATTTTTGATGTGTTCTAAAAATCTTTAACTATTTTGAGATATGTATATGGAATTTATTTTTTTAATTTCTTTGTCATATTGCCTATTTGTGAGTTTTACTTTTTTACTTTCTTTTTTAGATTACAGTTATTTAGGACAATTGAATCAGCAACATCAACCTGAATTACAAAATAATCATCATTTATATCATCATCAAACGAATAAATATTATAATAATACGGTAGCTGCTGCAAGTGGATATAACAATAATATATTCACACAAATGAATAACAGTACTATCAATAATCATCATAATTGTGGTGATGGTGGCAGTAATTTATTTCATAATTCGTCAATTGCTGCAGCAACATCGCATCATCATCATCAACATCATAATTGTGGTGGTGATGATTCACCACCACCAACAGTGACTGAATTTAATCGTTATTTAGATGGTTTTAATAATGACAATGGTGGTAGAATTGAGCATCAGCAACATCAAAATGATTATAGACATTTAACATTTTTAGGAAATATGTTTCCAGGACAACGTTTAAATAATGAAGTATGCACATAGCATTGTGTAATTTGATATTTTATTAATTTAATTTACATTTCCCATAATACGTAGGTTACAATTCATAACATCAATGAATCAAAATTTAATAACGGGAATAACAGTGGCAATGACAGCTTACAATTATCTCATAGTGTTGAAATAACACCAGTTTCATGTTTGTCATCATCATCATCATCATCTTCGTCATCCTCATCAAGATCATTAAATAATCTAGAACGACTAACGGCAGCAGCAACAACAATTAATGGTAACAACACAACTAGTAATGGTAGTATTAGTTGTAGCCAATCATCATTATCGCCATCATCTCTGTCGTCAATGGCAAATCAACAAACGATTATGGAAAATTTTGTATTGCAAAATATGAAATCATTAAAAATCTCTGAGAATGATAATAGTGCAGGCGGCGTTAATGTTGGTGAAAGAGATTGTCTAAATATTAATAATGAAAATTTATCATGGTGGTAAAAGAAAGATACAAATAAAATCTAGTGATTATAGAGGCATGTTTATGTTTTGCACAATGTAAATTTTTGACGATCATCATTTTTTTACCGTTACACATCCATTAATTGTTGAGCCAACAGAAAATTAAAATTTACAAAAAGTGGTAAGAAAAATATTCATTTAAATGTTCGTTTCATGTATGTATGTACTTGTATAAAAAGAAAGAAGAAAAACAGAAAAAGAAATTAGTAAATAAAAACTAAGTATTTTTAAAACATACACGCATGTATTTTTAATTATGTAGGAAATTATTGACAAGAAAAAGATTAATCATTTTCATCAAAAAACTCAAATTTGGTGGTAAAGTTAATAACTGACAATCCAACTAAGTTTGACTGATAATGTTGTATCAAATTTTTTATGATTTTCAATGAATGCACGAAAACTACCAATCGATCCTATTGCGAGTACAGGAATAGCACTCGCACATTATATCAGAACTTGGATGATATTGCGATCGACCGCGTGTCGCAATTTGTAACGCACGTTCTAACGATCCAAAGTTGCATGAAATCTGATGTAATGTGCGATCGGCTAAAAGCCAACAGAGTGATGATGAATGACTGTCATTTGTAGATATTAAATGAACTAAGTTGCGTAGCTAATCATAATAATTAAAATATTTGGTTATAAAATAAAAAACAGTATACTACAATCTTAAATTTTATACATGTAATTGTATTTGTTCAAATTTGTAAAATTATTTTTTTTTTCTATTCTTTTCGTTAAACACTTGTGTGTATTGTTTTATGTAATATCAAATAAATGGTATTTTACATATTATTACATGTTACATGAATAAATCTGCTTCACTTATAGATTTTATTATACTTTTAATTTTTTAATTTTATTTTGTTTTTAATTTTTATAATTTTTATATTTATTATT
This sequence comes from Anthrax anthrax, assembly GCA_963971155.1. NCBI lineage: Eukaryota > Metazoa > Arthropoda > Insecta > Diptera > Bombyliidae > Anthrax > Anthrax anthrax. Next base: position 21,240,101 of record OZ020122.1, read on the forward strand.
TTAACGCATTCGATAATGATTCGATTCATGCATTTGTGATAATTCACCTTTAAATGATACTTCAATTTCAAAATCTAAATCACGATTATTTCTTTCATTTGGTTTCATTTTAAATGTACCATAAATTTCTTCACCTTTTTTAACAGTCATATATTCATCTAAATAGAATACAGTCTGTTTCCAATGTGTATACGGCGCTTCTGGTGATGTACTAAAACCTAATCGTTTATGACATTTTGTAAATTCAATATTAAAATATGTAACAATTGCCTGTACAAAATCATTACGTTTAATAACTAAATGGAATGGTGATGAAAATTCAATATCGGATTTTTTAACTTTGTATAAATCAACTTCTTTAATCATATATGATGTTGATACAATTTGTTTTGGATCAACAACATCAACTAATGGTTCAGTAATAGCTACTTTGCGTATACAACTCATATCAAAACCATATACATCATCCCACCAATTAATTTTTTCATCTTTATATTGTCTGTCTTCAATAGCTGTTATAAATAATGTACCACGATCTGGAAACATCATACCATCTGGTTTTAACCATTTATCTCTAGCAAATAATACAGTATCTAACATTGATTCATAAAATAGACAATATCTACAAAACAAAAATAAGAGAATAATTAAAAAAATTATTTTATCATTTTATTAAATTGTCCTTACCCCATCCATTCTGATATTATAATATCGACTTTTTCAATACCATCTGGCATTTCAATTTCTTCAACTTTACCCTTGACAATTGTTATTACATCAGTCATATTATTATCGATAACAACTTGGCGGGCATAATCAACAATATTCGAACAATCGACTGCAATCACTTTAGCTGCACCAGCCTTAGCGGCAAACATTGATAGAATACCGGTACCACATCCAACGTCTAAAACAATCTATATTTTTTAAAAATGAATAGAATAATAAAACCATTGTTATAGTGAATAGTATAAAAAACCATACATGTACGTACCTTCTCTTTGAATAGATGCTTATTATGATACATTGCATTCCTGTATGTTAATGTTCTAACCTCATCTTTAAGCATTTCCTCATGTATACCAAAATGTGCATACGAATCAAAATAATAATCTCTTGATGTCATTTGATCAGCAGTCATGTTGTTACTTATTGTTGTTGATGCATTTGATGCTGTTGTCTCTTGTTGTTGAGATCCATGTCCCATTGTTATATCTTCTGATGACTATAAAAAAAAGTAAGAAAAGACGAGATACTTTTTTAGCATTAGTGTTTCTATGAAAATTGCACTTAAAATAAAAAGGGAAACAGAACATCACGCGGGATGTCTTGGATGGGATTTTACAATATTACAGTTTACACTTATAAAATTTTTTTCTTTAAATTATGGAAATGAGAGAAAATATGGCATTCTTAAATTTCAAATTCACAGCACAGCAACAAGGCACAAATTTCAACAAAGCACAGGACAACAAAATAATGGATTTGATTAGCGCTTCCTTTGATACATGCGTGATTGTGTATGAATGGTTTGAGAAATTGGGAAGCGAAATAAAACCACCCCTTTTAACAGAAAATCTATTATACGTACCATTATTACTTTTAATGAAACTGTGACAATAATAAATTAAATGATTTTTTCAATTTGATGAATTTTTATTAAACGTTTTTATTTCTGAGTTTTTCTTTTTTTAAATTTGAAAAATAACACAAAACAAAAAAACTTAAGATAAAAACGCACTTTTTATGTCCCCAAACGTACAAACTTTAAATTCACCATAACCTATATGCTACATAGTACATATTGTTTTTTTTTTTTTGTTTTTTTGTGCTGTCAATTAAATTACTGTTGAAAATGACATATTAAATATTATTGCACATTAAACACAATAAGAATGTCAAACATTAAACGTTTGTCGTTTGTCGTCGTAATAAGTTCAGTTGACTGTTGAAGTTGTAAATTTTAACAGACTTCTGAGTTATTTGATTTTCAATAGCTTGGGAATTGACAACTTGGAAATCAAGATTTGGGTTGACTTAAAAATTTCAAATATACATATGTATGTATACATATTCATTTTTTTATTTTCTCAATGTTAATTGCGCTCACAAAAACAGCCTATATACAAGATACAACTGCTGGCTGACAGCCTGACTGTAGGAGAGTGTAGGAGAAACATAGCCTTTGTCATCAATCATCATCACCAATCATTGTCGAAAATGAAAAGATTGAAACTTCACGAGAACATCTGAAGATTTTTTGATTAATGTTCAATTTTAATTATGTATGTACTTCTAAACATGCAAAACAAGTTGGATGGATTGATTGAATTTCGAAATCTAAATATTAAAAATTTTTACAATATAAATAAACATCCACATGTACATTACTTATTCATTTTATTATTTTTTAGATTTTTGAATTTTAGAGTAATTTTTACAGACAAATTTTCTACACAATACATATTTATTTATTTTCTTTTACTGAACATTTAATTGTTGTTCACAAGCCCTGTATGCCATTCCTATACCCATTCCAGTACCTAATGCTACTGCCCATGTTCTTCTTTTAAAAAATAATAATGATACAACTGAACCAGTAATTAAGCCAGCCGCTGTAATTTTGTTATTAAAAAATAAAATTAAATTGAAATTATTTACATTAAAATTCGTATGTAATTTAATTAACAACATTTTCAAGTATTTGCATCAAGATACAAAAAATGATCATTTATTCGTAGCTATTTTAAGAAATTTTTCCAGTAGGTACAAATACTTGTTAATTAGATTCAACTGGTCAAAGTCATCCAATTTAATAATTTCTTATAGACATATTCTAAGTTCTAAGAAAGTAAGAATTGTATTACAAATACTTGAAAATGCTAAATCAAAACCAGGTTGTGTTATATAATTGTGTCAATGAAAAATAATAAAAATACAAAAATATTTTGGTACACATACTTCCTTTTACAATCAGATCAGTTAAACATCGATCCATTTTTCTACCAAATTCTTCTTCAGAAAATGTTTGGCAATCACCTTTATTACTAGATTTATTCGACATATTCTATTATTAAAAAAAAAACAAAATCCAGATATTTTATTTTAAAATTTAGTAAATATTTAATATTGGAGTTATTACTTTTTTTCTAAAATAATTGTAATTTTCCAATTCCGATCTAATATAATTTGATACAAAAGTCAAAGCTGACTTTTAAATTTTGATTTTTGACATATGATGATGACAGACACATATTAACAATTATTAAAACCTTAAGATGGGACAGTTGTGACTTGTCAGATTTGTATACTTACCACACCCATCCACACCACACTGTTAGCAATATTTACATCTAGCACGATCTAGCACTACTGTGTGTTTTTTTTTACCAAACTCGTTACATACATACATTGTAGGGTTTTACACTTAAATGACTTAAATAAAAATTTAATTTTGCTTCATACTGGCTGATAGTAAATTCAGTTTGATATTTAAAACTTAAAACACAGTTATAGATGTAATATTAAAATATGTACAGGTCTTTCAACTTATAAAGTCTGATGAAAATCTTAAGATGTAAAATTGGAAAAATGCTATCACTAACTGTTTTTGAATTCAAATGTACGGTTTATTTATTTTTTTTAGCATAGTCATGTGTATTTTAATGGGGCACACAAAATACAAATTTTCGCTTTGTTACAATATTATTTATGTTTATCAATTACATATCTGTTTAAAATACAGATGCTATAAAATGGACCTTCAGAAATGTTCAATAATAAAATTATAATTTTTAGATCAAAAAACTAAAAGGAAAACCAAAATTTGTAAAATTTTACTCTAGTACATGTTTGTTTTATGGAACTATTTCTAGTTATATGTACATGTTTATTGTTTACATAAATGTGTCTATACTCTGTCCATTAATATTATGCACTTAAGGTCTTATGCGAGTATATATGTATGTTTGTCTTCAATCTTCTCTCATAATTTCTAACTAGACTGTTTCACGAGCAGTATTACCACAATCCACGAAGCTTTTATCATATATATATACATATGTATATCAGATACATTTTTTTAATATCAATACATAATAATGTAAAATGGTACTACTTTAATTAATCTACGTATAAGACCTTAAGTGCATAATATTAATGGACAGAGTATACTAATAGTTTAAATGTACATATGTTCAATTATGTTTTATTGTGAAAATATTGATTATTTTAAAAATGTTTTTTTGTTTACATTGTATATCATGTATCATGTTATACATATGACTATATACTAGCGCATATAAATTTTATATACCTTCTTGGATTACTGTAGTGAAAACACTTTTCAATTTGGCCAATATTGCTTCTGCCGAATATTTATATTTTAAAATTTTCAATTTAAATATTTTCTCTTCAATAAACACAACATTAGCTGTTGTATGTATTTTCATATGGTCTAGAAATTTAAGATTTGGTAACGTTTGAATTATTTGTTCTCTGCAAAATAAAAATTAAATTAAAAATGCAATCAATTACATAAATATAATTTAATTTTAAAAATTCCATACCTATATGATTCATATGCTAAATCGTTACTTTTATTTGATGTTAAATTATCAGGACATGCCGGATTTCCTAATAAGCTCAGATATTCTAAATTTGGAAATATTCTTGCTATTATGAATAGTATTAGCGATAAATTACTTATCTAGAAAATGAAATAAAAAACAAATTAAAAAATTAAAAAACATTATAATAAAGATTAAAATACATTAAAAATACGTTTATTTCAAAATTATGCACATACATACAATCTGACAAATAAATACCCGGTGTCGGAAATCATGAAATATAAAATGAAATTTTTGTTTGATTGTATAAATAAATTTGGTCATCTTCAAACCGATTTCTTTTCTTTAAGTAAAATCTCTTTACTCATTCGCGAATGTAACTGACTTGAAAAGTTTCTCACAAAATGACAATTTTGGTTTCAGAAATGAAATTAAAATTTTATCCCGTTGAAAGGGTTATTTGGTGACAATTGTTGAATTTTTGGCCAGAAACTCATGTACAAGGAACATAAGTCTCTTGGAACGTTGGACATACTTATAAGGACCCAAAAATTAGTATTTTATATTTGTTCATCTCGTACCAGAAACACTAATCAAAATTATGCAAGCGGATTCGTGAGACATTTTCAAGTTTTGAATTTAAAGCTTAAATCTTAATCATTTTATAAGAGATAGGTCTTGAACCATTTATCGACCTTTCTTGAATGCTTTATACACTCAATGCAATGTTTTCAAGCACTCTTGAACTTGTTACTTGATATAAAATTTTTTTTTATACATTTTATGAGGATGTTTTTCATGAGCAATTTCTGATATTTTTTGCCAGATTGCACGTATGTACATTTTATATAATTAAGTAATTACGTGAGTATACAAAAACAACCGAAATGCAGAAATAAAAATTGCAACATTTGAAATTTTAGAGTTGTTCACAAATATGTACATAATATGTGAAACATACGAAATTATATGTATGATAATTCGTACGAAGGCAGGTCCAAAAAGTTTAGCCATTTGAATAGTACAGTGAATCAAAGATCTTCTTCAGATACAGAATTTGAATACAGAAAATGTTATGGGTAATGATGTTGACTAGACTATAGCTAAATGACTGCACAGTTCGGTTATTTTTGATATATCCACGTAAAATATAAAATAAATTAAAGAGAAAATAAAATGAGTATTTACTTGATTTTTATTTAATGACAATATTTTCACTTTATGAAAAATCTCACCATCTATGTTATATCGAAGAAATACCTCATCTTTAATGTTATTATTATCTAATATGATCGTATCTAAATTTTTAAATAATTGTAAACAGTCTAAATTATTTATAGAATTAAAGCTAACGTCTAAATATTGTATATGATCACAGTATAAATTCACGAGTGTAGCTGGTATTTCAGTAAAATTTTGACCAACTAAAATAAGCTTAAAAAAATAAATAAATTGTAAAGAAATTAGTTACTTAGGTGCAAATGTGTGTGTCTTAGAATGAATATGATTAAGTTTATTTCCCCTTGGTCAGAGTATTTTTTTCACAAAAGATCATTCTAGGTTCTTATCTTTTAAATTCATCCGTTTTAAGATATACATACATATATAGAGGATTTTGTGAAATGCACGAATCATGACGTTGTATGTGCCCGACACATCTCAATCCTCCGTTATCACAAAAGGGTGAATTTAAGAGAAGGGTTCAAAAATGATCTTTTGTTATAGAAACATTCTGAACTTTAAATAATTGACTTTTAATGACATTTATTTTGAGACACCCCATATGTAAGTATACGTCTAAATTTTATTTTATTTTTTTTTTCGAATAAATTCGGTTTGAGTAAAATAATCATTAAAAAATAAAAATGAATTTTCTAAAATTATTTATTAAAAAATTTAAAGTCCTTTGTTCGTTACTTTTTTCTCTTCTTTTCTATAAAGTACTTTATTCCAATCTATTCGATTCATTTTTAATTAATTAGCATACAAAAAACCGGTAAAATATAAAATAACAAAAATACACAGCACAAAGTAGACCACACTGTTAATTAGCCGATAAAGCACTAAATGTACTTATGTTCATTAAATACTTCATTGTATGTCAACATATGTCTGTTTGTTTGCTTATAACATTTTTTTTTTGTTTTTGATTTAATAAAAGGTTCATTACAAAGGTCCTAAAAAGCTTTAATTTTCTACATTATCGAAAAATGTTTCGGTACATACATGAAAATAGTGTAACATTTCACATATAATACGCAAATATTTTTGTTTGTTTGAAATGAAAACAGATTTTAGAACAAATATTGGGAGTTTAATAACAGATAACAGATCATGTCAAGGCATTTAATAAAAAGAAAGAACGTCAAAGAAAGTCCTTTAAGTCAAGTTTTCAATAGATATGAAAACAAGAAGCAAAAGACAGACCAGCAAACATTAGAAATAGATTTCAAGGATAAGAAAGTGACTTAAATGTATCCTAAATAAATGCGACTTTATATTATTCGAAAATTGTTTTATTATACACCCGTCAACAGTTGAGTAACAAAACAATAATTTGAAAAATCTCATTAGTTTTTCACTAACAAATATTTAACTGATGTAATTTGATCAGGTATGTACGTTTCGAAAGGGATATTAAAAAACAATTTTTGATCAAGTGATCATAAAAATACCCAAATTGATAAGTACGATCTTAATTATGATTTTTCATGACAGGATTTAGGCCAAAAGATGAACCTATTGTAGACTCTAATGATAATAATTGTAATAATTTAGTCAAAAGATGGGTGTTATGTGTGAGTTTTTACGGTATACAAAAAGTATGAATTATCTATTAAGTATATACAATATACCTACTTGTATATAAAAAGTATGTACCGGATTAGGGTGTTGACTTGTTTATGCGAGTACATGATACGATTGTATATGATGTACGTATGTATGTATGTATGTGCAATCAGTAACTATAGCATAACATCAGAATTTTATATACATTATATTAGAGATAATGAAAATTCTATACATAAATTAAGAATATTTACAGTGTTTATATTGATATTGAAGCTTAAAAATAACGCTAATAAGAAGATATTGTACTCGTAATTAACATTTTAGCGATTACTCATTTACTTCATGATAACAAAAATTAAAAAAAAAAAAAAGAAAATTAAAAATAATAAAAACAAATTTGTATTAAAATGTTTATTATTGAAATTAAAATGATTTTGTAATTTTGTTTTTCTTTTGATTCAAATGAAATTATGCATCATACATGTACATGTTAGACAACCATACACCGACCACATATGTTATCACATCAGTGAGTTATGTAATTTGCATCTAATAATGGAATAAATGTTAACGTAATCTAAAAGATGAAACATAGATAGCTGATAGGATACCTAAATACCTTGGAGTTTAGTGAGAAAGATTTCATGTAAGATCATAAATTCTTGCTAAGTTTAGAATTGATTGTAGACACTTACCAACACTTACACTGATCATCCACCTAAAATTCCAATAAACCTGATACAGAGTCTAAAAAAGTTATAGAAAAGTTTTCGTACACTTTGTACATACACTAGAGAAAGATACATTAAAAATCATTGAAACCTGATGCCCAGTTTGAATTAATTCGAGCTACATTGAATTTTTTGAATTTTCGGCTCTATTTCCAACCTTATCAAGATAAGGCCAATCAAATTTGAATACAATTTTATATATCTATGAAAAAAACATAATATGTACATATTTAGGTAATTAAAGATGAGTACAGAATAAAGCAAAACATTGTCTGTATCTGAGATAATTAATTCATTGAATATATAACAATCATTGTTGTTGCAGTGATTTCCTTCTGGCGATTAGATTTCGTCAACGTTTTTGTTTTTTTTCGTTTTTGTTTTTCTAATTTTACGTTTACTTTCAGGTATCACAGCTTCTACATAGACCAAATTAATGGGATACAAATAGGTGTGTTATGTTTGCGTACTTGTTTTGAATGTAGTACAGCAAGATAATTTCTGTCTTACAAAATTTTAAGTTTGTTTTCTTAATTTATAATCTGGGGTACATGAATTAATTTTTCTGAATGTTTTTCGACTTCCTTATGACCTTAAATCTCTTTTAACATGAAGTACTTAATTTAAAAATTATTACAACTTTTTTTTTCTCACTGCAATTCCCATATAATTTCATGTACTCCTGATTACTTCTTAAATTTTAAGGCCCATCTTTTTTAACCGGACCAAAGATTTTTTCAAGTATCTTTTAAAATTTAAATAACATTCAATTTATTAAGAATACTAACATTATGTTATGAAGGGTATAAACTGTAAAGCATTAGTTACAAACTAACGAAGGTGAATTTTTTAAAAAATCATTTGAAATACGTTAATTTTTCCAAAAATTAAATGTACATATTTTTTTGATACATCGTTTGATATTCAAAAAAATTTTTAAAAGTGAACAGATAAAAAATACGTTTATATTTTAATGTCATGAAATTATTTTAATACAATACAAAATTCGTATTAATTGCAAATATTTGATTAAAAAACTGAGCTTTTTTTTGCGTTACTGTTAATAATTGTGTACATATACATACACACACACTATTTTGTATCTTTTTGAGATGTACACAGGGGTTCAAAATGAAGCCCATATACTCGTATGTAAACATTTTATACGTATAAATTTGCAAATATTTGAAATCTAACAAAAAAACATAAAGATGTGTATGTAGACAGAAAATAACAGAGAGAGGACAAAATGTGAATCAATAAAATTAACCAAAAGTGTTTTATTTAAAACAAAAAAATTTTTTTTTTTTCATTCGATATTTATTAAGTATCTGCTTAAAAAGAAGATATCATAATTTTTGTCAATCATTTTGATTAAATTTCAATTTTAATTTGATTGCACTGTATAAGATAATTTGTTTTTTTTTTTTTTTGTGTGCCAATTTGATATATGTATACGTACATAGGTAACCTGTAACGTACAAACGTAATATCTGATCTAGTGCAATTTTCGTGAACTTGGAAAAAAAAAATTAAATAAACACTGTAGTGAATGGAAAAAATATGAATTTTTGTAGAATTAAACGAATTTGTTCAATAAATTATCTAAATCAAATTTTAGCAGCTATTACAGGTAAGTACGTACATTTTTTTGGTTTTTTTTACTGATTAGACGTAATACGAATTTACATAAGTAAATACAAGAGTTTTTCAACATGGAATATATCTCATTAAATTCGTATAAAAAAATCCGAAGTTATTAAAGTCATAAAATTCAAAAATGATATTTTCCAAGCAAAATAAAATTAATGGATTTTTTTGTATCACCCTATATAATTTTTGTATAAAAAATATTTGTAACAATTATATAAAGTGATGATGCTCTGACGAAAGTTGAAAATATGATTTCAACAGGTAGTCAGACAAATATGTTTAATTATAGTTAAAAAAAAAAATTTTTTTATTTTGACTTTAGGCAGTTAAAAAACATTTAAATTCGATATTACGTAAGAAACACTTTAAATTATTATCAAATAATTTTTCTCATTGTCAAAAATTGGTCCATATCTCGATAATTCAGTCAATCAAAGTTTTGTGATAATGGAGATAAAAAATTTGTATAATAACATGAATTTATACTTATCAGATTCTATAACTAAAAGTTGCTAAAATAGTTTGTTTATCCTTTTTTTTTTCTTTTATATTCAAATGATAGCAAATCTGATAACTCTATCACATGGACTAGCATTAGGATGGTTATCACCTGCATTACCAATACTCCAATCTAAAGATTCAAGTCCATTAATTTCTGGACCGTTAACTGTTGAACAATTATCTTGGCTTGGTTCAATTGTTTGTATTGGAAGTGTAGTTGGTAATATATTATTTGGTTGTTTAATTGATAAAATTGGAAGAAAAATAACATTAATTATAATTGGAATACCGAATGTGGTAATTATATACTCTAGAAATTTACACAATTTACATTGTATCTATTAAAGGCATACCACCTATACATTGTATGTACATATAAATTCATAATGGAATAAATCTTGAAGCTATGCAGAGATCCTGGAAAGTCCTATCTGGAACAGTAGAATATCTTGAAAATTGGAATTTTATATACATAACTTAAAAATTGTTATCGATGTCCTTTTTGATACTGATTTAGAGCTGTTAAATTTTTTTTTTTTTCAAATTCCACGGTACCTTTATTCAAAATTAAATCTTCTAATTAAGTCTTTGTTTCCAAGATATTTAACTGTTCCTAAGACTTTAAAGGATTCTTCGTTCATTTAAATTTTTTAAAATTAAATCTATTCTCATTTATTTGTTTAGTGTTTTTGGCTCACGATTATATTCGGTAATCACGTAAATCATCTTTTAATTGGTCGTTTTCTAGCTGGCGTAACAGGTGGTGGAATTTTTATTACTATACCAATTTATATTGCAGAAATAGCCGATCATAGGTAAATGATAAAATCTAAAAAATTTTTTTTTTTAAATGTAAATTCATAATTTAAATCTCATTCTTTTTTTATAATTTTAGAATAAGAGGATCACTTGGTTCATTGCTAATATTATTATTGAATTTTGGCATGCTTTCAGGTTATATAATTGGATCAAATATAAAATATAAAAATGTGCCATTTTTTACAATTTGGATACCATTATTTTATATAATGTTAATTTTAATATATTTTCCTGATACACCACAATATTGGATTAAATTTAAAATAAATGATGAAAAAGCAAAAAATTCATTAAAATTTTATCAAAATTACACAGGAAAAACAGCACAAGAATATCAAATATTTAATGAATATTATGAAAATTTAAAGCAATGCATAATACAACAAAAAAATGAACAACAAACAACAAATTGTGGTGATAATATACGTTATAAAATAAATTTATTTAGTAAGTTTAATATATTGTATACAATGTGATTCACTGAAAAATATCATGTTTTAGCATAAAAGGTTAAAATTGATGAAATGATCGACATGAAAATTGTATGAAGATAAACTGTTCGATAACTACAGATCGTTCGTTATCAAGCTCTTACGGCTAAAATAGAAAAGTTTTGAGAATTCAAAAAAGAATCCCAATTGTAATGTCTTCGTTTTCGATTATTATACTATACTCGCTGAGTCTACTAAATTTTAAGTGTTTAAGTAGCTTTTTTCTTCACATAAGAAAATTCAATACGATTAGGTCACTAGATTTGAAATAGGAATTTTCATAATTATTGTTATAATTGTTATAATTAATTTTTTTTTAGCGAAAATAATTTGTAGAGATTATGAACATAAAAATCTTAGGAAATATTTGGAGAAATTTGTATATACCGTATGACCGTATCATACAGAAGGTGAGGAAGAAAAAGGATACAATGGAGCGTTCCTTTTGAAATCTTATTTATCTTTATAGAAAGAGGGTAATAGGCTCTGATTTTGTCTAAGTGTCCAGGGGTTTATCTCGCTTTTACACAGTATTTTTAACTAAATTACAAGTTTTATTGCTATTTAATCGTAATTTTTTCTTCAACTCGTACAATATGCATTTATCATTTCATGAAACCTTCATATTTTAGCCAGTGCACATGTCTGAATAAATTATATCGCAATGAATTCATTAAATTAATTTTTAATTTGTAATGATTTTAGGTACATTCAGAATATGGAAAGGAATTTTAATTGGTATGGCATTAATGGGTATAAATATGTTTAGTGGTACATTTGCAATAACAAATTATTCATCAAAAATTTTTGAAAAATCTGAAACAAAATTATCACCAAATTTGAATACAATTATTATTGGTATAATACAAATATGTGGTACATGTGTAGCGATCGTATTATGTGATAAATATGGACGAAAACCGTTATTATTAATATCAAGTATTGGAATTGTAATTGGTATGTTTACAATGGGTATATATTCATATTATCAACAAAATGCTGTCATAACACTATCCATTTTACATTGGATACCAATAATAAGCCTATCATTTGTAATATTTATAGCATCGATAGGTGTTATACCATTGCCACTTGTGATATTAGCTGAAATATTACCAAACGAAGTAAGATTTGAAAAAAAATTTTTTTATATACATATGTGGATAGACAATATTTAACATGTGTGTAAATTTATTTGGTTTTTATTACGATTTTTAATTTTGATTGAACTGAATCAATGGATATAATTAAAGATAATTAAATGTGTGGGTCCATAAAAAAAAATCAATTCGCACATATAACACGGTTACATTACAATCGAATCAAAAATCGTAATAATGACCAAACCCTTCTAAATTTAAAAGCTGTTATTTCTAATGTGTGTATCTACATATGTAATTTTTTTTTTCTATTCATATAGGTAAGATCTATTGGATCAACGATATGTATGCTTACACTAAGCACAATGGCATTCATAGTATTGAAAATTTTTCCAATTCTTATGGTTATTATATATTTGTATGGAACGATATTATTATGTGGTAGTATAACAGCATTTGGAGTCATATTCATAGCGATATTTGTACCAGAAACAAAAGGGAAAATATTAAATAGTGATAGTAATAATGGTAATACTTTAAATGTACCAGTTGAATCCACAAATTTATAGTTTGTAAGCATTATGTTTTGTATAAAAAAAAAAAAAAAAATTTAAAACATGAAAATTGAAAATAATTTCAATAATTTCGCGACATTCTTTCATTTATATAATAGAAAATTTTACTTTGAATTAATTTTGTTGTTAAAGTTTTCCATTTTACTAAAAACCTTTACGTTATCACTGATGAGCTTTTCTTAGACAGCTCTCAGTTCCTGTTATTGAGTTATTTATTTCAGGTGAGTACTCTCAACTAGAATTTTTACTTATATTTGGGTTTTAGTACAGTTATTTATTACAAGACCGGAAAATTTTAAAGACGAATAACAACGAAAAGTCTTTGTTTTCGTTTTCATCAGGGTTTAAATTCAGAAGTCATAAAATATCTTTTTCTCAAAGTTCAGATGTTCAGAATATTCCAAGCAAAAAATTAGGACATTTTGTGTCATCCTATATAATCCTTCTACAAAATGTCTTTAAATACAGGAAGTGTCTTGAAAAGATGTTTGTTCTTTTTGTTAAGTATAAAACTTTGTTTTTTATTCTTTTTTTTTTAAGTACAAATTATGTACATTTTGTTATACGTATTCAATTCTTGCGCGCAGTGTAACATCTATAAAACGGTTGTATGTTTAATACAGAGCCAAATATTCGTTGATACATAAAAGAATTATTCTGTACTATATATACTATAATATTCATATATTTGTATATGACCGTTCACACATACAGACTACAGACGTATGCAATCACCGTACGCAGTGCAAATTTGCAATCAAATTATGAACTTGTAAGTCATGAATTGAAAAATTAATTTTCATTATCTAAATTATTTTCAAATAAACAACAACAGAAAATGTGATCATGATGATGTTCAATTATTTTGTTAGCAATAATTTAATTAATAGAACATTCAAAAGTACGTAATTATCGTGTACCATTTTTGTTTATTATAAAATTTGCAATATTAAATGTATTAGTTGAAATTTCGGAAAGCTCCTATTTGTACATATTTTAGTGGTGGCTTTATACAAAAGTTGAACTACTGAAGACTTTCAGTTATTAATGAAATCTAAAATTTATAATGCCCTTACCTGTTTTTTCTTGTATAGGGGCCACAGGAAAATCATTTTTAAATATCAGCTCAAATTTTTTAAATATCATGAAAATTTAAATTTAATGAGATAATTTGAAGAAATTTCGAAGGATATAAGAAGAATAATAAAAACCAAAAAATATTTTTCGAAAGTCTGTTTAATATGAATACAATTGATTTACAATAACATATTTACGTTCAAAGTTTAATGGAAATTGGTTCATAAATCGCCGAAAAAAGAATTTGTACCAAAATATGATCAACAATGTTAACTAAATAATAAAATTCTTATATTTCCTCGATTTTTCACTTCTATCTCCTCTGGTACGTGACAGCGATTTAAATTAAATAATTCGTTATTTTTTAAATTAGGATTTTTCTTTTGTTATGTTACTTTGCATAAAATAGATTTCTTTTTATCATTTAAAAGTAATTCATTCAAAAAATCTAAATTTATTCTAATACAACAAAAGAAGAATAAAACAAATTTTTGCACCTGCGCATTTTTTCATGTAATATGTGAACAGGTGTGTATACAGGGTGTTTCACCCATGAATCACCAATGTCAAATTATAGGTGATTTAGAGAAACGAAGAAAAAAACTTTAATGAAAAATAAGAGTTAAAAAAATATTCTTTCTAGGAAATGTAAAATTATTGCTATATATCAAGTGGCTCTTACTTAAATCATGGGCATTCAAATTTAAAATTTTGTGATAAAAAATTTTATTTAGTTCCATTTTCTGGATAAAAATTGACAATAGTAAATGTAGAATACATAAATGAAACGATTTTTTTGTAATGCATACATATTTTATCGAGAAAGATGACGTAGATGTCATTATAATTTTGTCCATACTATGTCCACTAATTGAATGCAATTAAGGATGTTGTTTAAATCTTCAAAGACTATGACTATAATATTTTAATTAGAAATTATGAGAGAAGGAAAGACATGTATGCTCCCCCATAAGGCATTAACTGCATACACTTAGTGAATAGAGTATAAATGAAATACCCTTTAACATACATACACATCGTTTACTTTTATTCTCAATTAATTTGTATATTCTGATTATTGCATGTTAGATACTTGTATCGTAAATATACAGCATTAGCACGATAAAATTACAATTGTTTTAGTACGTATTTAAACTTCCTTCGTTATAGTATCAATATAAAAATACTATAATACAACATTTTCTTTTTAAATCATTTTTAAATTTGATTTTAAATATCCGTTATATGGAAGAATTTTTTTTTTATTTTTATTTTCCTTAAAGTACTTGGATGTGTACAGTTTACGTAAACTATACGTGGTGCAGGTGACTGTTTTTTTTTTTTTTTTTAAAGTTTTTGATAGTGAAAGAAAATTAAATTGTTTATTTCCGTTTTCAAAATGAACACAAACAATATATTAATCGAGTGATTTTCATTTTAAAAAGGATAAGACTAAAAATCAAAAAAATAAATATCTATCTTAAATTCTCTTTGAAATTATTTAAATTCTTGACTTTAATGTGATTGTAACTTAGCTTTCAGATTTTAATTTACAAATAAAAAAAAAAAAGACAAAACCAAGATAAACCATAAAGTAATTAATGTGTGCTTTGTACATATGTAATAAAACTTCATGAAAATTTAAATATAAATTCGTATAAGTATACGAAATGTACATCAGTTAATTGTGATACATATAATAATTGGTTTTTGTTTATATGGTCATTATGTAAACACGTGACATATTTACAAGGATATACATTATGTATATATAAACTGACATACATGTGTGTGTTACATCATAAAATATGTAAATTAAAAAGTTAAAAAAAAAAAACAAAAAAAAAAACACATTAATGATAATGTTTAATCGACTTTAATTCTCTCTGATATTAACATATCTATTGTAAATAAAATCACCTAACATACATACATATATCTCACCTAAGGATATCCATTCATGTATGTACACATATAAAAGGGGTGCATTTAATAATTTCATTTAAGTAGAATAATTTTGATTGTTTAAAATGATTTATTAGAATAAAATTTAGCTATGAATTTATTTATTTAATTTATTCTTTTATTGTTCAATAAGGATCTTGTCGTGATTGTTGTTATTATTATTATTACTTTTTTTTTTTTATAGAGTGAATGAGAGAAGCGTTTTGTCTAATAGATAATAACAGTAGTACAATGTAGGCGATATTTTTTGATTAACTTAACAATGTTTAGAAATAGAGCATAGTATTTAAATAAAGACTTATAGCTTGTTTTTTAAGGCATAGTTACACATTTTCTTTTGAAATACATATAGCTTCATTCATTTATTGCTCCCGTTTGATCACTGATGTCTCACAAAACACAGAAAATTGGCAATCAGAAAATGAGAGAAAACGATGAATTAATAACTTTTAAATTGAATACAAAAGCATATAAAAAAACATTAATTCAAAATACAGGTATGTAACTATGATTAAAAAACAAATTATAATAATATTTACCTATATTGAAAAAAATACATTTTGCTTGCAGTATACCCTTGTTAGCAAATCTGTGCATAAGCTGTTATTTATTTTGTAAATTAGGTCCATATCTTTCTTATATTTACATGCTCAGTATTATAATTTATTTTCAAATTTACGAAATATTTCGTTTATTACAAACGATCTGCTGGGTAATCACGCATGGATTATCACTATTTGCATATGGTGTAAATAATTTATGTATCTTTTTTATACATAACACGTATAAATACATATGTATAAGTATATGTATGTACATATGTACATATGTACACATAAATTTTAAATACCCATAGGCATTTACTTTTATTTGTTATTAATATACGTACATAAGTATATAAATAATATACACATATGTATGTATATACATATGTGCGTAATGCGTATGTTTTATTTTCATGAACATTTAGAATGATATATAATATGGTACTTAGAAAAAAGGCATTTCAATCTTGATTCTAAAATAAAGATCTAAAAAAAGAGATCTAATGTAATTTGTTTATTTTTGTTTTTTTTTCTTCTCATTTTTAATGTAATCTACACACGCACGTATGTACATATGTATATACACATGAAAGTTATTTTTATTTTTAAATTTCTTTTATTATCCTTAATTCCATATACCACAATATAGCCAAAGGGTAAATCATCATTATGAGGTTTTTCTACACATAATTCTGTACGTACATATATACATACATATGTATATAAATATGCTATGTATATAGCATGCATTTATATAATACTATAATAAATAAATATCCTACGTACACAAATCTTTGTGATGAAAAGGTATTTTTCCTTTTATCTGACACCTTTTCTTTTGATTTCCTACGTAAAGCCATAGAGATTAATACAATAACAACAAAATAATATTATAAAAATAAAAATTTATTTAAAAGTCAAAATATACGATACATGTACCTACATACCATATATGTACATATGTACATACATACATAGGTGTCTGTGCCTGTGTGTGTAGATATGTTTAAGCTTTTTGGTTAATACCATATATGATTGTGTGAATACACGTTAAGTATAATTTTAAAATAAAATAAGAAATTTGGTATATAAATATGTTTTACAATGTAACAACAAATATAATGAATTTAAAGGAATTCCTTTTTTAATTTGAAAATCGCCCTTTTACATATATAGCATGTAGGCAACCTAAATTAACAAAAAAAGAAAGATATCATCTATACATACATCAATGACATACATACATAAATGTTTTTCACAGGCATTGTCACAGCAGAAATTCATGATTATGTGAATGTTTCCATAAAATTCATAAATATATGAAATTTATGTACATATGTATGTATGTATGCACATGAAAAGAGTATAGAAATGATACAAAAATTATAGTGAAATATCCATGTGTACTATTTTTTATACATATGTACGTGTGTACATCATAGAACTTAATAATATTGACCTCAAAAATGCTTTTAATCTTGAATCAGTAAAAATTATATCTTAAGTAAACATTTGTGTAAACTGTTATTTAATAAATATGTATGATTTTCTGGAATTTCAAAAATTTAATCAAGTGTCAAAAACCTGTTTAGATTGTCATGTCCTTATTCTCAAATGTGTAAAATGAAATACCTAAAACATATTTTCTTAGATGAAATACCTAAACAATCTTTCTAGATCTTTCCCTTTGTCACTCTTAAAGTAGCAACTTTCATATCTTACGAACCGCTGTAGGTAAATTATTAAAACTTTAATAGAATCATGATGAATCTCTAAGTCTTTCTAAAGTGATAATAGCCAATATGTTATACCTTCAAAGTTAATATACAATTAATTGTTTTCAAAACTTCAATCCCTATACATTTGTACCTTTTTAATCTGTATTGTAAGAAGAACCTTAAACTGTCTGAACTGATGTCCTTATACACAATATATGTATAATATATTGTATGTCATATTATTACATTAAATTATTGAAGATCTATTGAAAATTTTGATATACAGAACATAAAAGTGAATAAAAAAATTACAAAAAACTGTTGCACATAACACGTATGTATAGCAAGCGTATTGATAAATAAAAAACAAAATGCAGTGATATTATCGGTGTGATACTAAAAAAAAAACGTCTTGAAAAGACTTTATTCAAAACAAATTACAGGACATCATAATTGATTATGATGATATAAGAAATCAATTTGTATTTTATATTTGATCTGAATTAATATTTTTTGAAAAATTATAATCAATAATGGAAATGCGAAATATAACAAAAACAATGTCAAACATGACGACATCCAATATGATTTATAATTTAACAATAAAAAATGTGATTAGTCCAGTTATGACGAATACAACGACCACTGTAACTGGTTATTATTCAGTTGGTCAACATCATTTTCAAAAGATTTTATTAGATAGAAATTTAAGTGAAAATAATGATAATAAAACATTTTTTGAATGGAATAATGATGTTGATAGTGATATTTTAGCTAATAATGATTACGATGATATAAGAACATTTTGTTATGATGATGATGATGACGATGACAGCAGTAACAATGGTGATCCATTATCAAGTATATATTTTAAAACATTAGTTTATCTATTATATATATCAATATTTTTATTTGCATTAATTGGTAATGGTATAGTATGTTATATTGTTAAATCAACGCCACGTATGAGAACAGTTACAAATTATTTTATTGTTAATTTAGCTGTTGGTGATATATTAATGTCATTATTTTGTATACCATTCTCATTTGTATCAATATTTATATTAAGATATTGGCCATTTGGTACAATATTATGTCATTTAGTTAATTATTCGCAAGCGATATCAGTATTAGTAAGTGCATATACATTAGTTGCAATCAGTATTGATAGATATATTGCAATTATGTGGCCATTAAGACCAAGGATAACAAAAAGGTAAGATATGTATATGTATGTGCATTTAAACGAATGTCTAAAGTGCACGTCCATATGATATACATACATATGTATGTATGTATTTTTGAAATAAAATATCTTTTTCAGATATGCAAAATTTATAATTGTCGTCGTATGGTTAATTGCATTGATTACAGCATTACCAATTCCAATTGTTTCAAAACTTGAGCAACCAGGTGGATGGCATGAAGAATGTAACAGGTAAATTTTAATGTATACATATAGTACATACATATAGCGTACGTGGGTCTATTCAATATTTATTCGAAATGGAAAAAATTTACTTACAAGTGTTCTTTAGAAAATACTTTAAAAATGTCCAGATTTCCTGGTATTGAGAACCAGGTTAATTTTGCTAGCATCAACATAACTTTCACGGTATTACTCGTAGTAGTAAATTTTATTCGTATTCACACCATCTATTTTGTAAAATCTTAATCTCAAACCTTTCTATACTACGACTTTCGATACTATAACTATTATCGATGCCAACAATATTCTTAGTTTCAATCTTAAACGTATACACACACCTTTAATACCTATAATTTTATTTTAATTGTGATCTTGAACTAAAATTCATTAATTGAAGTTTTTATGTCGAGTAGGTACTTATCGAATAGACCCCAAGTATCTAAACTTACGAAAATTAAAATGACTAAATTTCACACTTTATTTTCATTTCTGTTTTCTCTTTAAATGTAGATTTATTTGTCGTGAGGAATGGCCATCAGCATTACAAAATTATTACTATACATTAGCATTGTTAACATTGCAATTTGTAATACCGTTAGCTGTTTTAATTTTTACATACACTCGTATAGCGATCGCAGTATGGGGTAAACGTCCACCAGGAGAAGCAGAAAATTCTCGTGATCAAAGAATGGCACGTTCTAAAAGAAAGGTACGTTTAAATAAATAAAAATATTTTTATTGGTACTTTTGCTAAATGATATAATATCATTAAATCTTGCATGTAATACGCACTTCGTCAATACAAATACGATTCAGGTTGTTATAGATCAAGATGTCTATATGATGGTTGTAGATGATTGTATTCAACAAAAATTTGTTATAATATGATTGCATCCCGCTCTACGACATTTCTTGTGATTATGTAAATCATTTGCAATGATCAGACAACCAATTTTACTAATTGTATCTTTATATTCTGAAATTGCATATTTCATATTTTCCAGACCGCCCAATGATGACAATTTTTTTTCATGTAATATTTGTAAACCTTTACTACAAATTTTTCTTCCACATTTCATTGGTTGTGATTTAGTTTTCTTTTTTTCTGGAATTTTTCCATCGAACAAATTTTCATTTGAATGTGTACAATAGTCGATTTGATATGTTGATTTAATTTTTTTTGTATCGAGCCAACATAATTGATTCTCTTGATATAAATTATCATTTATTTTAAAATGTGATGATGATGAATTTGATTTAACACATTTATAATTGAAATTCTTCAATTCTTGTTTGATTTCATTACGTAATGATCGTATATAAGAATTCATTTTTTCTTTTGTGAATTCATTCGAATCATTTTCTTTACATTTATACACATCATTTGATTCAAATGATATTGATGGCATTTCCATGATTTTCCATTTTTGTTCACATTTCTCATTATATGTTGAATATTTTTCATTATTTTTAGTTATTTGTTGTAAATTAGTCCTTAAATTTAATCGATCACATTTTGGAAAAATGCAATAATCATATCGATACGTTGTAATTAATTGACGACTCATTTAGAATTTAGAAAAAAAAAAACGACAAAAATATATTTCCTAACTAATGATTTCGGAATTTATTTATACACATGGTAATAATTTTTGAACGTTGCAATTTTATGCATATGTACTTATAAATTTATAAAAAATTCGTATTTCCGAAAAAGAAAACCAAAAAAGGAAGCTTAGGAGTAGTATATCAATAACGGCTAAAGTCATGGTCATTAAAAAATTATTAATACTCGTATTCATTGATGCCTGGAGGCCTATAGTAAAGATATCAGCGTTAACTACAGCTACAACGTCATGGAAATTTCACTGAAAATTTTTGAATTTTGATTTTTTTCCCATTTTTTTAAAATCAAAACAAAATCATGGACGACTTGATATTATTGAACATGAACTGTCGGAATGCTGTCTATATTACGCAGATACAATACATAGGTTCATACATATTAATGATTACTAGAATTCGTGCAAGGAAAGATCTACTTTCTTGTAATTAAATGATCTATATAAGTATGTACGTGTACATACATACTTAAATTTTATATTAATAATATTACATTCAAAACACTGATAAATTTGGACTTTGTTAATTTTGAACCCAAATATTATCCATTTCGACAAAAATACATACAGTACATGTCCTATGGTATGGTTCAAAATTTAATAATTTTCTTACATATGTAGGTATGTACAAAGAATATGTGTATGTATATGGTTTACGATTACATATCAATATCATAATATAAACATAACGTTTATATAGTTCAGTACATTTTATTGTAACAATTGCATTGCACGCATGCATTAATTGATCATTGCGTGTTGTACGCTTGTATGTGTGTAATATCGAGAAATACATACATACATACAACAAGTAAATATATTTATGCCTATACAGATGTATGTATACCTAAAATATAATTGTAATGTAATACTCATGATATGCATTTACATATTTATTGCAAGAGATTTGCATTGGTAAATATACATACATGGTAAGTACGTATGCATAATGTACAGCTTTCAATACTTTCTACAATACAATGCATATTTGAAGAAAGCCTGTATGAATGTCAATTATTTTGGCAAAATCACGAATTGATCAAAACCGGAAGAATGAGCATTATGATCGAATGAATATAAAACTAAACATAATAGAATGTATTATAAGATGTTCCATTGGAACTGGCTTTACCTATTAAGGTCTTAACATCACTGAGAAAATTATTTTTCGCATGTAACTGAATTTCACTCTACGTACATACATACATATGTAGGTATATCTTAGAGTACATTATTATAAATGCTGTTTTCCCATAGCTAAAATTTTTTATTTTACAATTTTCCAATATCGATCATTTTCACGGTTTATGAAAAATAATTCTAAGGACCTTTCATAGCAAGGATGATGTTCACGGGTTAAATTCATGAAGAAAAATAAAGAAAATAATTTCAAGAAGTAAACGAAGAAATGAGACAACGATGAACTTTATTTTGATCAGTGAATATTATTTATATGAATATTTGAGAGTATAAATATTTAAATGTTATGTTAAATACGCTACATTTTGAAATTGTTTAAGAATTACAATTATATTTTTGTTAACTTTGTATGAAAATAATTAGGAATCTGTCAATCATTGTTCTGCTTTCTAAGTGCATCCACAAAATGTCATTTAAAATCACAAAATCCTTTGATATCATTTAACACTGTGCTAAACACCCTGTTTAGATGGTTGAGTAATAAACTTGGAAAAAAAGACGTCCAATAATTTTTTTTATTTTCATTTATATGCAATCATGTAAATTATTATATTATGATCAGCACAGTGGGTATAAATGTGTATGGGGACGTACATGATAGTACGTAGCGAACAAGTTAGTTTTTTTATTTTTTTCTGAATATAAATTTGATGGTTTGTATGAGAACACGTCATCTACTATGTGATATTGTACATCTGATATGAAATAATAAATATTACTTTATCATACGATACGATTACTGTACATTCACAAAATACCTACATAGTGAACGAGTAAATCTTCATCATCGGTAGCAGAAGCAGCAGAAGAAAAAAAAAATGATGATGATGATGATGATTATTAGTGTTTAACGTGCTGTGTACCACAGTCCACATGTATGTATATATGAAATACATCCATGTGTATGTATAAGTGTTTATAAGTTATAAATTGAAAGCGAAAGTTCCTTAACAATTATTACAATTCACCTGTTTAAAAAGATTGTACGTACTCGTATACATGATGGTTATTTTGCTTACTTGTTGCTTGCCTTGTGGGCAATATATTCACGTAACAGAATTATAAATGTATATGAATGTATGTAGTAATACTAAAAAAGGCTTTTATTTTATTTTACTTCTTTTTTTTTTTTTGAGAGTGAAGTGAATCTTTCACTTTTGGATCAATTTATTTCATTTTATTTTTTTCTTTTTTGAATTTTTCATGAACCATTTGTGGTCATTTAATTTTTTTTTTTTTTTTTGTTTTTAGTGAAGAGGCCAATATTACGTGCACAGTATACACAAACAAAATGCACGTCTGTATGTAGTAATATAATTTGGTTATTATTTACATTTATTACTCTGTATTTCACTTAATTCTAGTAAATGCAGTGTGTTAATAATACATTTAAAAAGGAAGGTAAAGAAGAGGGAGTTTGTTTTTTTTTTTTTTATACTTTATTTCAATATTCCATTATTCTGATGGCCTTTTTATGAAAGTATGTAATTCCAATTTATTGACAAAAGCCAAAAGGTATCGTATGGCTTTATTGATTTCAGAAAAAAAAAAAAAACAAATGATTTAGAATTAGTCACACAATGATATTATTAATAATTAAGAAGAGGAAACAATTTTTCAAAATTATCTGCTTATAAAAAAAAATATATATATGAAATGACCACATTTTCATACACGAGCATGATTACGACATTTATACCCAAATTATGGTACTAATTGTCGATTGCTATTATTTGTAAATGCATGGTGAATTTTATTCCGAAACTGATTCCTTTTCAAAATTTAGTAAATAATACTGAAATTTTGGAGAACCATGTATGAAATACAGAGTGTACGTAACATTAGCCTTTCACAAGCCAAATCGATTAATTTAATTATCAAAATTTTTCAAAATTTATTAGTTAATGGACAATTTGCATTAGAAATTGTTTCTCTCCTTAAACGTTTGTTTTATTTTATGGAATTAATCGAGTTGGCTCATTCGTAGCTCTTATATGAGTCTATCTGTATTAAATGAGTAATTACGTGTACACATACATACATGTGTATGACCATCTTGTAAGTTTGTAATAAATTTTATTACATATGCCAATTACAATTACTGAGATTTTCTTTTTGATTTTTCTTTTTATTCTTGTCTCTTTTTTTTTAACATTAAACAATGGTTATTGGCTTATTGGTTACTCATTTTACAACCAAGTAAATTAAGTAAATAAAAATGCATGTATAAATGTAAAGTTTAAGAAGTCGTTTTTTTTTTTTTTAAATAATTTTTACATAACATGTGACAGTATATAAACTGAAACAAATATGACGGTATGTGTAATGTACGTGTATGTATATAGTAAAAATTAAGAATGTTAAAAAGATTAAAATGTTATTTAGCACAAGGTTAAGACTACATTGTAAATTAAATGCTGTATACGTTACTACATATTATACGAGTTCATCTTAATTTTTAATTTTCACACAATCAATAGCAACAGAATCTTTTTTTCCCTTTTTTTTTTTTTAAACGATTTTAAATGAGCATTTATTTAGAATAAATGATAGATATGTGCTACAATGTTTATGTACATATTATATATATATGTTTGTACACGCTCATATGTCCATATATATGTACATTTGTCCTATACTTATTTGACATGTACGAGATAATATGCAAAACAGAGATTTTTTTTTTCCTTTTCAGAATTTTACATACAATATGTAATTAATATTGACGTATTAAATTGATAAAATGATAATAATGAAACAGCTAGTTATTGATAAATTTGCTATACATTACATTAGGTATATTTTATTATACACATGCAAAATTAATTAACACATCTCATATAGAGAAAAATATATTACATGGTACTTTTAACTTATATAATTTTTAATCAAGGAAAACGAAATATATTCACATATGTATGTTCGTAAGTACGAATTTATATAGGTAGATGATAATGGATTTTTTTTTTTTCCTAAATATTGTATATATAACATACATATGTAAGATGTGCGAATATGATATATTAAATGGTATTTATGTATATATCTTCAATTACAACAGGGTATGTAACAGGGAACTTTTATGCTGTGTGTGAATTCATTTAAATTTAAATTTTCAATTATCTTTGAATTAATTCGTCTCTGTTCCCTGTATGTAATTTTGCGATCAATTGCATTCACAATACATTTTTAATTCCAGAAAAATTCATGCTATTGACAAGAATAAAATTATCACTAAGCTATACTTTTATGATAAATTTACAATTTGCTATAAATCCTTTGATCACATAATAGTCATGTTTGATACACGACTAAAAAAAAAATAATTTAAATTTTATTTAAAAATAAAACAAATTGGTTTTAAGTTGGGAAAGCTATTTTCCAAACTACAGAAATTGTATTATATCCGAATTCTGGATCACATCACATTGAAAAACATACATAGGCATTAAAATGTTAAACAAAATAAATAGGGGAATAGGGGGTACGCACACTAGCTAAAAAGCAAAAGGAATGGTATGTAAGTGCTTAAAAAATTACATTGATACAGGACACCCTATGTAAGTAAGTGTAAGTGACACATGATGTAATAAGTATCTATGTTAAGTTATTGGCTTACTGTGAAAGCAATTAAATTGACAAAATTTTCTTATAAATGTCTACACATACAATGATATATAATTTACATACATACATATGTTACGTATACACGTGGATATATGTACGTAGATATAATAATTGAAATTTTTTGTACAATTTTAATAAAGTACTTGTCATATACGACGTTGATTTATTTATATCATGTTAAATATATTGAGTTTTTCTAGGACATACCTATGTACATATTGTATTGTAGTACTTATATTATATCATTGAGTCATGTATGTATGTACATACACTTTTATACATCTTCTTATTGTTTAGTAAATTTTTTTATACGCGGAAGAAAAATAAGTATTAAAATTTTTATCGCATTTTATTTTTTGGTTTTTTTTTTTTTTAATTGAAACTTATATTTACTACTTTTTTGTAATTAAAAGAAAAAAAGATCTTAAATTCGTTACACCTTGGCCTATAAAAAAATTCACTTTGGTTTCAGTTTATGCTCTTCTCTTTTTTTTTTAAAGTTCTCCTTATAAAATGGAAAAAAATTGAGTGAAATCACATGTAATTTACCTGTGTTGGATGTAACGTAATAGCTCATACTTAAAAATAAACAAAAAATCGATAAACCTTGTATGTACCTACATATATGTATTTAAAAAATCAACGGCCAAGATTCGCGTATTAAGAAAAAAAAAAAAAAAAACTTTGTAAACGAAAGTAAAAGTAAAAAATGAAAATGAAAATGTTGAGAGGGGAAAGGATGAGACAATCAGGAAATAAATTCATTTTAAAAATGGTTTTTAAATTTTTAAATGTTATTCTTAAGTTATTTTGTAATTTCGGAAGAATTTATGTTCGAAATTGAATAGTAAAGAAGAAAGTTAAATGTACCAGAAATTCCAAACTCCAATTGTTATGGTCGAAATATTAGGTTAACTGATCGACAATCATAAGATCTTAGATTTGAATTTCAATATAGTCACTTATATCTAACTTATTTTTTAATTCTAATGCAAGTTTTTAAATGTTTATCTATATATGTATGTATGTCAAAGTTATAGCAAGAGCAAGTTATAGTAAAATAGGTATATTGACATCGACACGAGGTCATAATTCATATACTGTACACATCCAAACATTTTCAATTCCTTACATCTAGAAAAAAAATTGATTTATCTGATGAGAAAACGAGAGGAACAGGAGATACATAGAATAGAAGTTTGCTAGAAGTATTCTGAACTAAAAGAAAAATGCGTTTTGTGACCTTTAAAATCTAGAATCATCTAATCTAATCTAAAAAGTAAAAAATAATAAATTAAGTTTTCTCTAACAATTCTTCATATTTATGAGTATTTAAGGATGTTTAAGGTCACTAATACGTCTTTAATTCTTAGAATAATTCTGCTTAAAACAAAATTATTACAAAATTAAGTAATTACGGTAAGAAAATTTGTTTAAATTGGGCCATTTGTATACGAAAAGTAAAAGTGAAAGGTTTAAAACAATTATCTAAAAAATGTATACATCTGGACATACAGGCATACAATATGATCGACGAAATATCTCCCATATAAATGTCTTAATTATTGTTTCTGTTAATATATTTGCGGAGCGTACCAGCGTATGTGAATTAAAATTATTGATTTTCTTAATATACTTATACGTACGCATTTTTCATTTTACTTGGAAAATTTTTAAATTGTCATTTTATTAATTATCCATATGTACATATGTACATATATGCATACTTATTAGTGACTTAAATTACTCAAGAACACAATTATATAAAAAGTGTAACACATGTACGTATGTTTATAATACAAAAGTGAATATGCATGTGGATAATAATTGTCTCATCATTACATTAGATTGCATTACATAATTATTAAATTATACACATGACATGTAGTTAATGACTGTGACATGTGTAGTATTGTGTACACACCTACGTTAACTTAATCCTATATTACATATTATTATGTGTACAATGTACATATGTAGATACAAACATGCTTATGTATTTTTTCTTAAAGAAAGGCAAAAAGAAGAAGAACAATACATACGTGCTATTCACCTACATATAGGTACATACCTAATATGTATTGTATATCTCATATATAACTTTCTTGGCCAACTCCTTTTGATTTTCTATATACATACATACATATATGTACCATATATATATATATGTATATGTAAACGTACATATACATACTTACAACATGTATATAATTCTTCGGCACTAAATATAAATTTAAAATGTAAGAAAATATATTGTGTATATACATAGATATTTATGTGTACATTTGTATTCAATTACCTAACTATAAAAAAATTTAAATTAAATACATACGTACATATAATGTACGTGAATTGTGAATTAATTGCAATTGTCTTAGTTGAAATAAAAACTAAATAAAAAAAAAAAGAAGAAAATGTTAAAGAAATACAAGAGTAAACCCCAATTAAGTGTTTATTAAGTACCATACGTGTATGTATATATTTGTATGTTAGCATTTATAAGTCAATGTAGTAGTATATAATAAATAAAAAAATATATTGTCATTAATTAATTAAACTGATGAGTGTATTTTAAACTGTTTCATTATTTTATTTAGAGCTGTGTACGAATATATCATTATTTTAATAATGAAAAGCAAACGCATTCAATATATACATGTGTTACATATTTTATGTGTATTTACAAGTATTAAGCCTAGAACAGACTTGAAAAATAACTGAATAGTCTGAGCGATCAATAATTGATCATTTGCTTTAATTTGAATTTAACATGTTTTTGTTCACTTTTAATCTTTCAGTGATAATTTTTACAGTTATGGACATCTTCCAGAATAATTGTAAGATAGTAAATAACAAAAGTCATATAAAAACAAATTGACAAAAAGTTCGAATCTTCATTTAAAGTTTTGATGAACTTGGTTAATGCCAAAATCTAGAAAAAATTTTCTGTTTAATTATCTTAGAAGTACATGAAAAACCAAATTACAACCAAGGGATTAAAATACATAGATTTCAATTTTAACCTTTTTATGAGTAGGTTATAATTAATATATGTATGTATGTATCAAAAAGTTGAAAAAAAAGTATTATCGTATGTAGTTATAAAAGAAAAGTTAAGTATGTATGTACATCATATGATGAAATAAACTAATTCTAGGTTATCATTAAATACTTGAATTGTTCTTTTCGACATGAAATTCTGTGATTCTATTCTGATCTGGGCCTTATGTTACACTTTTAAAAAAATGTATACATCATGTTTATAATAAGTGTAATATAATTACTAATGAATTTAATTGTATTGTACACATATGTACATATGTGTAAATATGTAACACAAATTAGATACACATTTTAGTGACCGTATTTTTTCCGAGTGAATGCATATTGTGAATAATAATAATAATAATAATGATACAAAAAAAAAAAAATTTTTTTTTTTAATTTACTAACATTTATTTTATTCATGTGTGGATACATTTTATTCCTCTTTATCTTGTTTCCAGTAAAATTATTTACATGCAATTTTGTTTCACTATGAAACTAAACTATTACCAATAAGAAGTATTTTTAAATGATTTCGAGCTATGCTATGAATTTTATTGTGATTGATATAAAAAAAATAAATTATGTATACGCTTGCTGTTACATATACATACACGTATATCTGTTACGTATACACGTGTATATACATATAATATAACGATGGATAAAATGATGATTATTCCAAGTCATATTTTCTTCCGATATGCGATTATACATATTATATAGGTTTAACTATTTAACTACCTATATATAAAAATGTTCGCATAAAAATTACAAATTTACCATAGGTATTTTTGCTTACATTTTGCCTTTTTTTTTAAATTGTACATTTTTTTTTGTTTCACGTACACTTTTATTATTGTTCCTCTGTTTTTTTCTTTTATTATTATTTTTGTGTTTTTTTTTTTTTTTTTTTTTAGTTTGAAAATCTTTTACATACGTTGAATGCCTAATGCAATATATTGCAGCTAAATAAATAAGTAACTTATGTTGATGGTTTTGTTTGTGAGAACTTCCTGAAAAATCATCTTCATTAACTTTATTTTATATATACTTATATGTTGTGACTTATACATTTACGTATGTATACAGTACAGTGAAAAATTTGTACGTACTTACATACAATTTAGTGTATATTTGGTATTTTAGAAAGGATAAAATAGTGTTTCGGGTTTTCATTTTTACGACCTTTTTTATTTTTTATATTTTTTTTGTCTTTTTTTTTTTTTTTTTTAAGAAAAAGTATGATGAGATATGAAGACCATGAATACGTGTTTATGTGCACAATAGTGGGGAATGTATTTTGTACGCGTATGTATGTATGTATTTTGATTTAATTTGTTGCAGTTTCCATGTATTAAGCTGTTCAAAAAATGATGTCGGAATTTTCATTTAATGTTTTCTTTTTTTTTAATCGAACATACAGATACAACATCCATTGATCAAAATCTTATGTAACGAGCATGCTGTGAGTTGACTGTTCCACAAGAAAACAAAAAAAAAAAAAAAAAGGAACCGAGTGTCATATGTTAAATGGAATTTAAAAAAAAAAAACCAACTAAGCAACTTCAACTTGCGCTTGAAAAAACATTAAATCTTGCTTAAAAATTATTAACTTTTAAATTTAAATATATTTTTTTGTTTTTGCAAATTTTGTTTACATGATATAAATGTCATACAGATAAAGATTCATTTCAAATTTCATACATAAAAATTTGCCTACATGTTCTCATTTAAATAATCTGAAATTATTTTCTTTTTTGCCTTGAAAATTCAACATTACTTTCCAAACAGCTTAATGCTTCAATAAAATTCCAGATACAATTGTACAAAAATTTCATGCTGTGATATATACATTAATTGTATGCATGTACATATCCGTATATGTACGTATTTTTGTAGGTGCATTGATGCTATTAATGTTTTGTTACACAAATTTTGTGTATAACTGTCTGTATTTTATTATATGAAAAAGGAAAGTGGAAATTTTTTACGATAAAAAAAAAAAATATATACTATGGTATATAGAAGAAGTAACAGTACCATAAAGCTGTTGAAGATGGCCAAGTTGTAAGATTGGTTTATAAGATTGGTTTCATGATTATCGCCTGAAGTTAAAAATGACAAAGACAACAGATAGCAGAAGAATATATACGTTATAAGCTAATATTATTCGTACATACAAATAATATGTACATACATATATATATTCACTGTACATAATGTACTACTGTCGTAATGATGGGAATTTAATTTTTCAATTTTGGACATTAATATACATATACATACATACAAGAGTACTGAATATACTGTATTAGAGCATTTGTATGATATGTTGGTTGTTTTGAATTTTGTATAATGTACGTAATATACTGGTGAATTGCTAACTTGAAATTTTTTTTTTGCTAAGAAAAAAGAAGATATGAAAAAAAAAAATTGAATTAAATTTCTACCCCACCAGGTGGCGCTAACCAGGTAACTAAACGTGAGTATGTGCATTAAAATGTGTGAATACATTGGTGGGTAAATGAATAAAAATACAATGTATGTATGTACATGTATTTTAGTGTTATGTGGACATACATATATACATATACGCAATTCTATATTATACACAGATTATGTGGATGGGATAATTTTGTCTTTAAAAGTTCCTAAATATTCAAGTGAGAGCGATTGTTGAACAAGAAAAAAAATTTTTTTTTTTGTTTATTTCAATTTTATCTGATGGGATTTTCTGTATGCAAACACACGTATGTGTGTTTATATCCATCATCCATTCATCCACACCATAATATACATACATATAAACATAATTTGAAATTACTTGCATTTTCTTTTTAGTTAATAAAAAAAAAAGTGTATATTGTAGGTACACAAATAAATATAATGAAGAAGAAGAAAAAAAAAAGAAGTATCTTATTTTTGTCCCGTTGTTGATATAAATTGAAGCATTTAACCAAGTAAATCGTCAGTCCACTTGCAACTTCATTTCTAAAATAAACTTCTTTGTTATTTTGTAAATAAATTTTCCTTTTATAAAGAACTTAAATTTCCAAAAAAAGGATTTAAAAGGAAAACGCATACATATAAATCGCGTTATACATTTTGTATATAGTCCTGTAAATAATACGTTTTAATTATAAGTATGAGAGCATTTATATTATTATCCTGTCTGGCTCTCGCTGTGGCTAGACCTGAAGCTGGATATTCATATAATCGACCATCTGGTGGAGGCGGTGGTGGTGGTGGCGGAGGTCATGGAGGATTCAGTGGAGGCCATGGAGGCTTTGGAGGTGGTAGTTCCGGAGGTGGTTTCGGAGGTGGAGGATTAGGAGGTGGTTTCGGAGGAGGTGTGTAATACGAATATGTATATACGTACATTCTCACAATCAAATTTAATTATGTAGTTTGGATAAATGGAAATTGAAGAAGTTATTGTACAATAAGGATTATATGTTTTAACGTGATTTAATATAATTTATAGTTGTTTTTTATCTGTACAATTGCATGATTATATAGCGTGAACAAAAGTACACATTAAACGCATTATAAAATTATGTAGGTGGTATTCAATAGAAATAACGTGATTCATTGAGAACAATAACTTTTTCAAGATACAGTAAAAGAATATAAGAAAAAAAAAAAAAACAAAAACACCAAAAAATTTTGAATTCATTTTCACATTCATAATACATATTGTATACAATTTATATATGTACATTACATTCAGGTTCTGGATTCGGTGGTATTGGAGGTGGAATTGGAGGTGGTGGATTTGGTGGAGGCTCTGGATTTGGGGGTGGTGGTGGTGGTATTGGATTCGGAGGAGGTGGCGGTGGTGGTGGTATAAGTGGTTTCGGTGGTTCAGCAATTGTACAAAAACACATTTATGTACATGTTCCTCCGCCAGAACAAGAAGAAATTCGTGCACCCAGACCAATTCCTGTTGCTCAAGCACAAAAACATTACAAAATCATTTTCATAAAGGCGCCATCACCTCCATCATATCAAGCTCCAGTTATTCCAGTTCAACCACAAAATGAAGAGAAGACTCTAGTTTATGTTCTTGTTAAGAAACCTGATGAACAGCCAGATATTGTGATTCCAACACCAGCTCCAACACAACCCAGTAAACCAGAAGTATACTTCATTAAGTACAAAACACAAAAAGAATCAACTGGAGGTGGTGGAATTGGTGGTGGTATCGGTGGTGGAATTGGTGGCGGAATCGGTGGTGGAATAGGTGGCGGAATCGGTGGTGGAATTGGTGGAGGTATAATTGGCGGTGGAGGACACGGAGGCGGTGGTGATATTGGTGGAGGACATGGTGGTGGTGGCGGTGTTACAGGAATTGGTGGTGATATATCATCTGGACATGGTGGAACTGGTCCATCTAGTTCATATGGACCACCTGGAAAATCTGGACCATATTAAGAAAAAAAAAAAGAAGAAATTAAAAAATGAAATATTTAAATTCTCATCTCTTCTATAGCTAGTCTCAATTCCTCATTCCTCTTAATATATAAATTTTGTTTTGTAAATATATTTCTTCTTTAGTTTGTAAGGAAAACAAAAAGAAAATCGAAAAACACAAAAAAAATGACGATTACTGTGACGAATGATGATTATTATAATTAATTACGTTTTATTTTGCAAATAATAAAAAAAAAATTATGACGGTGACAAAATGATAGAAAAAAAAAACGTTTTTTCTCTCTTTATTCATACGTACATGCATACACCCTGTATTGAATGTATGAATGAATATTCCTTAGTCATTTTTTAAAATTCACTTTTAAAGTTAAAAATTTATCTACTGTTATATATTTTTAAATTTTCAAGTACACAGGTACATACATATAGAGATTGTTTTATATAAATCATTTTATATAAATACCTTATGTGTATATGTACATATGTATATATACATATGTATGTGTATACGTGTATAAAAATGTTATTTCAATTATTGTCAATACTTATGAAAACTGTCGTCTTTATACTGGATATTTCTACCTATCTATTTATATATACTCGTACAACATACACATGTATCTTTCAGTTTGTATCATCATAAGAGCAACATATGTATGAAAAGTAAATTTAATGTAAATAACAATGCATGTAATCGAATTTTAATTTAAAGTTCAAAGAAAGTTTTTAAAATTCAATTATTACTTTAGCAAAATTTATTCGTGAATATCTCTACATTTGCTGGATATGTATGTACCTGTACATATACATATATGTATGTATGTCACTCACATATACTCTTGTGAAAATAATTGGCCATATATATTGGCAATATACATACATATGTGTATGAATGTATAGTAACTCTGTGTGATTCCTTTTATTTAATTTCACTTTGTCTTTACTTATTACTTACAAAAAAACCATGCGAATCATATCCGATTATTAGTCACAACATAAAAATAAAATTATTTTTAATCAAACATGTATGTGCTTATATATACCTACATTATGCATAAATATTGTATTGTGAACTGAACAAAACTGAACAAACTATAAAGATATAGTTTATTCAAATGAATAAAACAGTGCAAATATTCGAGCTGCAAGAATTCTATTATCGTTATTATAAGCATCCGTTAAAAAATAAGAAATTTGTTCGTTATATGATATGAAATATTTTTCCACATTTTCTAAAGTTTTTTTTTTTAAATAATTCAGAAATAAAAATTTTGTAAGAAGTGTACCCAGGTATTCCAAGTATAAAACCTAAGACTTATCTCCTACCAATCGCATGCTTTACCCACTAAGCCATCTATAGCTAGATTACTTTTCTATGGCCTATGGATCCTACAATGGTACACTTTACTTTTCTGATTACATTTTCGTATCCTTACATTCATATGTATTGTGGGATGGGATAATTTACATAAATCCTTAATGAATTATGTAATGCATGTACTTTCTACTTTGTTTGTGAAACATTAAAGTTGGCTAATTTATGTTTCGAAATACTTCAATTGATACCATTTTATTTTTTTCCAAAATGATGCCATACTATCCATAGAAAGTACCAGCTTAAAAACCTTTCAGTTTTCATATTGGCCGTTCAAAGATATTTCGGATCTATTTTTTTTTTTTTTTTTTAGTCTACAGGAGCTATTCGTATTTTTCATCTTGGAATACATTGCATTTATTTTGACATGCAGGGAATTTTATATTCTTAAAAATATAACAATAAATTTTTGAAAAACTATGAAAACAATAAAACCAAGTGGAAGAAAGAAGAATGTTAACGGATCACATCTACTTGTAAATGGGAATTGAATTTAATATTAATAATAAAATTATATCTGTAGTATAAATTATATAAACATACATACGGTGTAATAGATGGTAATATAGATACATACAATACAATACAATACACAGTAAATGCTATATACATATGTACATATTATAGGTACATTATTAAGCGCATGATAAGTGAAAGTAAAAAATTGATGATGGTACCTACAAAAATGTCTTCTACTTCTTGTGAAAAATTATGTAAAAAGTTGAAGGCATATTATAAAATCTATATACATACAGAAACTGTGAGATGGTGTATACAACGCATGTATGTACATGTGTACTAATGCAATATACGATATTACGTGGGGTATCTCTGAATAAATGTCACAAATCGCATTAATCTTAAAATTCAAACTGTTTCTGCCAAAGATTCGTTTAATTCTCTCTCATTTAATCCACCGCTTCTGATTCAAGAAATGGAAATTACTTTTATGTAAGTTAGACATCTTTTTACAATAAGAGATTTGCACTGAAATTTAATGAAAAATTGACACAATATTTCAAATGCCTCAAACAAGATGTTATAATCTAATTTTATTTGTTTAAAGGTATTTTGATGTATTTTTTCTTGTACAAAAATTGTATAGATTTTACATATTTTTTTAAGAATAGCATTTTTAAAGTTTCATTCATTCAATTTTAATCAAATTTAATTTTTAATTGAATTTATTGTTATGAACTCGGTGAGAAAAATAATCCAAAAGACGTTTCTAACTTTAAAACGTTATTAATGAAGGGATAATTTTCAATACAGGAAGGGAACATGCAGCAATTTTCTTGATAGAAACAAAACTGAATTTTAAGAAAAATTCACTTTTTAACACAAATTCTGAGACATCCTGTGTATATATGTATGCATGTGTTTAAAGTGAAAGAGAAAATAATGAACCAAGAAGTATTTAATAATTTCTTCCAACAAAACTAAGAAGTAAAAGAAAATTAAGTGTACGTGGTATATAAAGTATGTATATATGTATATCTATATATGTATGTATGTATATATATAGTTATTAGCTAGTCGTTTGATTTGTTTGACCTTAGCGTTCCCACATTCATTCATCGTACTTACAAACATCAGATGTTATTGTATACTGTGTGAGATGAAAATTAGATGTTTTCCTCTTTTCATTTACTTTTTATTGTATTAAAGCTTAGATACACAGAGATCGAACTTTAGCGATTTCACGAAATCGCAATAAACCAAATCACATGGTGACACACAATCTTTCATGCTTTTAAAATATTAATCTGCAGTCATGTACCTATACATACATACATAAGTATATAGATATGTAGTGTCCTAAAATCTTTATTGAAACATAAAATAAGAATTAAAAATCTATCTAAATATATTCTCAATGTAACCAATCTGAGATATTAGAGGAATCGCAAAATTTTAAAAAAAACAGGAGCATGAATCCTTGAAAACTGATTCGAAACATCAAATATTTCAAAGTATTATTTCCCAACTAACGTGGGAAATTATAGGAAAATAATGTTTACTAGAAATATTTACTTTGAGCATTCAGCAAAATGTATGTATTTTTTCGTTCTTGTTTTGGGATGCCCTGTAGACATTAAATGTGTCTATTTAGTGTTTATATGTTGTATATTCCTTAAAAATAAAGTGAATGTACATACATATGTATGTATGTATATTTTTAAGATATGTTTGTCTTGTAGAAATCAAGAAAACATTTACATTTTCTTTTTAAAAAATTTGAGATTCCTTATCGGTGAATTGAATTTTCCTCTTAAGTTATAATTGCTGTTGTTTATATCCAGCAAAGTACAATGTGCCACAGTACGAGGCCAACATATTGTACTAACTTATTACTTTTTAATGTAACCAACAGGATACCGTACCATAGGTGCGCAAACATGAAGTAATCAGATGTACAACGTACAAATGGTACAAACATGCATCTGATTCTAGTTTTCAACGGTAAATTAGTTTTACTTAGGACGCTCAATGAATATTAGCATAAATACTCGTACATGTATAATATAATTTTATTTTTGTTTCATATTCATCACATCAAATCTCTAAGGATTCATTTGCAAGTGAAAGATGTAATATTTTTCAATGGATCACAAGATGACAGGTTGTTCGCCGTTGCGCTTACTGATGTAACAGTAACTTAATGAAAAATGAAAAAGAAAACACAGGTATTGGGATTTCATCATAAAGGTGTTATCCGCATCTTTTGAACTTTCGAAACTCACTCGTCATGTCATCATGATCAATAATCTGTAATTTAAATTAATCTATATGTATTTTATTACGCATCTGCATTTTAGTGTATTCTGATTATGTATCTGCAATTACATAACATGATAATAAAGATCTAATTTCACATTATAATCAGCGTGTGCATATGTTCATACATAGGAACCAGGAATATAATTGCGCCTCTATTGCCACATAATCAACACGTGTAATAAACTATCTAAAGGTGTATATTTAATTTTTATTGATTCACATAATTGATATCTTGGTCAAAGACGATATATTGTAGAAGAGAGGTATATTTACATACACATAGGTGTATATACTTATCATAAAAATCTCCTTAACATTATATAAAATCTAAATCTAAAAATTATTGTTAATGATAGCGTATTGGTATACTGTGTATACCTTAAATTAGTGAACAGAAACCGATAATATGAGGTGTGTGCTTAAGATAATCACTTTTTTTTTTTTTTTAAATCTACATTATGCATTTATTTTTTATTTATGTAATATGTAGAGACCTGACTATTAAATCTATGATATACCTGCTTAATTGTGTGTTTTTAATTTAAATGAACCGTTGTAAATTATACTATAAATCAAACATTAACTAGATTAACTACAAATAATATACAATTAAGTACGTGATAAATGTTACACATGTAATCATTTTGCTACATAATATGAACAATTAATTTATCATTTTGGACTTTTCATTATCAGGCTCGTATGATTACTATACGAATGCTAACATCTTCTATATATGTATATAAAAATGTTTAATTCAAATTATCGCTTAATTTTGAATGCTTCATATTCAAATAAAATAAAAACAAGTCAATATAACTTTTATTTATAACCTGACGAAAAACAAACAATTTTTATTAATATACATATACATATGTATGTATGAGTGTTTGTACTTGCGTACCTGTTCAATTTCCGTTAACTGTGTTTTTATGTCCTTTTTAACGTTATTTTTAATTTTTGTTTATTTTTATTTACATATTTCAATTTTTTAACAAACATGAAATTCAATGGAAATTTGATTTTCTTGTTCAATGAATTATCTCTTCTAGATGAATAAGGAATTTTGATTAAAAAAACAAAATTTTTGGTATATTTTGTTAGATAAAAATGGATAATTTTCATTAGGTACAAGGATTTTATAAGACAAAATATTTTGTTATAAAAACAAGATTAATATGTACATATTAATATGGTACATATTCTGCTGATTTTTTATACATACATATGTATACTTACATATATACATAAATATCTACATAGACACAAAAAAAAAGGATTTTTATTTATAACATTTTAAAAAAAGCTTTTCGTCCAAATACACATTCATGAAGACACCCAAATGTGTACATATGTACATACATTTTCATGTATACACATACATACATATTATTTGTTCTGTTTGTATGTAAATACGTTTACATTATTATAACGTTAATTTGCTCCTTGTTTATTGTACATAACTTTCATGGATATTCTACGTAAATTGTACGTACAACTTGTATGTGTGTGCGTATTCATAAATATGATATTTTTATATCTACTTATACACATGAACATAAATTTATGTAAATTATAAATTAATTAATTTCAAATTTACAAAATTTACAAACGAAATAACAAATATAATTTTGAATTTGAACCTTATGAACACGAACCGAATCTAAATTTTTAGCGGTTCGAACTTCGAAAACTTATCTATGTTAAAAGAAATAGGTCTGATCATTTAACTGCGTTACACAATTACTTTTTCTTTATAAATATTTGCTACTATTTCATTAATTTTGTATATTTTACAGATGATCAAAATGATGGTAACGGTTGTTATAGTCTTTACAATTTGTTGGCTACCATTTAATATTCTTGTTGTAAGTACATTATAAATTTTTGCATAATTTATTTTGTCGTTTAGTCCTTCTAAATGATACGATATTCAAGTCGATAAAATTCAATTGTTATTTTTAAAATACAGCATGTTTAATGAAACAACAAATTTGCTAGTTGTGAGCCAAGCAGCTTAATAATTATTTAAATAATTTTCGGTTTCATTAAAAATATTATTACTGAGCTTTACTTAATAGGCCTAAATTTGGGCCTATGTTAGCCGAAAAATCCTCAAAATTCTCAGTATAGTAGTCAATACAAAATATAGCGGAATGATAGTAACAAGGTGTGTTATTCAGAATTCTCTGGTTCAATTCCGACGTGGATGGAATTACTTGGACAACACACCATGTTTGTATTATTCCACTATAGTACGGAGTAAAAATATTGTATCATGTTCAGGAAAAAAAGGACTATTATTACCATTCGTAATCATTAAACATATACACATACACGTATGTTTTTGTCATTATGTTTTTTCTTTTTTTGTAGCTTCTACTAAATGATGAAGATTTCAATGAATGGGAACTTTTGCCATATTTTTGGTTTGCATTTCACTGGTTAGCAATGTCACACAGTTGTTATAATCCAATTATCTACTGTTATATGAATGCTAGATTTCGTGGTGGTTTCATTCAAGTACTACACAGCGTACCAGGATTAAGAAATTGTTGGTGTATTAGAAAATGTATAAGAGGTGGACGTGGTGGGAGCATAGAAACTGGTTTTGCACTTACTGGTTGGTAATATTTTTTTTCATTTCTTTGGATATTATTTATGGTATGACTGGTATACAAGTCATTTAATCGGCGATAATCTATATTATTAACTAAATTCACAAATTATTCTTTCTAAATTTTTGTGTATTTTAAATTACAGGAACAGATGACACATTTCATCTTCAAAGAGTAAACACTTCAACAACATACATTAGTACAAGAAGAAAACGAAAATCGAGTCCTACTGCACAGGTAATAAAATCTAAGATCTATGGTCTAATTTTCAGATCAAGATAATTTGTAATTATCAGTCTGCTATAGGTTATTGTAAAAATATACATAAGTATTCAAAACTATTATATTTTTAGAATTATCACAATTGTTGTGCAGAAACAGCATTATTTAGATGACATCATCATAGTAGCCCCTCAACTAAAAGGGGTGAAACATATCAAAGTCAACAAAGTCAAAGTTTTGATAGTCAAACAAGTAATGAAATAATGATGAACGATTGTAATCAATTACCATCATCATCAACACGAAGTAGCATTTCAATAAGTGGAATAGGCGGAGGAGGAAATGAAAATGGAAATGGTCATAGACCAGATCGTATTAGAAGAAGTAAAATATGTAGAAAAACTATTACATCTTTACCAGAAAATTATGATCGATTTAATGATGATAATCTTTCGGTATTAAGAAATAAAACAAAAAGGAGTAGTTCCTTTAGGAGTTGTTCTCACAGGAGTAATTCCTTTAAACGTAGTAAAAGTGGGTCAAGAAAGACAAAAATTTAATAAAATACACAAAAGTCATAGACAGATAAGGTTTAGTCATTTAAGGAATAAATATATGTTATGTATGTGTTTAAGAAATTTAAAAATTATTAAAATAAATTATAAATTATTTAATAGTTGTAAATACGTTTGAAATTGTATAAAAATAAATTATATTTATTTTAACTTCTTACAATTTATTAATAACAGTTAGTACATCATAAAATTTAAATTTAATTACTTTCAAAACAGCTTTTTAAACACTGATTTCTTATACTAATGACACACATCTAATATCGATACTAAAAATCTTCAAATTTATGCATATAATGTGTCGTCTTGTATTGCCTGAACTGAATAGTAGAAAAAAAACCCAGATTACAAATTCATTCGTGGTAAATTTTATTCGCATCTGTTTAAAAAGTTTTGTAATTTTTATGATCATTATATGTGTCAAATCAGTTCTATATTACGAATTTCGATACTGGCTAGTATTAATCATAAGCAATGTTTTTGGTTTCAATATTAGATGTGCATCGTTAGTTTCACTGTCCATGTTAGAAATCATATTGAGATTCTCTATATAATACACATTTACAACATGATGGCAATGGAAACAGATCTGGTATAATTTCACCATCTGCATTAATTGACAATAAGACTCTTAAGCTATATTCTTGTCTACATTCTGTTCTATATCCGATTGGGAAACTATGCGTCATTTGACACGGACTTCCTGAATCTCTGTAATAAAAATTGATCAGAAATCTAATTTAAAATATAAGAAACAATGTTAAAACATCACATACACATTTCAAAAAAATATATACATACATATATGAACATATGCATGCATAACAAATGAATTAAAATTATTAAAATAGAAAATTAGCGATTCAGAAGAATTTTTAAGACTACATTTTAAATAGTTTAAGATTTAATTTTTAATAGTGCAATGTATTCCATTATATTCGGATGTAAATGAAAATTTTGAAAACAACATTGAAATGATTTATGTATATTTCAAGCTACATTGTCAGACAATAAAGCTTTCTTTCAAAATTTTGTTTGAAACATACGCAGACGGACATACGCATGTACAATAATTATTACAAAAGCATGTAAGTGATAATTTTTTTAAAAACTCATAGAGTTCAAACAATATGAATTAGGATAACGAATTTGAAATTTTAAAAATTGTACTTTGTAAGAATTAGAAAACATGAAATGATATCCTTAGACGTAGGATTAGAGGATATTCAAAATCATGATTTGAGAAACAATGCAAAGTTATACAAAATGTATTTAGATCACATATGGCTTTCAAAACACAAATCAATTCAATTTTACAATACACAAATTCATACATTATGTAGATACAACTTACAAACATTCTTCAATTTCTACAGCTTGCGTATAATTATCTTGATTTATAATGTATTTCCAATCATCATTTTTATTTTTAGCTACTTTTAAATATTTTGTCGTTCTTAAATGCATGCATAATGTTTCAATAATGGCACCACTCTTTTCTTGATTGTAATGCCGTCTGTAGTTATGTTGTGATACTGGTATAGGTGATGCATTAGACAATTCTGGACGATAATTTAAATCAGGTATAGTTTTCTTTACAATTTGTTCATCGTTATAAAATTGCGATGATGATGTACTTGATGTAAATAATAATCGTGTTCGTGGTGTAAATAATTTTGAATATTTTTTCAAATCAGATGATGTGGACAATTTATATCGTATATATTCCAATGGATAAGAATCAATTTTGTCTATACAATAGCCATATAAATTAGATTCAATACATTTATTAAAATTTTTAACTATTGGAATAAATGAATCACTGGAATTTTCTAAAAAAAAAAAAATAATAATAATAAAATAAATTTGAATAAAATTGAATTATTATGCATTAAAATTTGTATACTCTGATATTAAAATTTATATACTGACCTAATTTCTTATTCAATAAGTCTTCATTATTACTTGTATTGTTACTTTTTTCTAAATAATTATCTAAATCATTGGTAGTCTCCCCCTTCAAATAAATAAATAAATGTTTTAGAATTTCAAGATTAGAAAAAATAAATCTTACAAATCGGATCTTCAAATCGGAATCAATTGGAAGATTGGTATCACAAATTTGTCTTTTAAAACATAATAGAAATTTTTAACTTTGAGAGCTAATACGTTGATACTAGATTCAATATTTTCAAATTATTAATTATCAAATTTCAGCATTATGCTTTGTTAAGTGATAACTAGTGTTCAGTCCGAACTGAATTGAATGAAATGACGAAAATGAAACATGGATTTAGCTATATACATAATGTGTACATAATTTTAAAGACACATTCGAATCTGAAAATTGGCCATTCATGTGCCAGGAAAATAATTCTCAGTAAATATATGAGTTTAAGCATTATGTAAGCTCCAGTTTTTCAGTACACAATCACAGATTAACCAATTCTTTAAACAAAGGCTAATTATTCTACATATATTCATTATATTGTACTCGTATAAAAAAATAATAAAGTTCAAAATTTATATGTATATTTAATCTTAGTGTATTTCATAAGCCATATTCTAAATATTTAAAAATTAAACGAAAAACTTACCTTTGATGATTCTAGTACGAAAATCACATAATACAGAAATAATTTGTAAAAAAAATTATGCAAACACATTTTTCTTGTTTTTTATATTAAGTACAATTTAAATTCACAATTATGTACACAAATTTTAATAAATTAAATCACTACAAGATAATTTATTATAATGATTGATTGTAACGTACGTATTGTAACATATCAGACTTGCCATTTATACGCTGATTGTTGATTACTAAACTTTAAATATCCGCGCAATAAAATTTTTCATGATGTCAATTAACAAAGATTTAAGCTGATTTTTATCTAAATATGCGTGAATTTTGTTTTTTAAAATTCTAGCGAAGATTGATCCCGTATTCCGTCCAAACTAGATCATTTGCACGCAGCAGTTTTTCCCAAAAATTTAGATGAAAAAGTAAGCATGTGTTTTAATTTTTTTTTTCTCTAAAATCTACAGGAATTCAATTTACTTTCTCTAATTCTCTATAAGTTTTAAAGCGATAGTACTGGCGCATATGAATGTATATGCGTATTTTTTCCAAATATGTATATGCAAATATATATTTAAATAAATATTCATTTTTCCTCACGCTGAATACATACTGGATTTGACAATTAAATGAAATTATGTATTACGAATTACGATTATTCGATAAGAAATAACAATTTTGTGTACTTGCACAGGGTATTCCGGACTAATTACCACGAAGTGTATTTTTGTTTCATAACGTTTTTACATCCGCCATTTTAACGGATGGTTTGACAAAATTTGAACAAATGAGAAACATGACATGATACGTTACAGAACTTTCCTATAACCAGTGTTACAAAGATATAAAAACTTTGTATATCCTTTTTTAAATATTAAATTCAATTTCCGTGATTGCCTTTAAACAAAAAACGTTTATACAT
Source organism: Anthrax anthrax (assembly GCA_963971155.1). NCBI lineage: Eukaryota > Metazoa > Arthropoda > Insecta > Diptera > Bombyliidae > Anthrax > Anthrax anthrax. Next base: position 21,285,071 of record OZ020122.1, read on the forward strand.
TAATCACCTTTGTATACAAAGTGTTTATAATTTTTCTTGAAAGAAAAATGAGACATTTATTATAAAATTTATTTCATCCTTTAATTTATTTCTGTCCAAATAATATAACAAAAATGCACTTTATGCTGGTTATTCTGATACATTCTGCACTGATAATACATATATACGTGCATATATACCATTTGATACTTAATTACTTCATTATTCTATGTTAATACACTTGACATTTTTGAGCTTTTATTCAAATGAAATAGACATAATGATAATGATGTTCATAAATCGTGATAATTATACATGAACATGTGTATGTAAACAACGAAACAAATTTTTGAAAAAGTATCTACAGTGGAAGTCATTTATAACGACCATAAAGGAACGAAGAGATTTTAAATCCATAATAAAGGACATATAAAGCCATACAAAACAATATAAATTACATATACATATGTATGTACTGCATTTATTCACAAATATGTCCTAAATATTGTTGTTGCACATACTTAATGTAATATGTATGAGCTTTATTATTACGTACGAATTTGAAAAGAAGTCAGTTATTTTTGTTAATTTTTTTGTTGTACACCTTGAAGAAAGATATTTCTACTTGTTTTTCTATATACACTATTGTTTCTTTTAACTTTAAGCTATCATGCTTATTTTCGTTATAAATGAAAATAAAAATTCAAATAATTCCAATTGCGTGGAAATATGTATATAATTTGAATTTAAGATCGTCTCAATTTTAAAGCCGAATATACAATAATAATTTAGATTTTGCATTTAAATGTTCAGCCACTTTGGTTTTTAATCATTTGGAAAAACATTTCGGTTCAATCCCCTTAAATACTTTTAAAAATTTTATAACGATTTTTCGCCAATATTTATTCAATGATTTTTTTAATTTAGTAACGACTTTTAGAATTAAATATTGGTTTTTTAAAATATTTTAACGTCTTCTTTTTTTTTCAATTTAACAACTTTTTAAAACTTTTTAACGATATTTCGACAATATTTTTCAAAATTTCGAAATGATTTTTTTTTGAGTTTTCGAATGAATTTTTTAAAATTTTATACCGATTATGATGATAAGTAAATATAAAGAGAATGTTATATGTGATAAGAGATTGTTTCAATTAATTCCTAATTCCTAAATGATTAGGACATTAGGAGAATGAGATAAGAGAATTATGAAAATAAATGATGATAAATAAATTTAACTGCTGCTGCTCCTACTATCTACTACTTTTATTGCTGTATCTGCACTAGAAACTACACATTTTTCGTCAATGTTTAATACCATAACACAATCTATAGTAAAAATAATAATACGGATAATATGATGACGGAACATGAAAACGTAATGATTACACAAAAATGTCCTCGAATACTCTAAATAATCCATTTCAACATGTAAACAAACAACTCTATGACCACCAATGCCATTGCAATGTCTAGTAATCATTTTATTAATACTATAGAAATGAGTTAGATTCATCATCGTCATGTGCTTCATTTAAAAGTAATTTTCATATTTTCAATATTATTTCTAAAATTTCAACGTCAATATATGTACATACAAAAGATATAGGCGGGCGTAAAAGAACCCACTTTTTGCGATTTTGATATAAAATTGTAACAGGATTACATAGCAATTTTACTTCAAAAACGCAAAAGATGAATTTTGGAACACTCTTCATTGACCTGCGAAATAATTTAACGTATGTTACTATGAATTTTCCTTTAAATAAATCAAACTAATGTAATATACCATATTTTAAATAGAGTTTTATATCTTTGGTAAAGGATAAGAGTCAGCGATACTTTTCAAAATGAATCAATTTTGGTTGGTTGAATTGAAAATTGAATCAAGACAAAAAATTTAAATTTACTTTATTGTGATAGTTATTATCTTGACTGTAATGTTATTAACCCAAAATAAAACGATTTTAAGAAAACGTGCCAGTTAGCGGTTTACAATCTTGTAATCATAAAAATGATTTATTATTAGAAATGTTGCAAAAACATATTCCAAATTACAATTTAAGCAAAAAAATACAGATCGATCATTTTCCCTATGTTATCAGTTATATTTTACAAACTTCTTTTAATGTAGTTATTTTTTGGGGTTTTATTTTTGCACAAATTTTGATAAGAACAAGTTAATTAGACAAAAAACAAAAAAAAAAAGAATAATGTTTAAATTATGTAATTACGGAATTAAATAGATAATAAATTACAAGGCGTATGAAAAATTATCAATTTGAATAAAAACAAAGTAAAAAAAAAAAGTTTTAAAACGTAAAATTCAGTTACCTCCGTGGTTTTGTCAAGTTAAAATCGAATAAAATGATCAAGTTAGGATTGTGGAAGTTGTTAATATTTTATAGTATTTTAAAATCTTGTTATACACAATGTATACTAGATGGTAAAATAAAAAGCAATAACTTACAAATTTCAATCGAACGTGAAAATTATGCCAAAAAGATTGCATCATACATGGATACGACGGTTGATCCTTGCGAAGATTTTAATCAATACGTATGTGGAAATTATTTTAAAATTAACAAAAAACAAGATTCCGGTGCCAGTGCCTTGGGTACCATCAATTATAGTATAAACAACGAATTGGCACAAATATTAGGTACGAATCCTGAAAATGAAACTGAAAATTCAGATGGAGCAGATGCAAAAGCAAGAAAATTATTCCAACAGTGTATGGAAGAAGACATTTTTGAATATAAGCCAGTTGACGCTTATTTTGACGTAATTACTTCTCTTGGTGGTTTTCCGGCCAACAACTCTGATTGGAATTCTGAAGAATTTGATTTATTTCAAATTGTTCTTGAATCAAAAATGTATGGAGTTAATACTTTATTTTATGACGACTTTGAAGATAGTGAATATGACGTAGAAATTCAACCAAATGTTTTAAATTTAGAATCACTTTCATGTCCTGATGAAACAGACATGAGCACAATATTATCATACAAAATAAATAAAAAATTAGCAATGTTTCTACTAACATCATATGACATTGATGAAACGACTGCAGAAAAGATTTTCGAGGATTTTATCAATATTATAAAAATTCAGTGTGGCATTGAAGGAGAAAGTGCCAATTATACACTTGGTTCAATAAACGAGTTTTTTCCAAAATTTGATTTACAAAAGTATTATTCACTTGTTCGTGGCAGTGCATTCAACTTATCTTCAACAGTAAATATTCAAAACGCGTTTAATTTTTCACAAGTTTTAAACCAGTACGTAAATTCGGAAGAGCATAGAAAAATGCTAGCAAATGCTTTAATGTTACAATTATTGTATAAACTACATGATGAATATAGTTCTAGAAGGGATAAAAAAGATTATTGCATTGGTGTTGTGCGTCAATATATGGAACCAGTCCTCACGTCTCTTTACATTCGAAGTCAGTACCACAAGGAAAGTGTTGAAAGTGATGTTTTAGTTATGTTTTTTTATATCAAGAGTGCGTTAAAAACACAAATTAAAACCGCTAATTGGTTGGATAAAGAAACAAGACAAAACGCATTGAAAAAACTTAAATATCTGCATGCACACGTGGATGATTTTGATTTCACTCTTGACACTCAAAAATTAGATGGAAAATTCAAGGATTTAAATTTTACTTCAGATTCTTTTTATGAAAATGTATTGATCGCCAAAAAATTTCAATTTTATGCGGGACGTGATAAAACTGAATATTATGAGATGGAGGTAAATGCATACAACGATCGAGGGATAAATAAAGTAATTTTACCAGCTGGAATACTACATAAACCAATGTATTATCCAGAATTGCCAAAGTCATACAATTTTGGTTCAATGGGAGCCTCAATATTGGGTCATGAAATCGGCCACGCCTTTGATCCATCGGGTATTAATTATGATTTTAATGGAGAGGAAATTGATTGGTGGAAAAATGAGACACGTGAAATTTACGATGAGAAAGTTAGTTGTTTTGTTGATCAGTATAATAAGTACAAGATTGAAGGATTAAATGAAACAATCGATGGAGAAAAAACTTTAGACGAAAATGTTGCTGATAACATTGGATTGAAAATCGGTTACTATGCATACAAAAATTGGTTGAGAACAAATGAACCATCGATTGACATACAATCTGAGATCTTACCAGGACTTAATCTGACTAATTGGCAATTATTTTTTGTTAGTCTTGGTCAAACAGGATGTGAATGGCAAGACTTCAAAGCATCAAGGGAAATTAAAGATGATGATCATACAGAAGGTAAATGGCGTAATATTGGAATGATTGTAAATTCAGAAGAATTTGCAAAAGAGTTTAAATGTGAAGCTGGTACACCAATGAATCCGATGGAAAAATGCTCCATTTGGTAATGAGCTATAAAAATTTTGTAATAAATATCAAAAATCGATTTTAGTCGATTTTAGCTTTAGTAGATTGTTTTTTTTTTTTTTTTAGCAAAATATTTGAAATATAGTATGTAGTGAAAAATAGTAAATTATAAATAATAAAGCTTAATTGATTATTAAAATAATGATTTGAGATCTTTTTTCTTTTTTACGGGTAAATAAGTTAGGTTGTAGTTGAACTTAACTCTATTTTCACGGTACGATGAAAATGACTTTAATCCTCAAGTTGCTTCCTTTAAAAATTGAAATTAAAATAATCCGTCGGGCTCTTTTTCATAAATGTAATTTTTGTGTGTAAAATTTGTTGTTTTTCGTAAGCCATTTTTTTTAAAGTTTTAAGTGGAAATTCGATAATACCTTATCGATTTATAACTTAAAAATGTTGTAAAAACTATGATTTTTGTTGAAAATTTCCTGAGAAATCCGAACTTGTAAAACCATATTTCTTGAGGAAAATCGAAAAATGCAAAATAACATTAAAATATGAGAGAAAAACAATTAGAATTTTCCGTAAAATCTGGGTTTTCATGAAGAAATAGCGCTAAACTAGTGGCATATTTAGATTCTACGGGAAATATCCAATTGACATGATGTATCTGAATTCTGATTATATTTTTAAAATTTTTTTTTTAACAATTTTAAAACAAACTATTCTTTTCAGAAATTTATTCTCAGTTTTGCAAATATGAGGAAATATTTAATAAATTAAATCTAATATTAAAATATAAATAACTAAAATAAGTTCTAAAATATATTACAACGTATTAGTTTTCTATCGAAAGTTTTCCGAAAACTTCAATTCTGCTATTAGTTTATTGTTACATTTCAACAAAAATAAAAAATTGAAACTAATATTGAAAATTTTATTTCTTGAGGTTCCCGTTGAACGAACGTATGTTGTTGTGGGTGATAAATAATTATATTTTCAAAATTATGTTTATTTTGAATTATTTAAAAAACGAATTAAAACTTAATTATTTTCATTTGTTTTTCTTGAATTTTTTATTTTTGCTACAAGATTAGATTTTTTTTTTTTCAAACTGAGGGTCGTGATACTTTAAAAAAAATCTGTTATTTTTAACAAGATTGAGTCAGGAAAAAATAATAATTTTCTTTATTGCGATAGTTACTATCTTAACTGTAATGATCTCAACCCAAAATATAACGATTTTGAAAACATGTTAACTAGCGACTTAAAATCTTGTAATTATAAAAATTATTTCTTATCAGAAATTTTGCAAAAAAAAAAAAAAAATTCCAAATTACAATTTAAGCAAAAAAATAAAGATCGACCATTTTCCCTATGTTATCAGTTATATTTTACAAACTTCTTTTAATTTAGTTATTTTTGGGTTTTATTTTTGCACAAAATTTGATAAGAACAAGTTAATTAGACAAAAAAAAAAAAAAAAAAGAATAATGTTAAAATTATGTAATTACGGAATTAAATAGATAATGGATTACAAGGCTCATGAAAAATTATCAATTTGAATAAGAACAAAGTAGAAGAGATACTGTTTTAAAACGTAAAATTCAGTTACTTCCGTGGCTTTGTCAAGTTAAAATCGAATAAAATGATCAAGTTAGAATTGTGGAAGTTGTTAATATTTTATAGTATTTTAAAATCTTGTTATACACAATGTATACTAGATGGTAAAATAAAAAGCAATAACTTACAAATTTCAATCGAACGTGAAAATTATGCCAAAAAGATTGCATCATACATGGATACGACGGTTGATCCTTGCGAAGATTTTAATCAATACGTATGTGGAAATTATTTTAAAATTAATAAGAATAAAAAAGAATCTCGTGTTGATGCCTTAGATAATATTGATTACAATATACAAGATGAATTAGTACAGATATTAAGCACGAATCCTGAAAATGAAACTGAAAATTCAGATGGAGCAGATGCAAAAGCAAGAAAATTATTCCAACAATGTATGGAAGAAGACATTTTCGAATATAAGCCAGTAGACGCTTATCTTGACGTAATTACTTCTCTTGGTGGTTTTCCGGCCAACAACTCTGATTGGAATTCTGAAGAATTTGATTTATTTCAAATTGTTCTTGAATCAAAAATGTATGGAGTTGATACTTTATTTTATAACGAATTCGAAGATAGTGAATATGATGTAAACATTTATCCTAATCTCATGGAATTAGAATCACTTTCATGTCCTGATGAAACAGATATGAGCACAATGTTATCATACAAAATAAATAAAAAATTAGCGATGTTTCTACTAACATCATATGACATTGATGAAACGACTGCAGAAAAGATTTTCGAGGATTTTATCAATATTATAAAAATTCAGTGTGGCATTGAAGGAGAAAGTGCCAATTACACACTTGGTTCAATAAACGAATTTTTTCCGGAATTTGATTTACAAAAGTATTATTCAACTTATCTTGGCAGTGCATTCGACTCAAATACAACAATTAATATTCAAAACGCGTTTAATTTTTCACAAGTTTTAAACCAATACGTAAATTCGGAAGAGCACACAAAAATGCTAGCAAATGCTATAATGTTGGAATTATTGTATAAACTACATGATGAATATAGTTCTAGAAGGGATAAAAAAGATTATTGCGTTGGTGTTGTGCGACAGTATATGGAACCAGTCCTCACGTCTCTTTACATTCGAAGTCAGTACCACAAGGAAAGTGCTGAAAATGATGTTCTGGTTATGTTTTCTTATATGAAGAGTGCGTTGAAATCACGAATTAAAACCGCTAATTGGTTGGATAAGGAAACAAGACAAAACGCATTGAAAAAACTTAAATATCTGCATGCACACGTGGATGACTTTGATTTCACTCTTGACACTCAAAAATTAGATGAAAAATACAAGGATTTAAATTTCACTTCAGATTCTTTTTATGAAAATGTATTGATCGCCAGAAAATTTCAATTTTATGAGGAAAATTATGGAATTAAGTATCATTCGATAGAAGCAAACTCAGACTACGATAAACTAACAAATAAAGTAATTTTACCAGCTGGAATACTACATAAACCAATATTTTATCCAGAATTGCCAAAGTCATACAATTTTGGTTCAATGGGAGCCTCAATATTGGGTCATGAAATCGGTCATACCTTTGATCCATCGGGTATTAATCATGATTTTAATGGAGAGGAAATTGATTGGTGGAAAAATGAGACACGTGAAATTTACGATGAGAAAGTTAGTTGTTTTGTTGATCAGTATAATAAGTACAAGATTGAAGGATTAAATGAAACAATCGATGGAGAAAAAACTTTAGACGAAAATGTTGCTGATAACATTGGATTGAAAATCGGTTACTATGCATACAAAAATTGGTTGAGAACAAATGAACCATCGATTGACATACAATCTGAGATCTTACCAGGACTTAATCTGACTAATTGGCAATTATTTTTTGTTAGTCTTGGTCAAACAGGATGTGAATGGCAAGACTTCAAAGCATCAAGGAGAATTAGTGATTCAGTTCATACACATGGTAAATGGCGTACTATTGGAATGATTGTAAATTCAGATGAATTTGCAAAAGAGTTTAAATGTGAAGCTGGTACACCAATGAATCCGATGGAAAAATGCTCCATTTGGTAATGAGCTATAAAAATTTTGTAATAAATATCAAAAATCGATTTTAGTAGATTTTAGCTTTAGTAGATTGTTTTTTTTTTTTTTTTTTTTTAGCAAAATATTTGAAATATGTAGTGAAAAATGGTGAATAATAAATAATAATGCTTAGTTGATTATTCAAATAATGATTTGAGATCTTTTTTGTTTTTACGGTTAAATAAGGTAAGTTGTGGGAATTAGATGAACTTATGAACTTATTTTTCTTTTTGTACACAGGGTAAATGAAACTTTTTTTCCATTTTATTGAAATAATTTCGTAAGTTCATGGTTTATCTATCATTGAGTCGACGGTATACTTCATAATTCAACTTGAAGATTATCATTTCCTGTTGATTCGTATAGTTTTTTATTTGACCTTATCTCATGTTATCACGTCCAGTTTTTTGCCATACCGTCTGGAATTAAGTTTTATTCTTGAAACTATTCTTTTGAATTATAATTTGTATTTGAAAATTAACTATATATTTACACATTTTTGCAAAATGTAGAAAAAGATGTACAAGAAAATATTTGTTTCAATGCAAAAATTTTGACAAACAATAATAAACTATAGACGAAATTTAGTCTCAGTCTATATTTATTTTATCGATCATGTGGATCACTAACGACAATAAAATTAACAACATTATAATTCTGCAAATTTTAAATTTAAAAAAAAAAGTCAAAAATTTCAATTTTTTTGAAATTTTATGAACAATTTTTAATTAAATTGTTAAAAATATTTTATCTCTATTTTGTTCCAATTTTTAATTCAATTTTTTTTTTTTCTTATAAATACTATGGTTTTTTTGGGGGGTTTATTGAAAATACTAAAAATTACGTACCTTTTGACTTTTCCGTTGATTTACCAGGTTTATTAATAGCATTACTACATTACTCCATTCTTCCTCCAAGTTTAATTGACTCTACCAGTCAGAAAATATCATTTAATTTGGCACGATGTATTAAATCATTGTTCATAATATATATGTAGATCAATTGTGTTCAATTAGTTGTTGTTGATAAATGATAATCCTTTCTGGTTTTATCTAAATAGGGTTATTAATTAAAACTTCGAAAGTTGATATCTAGAAAGATATTTGTCTTTTCACCTGTGACGTCTTATATGTGTTCTGTGTGTTACTTCTAATTTATTGTTTTACCATCTATACACACTAATATCTTTGAGCTTTTATATCTGATTGCACATCACTTTTGTAATTTTTGTATGCTTATATAAAATAACCGTTTAATTTTAATGCTTGTGCAAATGTACTATCAATTGATTGGTATTTATTGTGAAAAACCTTCAGCAACTGCTTCATCTGATGTTATTCTAGTTCATCTGATTCCAATAATATGTTTTAAATTTAACATTGTATGAGCAACATTAGATTTTACTTGATCATTAGTTGCATATGCAACATACATTCCAGATTCCAGATACACTTTTACCTTTATCATAACAGGCCATATGGACCTGTTCAAAAAAAAAATTTAAAAAAAAGGTGCATCATGTATTACTATTATGATTCTGGTTGCGGATGACAGTTGGATTATCATAAATTTCAATAAAGCTAGCGATTAAAAGTTTAGAACCGTCTTTACAGGTCTTTTAGTACATTAAAAATTTCCATACGAATTTTCGTTTTAAAAGGTGAAAATAATACCATCAACATATAAATTCATTACTCAAATTACCCATTAGTTTTTTTCATAGATATTCATATTTTGAATTTTCCTTCAATTTACTTTTCAGGTTTCCATCACCTATGCCTATTCAAATTCAATTATCACTGACATTATTTACTTTCTATAAACATTTGTATTTTATGTACATATGGATTTTTTTTTCAGGCAGGATAAATAAAATTACTCTAATGTCTAAAATAAATGTGAATTGTGAATAAGATTTTTTTAAATTTTGTATACCTAACTGAAATTAAATTATAGAAAATCTCAAACAAAATTTTGAAAATATTTAATTTACGTACATAATATACAGGTTTAATATACATAACATATACATATGTATTACCGCCAAAAATCGATGTCAAAAAAGTAAGTACAAGATGAGAAATGAAGATGTGATGTCCACGTCAAACAAAAATATTTGACAACAAGTTTGAAATTTCGCTACAAGGTTTGATGATTAACTATCTCGCCAGTCGCCAGAAGCTCCTAACGCAAATTATGACGACAACGTCAACTACAAAAGTAGATTAAATCAAACAACAGTTGTACTAGCCCACACCCAATGACTACGTAAAGTCGTCATTCTACATATGTATGTACATATGTATTTCTATTGAAGTTATTTACTTATTTTTTTAATTTTAATTCAATTCAAATTTCATATATGAAACAAAAAAAAACGAAAACATTTTGAAAATAAACAAAAAATAAATAAATTTTTAAAAAGTTGTCGTCATCATTGGCTATTAGGCTTTAGGCCTATCTATGATTTCTAGAACTATATTAAAGCGAATTGGTTCACCAACGAATTGGAGATTGGAATTAGTTCTGGCGTCAACCAATACATCAAAAACAAATACATATCTACAAATTTATATCAGTGATTAAATCATAGGAAATCAAAACTACAGTAGATTTTATTGTGAAATAGTAGTAGATTTTAGAACCTTGTTTTACATATTTATTTGCTTTGAAAAAACTGTTTTGAAAAAAAAAAAAAAATAAACAATTAAAGAATTTCTATTAAGCGAATTATAAGTCTTCACTTTTGGATTTGGATATGATTGAAATATATGCAAAATGAAAACGTTGATGTGATATATGTAGATATCACTGGTAACACTTCACCAATTGAACACTACCAGTAGACCAGACTACCACCATCATCATCATCAACTACCACACAAATTCGTTCGTTTATGCGCGTATTCGAAACATTTTTGTTGGGTTAAATTTTTGGATTTTGTTTGGATTTAAAATGGATTTTAGTATTGGAAGTGCAAGCAAGAAAAGAAGCCAACAATAGAGAAAAACCAGAAAAAATAAAATTTTTTTTTCAGTTAGCATATAACAGGCATCATATTTGGTAGAAACAAAGGAAATAAATAGTTAAAATTGAAATAAACAGTGAAATTTGTTTTTTATTTTATTGTGAATATTAGACAAAAAATATATATATAAAATTTATAAACTTTAGACAATTAAAAAGAAAAACAGTAAATAATCTAGAAGAAATTTTGTGGACCTTTATCTGAAATTTCCTTTTTTTATATAGTAGCAGTGGCTTTTCATATATTTTAGAGGAGCATACAAAATTCATATTGAAAAAACAACAAAAAAAGAAGATAAATAATAAAATTGGAAGGTTTTTTATTTTTACGGCTTTTTGTATTTATATATATTTAAATATATGTACATAGCTATATATAACGATTATATATAATTGTAACTGTGTGTAGTAAATTAAAAACTTCTTTTTTATATATTTAAAAAAAAAAAAAAATTTACATATATAAATAAATGTAGATAGAAGAGAGTGCATAGAAAAGTGCAATAATTAAAAAAAAATAATAAAAAATAAATCATTTTAACACAAATTTTTCATTTTTTTTACACAAAAAAAAAGTAGCAAATATAAAAAAAAATTTACAAAAGAAGTCTTTGAGTGGGTGATAAATTTCAAAAATAAAAAGAAAAATTGTTGATTTCTTTTTGCAGAGTTGAAAGTTTCTTTTTTTAAAAAAAATAAACACAAAAAAAAAGAGACACGGAAATATAGAAATAAAAACCAATTTAAAAAAAATACAAACAAAAAAATTAAAATTTAATTATATTAAAAATGGCAGCTGAAGTAGCTACAAATCAACAAATTAATACTGATGACAAACCTGGATCTGAAAGTAAACCGCAGGATGAATTAAAGAATAATGATGGTAAAATAACTAATGATTCATCAGCTAATTCTGGTGGTGGTGATCAAACTGGTGCATCTGGTAATCCAGATGAACAGCAATCAAATCCTGATGGTAAAGGTGAAAATCATGAGAATGCTAATAATGCATCTGGTGGACAACAGCAGGCAACAAAACCAGAACCACCACCAAAATATTCAGTGCATAAAATGAATTTTGAAAAAGATGTAATTTATTTATATCAATTTTCACGTACACCATTATTACCATCATTATCACCATATTGTTTAAAAGTTGAGACATGGCTACGTTTAGCTGGGCTTAAATATGAAGTAAGTAGATAATAAAAAAATTTTTATTCATTACAAAAAAGAAAAACATAATAAGAGTAACTGTATAGGTACCTATTTTTAATGAATAATTTTTACATTACTATTTTTATTATTATTATCGTATTTTTGGTCATTTGAAGGTTATTCGTTAATTATGCATAGGTACCTACTAAATATTTATTTATTATTAATTAGAGGCATTTTCGGTCATTAGGAGGAGTCAGACTTAATTGATTTCATTTTTCTATCAGGACAAAAAAAAAAAAAAAGGATAAAGACCCATGTATATTTTCTTTTTTGAATTTTTCAATATTCTTTTTTCTTATTTTTGTTAAATATCCTTGCCTAGCGGCCATTTTTGTTTCTTTATTTTAAGTGGTAGATGATGGTATACATACAAGCATACATTACAAAATTTTTTTGATGATATGATTTTCTTCCATATGCACAAATTTACGTGTGTGTGTTTGTGTATCATGCACAAAATAAATATAAATAAAAAAAAAATTAAACGCATACATGTACCATACTTAATAATAAAATAACGTTGCATTTTTTGTGTACTCATTAAAATTTTTAGTTCCCCCTTTTTTCTCAAATATATTTTGTATGCCCTTTCTATATCCTTCTCACTTTTTTAAAACGGCAATATAGGAATAATTTTTATATAGGATATACAATACATACACGTACATATACATACAATCATATAATTCTATACATATATGCCATGCCGACTTTCGTTGAAGTAACAAAAAGTTAAAAGTTATAAAATTGAAAATAAAGTAAAAACAAAAACTAAAACTAAAAAAACAAAATTATTTAAATAAAAGCATATAAGCAGTTATAAAAGCAACTTTTTATAACCAGACATCGTTTTCTATTCTGTATCTGTGTTTTAAATATACAGTAGGTACCTACATATTCTTTACTTTGACTTAGAATGAACGCTCTGCTTGCTGTAAAATATCATACATACATAATGTATCCACTACAGAAAAAATTAAAAAAAAAGAAAAGAAAACATCGAAAAGCGAAAATTTTCAACTGCTTCAAAATAAAATATGGAATAAATTTTTATTGTCTTATTTTGTTTTTTTAACTTTGTGTTATTTGTATACTTTTTCCTTGCTACATACACACATAAACTGTTGTATACAATTCTTGGTAAAAAAAAAATGATCGACGACGACGACTCTCTCAAAATTAAAAATCTTCACCTTATTTTTGAAGATACACTAAACAGAAATAAGAAAATTAAAAAACTCATGAAACTTTTAAGATCAAGAAATTCTACCAAAATTGGGCAATATTTTCAAAGACGTTTATTTACGTTTATGTCTTCTTCGTAAAAAATGAAATTTAAAACAGAAAATTATAAGACAAGAAACGACAAAAAAAATGTTTTTCTTTTGTATGAACAAACAAACAAAAGTGAAATTGAATATTTAAAAAAATATAGGTAGGTACCTAGTTACCTGTCAAATTTTTATATCACAAAGTGTAACGTAATTTTATATTCATTTTTATATTGTCATTTTACTTGTTTTCTTGTCTCTTCAAATAAAAAAAAAATAAAAAAAAAATATTTTTTTTTTAAATTTATTTCATTTTTATATCAGTTATACTGTATAAATAAGATGGAGTCCATGTCCGATGACGATGAGTGTGCTTTATATATGATATACATTATGTTCATTTTATTTGTATGCATATTGCATACATGTGTACAAATAATATTGAATTGATGACATATACATATGTATACATAAATGCATTTCAGAAATATAAAATTATAGTTTTTACATGTATAACATATATGTAGGTATATATTTTAACACGCATACATACGGCCCTGTACTGTACTGTAAACTGTACCGTAATATATGCAGTCGTTCACATTCTCTTTTATATGTTTCTTACTTCTTGTCTATCTTCCACACGAAACTCACGAAAGACCAACTCTTATTAGGTATATTCTTTTCATTTTTTTATTATTATTTTTATAGAGGAATGATATATCCAAAAATGAATTTTGACTTTGAAAAATGTTTTTGGTTTTTTAACATTTTTTTTTTTTTTTTCGTATAGAAAAATTAAAGAATTTTTGGACATAGTAGTAGATACCTATACAACAATGATTGAATACCTTAAAGTTATAACAAACATTTTTCCATTGATCCAAGAGATTTTCATATTATTGTTATTTGTATATTACCTAATATGAATTTTTTGATTTTTCTTTCGCTTTTGATTTTTAATTACAAGATATTTTATTATGAATTTAAATACATTTTACATATTTTTTCTTACATTAATTTTTTTTTTTTTTAATTCTTAAACAAATTAATAAGTAAAATTTTAGGTTCATTAAATTTTTCAATTATACATATGTAATGCAGTCATACAATAATAGTTATAATATCATACAATATGTTATAGGGGCCAATAAATTTTTGGCATAATAAAATATTATTCTATTTAAAAAATACAACAAAATTTCTATTCGATCCTTTAATTTTTTATGTACATATTTATTTAATTATTTATTTTTTCATCTAACTTCTATTTATTTACACGCATAAAAATATATGTCATTACTATGGCAATTACAAAATTTCCCTTGTACATATACAAATTTGGTATTAAGTATGTACGTGTGTATATATACGCTGCAAAGAATGCTTTTTCCTTTCTTTAGTTCTTTTTATTATACATTTTTTAATCCTATTTACTTAGCATTATTAAATTCAGTAAATAAAATTATACATTGTTTCGTATGTTTATTCCTTTCTTTCTCTTTCATTTATTTAGAAAATAGGTTTATTCAAACAAAAAAAAAACAAAAAAAATATGTTTTGGCAATTTTACAATATTGCCAAATTTATTTACCGATATCTTAACTGCATTAAATACTTATCAATATAACATGTCCGTACTCATTTTTTTTTTCTTATCCGTGTATTCCTTATCTATATATCCTATTTATAGTGTTCATTTATTTTATGTAGATGTAGATGTACTTATATAATATAATACCTACATGAATACTTATGTATATCTTTATATCTTGTATTCTCATCTATATCATGTTTTAATACTCGATTACAATATTCTCATTATTACCATTAGTGTAATTTTCTTAATAATAATAATACAAAAAAAAAAAAAAAAAGAATGAAAATAGATTTTAAAAAAATATTGGAAAATTTAAAATTTTTCGCATTACATGTATTATCTACATTTGTATGTTAAAAAAGAAAATTTTCAATAATTTTCAGAATGTAAAAAAAAAAAAAGTGGGAAAAAGAAAATTGTGGAGGATGCGCAATCACAATTTTATAAAATATGTAGGATACAAAAAAAAAAATTCCAAATCGACATATAGCAAAGATGTACTTGCACATGTACAAAATTTTATCTGTTATATATTTTTGTATAAATGTCTATATACATATACAGTAAGCACATCCGTATATACATACCTATATGATATTACCGGCATTTTGTTTTCCTTCGAAATAAATATAAAAAAAAAAAGATTAGTCTCTTATTTTTAATGAGATGTGCAAAAAACAAATTTTTATTTTTTGAAAGCTTTAATAATACAAGAAAAGTTTTCTAATCTCAGGATAATAAAAATCAAGACTAAAAAAAAAAAAAAAAACTGAAAACGATACAAAACAATTTGGACAGATTTCACATTAGAATTTTTTTTTTCATTTATTTATTAATAATGATAAAAGAATGAGAAAAAGGATAACATAAATCATGTTGCGTGTACATATCACCCATATATGTCAGTCAAAATGATATTTTTGTTTTTCTTCTTTTACTTGAGAAAAAGTGATTCATTTTTATAAATTATATCCTTCGTTATACATGATTTGATTTAGAAACGTTACATACAATTTGTATAAGGTTAATTTTAGAGTATGAATGATTTATTTTGAAAGTGGTGTAAGTCAATTTTTTTTTTTTGCTTCTTCTTCTGCTTCTGAGATATTTGAAGGAACATTAAATTTTAAGAAAATTTGCGATTTCTCAAGTTTATTTGAAAAATGCCCTTACACCACTTTCTAAATAAATGATCCATATGTACCTAAATTATAGACATTTGTCAGTTAAAAAAAAAAATAACTCGTTTAATTATCTAAGTGTCAAAGTTAATTAGCTACCAATTTACCAATTCAAAAAAATTCATTCTGATTTGACTAAAAAAAAAAAAAAAAAAAAGGTGAAACTTCAAGACATACCTGTAAATTTGATAAATTTTAAAAGAATTACCAAAAAACAAAAAAAAAATCCCTTTTGATTGATGCTTGATAATACTGAATATGTTAACAATTTTGTTTCCTTAGCAATGCATTTTGCAAATTAAATAATAATTCACATATTATTCCCACACTGTATCATCTATTAATGTTTTTCAAGTCTATTTTTATCACAAAAACTAAAAAAAAAAAAAAAAACATTATAAAGTTAAAGTAAAAAATGAATACAAATAAAAAATAATTACTGATAGGTACATAATAACAAAATCAGACAAGGTCAATGTAATCTAATGTATTTGTACGTACAAAAATTTCAATTTTTCTGTTTTTTTCTTCTTTTTCATGTTTTTTACTTTCAAATTTAATTTTATCTATTTTTGTCCATACACTAAAAATTGTACACTTATGTACGCATGGTATGCATGTACTTTCTTTTTTTTTTTTTATTTTAATTTTTGTCTATAAATAAATAACTTTGTACACAAGAGTCAACAACATTACATATATAATAATATAAAAATAAAATCTCTCTCTCTTGACTAAAAAAAAAGAAAAAGGTTTCATTAATTTTAAAACATTTTAAATAGAGAAAAAAAAAAACAGCATTTTATACACATTATCGCATTTAAAAATTTTTTTCTCGTTTTTTTTTTGTGCTTGTTTTTTTTTCTGTTTATATTTAAATTTAAATTCATATCGTTTAAATTCACATTCAATTCAATATGTATTTTGTTAACTTTTGTGGCTCGTATACAATGCATATATACATACATATACGTACAAATAAGGGGATACTAAATTTTAAACTTTTTTTACAACAATGTGATATTTGTCGTTATTTAATAATGCAACATTTACAAAAAAAAAAAAAAATTCTTTACACCTATATCCTACGTCTAATATCTATATCCTGTGTACGATATGTCGATTTTTTTTTTTTTTTTTTTTAATTTAAATTTTATTTTAAATCAAACAATACACAACTACTTATTGTCTGTATATATATAGCTAAGTAACAAAAAAAAAAAAAAAAAAAATTTTTATTTGAAAATTGAATCTATTTTTAGTTTTGCGTAATTATTCATAATTTTGCTATGTAAAATTTTATATGAAAGGTAATTGAAAATTTTGTTTGTTTTTCTTTTATGTATTTTTCAAATTTAAATTTAGCTCCTTCTGGATTCTTTTTTTTAAACACTGGAAAATTTTATGAAACTGTATTAATGTATGAATAAAATGTGTTATGAAGATTGAAAATTGTGTATGAACATACATCAAAGCATATAATATTGTACATTTTTCAATTTAATTTAATTTTTTTTTTTTGTTTTTTTATTCAACATATTTTTTTTTTTTTGCATTTGATTTGTTTTCTATTTGATATCTGCTGTTGTTTAATTAAAAATTATAACATAAAAACACATAAAATTTTTGATTATGATTTGCTCTAAAAACAAAATTAGAAAAAAATTCATTTTGTAATTTCTTATTATTTTTAAAATGGAATTTTATTTTTTTCTGTTTGGTAATTATTAGTCATTTCCAATCTTTAATTGAAATTTTTTTTTTTTATATTCATTTTTAAATTCCTGTTTAATATGAATACCACATGTTATGTAGTATCATTGTGTGAAAAATATTTTGTCTTGAAAAATTGAAGAATTTTCAGTAAAAATGAAAATTTGATTTTAAATATTGATAGTAATAAAAATTGATTAATTGAAGTATTGTCATGCATATGCTATTAAAAGTACATATTAATTTGTATCTACTAGTAATACATAGATACTAGTAGTAAATTTATTCCAGGGATTTTTCTAGAAATATAATAGACTAAAGAAATATAATTGAATTTAAATATTTATATATATACGAGTACATAACATACATGAATTCAAAAAATCATCTAAAATTAGAGATTTGATTTTAAAATTGAATTTTAAATACAATAATCTTATGGCTATTATATACATATGATTTTTATGCTTGATAGCATGATGTACAGTTTTATGAGACTAATTTTACATATTTATGTAGGTACATACTTGAATTATTGATCTGTCTATAATTCAACACCCTTGCTTTTACATTGCATGTGTATATACATATATACATATATAACTGCATATAAGATTTTTTTCTCAAACAATAAAACTTTTGTTTCTTTAAAAAAATATGAAAATATTCAAACGTAAAAGATATAAATTGATATAATTATTTTATCAAATGAAAACCCCTTTTCTCAATTGTAAGCTTTGTTGTATACATGTATACATATGTATAAGAGCCTTTAAAGTAATACTTTAATAAATTCTACATTACAAATAAATGAAACATATTGAAAATTTTGAATGCGTTTTTGCTAAGTATTTCTTACTATCATAATCACCATTATTATAAGATATGTAAGATTATATTAATGATGCTACAATTTACGTACGTATATGTATACGTTTAATATATCAGTACAACAGGATAAAATAATTTTCATTTTTAAAATTGCAATCTGGATGAACGAACACATAAGTTATGCTGTCTGCATATTAAATGACAACAAAATAAAAGGAAAACCAAAGACGAAATAATAAAAAAAAAAAAAAACAAAAATGATGTGGCAATAATTTTTCATAACAGTCATTCTTTGTGTAAAACGAAAAAAAAAAAATTTTAAAAAAACACAAACTTGAAGGGCGGAAAAAAAATATGAAAAAATAAATTAATGTTAATGGAGAATGATTATGAATATTTTTCCAACGACGAAAAATAAATATTCAAATCATTTGTAATGGGATTATGTTTTTTTGTTTTGTTTTTTTTTTTTTTTGGCTTTTTATAGACTACATACTGTAATTATTCTGTGTCATGAAAGTCCGATGTACGTACATATACATATGTTTTAATTTATAACAGATTTCTGTCTTTGCAATCAACTCTTAGTAGAACAATAATGTGGTACAACAGGATTATAACTTGCATCAGATTTTTACATTTTTGAGGAAATTTCATGTAATTTTATTCATTTTGAAAAATTTTGATAAAAAAATAAGTTGTACAATATCAGGAATTTAGAGAATATTAATGTTAATTTATCAACCAATTATATAACTACATTTTTTTTTATAGTTTACGAATTAACGATTATTTATTAAATCAATCTCAATTTAAATTAAATAATTATCAAAATAAAAAAAAAATCAGATACATATACTAAATACTTACTAAAGCTGACATATTGTGGTTGTAGGTATTATTTCGAAATTTAATCAAAATTCAATTATCTACTCTTAAAATACAGTATAATTGATGAATATTATTTTTCTTTAATTTTTTTCTAATTTAAAATAATTTTGACCGTTACATTTATTCTTGTGCTATTGGGGATAGCAAGGTATCATACATATACTGATCAATTTTATTTTGCATTTCAAATTCAAACATATGTATGTGATAAACTATTATGTGTAATAATGTTAATCTTCGGTTTATTCACCCCAAGAAAAAAAAAAAAAACAAAAAAGAAAAGAAATTGAGTTTATCATTCATGTATATGTATATGTGTTCGTTATATTATGTATTTAACTTTAAAAAAATATTTAAAAAATTTTTTTTTTCAAATCAACTACACAAAGATGATGATAATAAGTAAGTTAAATTATATAGAGTTATTTGTTGCATTTAAGATGACATATGCATTATGATTCCTTACATTACATACATATGTACGAGTATGTATGTACATATTCTACTGAGATATTACAAAATGTTACAAATAATTCTCTTATTATTACTATTATTGAAGAATATAAAATGACTTTATTTTTTCTTAATATTACAATTTCTTATATTTTATATTTAATATGTATATCCATATGTATTTCTAGTCTATTCTCAAGTACCTACTACAATGTATACAATGAATGTACATACATACATATATAACTTTGGTGTATGTTATGAAATTTTCACTGAATATGATCAAAATGAATTGACAAGAATGCAAGATTATTATAAAAGTATGGCAATTCTTGTTCGTTTTAATTTTTTGTATACAATTTTTTTTTCTGTTCTTAAAAAAAAAAAAAAAACAAAAAAAATGAAAATTTATCTACTTTATAATCTGCTACTGTATCTGTTGGTTTTAAAATATATAAGTATATGAAAGGAGAGATAAGAATTTAAAAATTAAAATTGCTCTAAAAATATATCTTTTACTTTTTTTATATACATATAAATTTTTTTTTTTTTTTTAATTTAATTTTTTTTTCTTTTTGCTTTCGAATTATCTTGAGAAATAAACTTGCATTTTATCTGACTATATAGATTGTACATACTATATCGTATAACATATCGTACATACCTCGTATATATATATCATTACAAAATGATGATTATGATAATAGTTGTGTTGTACACATGAATTATATTTCCATATTTATATACATTTATGTACATACATACATACATTAATTGACTTTAAGTAAACTTCCAGACCGATAATAAAAATTGTTTAAAATATGATTTATACTTATTATTATCATCATCATTGTTATTATTAAATTCAATAGTATGTTACATATGTATATATACCATCATACAGTTTCAAATATAGATACACATGTGTATTATTCGCTCTATATCTCAAACATCACATCTATTCGTAATGATGAAAAAAAAACGAAAGAATATTTCATATTTAATAACATTTCATCATCATGAGATATGTATACATGTACAAAATGAAAAGATATATTGTTTAATTTCATGTGCATTTTTTGAATATTTTTCAGTTCTCAAATGAATCTTATTATTATTATTAATTTTTTTACTGGATTAATTTAAATATTTACAATTAAAATTCATCATGATGATTATGGTTTTGAGGTCTTTTTATGGGTCTGTAGGTGGTATATACAATATACTGGTGGTGATATAAAAATATAGTCCAGTACAAACTATACTGGATTACACAATGCATAGTAAAACAAATTTTATATTATTATTAAGTGTATCATCAGATCAAAAAAAAAATTTTTTTTTTGCTAACAGGAAGTCTACAAAAGCTTTAATATTATTAATGAAAAAAATCGATTCGGTGATTTTTTTAATATTCAATTTAAAAAATTCTCTCATTTAGGCTGTAACATTTTTTATTAAAAAATTTTTGTTGACAAAAAACAAAAAAAAAAAAAAAAAAACCCGAAAATAAAACTTTTAACATCGAAAACAGAGTTAAATATTTTCTAGAGGATAGACGTGCTCATATTTTTATTATGTAATTAATTAATACATTAATAATAATAAAAAAAAAAAAAAACAACCACACCGTGTAAAATGCATAATAAATTTTGATTCCTATATTATAAATCATATGTCACCCGTATATGTAAATTATTTTTTGAAATTGAAGGAAAAAAAAAGGGAAGGATAAAGAGTCTTGTTTATGTGCAATGGTAATATGGTATGTACACATACAGTATATATATACACGCATACACAATAGTAGTACGCTTGATATCACAATTACTTTATATTTCAATTTTTTGTATTTTTATTTTTTTATTACACTTTTAAATAGGAGGGTTGAAAAAAAAAATAAATAAATTGAAAATTTGATAATCAACCAGCATTTTATTATAACAAAAATATGTATTCCTAAAATAAAAAAAAAAAACCTCAACAATTAATTCCATACTTTTTATTCATTCATTTTTATCACTATGTGCAACGCATTGCGCATAGTTTTATTTTTCTTTTTTTGGTTTTTTCAATAAATAATAATTAATCAACATATCATAAAGCATATGGGTAATCAAATCATTTCTTATTATAATTTTTGAAATTTATTATAATTCAAATTTATTAATAAATATAGTATTAATTTTTTTTTTACTTGTGTATCAATGAATTTATATGAGGAAAAAATAAATTTTTTTACTTTATTAACATTGAATAAATTCATTTAATTTTGTTTTTCTATTATTGCTTCAAGTAGGTACATTGCATTCCAATTCAAATTAAATTTAATTATTACATACACTTTGAATGATTAAAAAATTTTTCTTTCTTGTGTTATGATTAATGGGAAAATAATTTTTTTTTTTTTCTTGAATGAAAATGAAAAGAATTTTTCTTTTATTATTATTACCATTATGAAAAGGTCAAAAGAAGACAAAATAAAGAAAGGGTAACAACACATATTATATAGAGTTAAAATAATTTATTTTTATATCATTTTATTGAAGTTCAAATTTCTTTGGAAAAAGAAATTTTTAACTTTTTGGGCATGTTTAGGCGTGGCACAATTTGTCGGATGTATGAGTAAAAAAATAAATAAATAAATAAATAAATAAAAATAAAAAAAAGAAATGAAAAAAGGGATGAGAGGATACAATGTATTGGATAGGAAAGATTATTTTGAACAAATTTTTTCATTTCAAATTTTTCTCATTTAAGAATATCTTAAGTTTTTGTTGTCTAGACCTTCCCTTTTGTTGTTGCCTCGCACATTTTTATTGAAAGAAAACATTTTTTTTTTTTTTTTGCGTTTTCATATCTTCTGCATCAGACATGACATGTAAATAAAATTGTTACTTATCTAAAAATAACGGTAAAAACTTGTAGGAAATTTGTCTTAAGAATATATGTATGTATATAATATTTAAACTTGCTAAGCAACAAATTTATTAAAACAAAATAATTTTCCATACATGCATCAAATATAATATTTTTGTCGCCTTTAATATATCTAAATATTTTTTTCGTGTTTTAGAATGAGTCATTGTCACATTAATAATACTTCGTGTACACATACGAAATTTCCCGCAGAAATTAAAAATAATTTGGAATTTGCATTTGACATTGACCCCAACGATTTAATTGATAGACTTGATTTATTTCTATAGGCATGAAAAGAAATATTTGAAATCGATAAGTCTGTAAAATCATTGATTTGCTAATAAATAAGCCAGATACTGTAATCCTTTAATCAATGTCTAATTGCCTTTCTAATCAAATCTAAGACACACTTTTTCTTTTCTTTTTTAATATCTAACTTCTATAATTTTCACATGTCCAGCATTTTAAATTTATTAATTTTAAAAATAAAACCTAACTATGTGATGTAAAAAAATTATAAAATTGTAAAACGATTGAGAGGTTATTGTCCCAATTGTTTATTTTTCAAACGGCAATATTAGTATCTAAATTATCGATTTTCCCCTTTTCGTTTATAAACAAATGCTTATTTTTTTTTTCTTTATCTATTTCCTTATTACCTTTAAAAAAATTGAGTTTTCATGTAAAAAAATTTTTTTTTTCAAATCCAAAAAAATAAATTCATAACTGAGTTTCTCAGTATGTATGTATATATAAAAACACCTAAGGTGTATGTGTCATTGTATTATATTTTCAATAAAAAAATTTAAAAAATATAGAAAAAAAAATAAATAAAACAGATTCGACATAAAACACGTGTCATATCAATTAAAAAAAATTTGAGAAAAAAATGCGTAAACAAATAAAAATTTAAAGATTGATATTATATCGACAAGTAAATAGTTTTTGAAATGTACACATGTTTGTATACAAACTAATAGTATCTATATAATGATATCTGCTAGCAGTATTAATACTGAATACCCATTTATCAGTCATCAACCCTGTTGGAGCCCTGTTGTTTATGTGTTGATATTTTTGGGAACTAACTACTGCTGATAGCACTATAAATGCATTCAAAAATCCTAGAATATAAAATAGATGGTACACAGATAAAGATACAAATGTATATAATATTATTTTGTTTTTCATTTTGGATTTGTTTTTTTCGTTGTGTACAAACAAAATTATTATTTTCAATTTTCAAAATTCCTTTTTTGTATCATAATTTTATTTTTCTTTCAAAACTGTTAAAATAAAATGAAAAAAAGGAATAAAAAAAATTCCTCACATTACTTTTATGATTCTCTAAATCTATTGAAATTGTATGCCCTCCAATTAATCTAAATTTTTTTTTTTTTAGTTTTTTAAAAAAAGTATTTTTAGTTATAAATAAACATTCCACAAAAAAAAATTCTTTAAGAAATAATAGCAGTAATAAAACATTAACCTAAATTAAAGATGTTTCCAGTTTAAATATTCAAATATTTTTGGTTTCATTTCACATCTGCAGTTTTACTTATATAATACATATGTACATATATACGAGTATTTACTGTGTTAATAATTACACAGCAAATGTAATATACTCGTATATATATAGTGAAATAAATAAAAATAAAATAATATAAAGATATATTGTGCAAGAAATATAAAACATTTAGTATAGATATTCCATGTTATTTTATTCTGTACATATCTATCGTTATGTCTTCACATATTTTTCAACATAAAAATTTATCTTTAAAAAAAATTTTTTTTTTTCTTATTTTTCTAAGGCCCTATATAATATTTTGTCGGTGATACATTAAAATTTTTTCCTTATAATATATACAAAATCATGTATGTTTAAATGTACATATCTACTTACAATTGTATTTATACATGTCTCTAATATGTGTTAAATTTATGTGTATCTCGCGGTATTGATATATATCTTAAGAATACTCTTAATGTTACCATGTATGTACCACCGAAAAAAAAATTCATGGTATGTTTTTGATATGATGCTGATATTCCAAATAATAGGGCTAGAACGAATCATTATATTATCTTCATTTATTTTTGTTTTTTTTTTTTTTTTTCTTGAAGAAAAATTTAAATTAGCGAGGGAGAGATAAAAACAAGCAAAACAAAAAAAAAAAAAAACCAAAATCTTAAAAATGAAAAAAAGGAATTCCCGTCTGCTGGAAAATTCTGTTTGAATAAAAGTATCTTTTCTTTTCTTTTAGATATTTACATATATACCGTTTAAATTTATTATTATACAACGTGCTGTACACGTAGACGATACAGATTTTCTCAGATTTTGGATTAAGATTTAAAAAAAAAACTACTGTAGCCTTAAACTTTAAGTATGCATGTATGTATAAGCGAGTATATGCCATAATATACATATGTATGTATATCTCTACATTTTTGTATGGATTTTTTTCTTAATTCTTTTGAGAAATACTATTTTCGTTGCATCATTAAAAATTCTAAATTTAATTTTCGTACCCTTTTCTTTTCATATATTTTTTTTTCTTCTATTGTACAGTACTCTTAATACAATTGATTATATTTTAGAATATTGAAAAAAAAAAGAACAAAACAATAGCGAATAGTCTTTCTTTTCTTTATTTTCATAAAAGTCAAAACCATTTTCTATAGTATATTTTTCTGAAATAACAAAAAATTGTATGTTTATAGAAAACTTTATTTTTAAGTATTTTTTTTATTTCGTTTTTGAATTTAGTTTGCCTCCATTCCAAATGTTCTTTCATTTATAAAGTGCAAAAATTTATTTAAAAAAAAAAAAAAAAAAAAATGTTTAAATATTTTGGGTGCGGCTAAATTATTCTGTTATATTCACATGTTCATGAAAATATGTAATATTTTTTTTCTAAACAAAAAAATAAAAAATAAAAAAACGTAGAAAAATAAAATTGTAGACCAACAAAAATTTTTTTATGTAAACAATTATTAAAGCGTTTTACAAATAAAAATTTTTAAAAATGAAGAAAAATGAAATTATTTGCAATACATAAATATTTTATTTTGCTCAAAACAGGGCGGGTTTATTGTATTGTAAATTTTCTATCAAAAAGTAAGAAAAATCTTAATTGTTTTAGCACTGAAAAACGTTAAAATTTTTATAATCCTTAATAGCTCGCTTTTCATCTATTAATGCTTTTTGTTTGATGAGCTTTCAAATAAGTAAAAAGGACCATTACATGTAACTCGATCACATCGTTTCAATCCCAAAACTCATGTGTATATAAATGTTCATTGTACATATAGTATTTTAAAAATAAGTGGCTTCTGATTATTCAATCTCCTGGTCTGAACATAAAATTATGATGAACAAATTACCCTGTTTGCATTTTATTGCAAAATGTGAAACCGAAAAAAATTTAAAAATTTAAAAAAAAGTCGAGAGTATCGAATATTTGACTTAATCGTCGTGTAAATATAAAATTTATAAAAATAATCACTTATGTATGTATTAATTATAAGAAATATACATATATATATTCTAGAAGGTTAAAATAAGGTTAAAATTTAAAAAAGTTATAATTCATTATTATAATAAATTTATAAAAATCTGTGCGCAATGTGTACGCATTGTGTTTTACATAAACATACCGCGTATATGTACTACATATAACAGCGTTATGTTATAATATACATGATATGATAATGAAATAATTGCATATTTTTAGTTTTTATTTATTTTTGAAATTTTTATTACAAACAGAAAAATAAGATCAAAATGAAATCATATTTGAATGAAGATTAATTCTGTATTATTTTATTTATTTATTAATTTAAAAAAAAAAAAAAATTAAATATGTAAAAATAATGATTTAGACTGTATTTCAAATATGCATATGTATGTATTTATTTATGTTTTATATAATTTATACATTATTGCCTGTTACCGCTGATACAGATGGTATTTTGTTATAACCTAGAAGTTCAAGTAAACAAATTAACTAAATGAATTTATGCGAATATATAAAATTAAAAAAAAATAAAATAAATAATATAAAAATTCAATTCAAAAATAAGAATATAGAATAAATTTAAAGAAGATACAAAAAGAATAACAAAATAAAAATATAAAATAAATTTTGAATTAAGGGTTTTAAATAACGTGATGGAATTTTAATCTATAGAAAACAATGTATGTACTCCATTCATGTATCTTATGCATGAGATTACTCCAGCAACAGATTTGGTACATCCTTTATATAATTCTATAAGTTTATTTATTTTATGATGAAATATGTTACCATTTGGTTAAACTTTTTTTTTTTTATTAAATGAAAAATAAGAAGATGATAATGAAAATCAATGCCTGTATATATGTATATCAAGTAAAAATGTGTAGAAAAACATTAGCATGTATGTAGAACAATGTTTTTTTTTTCTTTTGATAATCTAACATGTTTATGATTCATGCCATATTTTTATATACGCATTTCTATTTTAATTTTTAATATAAATGTTTACATTTTCAAAATTAAGAGTATACATTATAACAATTTTTATTAATCTTTTTTAAGATTGTTTTTAGACGATTTACTGAATATTTGCTAAAAGCCAGCATTTATTTTAGTTTCATAATGCCTATTTTTACATTATAAGATTTTCATGCGACACGATCCAATTAAAACCCATACGACATTTCACATGCTCTACCCTTCTTACCTACAAAATTGCATAAAGATCTTATGATATAAAAATAGGCAATTCTATTAAATAGGCTAGTCATAAGGAAAATGTAATGTAGCGTAATTGGATTTCTGAAATAACAAATGAAAAATTTTCTTTTCATTCACAAAAGATTCCATGTAGGTATCCACTGTTGCGTCCAATTCTGTTATTTGCAAATGCTCTTTAATGTTGTATTACTTTGTTTGGTCACATTTTTGATTTATTCAAGAAACAAACCGTTAAAGGACACATAATCGGTGGTCCATCTAAATCTGCTGATTCAAACTAATGACGTAAATTTTTTTTTTGTTTTGTTTTGCATAAAATCAAAAGAAAATATGCATACGTTCATATTGACTGTTTTTGTTTTTTTGTACTAATTTAAAAGTACCAAAAATTTGTTTTGATATGTGTAAAAAATAAATTAAAATCATTTTAACTATGAATAACATTTAAAATTAAAATTTAAATTATTTTATAAATCATTAAATCATACTACATTTAATATAGAACAAAGAAATTTAAAAAAAATAAAGTTCTTTAATGATTTAACAATTAAATTCGTACAATAAAACGAAATAAAATGCATATAAAATGCATTCATATACGTGTGTAATTATATATAAAAATGGTGTTTTAGAAGTATTGAAAAAAAAACAACAAAAAACTGAAAATAATAATATTGAATGAATTGGGTGCGGTCTATAAATGCAATACACATGTACGTTAATACTACACATATTCTATGCATTCTATATTCTACAAATTTTCTATACATTCTCGTATTATTATCAACAAAATAATTTTAATAAAATAAAATATCGAATCAATATACAAATATGTACTTGTGTAAATGCGCTATGTACAGAAAGAACAAGAAAAAAAAAATGAAAGAAAATTGTAGATTGCATTTAAAATTAAAATTGTATGTAGGTATATATATACGGTACGAACTGTATATAAAAGCTATCAAGTATATATATGCATATATGCATAGTATTGTATATATGTATACCTATATAGTGTCATTAATAAAAATGAACAACGAGCACATGAAAAAATTTTTTACATATTTTTAAGACGAATTTCCGGTTGTTGATAATCATATATGTATGTATGTACGTACATAATATGAATATGTACAATTCATGTATAAAATTCATATAATTCTTATGTTTAAAAGAAAAAGAATTTATATTATTATTTGTTGTAAAATGTATATTGTAGTGCACTACATACGTCTATTTGGACTTGTACTTCTAAAATTCATTATGTTTTTTTTTTTTTATTTTATTAAATATGTATAGAATGTTGTGTTGTACACTTAAAAACAAGCAATATGGACATGGGAATTATATATTTAGTTCAAATATAAACGATTTTAATGGTTTTTGATTATTATCTTGTTAACAGCTTAAAAACAAATTTTTTTTTTCTTTTCTTTTTTTTTTTTTCTGTACTTAAAAGGCACTTTTTTTTTAATTGTTTAAAACATTTCCTTCTTTTTTTTTTTTCAAAATATTTTCATATCTCAATTTATACTGATAAGGAAATCGAACGTAACAGGACGAATTTAAAATCTCACTACATATAATGTACTTACCTAGATATGAATATTTACGTACATACATAGGTACATTAGTTTTTGTCAATTTATTTTTTTTTTTATATTCAACTGATTCAACTAAAATGAATGAAAAAGTCGGTGTGTAATGTGGGGTGAGGGTGAGCCATTACAGTACGAATTAATGTGATATTGAGTCAAATTTAAATGAAAAAAAAAAAATCATAAAATTTCAACTTGATATCGTTAATTAAAAAAAAAAAGAATTCTTTTCCTGAAATTTAATTAAAATTAGTAGTAGAAATCTAATGAAAAATTAATTTTTAGTATACCTAAAAATTCAAAAGCTATTAACTAATTATTGGTGAATGAATCTACAAATTATACCTTCATATGTACATATGTACCTACATGTGCAATATGTACATATAATCATCAACATTTAGTAGTAACAAACATTTTTTATTTTTATAATACCTATGTTACCTATATTCCTATATACACAATTTTTTATAAATATCATTAAATTTGGTAAAACTAATTTTTTTTATTTTTATTATTCAAATATTTTATTACGCTGACAAGTACATCCGACATTCATAGTAAATCCGTTATCATATTATATTTTTGATATGCATATATGTAGAGAAACCTCTTTTGCTATGTAAAATAAGTCATATGAAAAAATTACACACCTATATATATTTTTTTTTTCACCCTTTTTCGGTCATATGAAATGCCAAATTCAGTAATATATACGTGTATAACGTTTAAATTATTAATAATAAAATATGTTTTAGATTACATATGTGTATGTCTAGTTCATGTATGTATTCATTAACCATAATTTAATACAAAATATATATACTTAAAAATTTATAAATGTATTGTACTTTTCAATATGCAATTAAGAGTGTATGTGATAAAGCCCGTTAAAATATAGGTAATTTACATTTCATATTTTCTACATTAATTTTTACACATATGCATCATACATACATGTATATATATAAATGCATACGCAATCTTATAACGTGTAATACGTATTTGTACTTGTTTTTCATATAAATACATTTTTGATTGCGTTTTTATTATTTATTTTATTTTTTTTTTCTAAAACTAAAATTTTAATTTTTTATTTTATTTATTATTTTTGTAGTGTATGTAACGTATTATTTATAATTTTTCTGCTTACACACATTTTTTTTGTTTGTATTTATATGTTCGCTTAAAAAGAAGATTAAAATAACAAATATGCGGTCTAATTACCTAAATCAATCAAAAAGCATGAAACCATGATAATGAAAAAAAAAAAATTATGATTATACCTATTTTAACTAAATTACATTTTGTTGTATTTATGATATATTTTTAAACTATATATTATGTTCATTCTATAAATCTACGAAATTTTACATTTGAAAATAACATGTTTAGACACACATGTAAGTATTTGTAAAAGTTTGTAAATTTTTTTTCTATCTAAAATTTTTTTTTTAAATTTTTTGCTACTTTGAATTATCGGCAAAAATTGTACAACAAGAATGTAAAAGAAAGAAAAAAATATAATTGAGAATTGAAATAAAAATAAGCCAAGAATAGAAAAGCGTGTTATGACTCTATATGAGACACGGTGTTCATTCATGTTCAATGTTCAATATCACAATAATTTCAGTTTAAATTAAAATAAGAGACATGAAGCAAAATTATGGACACATATGAGAAACAAATAATAGAACAAGTATGGAGAGATATCATAAAGAAAACCAAGGCTCATAATTGATTTTTGGCCAGAAAAATTTTTTTTTGTCATTTCTCAAATGTTCTTGGGTATTGTTTCACATTTTTAATTTATTAAAAACATTCACAATTGCATCTTGAAAGGTGACCAAATTTTTAATTATCCTTGCATTTTTTTTTTTTTTTTTTTAATTATGAGGAAAGAATTGGACTGAATTTTTCCTGTTCATAAAAATAGGATTTCCTATAAATAAATACATATAAAACATTCCTTCTTTTTATTATGATTATTATTAAATTAAGTTCATGGATTGTAATTAAAAATAATTCTCAAGTGAGAATTTATATACATATACTAAAATGAAAATTAAATAACATACAAAATTGAAAAACATACAAATGAAAATTTAATCAATATTGAAAGTTGTAAAAAAATGTTGAGTAAAATTTTCGTAACTGATATTTTTTTATCTGTTATATATGTATGTACATTATGTAGTAATTCAAGAATAATTCGAAAAATTTTGAACAATTTCAAAAATGTCTGATTCATTTTAGAAAAAATTTTTTCAATTTTATCGATGTTATCTGTACAACTAAAAATGCAATTTGTAAACAGCACAAAACATTTTTTTAAAATACTAATGAGGGTGTAGCAAAACAGAATATTGAATAGAAATTATTTAAAGTTAAGAATTGTATTTTACATAAAAAGAGTCCGGAAACGCCTTTTGTTAAATGTAGACAAAAATACACGGGATGATTCAGTTAAGTATGTCATAAAACCGGAAAATGATAGCCTGATAGGTCTTCATGAAACAAACGAAAAATCGTATGGGAAGAGAAGTCGGTAAATATTTAGCGTTTGTTCGATAGAAGGCATCAGAAAAAAATTTGTACTTCTTTTATAAAATTGTCCATAATTCACAAAGCGGTTAATTCTAAATAATTGACGTTTTCAGATAAGTTTTAGCAAACCTTTTGTCCTTGCCGTGGTAGTATTGATTTAGATCCTATGTTGGTAATAATTTAAGAGTTATTCAAATTCAAAGTTAAAAATTATAAAAAATTTTTGAACATTCGTTATGTATAGTGGAATTGGCTTATTTAAATTAACTTTGAATCATCCTGTATATAATGTGCTAAATAATTATATTTGTTATTATAATGCGTAGTAATTAGTTGTATTTTATGGATTTTATTTAATTTGTGTTATTTACAATAACACAATTTGTATTGAAAAGAATTTGCGATTTCAATCAAGTAAGTACGTTGGATAACAACAGACCATACAAACGTATTGTAAACAATTTTTATGAAATGTTCCATTTTAATTTCGATTAATACAAAATATTTTACACAAAAATTAATTAAAACAAAAAACAATTAGTTGTATCAAAAAAAAAAAGAAAACTAATAACAATTGTAAACACAATAAGAAAACATAAAAAATTTTAATGTATTAAGGTGTATCAGTACCTGTCATTATACATACATAGTAGTTTAACTTTCAGATGCTTTTCAGTTAGCGGTTTACTTTTCCTTTCATTAACATTTTCTTTAAAATTTTAATTTTATTTCTTGATTTTTTTTATATATATTTTTTTTTTTGTATAAATACTTTAGTTTCACTATTATGATATGAGTGAGCATTACAATTATACATACATATGTATCTAGAAATGTACATGTATTTGTATATAACGGCATAGATGATGTGTGTTCGCTATGATATATTCATATGTACATACATACAAATGGTGCAATATTATCTGATATCTAACAAAACAGTATTTTTCTGTTTTTATTTTTATTATTATATGATTTTTATTTGATTTTTTTCTTTTATTAAGAAAAATATAAAAAAAATGCATTATTCACGCTTTTAGATAAATTTTTTCTTTATTTTAATGTTTTTTTATTTTTTTTTATTTTTGCGTTTTATATCTTTTCATGTATATTTGTATTTATTCAGGTCACTATGATGCGCTCTAATGATTTTTTTTTTCTGTTGTTGTTACATTTTACTTTTTATAACAAATGCTGTTCTAGAGTAATCAGAAATAGTAGTGCTAGAGTATAATATTTCGTATATACATATAGTACTTAAACATTGTGTATAAAGCAAAATTTTATTTAAACAACAAAAACATAAATAATAAACAATTTTTGTTTTTTTTTAAATTTAAAAGCTTGTTTAGAACATTAAAAAAAAAGCAGATGAAAAAAATCTGACTTATTTTATATTAATACATGATTGTGTTGTCATTTTATTAAATATTCATTTTAAATTGCAAATTAAATGTATCTATACTTTATAATCTCTGTTTCTGTACGCATATATTTATGTACACATCATTTTTATGATCTTTTGATCTGTGATTTATGTGTACTGACCACTACTGCATAACAAAAAAAAAAATAATAATAAAACAAAACATGCATACAAATATGTATGTATGTATGTACCTACATATTTACATATGTTAATTCCAAAAGTAATAAATAATTTTGACTTCCTTTCATGTACATAAGTTAAATTAATCACTTTCGAGTTTAATTATCTATGATATTTAAATTTTGTGGAAAAATATAAAAAATCCATTCATTAACAGGAAGCAATTTTATAGAGTTTAAGTATATTCATTACAAATACAGGAATTTGAAATTTTGTACATATACAAAATACAAGGTCCTTTTCTTTAAAATCAAGAACAAAGCAATCTTTAAATATTTTAATATTATTCCTTTTATTTTAGTTTTTTTTTTTTTGTTTTTCGCTTTTATGACATTAGGGCCGTATTCATTACCCATGATTATCTTTAAATCAAGATAAATCGTATTTATCAATCTGAACAAGATATTTTTTTAGACAATCATAATATGTAGATCTATCGTAAAAATATCATACAAACATAATTTTATAATTTGAAAATATTGATCATTATTTCTTCACTAATAAAATCAGTTGATGAGATTGACGTTGCGAAATGATAGTTTTCTTTGATGAAAAAGATGAAATTCTAGTAGTCGTAAAAATATTCGAATAAACTTATGTAACTAATGAATACGGCCATTGTAGATTATTAAATTATTTTAACTAAATAATAATAATAATAATAAAAAATAAAATAAAGATCAAAAGGAAATTTATGAAAAAATTCAGATAATGACCTTTCTATGATCGTAGCTTTTGATGTGCTGCATATTTAGATATTTTTCATATTATCCTCTTTAATCACCAGCGTATTATAAATTTCTAAAACATTTTTAAAATATTTATGTTTGTGGATACAAATAGTGACCAGCAGAAATTGTCCAAGATATGATATTTAACTAAAAATCAACTCTAGAATATACATTACATACATACTTATATGAATTTGTATTAAGTCATTTATTTATGTATAAATGTACGTGTACATAATAAAAACAACGGAAATTTTTATATATAAAATTTCATATTATATGGAGTACAACAGCTAATATAACAGTCAAGTCGAAATATGTATATTTTTTTTTTTTAAACAAAATTCAATTCAAATTATTATCTTTTTTTCTTGGGATTTCGTTTTTATTAAATGAAATTTTTGTATTAATAAGATCACTTGGAAAATGTACTTGATATAAAATGAAATTTATTAACTATGTACCATAATGATATGCAATTCAACTTACTTTAAGTTTGTTGGCTTTTAAGTAATATATCATGGATGACAAATTGAACTACTATACCAAACCTACTATTATTAACCATTATATAGTAAACTATCGCTACTATGTATACTACTATTACTGTTGTAATTATTGTGTTGTTGTAACACTTGTAATGTTGTTAACCAATAATAAAAAAAAGAAGACATACATATATGTACGTTATGTAGAAGATGTGTGTAATACACAAACGAATATTAAATTTTGTATTTACCGCATATGGATACAGCGAACATATCAGATCAGATGAATGAATGGTTGGATGGATGGACATCAATGAATAACGAACATTTTGAATTGATTGTAATCATCCGCTCCCATAGACGACGACAAAAATAATGATGACAATGACGATGGGGATAGCTTACTTATTTACTTGAGAAATTGGCTGTTTTTATATCAGTTTTCTGTTCATCATCATTTTTAATTTTTTTTTTTTTTTTTTTATTAAATTAACGAATTAAATGTTATTTGTCATAATTATAATTCATGTATGTATGTATACTGTGAAAAATGAAAAAACAAAAAACAAAGATATGTAGTATGGAATAAATCAAGTGAAAAAAAAATTTTTTTTTTATCACAAGGGCTACACACACTTTAAAAAGTGATAGAAGAGAAACTTAAATATTAAAGGGACGATAAAGAAAGAACACATAAATCTTTAGAATTCTTGAAGTTTTTATCATCTTTTCAGACTTTTTTATTTTATTTTTTATTATTATTACGGGTAGGGCAAGTCTTGTAACAAGTAGTAATAACTGTTATAAATAATTCGATCTAGAAAATTGTTAAAAATAAAAAAAAAACAAAATTAAATAGTGTAAGTACAAAAAGAGGGTGGGCGGGTAGTGGTAAAATTTTTATAGAGCTATAAATTTTCATTGTAATATTTATTTCAAGTATCATACATGTACACTATACATTTGAAGTATTAAAAGAAAAATTTTTTTTGTTATTGTTTTATATTTTACTATTTATAGGCTACAAATATAACTTAAAAGGTCGATTAAAAATACTCCTTGAATTTTCAAAAGCATTTTTAAATAAAGAGAAAAAAAAACTAAAATAAAATAAAATTGTCACCTCAATTTCACAATTTTTATTCATCATTTGAGAAAAGAAAAAATTGAAAAAAAAGAAAAATGTATTTTCCGTTGTACATACATATATGCAATAAACCGTTTTATATAATAATCAAAAAGTCAAAAATAGTAAAACAGTTGACAGTAATTAATGTAAGCAATGATGCATAAACAGAAAAACAATAAAATTTAATATATAGTAAAATATGAAAATAGTTAACAACATTATCATCATCGTCACTGTACATACTTTCATTTCATTTTATTATTGATTTTCACTTAATGAATGAATCTACATAAGTATGTGCACATGTATGTACACTCTGTACGTATGCATGTATGTACATATACAAAAAATTTTTATTAAAAATGAATTTTACAGTATAACTACTCTTATTATAAAAAAAGAAAAATTTGTTACAAACAAACACATATTTTGCTTTTTTATACGGTACATTGCTATAGGTAACTGAATTTATACAAATGCATTTAATGAAAAATATTTGAATATTATCTATTATTTTTGTTGATTTGGATTGAAATTAATTCATTTTGTTAGTAATACGATGTATTTTATGTATCCGTGCTTTTTAGACGGATATTTAGAAAGTGGATTGAGCGATTTATATAAAAGTATACATACATACATACATATGTGGATATGTTAATAACTCCATTTCTTAATTATATACATTTCATTAATTTTTATACACACATACATGTTAATTAAATTGGTCATTCTAAAAATGAAAAAAAAACGATTACAATGCCCGACCATTTGCTATAATATTAAATATAAAATGACTTTGTCTTATAAATTAATTTCGATATCTTGCTAAGTAGTCAATATTTAAAAGAAAAAAAAAATTTTTTTTTCATTAAGGAAATCAAAGATTCATCATAAATATTTTTTTATTGCTTTTTTTTTGTATTGATTTTTGATTTTGATCGATCGATTGTCATTCATTGATTTATCTCCAAACATGTTTATTTATTGCATTTTTGTTATGTACATACATACATATAAATTGAAAATTCAGAATCAAATTTCAATAACTTCATTAGATCTTTCTTCCGATCACTGTTTTCGATTTCGATAAAAAAAATTTTAATGTCCTGCAATTTTACTCATTCATGTCGTATGATGATAATTGATGCCCACATTGATTTTTTATTATTGTTGCGTTTGATTATCAATTTTATCACAACAAAGCAAGAGTTTAAAAAAAATTTAAATATGTATATTCTTGCAATTGCTACATTTTAAATTCAAAAAAAAATAATTTGAAATATTATCTTCTATTTTATTTTGTTTTTTTTTTCTTCGGGATTTTCTCTTTTTATCATGTTATCTGTTTTTAAATAATAAAAATGTGGGCTTTAAATTATTAAAATGAAAATTGTTGATCGTGCAAAATTTGCCCTATAGGCGTAAATTTAACGCATACACAATTGCATTATCATATTTTATCATACATATGTACATACATATGGACATAGATACATTCTATTCAGTATATTGATAAAATCGATTAGTATGTATGACGGTTGAAAAGGTACGTTGCTTTTTTACATCATCGTCATACGTGAATAAATGCAGTGATAATTACGTACAAACACACATATGTGATCGTATAAAGCGAATAAAATTACAAATCAATATAATTGTTGATCTACGTCATAGGGTGTCTCAAAATATTTCATTCAATTTGACCTTGTTGTAAAGATAGCCTCAAATTCAATATGCAAAATGTACCTACAACTTAAGTGTACGAAGGAACTGAAAAGATGTTGCTATGGTATTCAAAAACTTTTCCTGTAATAATTCAAAGAAGATAGTGAGGAATTTTGAAATGGTTTTTACTAGAAAAAAAAGAATGTGGCACTAAGTCCTGAACCTCCTGTACGGACGTATGGTGCTCAGTTATTATATATTGCATAGATATTTATATGTAATGAAATTTTGTGATTCTAGAAGTATCCTCAGATAATTAAAATTTTTATAAACAAAATTCTTTATTTTTTTTATTTTTTTAAATTTATTTATTCGATATCGTATAAATATGTAGTAGTTATCGTCGTTTAACCTGTATACTTCCCCTTGCACGCTTTCTAAAATAGCATGTATCAAATTACGATAGCATTTATGCACGTATATACAATTCCTAATATGTAGAGTAAACCAATTTTGGTGTGCCCAGAAGATTTTGTTGTATTGATATTGTTTGCTTTTTGTTTGAATTTTTGAAGGTTAAAATTAACTTAAAACGCATTTGTACATACTATTTTTAAAGTTAATAAAAAAAATAATAATGTGAATGACTACTTAACTAAATAAAATAAACTATACATACGGTGTTGTCTATGTATGATTTTTAATTGTCTTTATACCTACATATTGTATTTTATTATTTATAAATTCTTTTTTTATATTTTTATGTATTGTACATAAAATATATATAATTGTGTAAATAAAATGGAATAAAAAAAACAGATAATTTATACATCCGTCATTATAGCATTAAAATTATATTTGTACGAATATTAAATGTTTAAAACAAAAATTTACTATCCATCTATACTTTGTTAAAGAGGTTGGTCATTACATTAAAGGCAAGTTGAATAGCAATGTAATCTTCTTTATGATTCCAATTGAATGCAGTATGTAGATACATATTAATTTTGTTTAAACAAAATAAGTAATCGTTTTTGTTGTTGTTGTTGTTGTTGTAATTATCATAGATATGAATGCTACTTGAATATCTCATACATAAATAAGTATTTCTAAAACGTAGTATTGCTAGACATAAATTATATCTAATGTTCAGATATAAATATATTTAAAAAAAAAAAAAATTCAAATTTAATTTTTTCATGTTTCAAATTAGTTTTAAAAATGATGAATTTATTAAGAAAACAACAATTGTTTGCTTTGGATTTAATTAATATAATTGTAGTGTATATGGTAATTATAAAGACATTAACATAATTACGACATAGATCGCATGTATGTACATACTTAAGTATGCGTGTAGTGGGTGGTAAAGGTACCTATGTATGTTTTATTGAAAATGATCTTGTTTTTAATAGATATATGTATCTTGAAATTTTTTTTCTCTCGTTTATTCATAATCCTAAATTAATATAAAGACTCAGCTTTTAAATGAAGAACGTGCATCTCAAAATGCTTCTATTTATTTAAGTTTAAGGATCATGACGGACATGATAAAAAATTTTTTGTAAAAGTTTCAATTAATATTTTTCATTTCATTTTTCTTTTTTTTTGTTCCTTCGATTTTCATTTTTGTATCCATCATTCAATTTGGTTCTAATGAAAAAAGCGATCAAAATCAAGTTTTTTTTTTCTATAAACTTCTCAATCTAGATGTAAACATTGTACAGATCGTTTTCATCCAATTCAATACAAACTGAATTCAAATTATAATTTTATAATGTGTGTGTACAATTTAACATTATTATGATGAGATCTTTGATCGCGTTTGATATAGGTGAACCTCTAATATGTACACATATTAGTATCGCTATAGTATTGCAATTGTATTGATGGGTTTTTGTTTTCTTCTTCTATTTTCTGAATTAATTACTAGCGTTTGTTTTATTAATCGTGTGTATGAATCATATCTTATGGAATTTCTTATAAAAATAAAATGAAATTAAAACAACAACTACAAAAAATCTTGATAATAACAAAAGCGCGCCTCTATGTATTGAAGATATATTTTATTTTAATACAAAAAAAAGAAAAGCAAAAAAAAAAATACGATTTTATGTTTATTTTATATTGAGAATTTTTTTTTTTGTTTTTTTGTATGCCAAGCCAACCGTACTACACATAATTTTTATGCATTACATATAAACAAATTTTTAAATACTTTATTTATTTATACGTGTACATACCAAACTTAATTCGTGTTCGTAATTTTAATACTTACAAATACATAATCAAATAATAATTTAATCATGATCATTATATGTATGTATACTTATTTCTCATCAGTCATAATTGTACACAGAACAGATATCTCTTTGTAACTAATATATTTATCTGTTGCTTTTTTTGCATTTATTTAAATTTCAAATTTATAAGTACGACATTATGTATATAAACATACAGTATACACATTTTGTATAAACATGACAAAAAAAAAAAAAAACTTATGTACATAATTTGCTTTTTGTCATTGATTTAATTGATGTAAAGAATTTGAAAAATTTTTTCACAAAAAAAAAAAAAAACAAAAACAAAACATTTTGTAAATTACACAATGAAAATGAAAACGGTTACAAAAACAAATTACTATCGGGAAGTTTTCAAAAAAATTTTTTTTCTTTTTTTTTTTTTTTTCGTTAATGTTCATAAAGTAGCGTACACAGGTTTTTTTGATATGTACAATTTAATTTTTTAGCTTCCACAAATTTACAGACATATATGATGTAGTGATAATAAAAATATCAAATTTATGCATACTATATATAGAAAAAATGTAAACAAAAAAATTTTTTTTTCAAATCAAAATAAATTTTAAAGTACACAAATAAAAGAAAAGAAAAAAATAACGAACGATATAGGCATTTTTCATTTTATATTTAATTTTAATTTTTGGTTTTTTTTTCTGAATTCAAATTATAATTTGTATACACCTTGTTTTGTTTGTGTGTGATATTTGTTTACATTTTTTCATAAATACTTTTATTTTAGTAAACATAATATGATTCATGTTTTAAAAAAAAATTCAATATCTTTTTTTTTTTTTTTTAATAAAATATATTAAATTTGAATAATGAATTATTATATGTACAATGGGTAAGTTCAAAAATAAACCCTTACTTTCATAATTAGACTATTTCATGAGCAGTATTACCATAATCCACAAAGCTTTTATTATATATCAGATGAATTTTTTTAATTATCAATACATAGTGATGTTAAATGGTACCACTTTAAGTAATCACCACAAGACCTTAAGTGCATAATATTAGTGGACAGAGTATAGTTAGTTGGTGCCATTTTTTTTTTGTTGTTTTTATTGGAAGTAAGATTGCATGTAAATAACTCATCTAAACGTCTAAAACTATAAGAATTTACATATGTGTGTGTGTGGGTACATATACTGCATAAATTGTAGACATTTCATTTTTAATTTTTTTTTTTGTTCTTGTAAAAAAAAAATTGAAATTGCGTGAGGAGTCATAAAGTCGTCTATATATACATTTTTCCCCCATATATTTTGTATTTCTTATTTTTTTTTCCAATATAGAGGTTTTTTGATATAAAATTGAATTCACGAGGGGATTTATGGTAAATATACATAAAACAGGCAATGTAAAAAAAAAGGTTCTTTTTTTTCTGAAATTTAATTTATATTTGATTTTTGTTTTATGTTTGATAATTTTATGTTATTGTTTTCTTGTATCATTGTCAACATCTGAAAATCATGTTATATTGTTACTACCTTGGTTGTTTATTTTTTTTTTTATTTGTATAAAAAAATTAAATAAATGCAATAACTGAGTCGCCTTTTTTATTACCAAATCGGCTATGAATAGAAAATGAAAAAACAGGTAAAAAAAAAAAAAGAAGTGAAAAACCAAAATATTTTTGTACTGAATTAATGATGAACAATTTTTACCCCGTTTATAACGATACTACTATTAACATGTGTATGAACAATTTAACGTAATTATTTCAAATATGTACTTTGTAGAGTTAATGTTTTTAAATTGTGTAATTTTTATTTAAAAGCCCCAAAAACGTTCATTTATAGTGATCGCATTTAAATGTTTCAATGATAAACACCACTGGCTGGTCAAATTGTGAAAAAGACAAAAATACACCCTTTTACACCCTTTTTAATGTATTAAGTACTTTTGATCGATAAACACCAATTTCATAGACTTCTAGACATTTTGACTATTTTATGCATTTCTCTAAAATAGGCGTGTTTCGACTCTTTAATACCTTTGAAATCTCAATATCTTGGATTATTATGTGCTGTTGTAATAATCAAATTTGAAACTTTAATGACAATCATGAAAAAAAAAGAAGAAAAACAGCAAAACCAAATGGAGACCATTAATTTATTTCTGCACACGTTCTTTTTATTATAAAGGATATGAGGACAATTATATGAAAACATATTCAACATGGAAAAGTACTTAATCATTTTTTATTGCATGATGTGACCACCATAAAATTTCGTAATTAAATTCAAATTATATGGAGTAGTAGCACTTGTTGATTTATCAAATTATAATTTAACATATTTCGTGATAATAGAAAAAAAAAAAAAAATTTGCTTATAAAAATTTTTCAAATTGCAAAAAATTTCATCATCAATATTTTGATATGAGACAAAAACTTTGATAATTTAATTTTACTGCACCCGAACGTGTATAGTCTAAGGTGGATTTATGAACATTTGCCATTTTTATTCAATTGATTATAAATTCATGATTGTAACGTACCATATGGTATCGGACTATTGACTTACCTTTTTGTTCTTTTTTTTTTTACGTGTCTTAAAAAATTATTAAATGCCATAAATTACATTTTACAGGTCATTGTTTGTTGAAAATTAATTAATTTGCAAGATATAAAAAGTTTTTTTTTTTTTTTTTAATTTTAATTTACTTTATAATTTTGCATTAAAATTTACCTGTTGCTATTTTTTACATTTTTTTTTATATATATTCTT
Source organism: Anthrax anthrax (assembly GCA_963971155.1). Lineage (NCBI taxonomy): Eukaryota > Metazoa > Arthropoda > Insecta > Diptera > Bombyliidae > Anthrax > Anthrax anthrax. The sequence goes on from OZ020122.1 coordinate 21,327,774, forward strand.
TTGTTTTTTTTTTTTTTTTCAAAATTACTTTTCATTACTTTTTTTTCTCATTAGATTGTTAAGAATTTTCTTGTATGTAGTTCAGTATTTTTTTTTTTTAATATGCTTGTATGCATTTAAAGACATAAAACATAAACAGCACCATATCATGTATGTAACACAAATCATTTTTAATAACCTACTCAACCCCTATACATATTTTATATATACGAGTATTCGGTTTTTTTTTTTTTTTTCATTTTCTTATATTTTTCTATTATGTGTATTACACACATTATTATCGTTTATTATATATTTGACCAACAAAATCTTAAGTATGAATGTACACAAAAATAAATGTTTAAAAAAAAAAACGAGAAAAACAAAAAAAAAAGAAAATGAGGAAAAACCAATAGAAAAAAAATTCTATTTTTATACAGAACAAGAAGAAAAAATAGAAAAAAAAAATTGTTGGTTTCATTTTTGTGATTTTCTTTTCTTTTTTCTTATTAAATATTTCCCCAAATATGTATGTACCCTAAATACGTGTACATACATGAAAGTACAATAAATTTAAGGATATATAGTATAGCATAAATACACACACATTGATACAAAGAGAATAAAATAAAAAAAAAATAGCAATCACTTGAGTCATGCTTATACTTATTAATGTGTATATTATCGCTACATACACATGCACACATATATTTTTCTTGAAAAAAAAAAAAAAAAAACAGAAAAAAAAATCAGCAACAGCATAACATATCCTTTTTAAGGACATAGACCTATAATGATTTTCATTTTCCCCATATTTTATTGATCCGTTTTTTAGTTACAATTTGTAGGGTGATGCGCAAGTTTATTATTTATATAATGTACATATACATATGCATATAACGAGATCGAAAATCATTTTATGTGTTTTGTTGTCGGTCGTCGTCATTTTATATTAATTGTTTACCCCATCAAACACACCCATCATAATCGGGCTAGAATGTCGTCGTCAGCATGAATATATACTATATATTTTCCGATGTTCATTGCACATGATTGTTTATTTCTACCCCTTATGGGTATACATCACACACGTACATATATTTTTGGAAAATTTTATGTATGTATATATAGAATATATGCTTATGTACAGGATAACATACACAGGATTCATTTATTATAAATTCATATACATATCAGGTTCAAAGTTACATACATACATATATGGCATGCATTTGAACATAAAAGGTAAAAGACACAAGAATGCGCTTTAGCTTCTCTAAAATTACATTAAACAAAAAAAATAAAAAGCATAAAGTTTTTATGGATATACATCATGGCATGGTATGCATTTATTATATGTACATCCATGCCCAGTACATAGTACATGTATGTATGTATATACATATTGGGAGCGTCTCATTGTGTTATACAGAAATGCCGGGTTATCTATCAGGGGAAAGCAATTACATAAAATAGTGAAATAAAAATCAAAAGAAGAAAAACCAGCGTTTTTCTTTTTTTTTTTAATTTCTTCTTCTTTTTCTAATTCTTTGTGGAAAATAAGAGCGAACAAAAAAACATAAAAAAATAAACCAAAGAAGAAAAATGTTTATATGTAAAACATTTTCGTATTATCATCATCATCATCATCATATTCATGTTGTAGGCTTGTTGCTAAGCAGAATTAAATAGACTATGACTTACTACCACAACTGTAGATATACCAATACTGCCAGTATAACTGTGCTACTTTACTTTAAAAAAAAAAAAAAAAAAACAACAACAACAAAAAAACAAAAAAATAAAAATATTTTTGCTTTTTGTTTTTTTTACTTTTCTTGTTTTATTTGTTATGTTGATTACATTTCTACATGCACACATACGTGATAAGGAAAATGCAAAGAGGATAGTAAAATAAAGGACATAAAACATTTTTCTTGTTTTATTTTCATTTTTTTTTTGTTTTTTTTCGTGTCAGAAAAGTACGTTATAGGATTGTTTTTCCTTTTTTTTTTTTTGGTTTTTTTTTCTTCCTTTTATTGTTCATAATATTTTTACTGTTTTACAAACTAAAAGGTGTTGTTTTCTCTCTTGTACAGAAAATTTTTGAAAATAGTTTTACAACTCCAAAAGGAAGAAAAAAAGGAAAAAAAAATCAATAAACCGAAAAAAATAAATAAATGACTGAAAATTTAATGTAAAATCACATGAAATCATGGGTTTTTCTTTTCTATATGCTCATAATTGAATTACGAATTTTGTATTTCAGATTTTTTGTTATTTTTCTTTAAAATTTTCATCTTACATTGGACACTTTGAATTTGCATAAACATAAAATATGTTTTGTGTTTTCTTAAAAATAATTTCAAGAAAATGATGAAAATGCAATAAAAGAAAATTTTCTTCTTAATTAAAGGAAAAATCTAAATAGAAAAAAAAAATGTCCTACATTTAATATGAACGTTATTTATGTAGTGTCATATTTTAAACCATATTATGGATTATAGCAATTATTCATCATTATTTTGACTGTTTACATTCGTTTATCAGTTTTTGGTTTTCTCTACATGTAGCCAAAATAAATGTTACTGCATCTTGTTCGATTTTGAGATAAAAATTTTCAATTTTCTTATCTCGAATTGACAAAATAAATTGATTATTTAAAAAAAAAACACACAAAAATAAAAATAAAAAATTATTCAAATATTTTATTAATAAAAAAATCTAGAAAATGAAAAACAGAAAAGAAAATTAGATAGTAAAATGCGCAACTGCAAAAAATTAAATTATGATTCATCTAAGATGTATACGGGTACCCATTTTATAGTTTAAAAACAAAAAGGCAAAAAACAAAACGATTTTTTTTTTTTTAATAATTTAATTTTCTTTCTTTTCGTTTTTTTTTTAAATTATTTTTATTAACTTGAAATGAGTGGATCAGAACTACATATACGTATACGTACATGACTCTATTGTACGCATGGTATACATGTATGCAGGTGTGGTGCACATGATTCTGAAATATCTTAAATTGTTGAAGGTTTTGTTTTTTTATTTTCAATTTTTTTTTTCTTTACAGATTTTAATTAATTCATTAAAATAAAGAGAAAAACAAGAAAAAAAAAACGAAAGGGCATACATTTCATTTTATGACTTAATGTAATAAAAAATTGAAGTTGAGGCAATCTTGATTTCATTTTGAGTTTTTGGAATTTGCAAATATTTCTTTTAGTATCTTTTCGAATTTGTTAATTGAACAGAATTATAAACACACATAATTTTCTACTGGAACATTTTTGAATGCAAACAAAACAGATCCTCTAAAAGCTTCACCATTTATTTTATAGAAATAGTATGTAGGTCAATGAGAAATAATTTTATATTTTATCATTGAAATCAAACAAACCGTTGGAAGGATTATATATAAAAAGAAAATTTTTTTAAATGAAAAAAATTTGATCTTTCATTTTGGACTTTGTTTTTGCTTCATATCCCTGTTATTTAATGTACATACATATGTATCTATAAAATTCTTAAACCTGAAATTTTATAGAAATCCTAATTTTAGAAATAAGTAAAATACATTATAACGACTTTTTTTTTTTTTCAAAAAATTAATTTTTTTTAAATTCTTTTATCTTCTTTTTTGTTTTTACAGAATGTCGATCATAAAATGAGATTCCGTTCTAAAAAGGGCCAATTACCATTTATTGAATTAAATGGTGAAGAAATAGCCGATTCAGCAATCATAATTAAAGAATTATCATCTAAATATGATAAAGATTTAGATGCTGGATTAACATTAGAACAAAAGAACGTATCATATGCAATGACATCAATGTTGGAAAATCACTTAATATGGATATTATTTTGGTGGAGAGCTAAATATCCAGATTTTGTATTAAAAGGATATAAAGTTAATTTACAGCATGCATTGGGTTTACGTGTGCCAAATTCAATATTAAATTTCTTCTTTAAAATAGCATTCGGAAGAAAGGTCAGTACTTATTTATATATTTAATTTAAAAAAAATATATATATATACATATATTTAAAATTTTGTACTATTTTTTTAAACAGCAATTTTTCGTTTAAGTATTTTTTTTTTCCTTTAAAAAATGTTTTCTTAATCCTTCTACATTTATTTTTATTCCACTAACCACTGTTGGAGCCCAGTGATAGCGTTTGCGACAACACCAAGTATGGTGACTAGTGCATCGGCAGTATCGGCATTTTTTTTGCATTGTCTCTGTTGTTAACGTAGATGATATCACTGGATTTGGGGATTAATTTTTTATTGTTTATTTTTTTTTTTAACTTTTCCAAACAATTTTTTTATCTTGTTTTATCTGTTATTAATTGAGCTATGAAATATGAATACAAACCAAATGGTACCGTAGATTCTTATTTTCTTTTTTTTAAAAAAAATGTTTTTCTAGTACATGAGAGGCACACTTTATAAGGGTTTCATATTTCTTTTTAACTTGAAATAAATAGGAAAAAAAAAATAAATAAATAAAAATCATTTAAAAAAAATAAAAAATCTCTAAAATTAAGAATTACTTTTATTTAAAGTCTATGAATATTATGATGATGAGATTACCACCAATCAATTCAACTATTAATCATAAAATCTGGTCAAACAACTTTTTCCTTTTATTTTTTATTTTTCTCAATCATCATCACCATAAAGTTAAGTTATAAGAAATAAAAAAAAAAAAAAACAAAACATGTACTTTGGCTCAATGTCAAGAAATTTTTTTAAATACATACTACATACATATGTGTACCAAATGTATACACTTACGGTGTGATAATAATACGAAATGAATGTGGTGCATATGTTTAAGAAAAAAAATTGTATATTGGTACATCTTTTGAAATAATAGTAATAATAATGGATCAGTTAAATATACACAGTATGCAATAGCAGTAGGTATTGAAATGTGGTTAAGAGTTTATTGACCTCTCTTCTCTATAACATTTGTTTTGTATTTTATTTTATTTAATTTTTTTTTTCATTTTCGTAACGTTTTAAAGATTATATTAATTACAAATGATAGATGGGTAAATGCAAGCACATCGTCAATCTCTTCTTCTTATCACTAAAAAAATTTTTATTATTGGGTGTAGGTACTTAATTCTATTGCTATACTGTTGTAAGTATTTATATGCATACGCACACACCTAATATTTTTAAGATTTAGTTTTTTTATTTTTCTCCAACTGCTTTATTGTATATAGGTATACATTATTTATGGCTCAAAACTTTTAAGGTATTTCTTTGGTTATATAGTTTTGATTGGATTGAAATAGATTGTATGTTATATACGTACACATTTTGTAGGTAGAAAATCGAACTTATAAAAAAAAAAAAACGAAGGACAACAAATGATTTTTTTTTTTTTTTAGCATTCACTGTTCTTTAGATTTCTATTTATTTTTTTTTTTTTCTACCATCGTTATTTGGTTTTTATATTTTGTGTTCATAATTTAATTCGTTGAATTTTGAAATTCTTGCGGTTTTATTATGGGTTCATGTACTTCTTATAGGGCTGTATTTATTTAAAGATATTATTTCAAAAGCATTTCTTAAAAAAAAATTGTTAAAAGCTGTTAAGAAGACAAAATGAAATAAAAATTTAAAAAAAAATGAATTTGAAAATAATATAAGACATTTTCAAGATATTCGAAATATGAACGAATTCGAAAACATCAATTGTATAATTTAATTAAAAAAATTAGAAAAACTTAAATTTTTTTGATGTAGACGTTAAAAACTTGGAAACACACGTTGATGCAGTTGATCGCAAAATACCCATACAGTATATGAATTTTTATACTGGCTTTCAACTTATTTCCTTTCTTTCCCTCTCATCTCTTTAACATAAAACATTTTTAATAATTTCTTTACTTGCTATTCTTTATTGCTTTTGTTTTCATTTTTTTCCTTCTTGCTTTGTTTATTTTCTTATTATTTCTATTTTTCTGAATTATTTTATTGGTCATAAACATCCACGACATTATTTTTTCCTTCTTTCTCTTTGTTTTTACTTTTCTTTTCTTTTCTGTTTTTTTTTTTAATTTGATAAAATGATAAATTCTAAATTATACAGTGGTTCCAGGGTTCAAAAAAATTAAAAGCTCATGGTATTGGTGTACATAGTGCTGAAGAGATTGAAGAATTTGGTAAACATGATTTGAAAGTGTTAAGTGATACATTGGCACAGAAACCATTCTTCTTTGGTGATGAACCAACAACATTAGATGTTGTAGCATTTGCCGTCCTATCACAATTACATTTCTTATCAAAAGATGTACAATATCCATTACGTGATTTTATGACTGATAAATGCCCAAATTTAGTTGGTCATGTATCAAGAATGAAAGAGAGATGCTTCCCAGATTGGGATGAGATATGTACGAAATTGGACTTAAACGCTCATTTACCAAAACCAGAGTAAGTAATTTAAAATAATAATAATAATAATAATAATAATAATTATAATAATAAATAAATTCGTTTTCGACATTCGCAATTTAAAAACAAAAAAAACCTTTCTTGTATTAACAGTCCAGAAGCTAAAGAAGGTAAAGAAGGCGAACCAGAAAAATCAACAGAACAAGAGAATGAAACAGAAAAAGCTGAAAAAGAATTGGAAAAGGATAAAGTATAAAAATATAAACTTTTAATTTAAATAAAAGAATAATTGAAAAATTATTATTTTTTTTTTTTTCATATTTTAATTAAAAACTTTATAAAAATTTTCTTTTCTTTTTTTTTTTTTCTTTTTTACATTTTTAATTAAAGTCTGATGAAAAGGAAAAAACGGAAGAGAATAAAGAGAAAGAGGAAGCTAAATAAATAAACATATAAATAAACGTATGCATATTAAAATACAAGAAAGCACATAAATTAGAACCAGAACAAGAAAAAACATACATATACAAATAATGAACAACATCATATTATTATAAAACGTAATATCAGAACAATCTCTACGATATAATTAAAAAAAAAAAAAAAAAAAAATAAGATCAAAAATAAAAAACAAACAGAAAAATTTTTATATTTATATATAATAAGAAAAATATTAAAAAAAAAAAAAAATTAATTCAAAAAAAATAAAATAAAAACCATAAATGTTAGTTTATATATATATATCCGACATCTTCAATATAAAAATACAAAAAAAATTTAAAAAAAAAAATAAAATAAAAATTTTAAAGAAATGAACATTACCTTCTCATTTCTTTTTTATTTTTAATAAAAAAGACGAAAACATTTTTCTTTTCATTTTTTTTTTTTTTTATAATCTAAAGAAATAAAAATTTTTATGCAAAAATAAAATATTAAAAACAACAACAACAAACGACGAATACAAAATAAAATGAGTAGAATTAAAAAAATGTGCAAATTTAATCTTTTTAAAATAATCGCGTATTACAAAAATAAACAAAAAAAAAAAAAACATTAACTTTATGTAAGAGAAAAAAAAAATTTTTTAAAACTGAAAAACAAAAAAATTTCAAAAAAACAAATTATGATAAGATATCGAAAATTTAAATGAAAATGACACAAATTTTTCAGATCAGATTTATAAGACGAATAACAGATAAAATAGATTAAATCTTTTTTATTTTTTTTGTAATTTTCGATCTTCTGATGTTTTGCTGTTTTTTTTTCATTTTCTTTAAAAAATTCTTCAATGTTTATTTCTGTTTTCGTCCATTAAGTAAAGAAAAAATTATTAGCTCATAATTATTAAAACAAAAAAAAAAAAGAAAAAAAAAATGAACTGCTCAATCAAAATATTGAAAATATATTCACTAAAAGTCATGAAAAGTCCTTATCTGTTAAGACAATAGAACAATATATATTTTCAAATTATACAACAAGACGGTTATGATACCGAAAAATTGAATGATTTATTTCAGTTTATTTTAAAAAATTATCGTTGCTGTTCGAAAGCTTGTTCAATTGTATACAGATAATTTTGTGCTTTTTCTGTTCTTTTTTTTCTACTTTTAATTTAAAACGACGATTTGATTGCAATTCAATGATTTATTGAAGAAAAAAAAAGTCCTTTCTATTTATTGTATGTATTTACGTAATAATTGTATAAAAAAATAACTCAAAAGTAAAAATAAATTAAATTTAAGGAGAAAATAAATATTGAGCAGTAAAAATAAATAAACGATGTAAACACATATTAGAGATAAAAAAAGATGTTTTCGTATAAAAGTTTAAATATATGACGGAATATGCTCTCATTTCAATAAATTAAGAGATTTTTTAAAAATTTAAAAAAGAACAGAAAAATGTTCTCAAGAGTTTTTTTTTTTTTGTTTTTTTTGTTTATTATTGTTGTTTCTTTTATTTTTCTTGCATTTTATTAATTTAAAGTAAATGAAAAGGTGTTCATTAGTTTTTACAGAAAAGTAAAATAAAAAGTCGAAAAAGAAGCAAACGAGATATTTTTTTGTAAATTTGCACTATGGTTGCATGCATTAAATAATACATTTTGAAAACAATCTAAATAGTTCACATTTTTTCATAATTGAACATCAATTAAAATTTAAACAATCGTTTAAAAATTTCTCGAAAATTTCCATTGTCATCATATAAATAAAAATCATCATCATCTAATTATCGTTCAGTTGTACACATTTTATCATTCAATCATTCATCTTATTGTAATCGATTTTTTCAATACATAGATTAAAATTAAATGACTCAACAATTCATAGAACATTATATTCTATAATAAACTTCGTATCAGAATTTTACTTCTCCAGTTAAACTATTTTACAGAAGTAATCTTACAGTCTCTGTATGGTATCAGAATTAAGCTATAACAATTATTATTTACCTCTTGAATGTAGAGTTGTATTATTCGGATATAAATTTCAAATTCATAAATGTAATTCTTCATTTTAATTGTGTATTTTAGATTTAAATGATGATTTTTCATTGCAATCCATGACATTACAATCAGTGTAATCGTACAGTGCAATATTCTTTAAAAAATCTCGTTTGCTTTACAACATATTTTTGTGTTTTTACGATATTTGACAATTACGTGTAATTTTTTTAACCGACATACATATACTTTGTGTTCCATTTTATATCTTTATTTTTTGGTTTTTATTTTTATTTATTTTTTGATGAATTAAATTTTTTTTTTTTTTTTTTGGAATTAACAAAATACTGTATTTTTAAGCATAAAAAAACACAAATTGTAATAATTTATATTGAATAAAGAAAAAATATACAAACAAAATTCATTATAAAATGGTAAAAAATAATAAACAAAGTAAAAAACAAAACAAACAATGTTATTGTAAGCATCGAGAAAATTAAGAAAAAAGTAAAAATTAAAAAAAAAAAAAATTTGTAGCTTATTGTATTTTATTATTAAATTTTTTTTTTATTTGTTTGTTTGATTATTAAATAATTTTTTTTTGTATTTTGTTTTAATTTTGATTTTTAATATTTTTTTTTTTAAATGAATAATTAGATAAACTTGCTTTTTTTATAAATATATATAAATATAAATATAAATAACTTTATATACATATATAAATAAATAAATAAAAAAAAAAAAACAAAAACATATAAATATAAATAATAATTATAAATAAAAATACAATTTATATATTAAAAATATATTTAGTGTTTAAAAATAATAATTAACAACACAAAACAAAATAAATGAAGGCAAAATGTAAACATTTAAAAATTATATACATAGTATAATGAATACTGTACGCATCAGAACATCCTTTATATTATGAGAAAACAAATAAAACAAAAAAAAAAAACAGAATCTGTTTTCTTCTAATTGTGAATTAATCTTTAAAACAAAAGGAATTATACAACAAAGCATAAGAGTGACGTAATAATAATTTAAAGAAAAAATCTTTTAATTGTGTTTTAATTTGAAAATTTTTTGAATTTCTAATAAGTCAGTTGTTTATGGCTGAAATATTGGAAAATTAAAAAGTTTTTAAATCATCTTGAACCGATCACCGAAAACAGTAACAGCTGGTTAACAGCAATTATTCATTAGAACATAGAATTCTGAATATTTGATCAAAATTGACGATCATTTGATATTTTATGAATTTTTAAACAATATAATATCAAGAATTGTGTAAAGCTGTTTCATAAAGTAATAAAGGAAATAATTTCAGTATGAAAAAAAAAAAATTTTAAAATAATAATGATAGATATCAAAGATGATGACAAAAAATTAAAATTTCAAATTGTACGTACACCGATAAATAAAAAGTAAAAACCACAAAAATAAAAATAATAACGATAAATAAAATGATTATTTGTAAGAAATAAAAACATAAATATAAAAATTAAAGTTATTAATTACATTGCTATTATTATATAATTATATTACAAAATATAAAAATAAATAAAATCAAGAAAAAACGAGTAAATAAAATAAAATTGAGTAAAAAAAAAAAAAATTAAAACATAATACAAAAATTTAAAACGAATAAGATAAAATGAACAAAACAAAAAATAAAAATTTAAATAAGATAAAGTAATATATATATACATATATAAAAGTTATACAAAAAAAAAAAGAAACAAACAAAAATTATATATAATGATAATATTAATAAAAAAATAAATCAATAAAAACGTAAACATTTTTCGCATATAATATAAATATATATATATATATTCATTAATTGTATTTAGCATATTATTATTATTAAAAATAAATAAAAATTAAAGTTAAAAAAATAAAAAAAAAATAAAAATAAATTTAGAATAATGAGTTATAAAGATAATAATTATTACAGGACCGTTTTTATTTTGTTTCTTTTTTTATTATCGAAAAAAAAAATGTAATAAAATCAATGATAATTATAAAATAAATTTATAACGATAATAATAACAATATAATGCTAATGCTAATACATAATAATAATTATTATCTTGTATTTTTTTATACATATATTTTTTTTACACGTATTATCATTCATTTTTTTATTGTCTTAGAAAATATTTCGTTTTTTTTTTTAATTTTTTTATATATACATACGTTTTATGTCTATTATACATAAAAATAAATAAAATTTACCAATTTTTTTCATTATTATTTTTTGCTCTTATATATATATACTCATTTTTTTATACACATCAACAGTAATAATAATAATGATAATGAAAACAAATATATTATGTAATTATTACAAAATACAAATAAAAACAAAAAAATAAAAATAAAAAAAACCAACAAAACAAAAACAAAAATATATTTTTTTCTTAGTATTATTTTTGTAAATTTTTTATTTTATTATCACAGTTCATTTTTTTTTTTTTTTAATTTTTTTATCCATCTGTTTTTGTATTTTCAAGATGACCAATCAGTCTTTTTGGCTATTTTCTAATTACAGTTAGTTCAACTCTTTTAATTTGGTTTTATTTTTCATAGTTTTTTTTTTTTTTTTTGTTTCTTTGCTTTCCTTATTTTGTAACCCTCACTTCAATGTATAATTTTATTCGACTAAGATTTTTTTTATTTTCAATTTTTGTGCGAAGCATTTCATAAGCAAAATAAATAATTTTAAAATTAAAATAAAATAAAAAATCGTAAATTTTTGAAAATTAACGAAAAGTATAAAAAAAAAATAAAATTTTCAAAATTTATGAAAAATAATAAAAATTTATTATATTGTGTAATTTCAAATAGAACAAATATAAAAAAAAAATAAAATAAATTAAGAATTTAAGAAAATTTAATAAAAAATTTTTTTGAAAATAGTAAAAAGAAAAATATTTAAAAAAATGTTTGTTCATAAAAAAGAAAAAATTATTATATTGCATAATTTAGTAAAATTTTATTTAATTTTTTTTATATAACGCATTTATATACATAACAAAGATCGTTAGTAGTGAATTTTAGCATCATTACAATTATTGTCATTTTTTCATTTATTTGTTTTTTTCTTTTGTTTTTTTTGGAGAAAAACGAAGCTTTGATTTAATATATACATATATATATTTTTTTCTTTTGTAATTCATCTGCTTAGAATATTATTAATATATATAATAAATTAATAATAAAAAATTTAAAAAAAAACACAAATAAAAAAATGAACAAAAATCGTAAATAAATTCTTATTCGTAAGGAAAAACAAAAAAAAAAAAAACATAGTAGTTTAATTGTATTTTTTGTTTTTATATTCATTTATTTCGTATTTAGAATACTTTAAAAACTCATCGTTTGGCATGTATGAAGATAAGGCAGTACACTTTAGGAATGAAGTACACTTTTATTCATACTTTTCCCTTGCACTTTATTGATTTGGATTTCAAAGTAGCTATGTGAAAGTGCTACTCTCTGAATACCTAACATTCTCTGAATGATGTATTTAATCATATTATATGAGCATTTTTTAAAAATAATACGGACGTTTAGTTTTGATACAACAACTGATAATAATTCTCTTTCAAAAGGACTTCAATTCATTTTACGAATAACATAGAATGTAAAGAAAAAAATCTCACTTTTATTCTTTTCAAAAATATTTTATTTTTATTTTTTCGTATGTTACAATAATCATAATGAATTTAAATAAAAAACTTACAAAGTATAAAAAAAAAAAATTTATAATCTAAAAATTCAAATAGCGAAGTGTAGTATACAATTTTATTGTTGGTATGATAAAATGAAAAAAAAAAAAAAATAAAATTTATTGAAAATGTAATGTGATAATATGGATGCGTAATTTTAAAGTTACATACATACAGATATAAACTCAGTAAATATGGACACAAGTATGCATGTAGAAATTTCATAATTGAAATACATAAAATCTTATTTTCTTTATTATTTTTATAAAAGCCACAAAAGCAATATAATGTACAATATAAGTGTATACAAAAATGATGTAGCTTTGATGGGTAATCAACAATCAACAACGTAACACAGATTTAATCCAATCAGACATTTCTATTTTAATAACATTATCTTGATCATGATCTTTCTTCTGGAAAACATCTGTAAGAGATAAAAAGAAAATATTTTGAATTTGAATTTTTTAAATTTAATTTTATTTTATATATAGTATACACAGGGTGTGTTGTCTTTTGTTCCAACATACATTGGAATGTGCATTTATATTTTAGTTTACAAAAAATGTAGGGTGTCATACCAAAAATAAATTATTGTGTGTTCAAGTGCATAATGATATGTAAAAGAACCCTGTGTACGTATATTTACATATTTATATCAAAGTGCATACCAAATATCGTTGCTAAATGCAATACAGCCGATGTGAAATCACTTAAACGTAATGTACCATCCTTTCGTATATATCTTTGCATTAATATTGTCATAATTTCTGTATTTAACTGAAATCCTACATCACACAATGCATCACGTAAACGTTCGGCTCTTAACACTCCAGCCTTCTCTTTTGTATAAATCTTGAATACACCTTGCCATGCTTTTAAATTAACCATAAATGTTTTGAATTGTATGAAATTAATTCGTCCAGTTCCAGTTTTCTACAAAACATTTAAAAAATATACATACATACATACATATGTGCAGATCTCGATTTAAAAAAACAAAAAGTTTAAAAGAAATGCGTTTCAACTTACATCTTGAAATGATATGACCTGTCGACAAATATCTAAATTGGCACAGCCTTTTATGTAATCGTTGGGTAGACATGCTTCTAGTAATTCTTGAAGTTCAAAACAATTTATTGTCCTGTAAGCAAATGGAAAAGAAAACAAAGGTAAACACTTTTTTCTTTATTTAGTTTTCGTTTCATACTTGTTCTCATCGGCTAATTGCATAAAAACTGGCTCATATTGACATTTTTTAGCTTTCAATGTATCAGACTCATTATTTAAATTTAACGGAGGGAATGGATTTAATAGCATCATTGTTTGTGTTTCTAATTGTGATAATTTAATTGAATTTCCTAATACACGAACGGTAAATGATGATTCCTCACCAGGCTCGTATGTTGTTGCCATTAGTAAATAGCGTCCTGGATCAAAACAGCAACGTCGACTAACATGCCTTGTATTACCATAATCAGAATTTATGTAACTAACTTGTGATTTAAAGAAACCCTTTGGCAGACATTCAGTTAATTTTGTTTTAACTGTAAATATAAAAATAAAACACGAAAATTTAAAATCATTTTAATTTACAAACATCATTTAATGGTTACCATTGCTAAGTTTATAAATTGTAAATCCTATTACTTTAGGTTCAACACATGTGTGTTGATTTAATGCAATTATAACACTCTCTTTCTCTTGTACAGTTAATAGCAATTGAGGATTTATATGAAATGAATCATGATTACGACAACCGCCAGCTGTAACACCTCTACGCCAATGACCTTGATACATTTTCATTTGCCATCGTTTTGGACGATCAATTAATGATACCTCATCCTTGGCCGTATCTGTATCTAAATGTATGCATTCCAAATACGTGAAAGATTGGATTAATAACACAAAAGGCATCCTAAAAGTATAAAAACATAAAAAAATTAATAAAATTAATTTTGATGTTGTATTTACACACTTTACAATATATTTTTTTTTCGTACCAAAATTCACCGGCATCTAATTGTCCTAATAGACGATCTCTTTCTTGGATCGAAACTCTTTCCCATGATTGTGATGTCGCTGACCATTCTCCATTGTAACTAATCTGTGATCCACCAAATGTTTCTGATACCAAAGGATCTTTGATTCGTACTAATTGAACACAATCACCTAATAAAGTTTCAACCTAATAAAAAAAAAAACATAATAAATTCAAATTCACTGCATATTCAACATATTTTTTTGACAAAAAAATTTCATTTGTTTACTTTGTCTAATGAACAAAGTCTGTAGTTAACATTTATGTTAATCCCATTAGGTAGACGATCATTAATTCCTTTATATTGTCCGTTACTACCCTTAGTACAAATGCAGGTAACAATGCATGTTGTCTCTAGATAAGATTTTAATTGAGCTGGTCGTACTGGATCATTGCCATTTTTCATTGGTACACTTTCAACGATACCACCAAGAAAATCACTTAAACCATCTGATCTTGTACCATATTTTAAAGCTTCATATGATCCATGAAGTCTGTAAAAGAATTTTATGTTCATTGAAAAATGAGAAATACAATAACAATACTAATAAATAAAATCTTTAATATTTACTTTGCTACAGCTTTCTCTAATAATGATGCCCAATAACAATTTGATTTTTGTGGTTGTAAAAATGCTAATTTACCATTTATTGTTGGTAAACGATCATCGACTAATACTTCGACCCATTCTCCACACCACCACAAACGAAAACGGAATATCCCATA
The DNA here is from genome assembly GCA_963971155.1 of Anthrax anthrax. Lineage (NCBI taxonomy): Eukaryota > Metazoa > Arthropoda > Insecta > Diptera > Bombyliidae > Anthrax > Anthrax anthrax. The sequence continues at coordinate 21,343,124 of OZ020122.1, forward strand.
GGAATTATCAAAATTTTGATCAGCTGGTACAACACGATAAAATAAATTTTTCAATGAATATAAAACACCTAAACATGATACTAGCCAACGATCACCCATTTTTCCAGGTATAATATCAAAATTTTCATTTTCATTTATAAATTTTCCATTACCACCGCCACCGCTACCATTACTACCAATTATATCTGATAATCTTTTCCATTGGAAGGTAAATGGTGGTGTCTGATAATAAAATACTGATGTTTGTATTGCTTGAAAATCTGGATCTTCCCATAATTGATTTTTACGTTTACAATCAGATTTAATACGATCATATTTTGATGTCATTCTGTTTATTGTTATCAATTATAATTTTGTCTTTGTGTTGATATTTTTTTTGTTTTAATTTAAACGACGACTTCATAGCCAAATTATATTTGCAATTATTTAAATGGATTTTGTGTAAGTTATTATTTATTTATTTCGTTTATATAATAATTAAATTTTTAACTGTAAAAAATAAAAGAAAAACCAAGAAAATTTAATATATATCAAGTTGGTATTTATTTTCTCAAGAAAAATTAGAGAAAAATACGTATAATATTTAGTGGCCTTTGTTGCTCATGTACATACATACATATGTATGTATATTGGAAGGAAATAAAAAAAAAAAAAAATAAGTTTAATCACATACTTATACCCTAATTCAAATTATTTTCATATTATTGAGTCGGTTAACTGAATATCAATTTTATCTAACCGACAATAAATAAAATAAATCTATATACGTACGTATTAACCCACATTTGAGTACAATCGTGTATAAAAATAGCAATTGGCAACTTTGAAAATTGTATGGGGTATGAAGAAAAGTTAAAAAATCCTCTTGTTAATCGACATTATAGCGAAATTTCTCAAAAATTGATCTACATAGCAGAAAAAAAAAATACCCGTTCATGATCAAATTTTCTAATATTTATTTCAAATATACTTTTGTCTGTTAAAGGTGTCCCTTTAAAAGAGTTGTATCCATATAGAGGTTTCATTGTGTACATTACTGTAAAAAATCATTCAAATATGAACGATTTTCCTTGACATAATGAATGTACATATGCTTGTACAAATGTGCAATGGGTTGAATATGGGTCCCATGTATTAATTTTCACTTATTTTATTGTTACATTATTTAATTTTATTTTTTTATTATTTTGTTTTACTTTCATTTCCTAGTTTTTAAAAAAAAAAATAAAAAAAATTCCATTGTATGTAGAGCACGAGTTATGTTTTTTTTTTTTTTAAATATTTTTTTCTACATTTATGTATGAGATTTCTATTAAATTTCAGTTAGGCATAATTTGTATAGCATATATATTCTTTACACTTCATTTATTATAGAAATTTGCACACATATTATATGTATGAATGTATGTTTTATACGTGTATGTATGTACATAAGTATGTACTATATATGCATTTTATCCATAATATACTGTATAGTGAAGAAATTTTTCTTTTTTCTTCTTTTCTTCATAATGCATGCATTACGTACGTGCTTATTGCACATCGATACATTCAATAGTATATGTGTTAAAAAAATACATATACAGTTAAAAATTTTAATATTTATTTTTCGTTTAACACATAAATACCGTATATTAATGACTCCGTAATATTTTTTTGTTTTTTGTTAGGAACCGTACATGCATATATACCAGACACCAGATATATGAAAAATATTTCAATTAAATTGGGAATTTTTTAAAAACATTTTATGCAACATGCAACGTAATTGAATTCAGTTTTTTTTTTTTTTAAAGAAAACAAAAAGGAAAAGATTCTATTTCCTTTCAATATCTAATTAATATCAATTTCAGTACTTTGTGTATGATAATACGCTGGCAACTGTCGTATTACACATAATATGAATAAATCTGAAATTATGTTATGAAAAACTCATATTACCTTTCACGTTAAACGAAATAAAATTCCGGGGTAGAAGGAAATCTGCATTTTCTTAAATTAATAAATTTTTCATAATTTTTAAATGATTTTTGGATATATTGAAACCGAATTACATTTTACATTATTTTAAAAATACTGTACGTAATACAAGAGTCATCCGTAGAAAATTTAAATTCACTGTTGTATAATATTCACAAAATGCATTTTATAAAAATTTTATTTATTTCTAAATCTTAAGAAGTTGTTTTTTCTTTTTATATTGAATATAGGCACATTTACATAGGTAACAAGAAAATCAATTGATTATGTGTCTATATCTTGACTTTGGTTTAAAATGATTAAAGTAAAAAAAAAAAAAAATTCGATAAAATAATATACTAGATGTCGATTCTCGAATATTGTCATTTAATATCGTATAAAATCCATGGCTATCCGTATTAAAACATGATTAAGTGAAAAAAGATATTTTATTTATTAACACTCAAATAAATTTTTCTTAGATGTTTTATTTCAATTGAACCATGTACACAGAGTAAATAGGTATGTATATACAGGGAATTAAAAAAAAAAAAAGAAAATATATAATATTGTATTATTAAACTTTCTAAAATTCACTATTAATTTTATTTTATTTTGCTATCATTTTGCTGATTTACCTTTTAGAGCTGTTTGATGCATATACAACATAAAATCCAATAGACAGATACATAATCATGTTAGTGTACGTATTCATTTGCTTTATTTTAGTTTATTTTTTTATTTTTTTTATTATTATTATTTTTAGAAAATTATGATCATCAATAATTTTTATTTTATTAATTTCAGACTAGACACAAATACAAATCAAATGAACAGAAAATTATTGCAAAATAACAAAAAAAAAAAACAAAAAAAGAAATTTAAAACAAACGAACGAAAAAAAAATTAACAAATTGTTTTTTTTTTTTGTTTTACATTTGATCAAATTTGATGCAGAACTGATATTATGATGATATGTGAAGTTGAAAACTTTTTATGAACTGGATACCCAAGTATGTACTAATTCTTTTTTTTTTTTTTTTGTAATATGTAATTTTATATGAAATTAAATATCATCACATATACACGATTATTAAAACAGCACAGTTATAATAAAATATATCTGCAGAACATGTACATATATGTAGGTAAAAACAACAACAACAGACACTTTATATTTTCTTAATTTCAATTGAATTTTATGAAAAGAAAATTTTCATTTTTCTTCTTAATATAAATTATGTTATGTGTTAGTGTATTCTATCATATTTTTATAAATGAATTTATAAAGTAAAAAAACGTTATAACAACAACAACAATAACAATACCAACAGCTACATCACATAACCGCCGTATACTTAAATAGCAGCAATAGTAGTAGTGGTATGTAAGTACACATATATATTTTTGATATTTAAAAAAAAAAAAGAATAAAACAACAAAAACAGTAAGAAAAGTTAATTTTAAAATAACACTTTTATATTATATTATATGAAAAAAAGATAAAAACCAACACAACGACAAACTCAAACTACCTATACGTATACGCACATGGTATCATAGCATAATGATAGCAGCTAATATTCCAAGTGTATAATGATGATGATGATGATGATGATTTTGAAAAACAAGTATCTACACAAGAAAACTACCAGACTAAACTCAACGGATTACTTTGAAAGACTAATGTTTTATTGTGTTATGTTATGTTAAGAAAATGTTAAGAAATCAAAGAGAAGATAGTTTTTTTTTTTTTTTTGTTTAACTTTAACCATGGGTAATAGTAATCATTTTTTTTTTTGTTTTTGTATTTTCTTCAAAATTATAAGATTTAAGTTTTCTTTAAATCATAGGGTAACCATACATACATATTCTGTTAACCCATGCTTTGATTTGGACATTGGTAACAGATATGCATTTTTTTAAAAAAATTATATTGAACTCAAAACTTCTCTACTTCTGTATAGTTACAACAATTAAGAAACGATTACGATCTACAGATTTTTTTGAAATTTTTCAAAAAAATTGCTTAATTTTGGAATTTGGTTTCATTTTTTTTGAATTTGTTAACTTACATGATTTATCAAATCACCATGTGTGTACTCTAATAAAAATTGTAGTTACATTGGGAAGAGAAAACACGAAGAAAAATCAAGAAACTTAAAAAAAAAAAAGTTAAAAGCTCAGTAATGCAGTTGCAATGTATAATATCAAGATAACCGTTTTACATTCTGTCTTACTGTATTTCACATATTATAGAACCGTGAAGGTGATTCTCTAGGCTGAGAGTAACAAAATGTATTTAATGTTGCGATATACTGCAGCTAATATTAGGCTATAACATGTGAAATGTTCAATTATAAAGTTTGAATTTTAAATTTCAGAGTTAAATTTTTTATACCGAAATTAATTTAAAAATTGTTTGCTAATGCAACGAACGTGGATATTATGAAATTTCTAGAACGAAAATTGAAATTTCTCTGCAGTATGAAATATCTAAAGATAGTTCGAAAGTTCCTCATCATTATGTACAAGTCCGAATTTATGAAAACAGGACTTAATTAACTTTAATCACAGACATTGTTTATGCTTCAACTTTTTAAATATTGATAAGATAAATTATTAACACCTATTAACTGACAAAAACAAAAAAAAATTTTTTTATGTTTCTTAAAAGAAAAATAAGAAAAATTGTTTCTATTCAAAAATTCAAACTTTTGAACATTTTATATGTGATTACCCAATATCTATGTATGTATATATTTAGTTATTCATCTACATTTTAATATTTAATATTGCTTACTTACCTTACAGCTTACAACCTTTACAAACGAATGATTTTATGATATTTAAGCCACTTTACTACCTAAAAGTGTAAAATTATATGACTAAACCGTTTATACAAACAATGAAAACATTAATACATACTGATATATGTATCTGGTATTGCTGTTATTACTAATAAAATATTTATCAAGTCATTGCTACAAATTTATGCCTTACGGGTATACATGTATAAATGTATGTATATATATTGAAATAGAGATCTACTAACTTATACAGGTATTTACATATACATATATTGTACAATATATACTTGTACATATATGTATGAATGTATACGCATGTTTCATATATTAACAGATTTGCTAACAAATTACTTAGTGTGGCTGCATCCTAGATATTTGACTTACAGCTGCTTATAGTTGAAACTGTTATAGTTTTGAAACTGTTTTAAGACATACTATTTTAAAATTGTCTATACAGTAAATTAACGAACTAATAGAGAGCAGAATATTAAAAAATTATAATATATATTTTTATTTAAATTTTTACTTTGCTGTTAACAGAATTATAAGAACACCTTGTATTTACATTTTATATGATTCGAATTGCAACTGAATTATTATTATTGTATTATATGTATAGTATTAAGAATTCAAAGCACATTTTATAAAGCCTAATAATTCAATGTGTCACGATTTTACTAATATACAGACCATATACAGTATACGAACATTTATTTGGTCATAAAGAAATTCTTTATTTATTTATATATAGCTTAATAAAAATACAAAAATTTATTTGATTTTATTTTAAATGAATTTTTGGCACACATAAGAATGTAATCAAAAGCCTTTTTTAAAAGAAAATGAATATTATTTAGGAAATTAAAACACCTACTAACTACTTTTTTTTTTTTAATTGAATTTTGGGTAGTAATATGTTTTAAAAAAAACGTGTAAACATTTAAAAAATTTGAACAACAGTAAAATTTAACGGAAAAGAAAATTAATAAAATAAATATTTTGTGAACTTACATATGAACAAGTGTAATGCGTTACGTAATATAATATATGCATATTTTTTTAAAATTCTGGATTATAAGGTAGAAAAAGACGTTATATATAGGTATAAATAAAAAAGTCGCCAACGACACGTAGTATTCCCAAGCAGTCATTCATCTAACCGCACCCAAAACTGTGGACGAGAACCGGTACTTTCAGCACCCAGTAGTCGTTACCGATTGTTAGTACATATTTTGTTCTGTATTCTGTTCATAATAACATGAATGCAATAATAACTCTACAAATGTATATCAGAATATCGTTCTATTGAAATTTCTAATTTTTAAAATTTAAAAACATTTATTTTTTGAATTTGGTTCTTTATTTCTTATTTTCTGAAAATTGTAAACACATCCAGTTTGTTGGTACTTCATATAAATCACTTGGATTTAATTTATAAATTTCCTTGAATGGTATATGCCATGATGAATGAATTTTATGTGCAGTTATACAATGCTTTATTGGTTCCTAATATAAAAATAAGAAATAATGGCATTTTAAAAACAATTCTTAAAAATATGTAACATATGTATATTATGTACCTTGATTACAACTTTTCCATTTTCATTAGCATGTATTAAACAATATTGATGTCCAATTTGCCATCGACGAAATAGTACTTTCAATTCATTACCTAATAAAAATGCATGAGATCTCATTAAATCACGTGAAAGGAAATCTGTTTTTGGGCCACTTTTCAAGGCAGCATATAATAGAAATGGATCATCTTGTGATCTAAAAAATAGAATGAAATAACATTTACTAATTAAATTTTTACTGAATAAACAAAACTTACAGATCTTTTGTTAAGAAAATTAAAGAATTATTTTTAATATAATTCATTTGAATTTTTGGCCATTTCCTCATGTGTTCCCTTCCAATAATTAGAATTTTTTTGTTACGTTTAACAAAATATTGAACAACTGATGCAAGCTAAAAAATAAAGAAAGATATATATGTATATGTAGTTCCATTGAATTTCATCGTCAAATATAATTCAAAGAGTATTTAAAAAATGTGTACCAATTTTGCATATAAACTTGTTGATTTTTTTGTACCACATGCATATGCAACATTTAAACCATCAATAATGCAATCATATGGTATTGTATTTTCTACAAATTTTTTAAATTTATCAATTTCATTTGGTGTCGATTTTAAAAACGCATCATTACGTATTAGAACTTTATTTAAAAATTCATTAGACAATTTATTAAATTCATTTTGATTTAAATCGTTATTTTTAAATTTTAAATTACATGAATTACATTTAATATCATTATAATTGCTATTATTATAAAAATTTCTTTCTGATATTTTAATTTCATTTAATTTATAATTGAAATTTTTATGATTTATATCTAATAACAATTTAAATTCATTAATAACAAGACGTGTTAATAAAATTTCATGTAATTCAATGAATTTTAACATTTTCTCGATATTAAAACGAAATAAATTTTCATCATTTCGATATAATAATGAACAACGTTTAAAATATTCTATGAATATATTACATATTGGTTGTTTAAAATATTTAATCATTTCATTTAATAAATTCCATCCAATATTTTCATTAATTTTTAAAATATGATTATCATCATTATGATTTAATTTAAATGCTTTTGTTATTATAATATTGTATACATTTGAACTTGGTTTACATGTTAATTTAATCATTTCAAATAAATTTAATGATAATTTCCATTGTTCTGTTCCTATTAAACCATATATTAAATTTTCACATGTTATTGAATCTAATATATTATCATATTTTTTCATTATCATTTCATATAAATTCATTATATCATTTTTATCTATATCTGTTAATTCATTTGATTTATATGCTAAATAATAAATTCTCATTAAATGTCCAATAATTGCATTATTTAATTCATATCCATTCAATTTTAAAAAATCTATATATGATTTAGCTAAATGTATATGCTTTGATGTATTACAATATCCTAAAATTATTGAATCAATATTTATTTCATTTATATGCTTTTGATTTTTTATTAATCCATTACGTAATAATTTCCAATCATCATTTGTAAATGGTTCAATACAATTTTGTAATTTATTTATTAATAATAATAATGAACAATTATCAGTATTATCAATTGCTGTATTAACATAATTATTATTTGTAGTATTATTATTACTGATAGGTTCTAATTTTTTAGTTATACTCCTATTTATGTACAATGAAGGACACTGATTATAATTGAATAATTCATTACATGAAATACGATATAATATTCTAGCACTATTTTTATTAAAATATTTTAATAATAATTTCATTTTCATAATTTTAAAATAACTATTCTAATCCTCTTGATGTTTATGCTTTCGAAAGTCAAAACTAAACCGGATGATGAAGATCAAGGATGATGATGTTGGATACATACATAATACTAGGTGTCATAAATCAGCTGTAAACCTGTAAACAATCATACACAACACAACACAGTTTACATGAATTGTACATGTGGTTTTGTATCAAATCAAACAAAACAATCTACTATAATTATTTTCATTTCGCCGATTACTTTGTAATACTATGGCGAAATGGATAGCTGATAGCTGAATAACACACCTTGTTGTTGGTATCATTCCATCATGTTAGTAAATGACAACTAACAAATGAGTGAAGTGAATTAATGAATACATAATTGTTGATGTTGATTACTTGTTCAAGTTTCAAATTTAAAAAATATTTTATTATAAATCAGAATCGTCGCTTTATTTGAAAAAAATAAAAAAAAATCAAATAAAAATGAGCCAGAATAGATATAGTAATGAAGTTAATAGAAAACAACGTTTGAAGCAATTATTAGAAGAAGGCGAGGAAATGAAATCTACAACGACAGATGATATGGAACGAATTGATAAAATTAATAAAATTCTTAAGGAATCTGAGGCGATTATAAATGAAGGTGATATCAGAGAACGTGCCAAAAATACATTAGAGGTTGTTATGGATGCACAAATAATGAAAATGAGCCATGAATTACTTGGTGAAATAATACAAAATGTAACAAATCTAGAATTCTCAGATGATGAATATTGTAATGCAATACGTAAAATTGTATTTAAAGAGGATGAAGATTGGGATGAATTAGCTAAAATTGCAATTGAAATTTCATATACAACAAAATTCTCAAATTGCATTTTAGGTACAATCGATGATAAAATTATAAATGATAATAATACACAGGATGAAATGCAAATGAAAAAACGTAGATCACGTACAAAAATTGGTAAAGAAAGTCAACCAGAAAATGTTAAAGAATTAGAAAAGCAAGATGAAGGTGCAAAGAAAGTTAATCAATTTTTTAAACAAATACGAAAAATATATAATCGTACAAATAAACCGATACCATATTATAAATTAATTATTGATCCAACAGATTTTATGAATACAATTGATAATGCATTTCAAGTTGCATTTTTGGTTAGAGATAATAAATTGTTAGTTAAATACGACAGTGATGATGATGATGATCGTTTACCAGTTATAATACCAATTGCGAAAAATGATCAACAAAACAATGAAAATTCAATACAAAATTCTGAGGATACATTACAAGCAGTGTCATCATTTAATTTAAATTTTATTAATCGTATGATTCACAAATATAAAATTACAGAAAAGTTAATTGTATTAGAATAATAATCAAATACATCCACCGTACAATAACACTTTTATCGCACATTCAAATTTTTTGAGGATACATAAAAGTGAAAGAAATATTACGTTTTAATTTTTATTATTTTATTACAATTATTTTTTGTTTTTCTGTAAAGCCTAAAAGACTAAAATTTATTACATAACAAATTATGTTAATAATTTCTATTTTTCCTATTTTTTATAATAAAATGTTTAAAGAAAAAAAGTTCTTCTAGTTTTGACTTTTGTTTGAAGTCAACACTGCTCACAATAATTCTTCGCTTGTCTTCAATAACAAGTTCTATTTTTTTCTACTCGAATAATACAGGTATATACTAATTAGCTAATTATTGTATAAAAAATTTACTAAAATTGATTTTTAATTTTTATTATAAGAATTTTTATAGCTCATTACCAAATGGAGCACTTTTCCACCGGATTCATTGGTGTACCAGCTTCACATTTAAACTCTTTTGCAAATTCTTCTGAATTTACAATCATTCCAATATTACGCCATTTACCTTCTGTATGATCATCATCTTTAATTCTCCTTGATGCTTTGAAGTCTTGCCATTCACATCCTGTTTGACCAAGACTAACAAAAAATAGTTGCCAATTAGTCAGATTAAGTCCTGGTAAGATCTCAGATTGCATATCAATCGATTGTTCATTTGTTCTCAACCAATTTTTGTACGCATAGTAACCGATTTTCAATCCAATGTAATCAGCAACATTTTCGTCTAAAGTTTTTTCTCCATTTATTGTTTCACTTAATCCTTCAATCTTGTACTTATTATACTGATCAACAAAACAACTAACTTTCTCATCGAAAATTTCACGTGTCTCATTTTTCCACCAATTAATTTTCTTTCCATTTGCATGATAATTAACACCCGATGGATCAAAGGTATGACCGATTTCATGACCCAATATTGAGGCTCCCATTGAACCAAAATTGTATGACTTTGGCAATTCTGGATAATACATTGGTTTATGTAGTATTCCAGCTGGTAAAATTACTTTATTTTTCCTTTGATAATTGTATGCATTTACCACCATCGTATAAAATTTAGTTTTATCATGTCGAGCATAAAAATTAAATTTTTTGGCGATCAATACATTTTCATAAAAAGAATCTGAAGTGAAATTTAAATCCTTGTATTTTTCGTCTAATTGTTGTTTATCAAGAGTAAAATCAAAATCATCCACGTGTACATGCAGATATTTAAGTTTTTTCAATGCGTTTTGTCTTGTTTCCTTATCCAACCAATTAGCGGTTTTAATTCGTGATTTCAACGCACTCTTCATATAAAAAAACATAACTAAAACATCACTTTCAGCACTTTCCTTGTGGTACTGACTTCGAATGTAAAGAGACGTGAGAACTGGTTCCATATATTGACGCACAACACCAACGCAATAATCTTTTTTATCCCTTCTAGAACTGTATTCATCATGTAATTTATACAATAATTGCAACATTAAAGCATTTGCTAGCATTTTTCTATGCTCTTCCGAAATTATGAATAGGTCGAAAACTAGTGAAAAATCAAACGCATGTCGAATATTAACTGTTGAAGATGAGTCAAATGAACTGTCAAGGACAAGTGAATAATACTTTTGTAAATCAAATTTTGGAAAAAATTCGTTTATTGAACCAAGTGTGTAATTGGCATCTTTTATTTTCATACTACACTGAATTTTTATAATATAGTTAAAATCTTCGAAAATCTTTTCTGCAGTCGTTTCATCAATGTCATATGATGTTAGTAGAAATATCGCTAATTTTTTATTTATTTTGTATAATAACATTGTGCTTATATTTGTTTCATCAGGACATGAAGGTAATTCAAAATATAAAATATTACGATAAATTCTTACATCATATTCTTCATCTTCGGTTATTTCATAAAACAGAGTATCAAATCCATACATTTTTGATTCAAGAACAACTTGAAATAAATCAAAATCTTCAGAATTCCAATCAGAGTTGTTGGCCGGAAAACCTCCAAGAGAATTAATTACGTCAAGATAAGCGTCTACTGGCTTATATTCAAAAATGTCTTCTTCCATACATTGTTGGAATAATTTTCTTGCTTTTGCATCTGCTCCATCTGAATTTTCAGTTTCATTTTCAGGATTTGTACCTAATATTTGTGCCAATTCCTTTTTTATACTATAATCGATGGTCCTGAAGGTATTAGACCGAGAATCTTTTTTTTTATTAATTTTAAAATAATTTCCACATACGTATTGATTAAAATCTTCGCAAGGATCAACCGTCGTATCCATGTATGATGCAATCTTCTTGGCATAATTTTCACGTTCGATTGAAATTTGTAAGTTATTGCTTTTTATTTGACCATCTAGTATACATTGTGTATAACAAGATTTTAAAATACTATAAAATATTAACAACTTCCACAATCCTAACTTGATCATTTTATTCGATTTTAACTTGACAAAACCACGGAAGTAACTGAATTTTACGTTTTAAAACAGTATCTCTTCTACATTGTTCTTATTCAAATTGATAATTTTTCATGCGCCTTGTAATTCATTATCTATTGAATTCCGTAATTACATCATCTAAACGTATTTTTGTGTTTTTTTTTTTGTCTAATTAACTTGTTCTTATCAAATTTTGTGCAAAAATAAGACCCAAAACTAACTAAATTAAAAGTAAGTTTGTAAAATACAACTGATAATATAAAAATTTGGGAAAATTGTCGATCTATATATTCTTTTTTTAAATTGTAATTTGGAGTATTTTTTTTTTGCAACATTACTGATAAGAAATAATTTTTATGATTACAAAATTTTAAGTCGCTAGTTGAGATGTTTTTAAAAACTGTTATATTTCAGGCCAAGACCATTTACAGTTAAGATAGCAAATATCGCAATAAAGAAGATTTCACTTTTTTTCCTGATTCAATCCTCAATTCAATCAACCAAAAGAATTGATTCTTTTTGAGAAGTACAAGGACTAATTTTGTATCAAAGATATACATATAAATTTGATTAATCATAAATCTAGCTTTGTTTGTAGACAATAAGTAAAATTGAAGGTTTTTGTGTTTTTGGAATTTTTGATTTATTTAAAGTAGTTTATGGTCTGTGGACAATTTCAGGATACGCATGGTGTCTCGTAATCACACAGCCAATAAACTAATTCCTTCCTTTCTTCTGATATATAGTGGACTGAAAGTATGATAAATGACTCTCTATTTAATCTTTTAGCATTTGAATGAAGAAAGTGGTTCAAAAGATTTGAAGTTTTTTTTTCTTTATTTAAAATTCAAGACGTTTACAATTTCGCAACACCACATTAAAAAAAAAAAACCTTAATTCAAAAATTAATACAAATCTTAACTGTATAATATAACAAAATTGCATTTAAAAAAAAAAATTGTTTCGTGATTTTGATAAATAAAAATATTTTTTACATTCTTCGCTTTAAAGTTAAAAATTAATTCTATTTTTATACATACATATTATTACAAAAATACAAATTGTGTGAAATAAAATACAATATGCTTAGTTACTTGTACATTGATATAAATTTAATTTTAAATGTACAAGTAATAAAGTTTAATAAATTTGATTTTAATTTATTTAAATTTTAAATAAAACAAAAATAATGCAATAAATTCAAAAAACGAAAGTCATCCATTACTTATTCTACATTTTGCCAGCTAATTTAAAATATTCTATATCATATGAGATGTCATACATCGATTTATATCCATATATTTAGTATTACGAAAATTACTTTTAAATGAAGCACATGACGATGATGAATTTAACTCATTTCTAGTATTAATAAAATTATTACTAGGCATTGGAGTGACATTGGTGGTCATAGAGTTTTTTACATGTTGAAATGGATTATTATTATTCATCATCAAAGATGATGTTGATGATGTTGTATTCGAGAACATTTTTGTGTAATCATTAACGTTGTCATGTTCCGTCATCATATTATTCGTATTATTATTATTATTATTATTATAGATTGTAGTATTAAACATTGACGAAAAATGACCTAAAGTGAACCAAAAAAAAAAAAAAAAGAATAATACAAATATGCATCAATATTGAAATATTTTATTGGAAATATAAAAGCCATAACTCAAAGTTCTAAATATAAATACTTCCAGTTATACGTTTTTAGAATGCCATAACACCGTTCTACTTAAAACCAAAATTTTGTTTCGGTCATGATTTTTTTTTGTACAAAAATTGTGGGGTGAACAACAAAGTTAAGATTTTTATTTATTAAAAAGAAAAAAAGCAATAAATTAAATTACGCAAAAATGAAGACCAACTAAATCTGAGTTAAACGCTAAATTTGATGCAGTTTTTCAAATTAAAACTCAAATTGATTTTTTTTTCTTTTTTTATTTTTAATTTTTATCCTTCACTGCATTTAATGCCAAGAAATAAAAAAAAAGATTAACGCATTAAACAAAAAATAAAAAAAAACAACGAATGCATAAAGAATTGTATAGTAAAATAGTAGGTACTTGACATAATTTTAGCGATTAGAAAAATTTAAGAAAAAAAGGTGAGGGAAAAGAATCTGAAATCTGAATAACGATATTAACGTATAAATTTTTTTTTTCTAAATTCAAGAGCATGAATAAAATTGAATTTTGTAGAAATACGTATACAATGTGTATACATACATATACATACAATATAGGCATGTTTATGTATTTATCTAAAAATAATACATAAAAGAAAAAATTAAATTAAATTTATAGCCAATTAGGTCAGTGACCAAAACAAATTTAGAAACAAAAAACGAAAAACTTTAATAAGCTAATAATCATTTTCTTTGAAAAAGAAAAAGCAGAAATAAAAAAGAACATTAATTCAGCTGTAATTTATTTATTTATTTATTTATTTTTTTTAAGTTAAAAAGCTCACCTTGATTCTCATAGAAATTTTGCTGTTGACTACAACTTCGAAAACGTTTTGCATTCTGATGATTATTCATCATATTGTCATCATTGTCCTGCGCTAAATAACGTTTTCTACGTTCAATGAAATAATTTTTGTAATTTTCCATTGGACTAGAATTCATATTCATTTGTACATGATTTGTATTAGGAAAATTTTGTGTTGTTGTTTGAATTGGCGTAGCTATTGATGATTCTATTGTTGTATCCATCATTTCTTTAGCATCTGATGAGATTCTTTGTTGCATATCTGATGATGATGATGATGATGATACAGTTGATAATGGTGCAAAACCATAATAACCATTTGATGATAAATGTGATACATTTCGATTATTATTATGATCATGATTAAAATCATTATTACTGCAATTGTTGCTAGTATTATTATTATTATTATTATTCATATTCATTGATATTGACTGATTTCTGTTACAATTCATATTTTCAAATTCATTACAACCTCTAACAACACTTGGATTAAATAAATCTATTAAATTTTGATTATTATTATAATAACCAGGAATATTTTTATTACTACTTGCTGTTGATAATAATTTTGTTGTATTATATATATTATTTGTTGTTAATTCACTATTACTTGTATTTGCCCAACATTCAAAATTTGTTAATACCATATTGTTTTATTATTATTTTTGTTTAATTTCAATTTAATGAATTTCAAAAATAATAAAATAAAAAAATTAAAATCCACTTTAATTCTATTAATATATGTTGACACGGCAAAAACAAAATAAAACAAAAAAAAAACTAACAAGCAATGGAAAATTTTCTGTTTTTTGTTTTAATTTTTCTATTGTGCTTTTATAAGAGAGATGTTAACTATTCTTAAGCTTTAAACAGACTATCTTTATATCAATTTATCAATGTCTAATAATTACTTTTGATTTCTATTTCTATAATAATGACTGAACGGATTCAGTGTACTGAGAACTAAGATTGAAAATGTGTTCTTTAGCTAGTATATGTGATTGTATTATATTGTGCTATTATAAATTGAATGTTGATTACTAAACCATTACTAAACTGTGTATTGCGTTATATACCTGTTGTGTAGCTGTATGTAGGTAGACTATATAATATGTAAACGTAAATTGTGCCAAAGCCAAACAACTCTTTTTAATTTTAATTTTGTTACACTGTCTCCACCTCTATAATGCGAGTTACTAAACTTTACAATACTATAGAATATGTGTACGTATGTATGTAGATGATTTATTGATATTGCTATATATATAAATGATGAGGCAATAATATACATATATTATATTGATGTATTTGTATGAGTTGAAATTTTCCGGCCTAAAACTCTTGAATTAAAATGAAAATAAAATTAATTTTTTTTTACAGGTGTTCTAATAACTTTGTATAAATTTACGTAAAAATGTGAAACTTTTGTGTAAATGTCAAATGTATACAATATTTTCTTTTTTTTTTTTAGATAATGTACAATTAAATAAAAATTAATTACTGAATTAATTAAACTTTAGTTAATAAATGCAAAAAATACTTGTTTCCTCACTATTTACTATTTAGTATTTAAACAACAATTAGAAATAACAACAAATTATGATACAAACAACGCAGTGTATTTAAAAAAAAAAAACAAAAAATACAATATAAGTACCGACAACAACAACAACTTGACAATTAACATTTTATTTCGCCGATGCCAATATTGCATTTGCAATGTGCTTACAAAATGTAATTATACAATGCAATAAACGGTTCAATCATCTTGATAACAGCATTGCCATCTTTTGGCTACGTAAAAAAACCAAAAGTTGTTAATAATAACGAAAATTCTGCTAGTTTAATTTAGTTGAATTTCCTATTTCAAAAAAATTGCTTTTGGAATTTCCTGATTCGTTGGTCAAATAAGGATTCAAAAAAAATTTTATAGATGATCAATGAAAACAAATCAAAAATAATTGAGATAAGTGGAAGAATTATTTATTTTTTTCTTATTTTCTTTTACAAAAATTGCTTCTTTCTTACTTAAATCATTCTAAAGCAAAATTACTTTATATATGTATGTATTAGCATGTATACAAGTAAGTATTTGTGTACAAGTTTAATTTAAAAAGACAAAATCTAAAATTATCAAAGACCTGCTTGATTTTGGATTTTTTAATTTGCTCTTTTCAATATAATTAAATAGAAATTTAATAATTATGTAATAATGACTAAATAAATTATTTTCTCCTTTTTTTTTTGGAGGTTTGTGTGATTTCATAGTGTCAGTTTAAATGCTGATTAAATGAAATTTGAAAACCAAATCATTAAGTAAAAAAAAAAATGTTCAGGTTTTATTATTGATATTCTGAATAATTTTTTTTAAATTAATCTTATTTATATAAATAAATTTTCTATTTCTTAAAAATTCTTTAATAAATTTTCTAGATTAAATTTGACTAAAATATCGATACGATATCTCATTAAAACAAAAAAAATTGGCTATACATACCCGGTAGTATTATTTAATTAAAATTAAAAAAAAAATTTAAACTAACACTATGAAACAAAAAAATGACTATTATTTCAAAAATGAATTACATATACAATTTTGCTATATAAAACCCAGGTATACAGTTCCTATAAAATTTCCATTCTTAAAATTGTGCAAATTATAAAATTTCATCTTTAGATTCTTTAAATATTGTTGTTTTAAAATATCACGCTTGTTTTGATAATGATAACTCTCTTCATTTTGTTTAAATATTTTGTAAATTTATAAGTCGTTTAACATTTAAAAATTTTCATTAGATTATTTATAATTGCTTTTTTTTTTTTTTAAAACTGAATACCCGGCCAGAAATCTGAAATTAATTTTAAATTACACTGTTCTATTCATTATAAAAAAAGAAACGTATAATAAAAATTCGATTTATATTCAAATATTGACTAAATAATGATTTTTTACTATGGTTATTGTAGTTTTTTCTATGCATAAAAATTCTTAATTACTTGTATCCTCTTCTGTACTAATATGTCCATTTAATAAAATGTTATTACTACCGTCTTCATCATTTGTATGATTTAAAATTTTTGAAGTATTACAATTTATTTTTCGAATGATTTTATGTGATGATAATCTTGGATTTAAACTTAAACTTTTTATTAAATATTGTTCATCATCATCTGAATCATCTGATAAATTTCTTGGTGATAAACGGCAACCTCGCTGTATATAACTATGTAATTTACCAACTGATGCTAATATTAAACCCATAAATGGTGGTGATGGTTTTAATGGTCTTGATAAATATTCTGGATGATATTGTGTACCAACATAATATGGATGACCTTTTAATTCAATTATTTCCATACGTTTTTTATCTAAATCATATCCAACAAATTTTAAACCTTTATCTTCAATATCTTGCTTATATTTGATATTAACTTCATAACGATGACGATGTCTTTCATCGATTTGCTTTTGATTGCCATATAATTGTTTAATAATACTAGATTCATCTGAGAATAGTGTTGTACGTTTACCTAAACGCATTGTACCACCCATTTGACCAGGATGATGTTCTGGCATGTCAATTACTAATGGATGTGGTGTATTTGGATCATTTTCTGTTGAATTTGCTTCTTTTAAATTTAGTACATTTCGAGCAAATTCGATAACAGCTGCCTGCAATCCTAAACAAATGCCAAGAAATGGTTTTTGTTTTTCACGGCACCAGTTACATGCCGCTATTTTTCCTTCCATGCCACGTGAACCAAATCCACCTGGTACAATGACTCCATCGGAATTACATAAAACTTGCCATGCTTCATGATAAACAGCCGGTGACTCGTCACGTGATTGTTGTTCTAAATGACAAGCCTCAATGTATTTTAAATTCAATTTGTAACCAACTGTTATAGCCGCATGTTGTAATGCTTTCGATACAGATGCATAAGAATCTTCTAATTTTGTATATTTACCTACCAATGCGATTGTTACTACCTTATGTAATGTATCTACACGTTTAGCTAAATCTTTCCATTTTTGTAAACATTTTTCTCTTTTACTCATTTCGATATTTAAATTTAAACGTTCACTTAAATATTCAATTAAACCATGTTGTTCCATTAATAATGGTACATGATAAATAGAACTTAAATCGTGTATACATATCACTTGTTCTGGTGCTACATGACAAAAATTACTAATTTTATCTTTAACTTCTTGTCCAATTGGTTTTTCTGAACGGCATACAATTAAATCTGGACTTAAACCTAAACCACGTAATTCACGTACAGAACTTTGTGTTGGTTTAGTTTTTGGTTCACCAGTTGATCTTGGCATTGGTATTAATGAAACATGTGCAACACAAAAATTTTCACGTTTAACGCGAAATTGAAATTGACGAAATGCTTCAACAAATGGCATACCTTCAATATCACCTATTGTTCCACCTAATTCGACAACGCATACTTGTGGACGATTTGAACCTTTAACTGGAGTTTGAGCAACACGTTCAACCCATTCTTGTATGGCATCTGTTATATGCGGTACAACTGAAAACCACAAAAGAGCAAAATAACATAATATGTAATTATTAACAAAAATAAAATTATTTTTACTTTTATTTACCTTGTACAGTTTTCCCTAAATATTCTCCTTGTCTTTCTTTTTCTATCACTAATTTATAAATTTTTCCAGTTGTTATATTATTATCTCTATGTAATGTTATATCAAGAAACCGTTCATAATTTCCTAAATCTAAGTCAACTTCACCACCATCGTCTAGTACATAAACTTCACCTAAAAAATAAAAAAAAAAATTTTTCGAACATAAAATTAATTTTTGTTTTGTTTTTTTTTTTTTTAATTTTTTATATGAATAATTTCGATTTCCTATAACTACGACCTAATAACCCTTAAGATCATGCGACAGATAAATAAAATAAAAATGAATGGTGATTGATAACAAAATATGTATTAATTACCAGTTATCAGTTAAATTTTTTCTAGTTGCGCATACTATAAAATGCGATTTAATATAAAAAGAGGTCAAAGCTCAGATTCAAACAATTTCATAGATAATTTTGTGTTAAAAAGAAAAGACAAAATTAAGTGGTCAAACTGTTTTACATCAACTATCTGCACTGTGCACAGAAAACATGATGTATTTATGCAGGTATTGATCGTTTGTCTTCTCTACTTCATTAAATTTACTATCGATTTTGTAAATGGTTTTTTTTAACTATTCAAAAGATATAATATGAGGAATATTAACGGACTATAGGAATATATGTACCCCATGTACTTAAAACTAAATGAATAAAATGTAAAAACATCACTAGTTTTTTTTTTAAATGTTCTTTTATTACTTTCAGGGTCAACACAAATTTCAATGTCAAGGACATACATATGTACATATGTAGGTACGTAACAGAATGCATAATATTAGAGCACGTATTTTTAAAGATGCATCTAATAGATCAACATCGTACAATCATTTGCCTGATTGATATATGTATATCCAATTGTTTTTGTTTATTTGCTTGTATCACAGTATTTTTATTTCTTATTTTTAAGCTAAAAATAAAATAAAGCACTTTAAGCAAATAGGAAAACAGTCGAAAAATAATTGAAAAAATGTTAGCACATGCGCTTAATTAACGTATCTCATAGATTTTTATTTTTTACCATACACATGTACATATGTATTTAAAAATTTAAAGATTGTGAAGACAGAATACAAAATGTGGAATTTATAAAAATGAATTGTTCAATCCCTTCTGTAAAACAAGATATTTGCTTGTAAAAAAAGCAAGAACTCAAAACAGGTTAATCTTGTACTGAATTAATTTTGTACAAAATCACAAATTCTTTTGACTATGAAATTCTCACATATGAGAGACATAAAAATCGAAAACAATCAGAAATTATTTTATAAATTTAAAAATAGAAAAAAAAAAAAAAAGAAAATGAAAATTTCTGCGTTGTTAATTATTTTTTTGAAATTTTACTTTTTCTTGTGTGGGATAAATAAAAATTAGAAAAAATTGATTTAATGTGTACACTAACCATGTTCATATGGTGAAAATGTTCCAGCATCAATATTTATATATGGATCAATTTTAATTGATGTTACATCGATACCGCATGATTTTAATAATGTACCAAATGAGCTAGCTATAACACCTTTACCAACACCACTTATAACACCACCAGTAACTAATATATATTTCATAGCTGCCGTTGCTCCTGCTGCTGCTGCTACAGTTGTTGTTGTCGTTGTTCCTGCTACCCCAGCGGATGCTGCTGCTACTACAGCTGTACTGGATGAAATTAAAGTACGAACTGAACTAGTTAACATTTTTTTTTTGTATCAAACTTTATTTTTGTTGTACTTTATTTTAATTGTGTGTTGTTATTTATATTTATTTTTCTTCTTTTTTTTTTAATTTTTATTTAGTTTCCAACCAGAAAAATAAAAATAAAATTGAAATTAAAACAAAACAAAGAATAAATAAAATTAAAAAAGAATGAAAATGTTTTTGTTTTTTATAAAGTAAGAAATTTTCTTTTTGTTTTTATCAAAATAGCAAAGAAAAAAATTTTCTTTTAACGGAAATAAAATTATAACTGAAAAAAATAATGTATATAATTACTTTAAAGCTGTTAATAAATATTATTTAAAATTTATAACCAAAACAATAATCACGTGGTTAAATTGGTCACCCCACCAACCACACAAACGAATATATTTTAATTGTAAATTTTATAACACAAAAATGAAAAATAAATACGAAAATTTTTGCCTTCAATATTTTAATTTTTATTTGAAAGTAAAATTATTTTAATTTACTTATTAAAATGTAAATAAAAAAATTTGCTAAATATACACGTTGTAACAATTTATTTATTGAATAAATTGAATAAAATATGATTCTTTTACTCAACAATATTCGTCAACATAATGAAATGTGTTTCCTTTCTAATCAAACACAAAACAAATTGATTTTTTCCTTTTTCATTTTCATAATTCGTGATTTATTATAAAATTAAAATTATAACATATTTTATTTTTATTTTTATTTTATTTCTTACTTATCACACAATTTAACTTTTACACTTTACGATTATTTATTTTCATAAAATAAATTATCGTAAATTGTGAGTTTTTTATATTTTCTAACTAAAAAACAGAATAATTAAAAGCTGTCAATTTTTAACATGTGGGAAACATATGTGAAGTCAACAAAATGCAAAAGATATGGTTACCAGCATCCATCTGATTATGATCTGATTTATCCGAATTTTCTTTGAATGTTAATAAATGACAAAAAAAAATCAATTTTAAACCGGGTTTAAAAATTTAAAAATCATGTGACAAAATTCGTTATCATTGTCATCAGTTCGATAAACTTGGACAAGTTCTTGGCTAATTTTGGCTTTTCAAATTTCATAAATAGTAGAACAAATAAAAATAAATAAATGATAACTGGTAATTCTAAATATGAATTATCTTTTGTTTATTGCAAATTATCTGTCAATTCAATCTGTTTTCATCTTCTCTTTTTTTTTTCATTTCGTGTTTTTCGTTTTATTTTTGCTTTTAAATAAATGAAATGAATAAGAAAATGAGGGAAGAAAGGGAAGACAGCAAAACAAATAGTAAGTATATGGGTATGCGTCAATGACCACATGGGTGGGCACATGGTTCATACAGCTCTTCTACTGTTGCATGTCATGCCATGTATTGTACAAATTTACAGTTCGTTTAATTGTGTTGTTGTTATTTATATGGATGAGGTAAGGTTATGTATGTCTTCGTCAAGTTTTCATTATAAAATTTTCAGGCGAATTAACAAGGTATGTATATTTAACGAATTAATTATTTCTGATCAGTTTATATATCCGGAATCCGGATGAGCAGAGGAAATGCTCTGTTAAAATCCGTTAAAAATATTTAAAATTCATTTTTTCTTTAGGAAGAGATTTATTTTTAAATATTTGTAAATAATTGATATTAAAGATGAAATTTTATTTGTAAAGGATAATTAAAACGAAAAAGAAAATTTATATTAAATGAGTTTTAATAATAAACGTTTTCAGGTGATGTCATAATAAGAGTAGTCTACTATCGAAGCTACTACAGGCGAAAGTGTGATCTCTACAATACGCACATACATATGTATTTCGAATAAGGTTAGGCCTAAAATAATTTCACCTTTAACTTAATTAATCATTAAATTTCATTTAAAATTCAAGATCATTTCCCTGAACACCGGTTTAAAGTCCTAAGAATCAATTTAAATCCACTATTGTAGATCTGTAAAGTACACTAGCAATATTAAGAGGTCTTAAGAATTTCTAATTAAAATGTTATTAAATTTTCAAACAAAAAGTACGACTTTTATATAATAACTACGACTGTTAATAAATTACATTTTTTAAACTTTTGAAACTTTTCGAAATGTGAAAAGTGAGGCGTGTATCAGGTACCACACCTCACTTTCCTTACCCTTGACTTTGAAAAAGTCTCATAAGACATTTTTTATCTTCCTCTTCTTCTTCTACAGCGCTACAGTCCTGAATAGAACCTTATCCTCATTGAGGATATTCTTCTGTCCAATTTTATCTAGAGATGTACTTTTCCGAATCCTAAAGATATTTTTTATATGTGTCTCAAAAGTGTAAAACACGTAAATGGTAGGAAATGATATAAAATTCCTTTTAATTATTTATTGTGATTTATGATAATAAACTTTTAAATTCATTTAAATAAATAATTGTATGAGAACATAAGAAAGAAAAGACCTAAATGTTTAAATATTTCATAATTCTATTTTCTTTTTTAAATTCTTTTTAAAAATTTTCCTAAAAAGTCAGTTAATTTTTGTTTTGATTCATAGATACTATTACATATCAGATCACAGTCAGGTATATACATTCATACATATGTACATATGTATGTAGCATATTCAAATTTAAAAGACCAATTATATTTTTTTGTTATATTTTTCTTCAAAAAAAAAAAAAAAAAAAAAAAAAAAAAAAAAAAAAAAAGAATTACATTTTTCTTGTTTTTTATTTATTTTATACTGTTGTTACCATAACACTGAATCATTGTAATCATGGTTATATGAGTACATTAACGATTGTATATGGCACGGTAAATATAGTCTTGTGAAACCATAGTGCTCTCTTTAAGAAAACAAAAAAAAAAAGCTAAGGCACTTCTGTTTTGCTGCTGTTATGATTTGGTAACTATAAAAATGTGAATGAAATATTTTTAAAAGTATTATACCAGAGTATATAAACCAATGTGTATATACGGCGATTGATCAAATAATCAACCCATTACATGTACATATTATTACCTAGTGTAATAAACAAACAGTAGCGTGAGAGATTAAATATACTTGTATATGAGACACCATGAAATGAAGACGATCATTATAATTTTTTCATTTTTGTGTACAATTAATTCATGTTCACATCATCACAAAAATAATAATTAAAAATTAATTATCAGTATTTTTAATTTAAAAAACAAAAAAAAAATAATTAATTAATTAATTTATAACATTTATAAAGAGTTTACGAAATTTACAAAAAAAAAATGAAGAATCAAAAACCAAAAATAAATAAAACACAAGTGATAAAGTGTATTTAAAAAAATTGTGTCCGTTACAATATTACATGTATGAAGACTTACATGAATTATATGTTGCATTATATTTGAGTAAATCGTGTATCTTATTACATTATACGTTAATTAAATATTTTGTAAACAGAATCAAATTTTGTTTTTGTTTGATAATAAACAAGTGAAATAATTGAATTTGTTAATATTACAAAAATAAAAATAATTAAAAATTTAATCCATATTTCCTTATGGTTGTTTGTGATTTGAAGTACATACATAATAGGTATAGTTAAGTAAGGGCTAATACACCCTTCTTTATAATTTGTTATAATGAATACATGATGTAGTGTGAGAGGTTTGTGATTTGTTTTTTGTTTATTTTTTGAAATACTATGGTTTCTACAACAATTTGTTTAAAAATAATTTTTTTTTTCTTACTGTTCAGCAATTTAAATTTTAATGTGGTTTAAAATTTCGTATTAAATTCAAATTTTCAAAAAGTTTTTTTTTTGTTTTTTTAAATTCCATCACTATTATATTTTAAAATTATGATTCAGCAAAATTTAAAAAATAATAATAAAAAATATAAATTAAAAAGTAACGTAGAATTTCATGTAATTTTTATTTCCGGTATTGAAGGGTATCGTATTTATATAAGTATAATAAATTCTATCATTTTGTTTGGTGTACGAATGTTTGTGCCATAAGTACTGCATCAACAAGGGCAACGACTATATGTACTTAATATCAACATATGTATTTTGATATCTAATTGAATTAAATACATTTCAAAGGACCTCACATTATTCCTTGATTTCTTTTAGTTGTATGAGTTCGTAAGTATACGTTCGCCTTTTTAGACCTACATATTTTGTATAATAGTAGGTCTTAATTCTAACAGTTTTCCCTATTTAGGTATATATTTATTTCCTGTTAAACACAGGAACTATAAATAACATTAATTAACGGTGAAAATTGTTCATTAGATCTTCTTTTTTTTATTCCAATTTCAAGAAAAAGAAATTAAATTTATTTTTTTCTTAAAAATTAAAAAAAAAAATAATATGTGTAGGTATTTAAATTTTATTTAACTTGTTTAATATTTAAATATTTATACACACTGTATAGAGTCAAAATATTCATTAACTTACTGAGTATAAGTATTCAAATTAAAAAAAATTATAAGAAATGAAAAAACAAAACAAAACAAAATTATTATTATCTTCATGGTCTATGTATGATGGAAAATTCATCCACTGTAACGGATCCATATGACTGAATGATTCATATATACCCTCGTATAAATTGTACCTGCATATCTGTTTATGACTATATGTATTTAATTTTGTATATGAGGTGGATAATATATATTTTACCCTATACAATATTTTATATATAACATGTGTTTATGACTTTAAAGTCACTAAGGAATAATTCATGCCCCTTATTAAATTTTTTTAAAGACACACTCTTTAAAAAAAAAAAAAAAATAGAACTAAATATCTATACAGAAAATGAAAACAAAAAAAAAAAATAAAAATTACAAAAATAAAAAGAAAATTTATAATTTATAAATATTTATATATGCATGCATGCACATTGTAGATAATAATAGGTATAGTGCAAGCCAAAAATGATGAGATTTCATGTTATACTAAGGGTAGTACGTGAAAAGCATTTCTTATGAATTTTAAGATCTCTAGAAATTATTATTAGGCAGTCAATCAAGTGGGCTCCAAAATTTTATTATAGTTGGCCATCATAATTATGAACAAAATTACAGCCACCTTTAATAACGTTTTGCTATTAAAATAATTTTTGTATTCAAGCAACATACATAACTACGATCTAACATTACTATGTTTATTTCAAAGTTTTGAAATGTAGATACTTCTTACAATCACTTTCGTTCGGTACTGGTATTTTTCTTCTATAAGTTCAGATGCGAATCTGCTTGTTTGATTTTATTTTAGATCTAAGCAATTTATTGATCAAAATTAAAGCTGGTATTAGAAAACTTTAAGAAATTTAACAAAAGCTATACATACATACATATGTATGTATACAGGTGCGTATAATGATAATGAAGATATGGCATATTTATATGGTAAACAAAATCAAGAAAAGAGGGTCATACATCAAGTACACAATGCGTGTAAATGTACTTTTGTTTTTGAAATATGCGAAAATCTATTTACAATAAAATAAAGGAAAATCTGTATCAAACACAATCGAAAATTTTCACCTTGAATTCATTTTCTATATATTTTACATGTAATATCTGACGGATGATGATAATTGACTGATATAATGTATCTGCTGGTATCTATACTCATTATCTACTTTTCTTTTTGAATAAAACATGATGTACACATTTATATGTATGAAACATTATACATACATATTATAGTGTGTAATTCAGTTCAATATAATTCAAGGTTTGATATGCTACCATACTCATTATGCTGTTTGATAAGAAATTATTAAGAAATTTAATATTGTCTGGGGTTATTAGAACGTACACCTCTGTATATAGTGTCGTAAAAATAATGAAATGCATGTTTATATGTAAAGGGCCGTTATATAACCGCTATTTAAAAAAAAAAAAAAAAAAAAAAGAAAAACAAAATTCATTTAAACCATAGTTGACAAAAATGAAAATTCATAATAGGTACATTAGAATACATAAATTAAGTGATATTCTTCTTCTAATAAGTAGTATTTTAATTTTACATAACATTTCTGTGTTAAGCCTGTAAAAGATATATTAAGATCGTAAACTAAATTTGTATTCATATAAAAAAAAAGAAAAAATAAAATCAGAAAAGAAATGATATACACAATTAAATTGCTTTTACCTTTTATTCTGTTATTTTTGTATTCTTTCACAAAAATAATATACGGCGGCCGGTTTTTATGTTACAATTGCATAACAAAAAAAAATAAAAATAAAAACAAATAAAATTAAAGAGTTGCTAAGAACGATATTAATAACAAACAAATTTCATCATCATTACAGTATAATATTTATTTGTTATATTATTTAAAAAACAAGACAAAAACAAAAAAAAAAAAAAAATACAATTTGCTAAATATGTAATTTAAACTGTAATGTATGTGTACAATACCTGTTATGTGAGGTTACCTGAGCTATGCGTGTTTTATTATTAACAAAAAATAAAAATCCAACAATATTTGTAGTTTACTTTTTTTCTTTTTAAAGTTTATATGTACCATAAAGCCTTAACTGTAATACGCATTCGTATAAAGCATGCATTCTTGTTTCAATTAAATCCTTTCATTACCTTTTGTTATACATTTCATTGTTTTTTTCAAATGCTAGAAGTTTTCCTTAATACTTCCTCTGTGGTACTATAATCCTGTGACACTTAATACGTTATCCATCTTAAAAGGTATGAGAGACTGTAGCAATTAGAAGCTACAAAAAAAATTTTGTGGTCCATCATAGATAATTTCGCGTAATCTCTCAAAGTGAACGTTCATACCGTATTAGTAATTGAGATCTACAACTAAGGAATTCAAAGTTTGACCAAAATAAATAATAAAAAATGCGCATTTAAGGCGAGATTTTATGACAGTAGATACCCTTAATTTGAACTAAAACAAAAAATAATAAGAATAACAAATAAATTATATCAACAGTAATAAATGAAAATTGCTGATCCATCGATTGTTTTAATATGGTTTTAATTAAATTACTGAGCTGACATCTTTTTAAGTTTATTATTATGATTATGATTTTTTGTTGTTGTTGTTAAATTTAAAGTACATAATTACAAATTGGTATAAATATCTATTATTACGTGTGTATGTAAGTATACGTGTGTACGTTTGTACATGTACATGTTTTATCGTACATATAATATAGAGTTATTCAACTGAAACGCACATTATGTATAGTCAGATTCAGATATCTATAACACATGTAACGTAATGTACGTATATTTGTATGAATTAAAAAATGTAACTTAATAATATTTAATTTGATATTTGTTTTATAATTAAAACATTTTGTGGGGTTATTAACATTTTAATTTTACTAAAAATTAAAATTAAAAAAAAAAAAAATCTTGAATGTATACATGAAATTTTGTTTGTATGACAAAATTCGAAGATACATCATAGACTTATGAGATCATATACACACATGCAAAAAGAAAAAAAAAGTTTTACAAAAATAAACATTTTTAAATATATCTAACTGAAAATTGAATTAGTATTAATTTATAAAGAAACAATGTTTAATAAAATAATTAAAATTCAAATAAATTTAATTAATTGGATTTTATAGTAAAATGTATAAGTGTAATAAAAATTTAAAAAAAGTTCGTTACAAATTATTTGAAAAATTTTATTACTTTAATTATTTATGCTATATTTTAATTATTATTATATGTGTATTAATAAAAAATGTTAAATGTAATCGTCCACCAAGATTTTTAATTGATGGTCAATCATCAGAAATTGTTTTAAGATTTAAGGAAAGTCCAGAAACACCAATTGGTAAAAATTACAAAAAAAATATTTATTTTAATTTAATAATAAATAAAGATGTTTTCTGTATACATATAATATAATTTTATTCATTTTAAATTATTGCACAGGAACATTAATTTATCATTTAAAAGGATTTGATCCAGATAATGATCCTCTTACATTTTCCATTAAACCATCGGCTGATAGTGATGTTATAAAAATTGTAACTGTAAATGAAACTCATGCTGATATTTATTTAGCTAAAGAATTAGATCGTGAGGTATATATTTAAGTTCATTTTAGACATACATGTATTTGCATACGTAGATTTGTACAAAAAAAATTTTTTTATTTAATATAAAATTCCTTAACATTTTTTTTATTTTTATGTAGACTAAAGATGAATATTCAATTATCCTTACATTAACTGATAATCAATTTGTTGATAATGGTGGAAATTATATAACACAAAGTTTATTATTATTAGTTGAAGATATAAATGATAATATACCAACATTTAAACCATATCAATCAGCTGTTGAAGTACCTGAAGATAGTCATCCTGGTATTATAACAACATTAGAAGCAACTGATCGTGATGAAGGAGCATATGGTCAAGTTGTTTATTATTTACAAGAATTAGATGGTGATACTGATGTTTTTTCAATAATCACATATCAAGGTAAAGGAATATTAAAATTGGTTAAAAATTTAGATTACGAAAAGAAAAATTTGTACCAATTACGGGTGTTAGCAATTGATCGTGCAAGTCAGGTATATACATACATATGTACACATAAAGTACAATAAAGTAAAGTAAGAAAAATTTTAAAAAATTTCAGCATCCTAATACGGGAACAGCAGCACTTTTAGTTAAAGTTAAAGATGTTGAAGATCAACCACCAGAATTTGTACAAATTCCACCTGTAACTAGGATACCAGAAGATTTTGTACCGGAAACACAAATTTTACGTATAAAGGCAATTGATGGTGATCGTGGAATTAATAATGATATTAAATATGCAATTGATAAAACAAATAATGATTTATTTGAAATTGATGAAGATTTTGGTATTGTATATGCGACAAAAGAATTAGATCGTGAAGATACAAGAAATCAAATTGATGGTGCTTATATTTTGAATATTTTTGCTATAGAAGTGACAACAAAACAAATTGTAACGTATATCTATGAACTATATTATGAGATTCTATTAAAATCTTTTATTGTAGCTTACATTTATGAGTTTAAAATTGTTTGTTTGTTGTTTTTCTTGGTCTGTTTAGCCACCACCTTATGCTAGAACAGAAATTACAATTATTGTAACCGATGTAAATGATGAGACACCAATATTTAAAGAAATTCGTTATCGTTGTGAAGTTAATGAAAATGCACAAATCAATACAGCATTAACATTTATTGGTATTGATGTTAAAAATGAAGTATACGATCATGATGTAGGAAATAATGGAACATTTACTTTGTATATTGATCCACCAAATGAAACATTCGAAATCTCACCTAGTTTAGCTGTTAATGAAGCCACATTTTTAATACGTGTAAAAGATCCACGTTTACTTGATTATGAGAAAATCAAAGAAATGAATTTTACATTAATTGCTAAAGAAATTGAGGAACCTAGAAAATGGAGGTATCTCTTAAGATTTTTTTTTTTTTGAGGGTTCTTTCATTTAAAATTTTAACAATTTAAATTTATTTTTATATAGTACAGCATTTGTGCAAATATCTATTCGTGATCAAAATGATAATTTCCCAGAATTTATGACAAACATTTATGAAGTTAACATATTTGAAAATTGTGATATTGGAACAACAATAACTAGAGTTGAAGCATTCGATGATGATTCTGGTGATTATGGTACAATGGGAATTCGTTACACGAATTTAAGAGGAAGTATAGCTAATTTGTAAGTTAAATTAAGTCCTTTAAAAAAAAAATGTTCCAAAAATTCCAAAATTCAAACATTTTATTTTATTTTTTTAATTTTTGTTAAAGACTTGCCCTTGATTCAATTACGGGAATTATTACGGTCATTAAAAATGATGAAAATGCATTTGATCGTGAAATTGTATCACGTCATTATTTAACTGTAGAAGCACATGATTTTTTAGGAAAAGGAAATCGTAATACAGCTCAATTAATTATTAATATTGATGATGTAAATGATAATCCTCCAATATTCTTACAAAATCGTTATGAAGCAAAACTTTTAGAAAATAAAATTAGCTTTGAAACTCCATTAATTCTTGAAGCACGAGATATGGATTTGAATAATACACGTAATAGTGAAATAATGTATGAAATTGTTGATGGAATTTTACGTGATAATTTTACAATTGATCCAAAAAATGGAATTTTAATGCCAATAACTTATATCGATTTTGAAAAATTATCAGATGGTCATTCAAATATTCGTACCATTCATCTTACAATTTTGGCTAGAGATTATGGAATACCTAGTTTATTTTCTAAAGTTCCAGTTATCATTTATATTCAAGATGTTAATGATAATGCACCAAAATTTGAAAAAAAATTCTATAGTGCTTCAATATCAGAAGATTTACCAGGAAATTCAGAAATTTTACAAGTAAACATTTACATATATAGAATATTATTAAATTCATGTTATTGATTTTATTTAAAATTTAAACTTATATATAGGTAAAAGCTATCGATTTAGATGGATCATATCCAAATAATCATGTAGTGTATAGAATTCAAAATGGTGCTAGTGATAAATTTACAATTGATGCTGAAACTGGTACAATTCTTGTTGCTCAGGGTGCTTCATTAGATCCTGATTTAGTTGTACCAAAAAGAAATTCATATACATTGACTGTGATAGCAATTGATGGTGGCCTAGGTGAAACTCAATTAACTGCAACAGTACAAGTAAATATAACAATCAAGGATGTAAATAATAAAACTCCATTCATAAAAGAAATTGAAACATTACGAATATCAGAAAATATTCGTGTAGGAACTATAATTCATCAAATAATTGCAATCGATTTAGATGAACAACCAGTTTTAAGATATCATTTAGATATAAAAAATTCTGAAGGACGAAATGAGGAAGGACAAATTGTTAAACAAACAGAATATGATTATATCAAAGCATTTGAATTGAATCCTTTAAATGGTATACTTAAAGTTATTCATCCTTTAGATAGGGAAAAAGTTGAACAAATTCGTCTTGGTGTAACTGTACAGGATGTTGGATCTGTTAAAGGAACACAAATAGCAATCTGTATACATTGGCTAAAAACAGAAAAATAAGAGATGAAAATTTTTAAAATGTATTTTTTTTTTTTTTTCATTGCAGCTCATTTAAATATAATCATAGAAGATGTTAATGATAATAATCCAAAATTTAAAATGCCATACTATAAAAAATCTATAACAGAAAATAGTATGAATGGTGTACAAATTTTAAATGTGATTGCCATTGATTTAGATAAAAATAAAACGATCACTTATTCATTAGAAGGTAAAATTACTTTAAAAATGAAAATTATACTTTAACATTACTTCAATTACTGATTGTTCTCATTTTAAATTGGAAATTTTTTTTTTTTTTTATCTAGGAAATTCGAAAATTCGTGAACTTCTTTACCTTCATTCAGATACTGGTGAAATTTCTGTAGCTAATAAAATTGATTATGAAACATATCAATGGTTAAATTTCTCAGTTAAAGCTACAGATTCTGGATATCCATCAAGATCATCATTAGTTGATGTTTATATTAATGTTTTAGATGAAAATGATAATAATCCATATTTTTTAACAAATACAAAAAATTTTTCTATTAGTGAAAATTCATCAATTGGAACATCTGTAGCTGTAATACAAGCAAACGATTTAGATTCTGGTGATTATGGAAAAATTACATTTCTTTTAGATCGAATTAGTTCAAATGGAAAATTTTCAATTAATGCTGATACTGGAGTATTAAGCATTTCAGAAAATTTAGATAGAGAAATTAAAGATTTGTATTTATTAATAATTGAAGCTTGGGATAATTATCAATTTGGGTATTCAGCTGGAGAATCTCGGAATGCATTTAAACAAATTTTGTAAGTTTCAAAATGATCGTATTAGGTACATAAATAAAATATTAAATTTTTTATTTTAATTTTTTCAAAGTGTACATGTATTAGATGAGAATGATTCACCACCAGAAATTAATTTTTCATCATATGTTCAAATTACTGAATATCATGATGCTAAGGAGCCAATTATTACTATTAGAGGAAAAGATGCTGATGATCCAAATTTACCAAATGGAAAAATTGAATTTTCAATTTTAAAAGGGAATGAAGAAGGTAAAATTCAAGAAAAAACTCTTAAAAGAAATTTGTGAAAATATTTTCATGTAACGGTTATTTTAGGTCTATTCCGTATTACACAAAATGATTTTTGGACAGCACAAATTTGGATAACACAAACATTAAAAAATCATTATGGAAATTATTCATTAGAAATATCAGCTAAAGATTTAGGTCAACCAACAAATCATGTTAAAAAAGATTTAAATATTTATGTAGCTGATTTTAATGATCATCCACCAAGATTTATTTCACCACCGCATAATACTACTATTCGAATTCCAGAGGTAAAAATCACAAAAATTTTGTAAAAATTTTCATTTTCAATAATTTCAATTATATTTTAGAATACAACAATTGGAGCGATCATTGTTCAAGTTCAAGCTATTGATGATGATATTGGTATTAATGCTGATGTTAAATATCGATTAAAACATGATTCTTTAGGAAATTATAAAACTTTTCATATTGATGCAGAAACTGGAGAAATATCATTAACAAAGGAATTAGACAGAGAAAAACAAAAAATTTATGAAGTAAATTGTGATCTTTAAGAAACTCAGAATTTTTTATTTTCTAATATCATTTTGTTTTCTTTTTTCAAAAGATTAGAATTGAAGCATACGATCAAGGTATTCCAACATCATTAAGTTCTGATTTAGATTTAATGATATACGTTCAAAATGTTAATGAATATGAGCCACAATTTTTAGTTGAAGAGATAACAGTCAATTTTACAGAACATATGAAACCTGGATTAGAAAAAATCAAATTACCAGATACAATTGATCGTGATGAAGTTGATGAATTAGATGATCCACCAAGTAGCATTTGTTATTATATAATTCATGGAAATGAAAATGAAAATTTTTATTTACATCCTATTAATCATATTTTAGAAATTAAAAATGAATTAGATCGAGAAATAAAATCTAAATATATTTTATATGTTAAAGCAACAGAAAAATGTGAATTTGATTCATATTATGAAAATTTAACAATCATTGATAAAGATTATTATATGGCCAATGATGATAATAGTGATGTATATAATATTTATCCTATAAAAATGCAAATACAAAATCGACGAAATGAAAATCTAAGACAATTAAAGACTTTTGATAGATATAAACAGACGCGTACAATTCGTAGTACATTTGATCCTGAACATTTAATGGAAGATAATACAATAGTTCGTATACAAATTCGAGTTTTAGATATTAATGATAATTCACCAAAATTTTTATCGAAAATTTTTACTGGTGGTATAACAACAAATGCTGAATTCGGTGTTAAGTTTATGCAAATTCAGGTTTGATTGGCCCAATATAGTATTTTTTTTTTTTTAATGAAGAAATTTAAATTTAACTTTATTTTCATTTTACAGGCAATTGATCTGGATGAAGGTGAAAATGCAGAAATTAATTATTATCAAATTGGTGATATTAAACGAACACTTTCAGAAGGTTTAGAAAATATTGGAAAATATCCATTTTTAATTGAAGAAAAAACTGGTTATGTACAATTAAATTTTGATCCACAAAAAGGGATGAAGGGTTATTTTGATTTTATGGTAAGTTTTTTTTAAAGATCCTTGAGATTAGGAGTGTATTTGTATTTTTTTTTGTTTTTTTTATTTTTTTTTTATTTTAGGTTTTAGCTAAAGATAATAGTGATGATCATCAAGATTTTGCTCATGTTTTCATTTATTTATTACGTGAAGATCAAAAAGTTCGATTCGTATTTAGGCAGCAACCACAAATTTTACGTAATAAAATTGATTCATTTCGAAGGTAATTAAATGAAAGAATTATGTAGTCTTTAGAATTTTTAAAATTTTCATTTTATTTTATTTTTTCTTAAAAATCTTTAACAGTGTCTTAAGTAATATTACAAATGCAATAGTTAATATTGATGAATTTCGTATACATAAAAATAAAGATGATCAAATTGATAAAACAAAAACTGATTTATATTTACATTTTGTTGATCGTAATGATAATTCAATATTAGATGTACAAGATGTATTAAAATTAATTGATGAGCATATTGATCAATTAGATGAATTATTTAAAGAATTTAATGTACTTGATACTCAACCAGCTGAATCTGAATATTTACAATTAGAATCAAGTATAATTAAAAATTCAATGTATATATGGTTAATATTTTCAAATATATTTGTAACAATTTTATTAATTATAACGATAACATTATGTGCATCACAACGATCAAATTATAAACGACAATTAAGGGCAGCTAAAGTTAACATTTTTGGTATGTTCCAGAGGAGATTTATACATATATAATGTTTCCTTTTTTTTTTTGAAAAATACATTTTTATATTTTTCCTTTTTGCATATATATAGATCATCATTCACCCGATATTATTGAAAATGATTTATCTACAGTACCAAATACAAATAAGCATAGTGTTAAAGGTTCAAATCCTATATGGCTTCAAGCGTACGAGAGTGAATGGTTTAAAAATGATGATGAGATTAGGTAAAACAAAATTTTTAATTTAAAAAAAAAAAAAAAAAAAAAAAATGTATAAAATAAATTAATTCTGAATTATTTTTTGTTTATAGCCAAAATAATCGTCCTGATTCACTTGATGATAACAACACACCTAGCCTTAATAATGAAATAACATATACTAGAAAAAATTTTCTCGATGATTGTCGTTTTAATATTTATAATAAATTAGATAAATTAGAAAATGATAATAATAACGGTCAATTAATATTAGCTGCTAAAAAATTAGAGACTACAGAATTATAAGTTCAATTTAGTTTAAGAATTAAAATATTTAAAAATTTTGTACTGCAAAAATAAAATGCATTTCTTTTTTTTTTTTTAATTAATTTTGTTTTTTAATTTTTATTTATTTTTTGTTGTAGCTATTTTTGTTTATGGTAATTTTTTCAGTTTCTACTACTGAAAATATCGTATTAAAAATGTTCTTTCTTAGTAATTTTAATATTTATAAAAAAACGAATTAATTTCCTGTACGCATATTAATGAAATTCAAAAAAAAAAAAAAAAAAAAATTATTCGAAGGTCGAGACGAAAAAAGGCACACATTGAGAATGAATTAACAAATTTTCACGTAAACAACGTAAAACGATCGATTTATAATTTGTGTATATATCGAACATTTTTAATTTATTTATGGTTTGTTTTCATTTGTTTATTTTACTAATAAATAAGTTTTAATAAAAAAAAATTGCAAATAAAATTTAAGCTTTTTTTTCTTTGTAGATAAAAAAATGAAAAACTTATTTTATTACGTAGAATGTTCGTAACGTATTATGTAGAACTTACCTACAATTCTTAGTATTAATGTACTTAAAATTTTCTCTATAATTGATTTTTTATTCATTTTAAAAATACGTCAAAGAATTTTCTTTTTAGAAATAATTTGAAAAAATTATCAATGAAAATGCACGTGCTTTAAAAATTATAATAAAATGTATACATATATCTACTTAAGAGTAAATTGGACCTTGTGGAAAGATTTACTTTAAACAACAGTGACAACGTCACTATCAGGTAATGAAGTATTGAGTAGTGCATATAGGCCCATTAATATCGAAAGTTCATCAAATATTATTTCGTTACATAAGCATTATTTTATTTGGACTCGGGACTAATCATTTTACAAAGATAAACAGATCTCTTGTTTAAACTAGAATATGACTTAAATTCATTCAAGATTTGATAATGAATGGTTTCAATCAAAAATAACAAAATATTCTACCAAAAACTTAAATTCTATTATTTTTTAGCTTCAATACAAAAAAATAAGAATTGAGAAAGTAAAATAAAAATTAAAAAAAAAAAAAACGTATGAAGTTATTTACAAAAATAATTAACTTATATTTAAAAAAACAAAAATTATAATTCCAAATACATGCGCATACATATACAATTTTAGCCTTATCTAATATAGTATACAAAAATAATAAGTACTTTTAATTTTATTTACACAGTGTAATTAATTAATCAAATTACTTCATATATTTATTTACGTTAATTTTTTTTTTCTTTTTGCGCACATTTACCTTTAATAGAAATATGCGTTAATAATTTTTGCGAGTATACAATGATAAGCATATATTAACAGTATTCTTAAATTTAAATTTTAAATTACATTATGGCGCATTTAAAATTCGTTACTTTTTTTTTTACATAAAAATTTGTGCTTTTGAATTTTGTTTGTTTTTTATTTTTTATTTTGAAAATTATTTTTTAACTGTTTTATATGCTTATATTTATATTTATTTTTATTTTTTTTTGTTTATATTCTACATTTAAGTGATGGATTCATTTGATCATTTATTGAACAATGAAATTCTTTAGAGAATTCATCGAAATTTAATAAACTTTGATGTATTGTTGTACGATATTTATCTTCTTGATTACAATGTGCTTGTACATAATTAATAAAAAATGCTTTACGGCTAGTTAAATTATAATTATTAAAAATTTCATCACGTATTATGTCTTCATTATCCATTAACCATAATTTATAATCATTATATGTTTGTTTTAATGTTAATGTTAATACAATTGATTGTAATGAATTCATATTATTATTATTATTATTATTATTATCAATTTTCATATTTTTAAATAATTCATTTAATTGTAATTTAATACATAATTTATTTAATTCATATTTATTTGTATTCCAATCACGATTTATTGTATTTTGTATTATTACTTCCCACATTTTAAAATATTTATCAATAAATGAATAATATAATGGTTTATTATACATTGATGCTATTTCAAATATAAATACCATTAAATTAATACGATCAATACAATCATTATTATTTTTAATTAATTTACATTTTTTATATAAATTTAAATTAATTAAATTTTGATAATAATTTGTTATATTTATATTAATTAAATTAAATTCATTATTAATTTTATTAATTGAAAATATTTTATTTAAATTTTTTATATAATTAATATCATTTTTTATTAATAATTGAAAATCATTTAAATTTGTTGTTAAATTATAATGGCATTTTGATAATTCTAATGATTTTTGAAAATTTTTATAAATTTCTAAATATTGTTTATGATTATATTCAGTAAATAAAATTTTTGTATATAATGCTGGTAAAACAGGACCAAATTTATTAAATGTTTTTATTGAACAATTATCAATATTATTATTATTATTATTATTATTATTATCATTATCATTTATATCATTTTGTTCTAATTGTAATATATTTAATAAAATTTTCCATATTATATAATTAATTAATATCCTTTGATTATTATTTGATATAAATTCTAAATATGGTATTGTTTTTAAATAATTTTTTATTTCAATTAATTGTAAATTTGAAAATTTTTTATTATAATTAATTAATAATATATTATCCCAATTTAATTTTGGTAAATATTCTTTTAATGTATTTAAATTCATTTTTAAATTATATGATTCAATTGGACAATATATACAATTATTATTATTTTTTATATAATTTAAATAACGATCATTTGTATATTGATATATTTCATTTATAATAAATTCAATATCATTATTATTTAATTGAAATTCATTAATTAAAATATTTCTCATTTTAATTAATTCATTTTCATTTAATGGTAATAATAAAAAATCTTTACCATATGATATTTCTAATATATTATCATTATTTAAATTTAATTCTATTATTGTATTATAATCTAATAATTTTAAATTATTTGATAATTTAAACCATAATTCATTTTTTTGATTTAATTGTTCATCATTCATTATTGGCCATATTAAATTATGATCATAATATGATAAGAAATTATATAAATTATCTTTTATTGATTTTTTCATTTTACATGATATATAAAATTTTTTAGCTTTTTCAGCTGAATCAAATAATTTTGTATCATCAGCAAATGCAATTCGAATATATTCTTCATTAGCTATATTTGGATAAACACCAATACCATACATATCCTTTCTATAATTACCACATGCATATTCTGTAAAATTTACACATGGATTCATATTTTTATTCATTACTTTATCCATTATTTTAACATGTGCACGTACTAAATGATAATTTTCAGTATAATTATAATCATCATTTAATAAAAAATTATCATCACTTTCACTACTATAAACATGCTGTATTAACGGTATTAACAAAATTAATACAAAAATAATATGATATGATTTAATCATTTTGTTAATTTTCTTTTTTAATTTTTTTTATTTTTAATTTTTTATTTAATTTTATTTTTAATTTTTTATTTAATTTAATTTTTAATTTTTTATTTAATTTTATTTTTAATTTTTTATTTAATTTTTTTTTAATTTTTAATTTAATTTTGCTTTTTAATTTTTTATTTAATTTTTTTTAGTTTTTTATTTTATCGATTTTTTTACTTTATTTGTTAAATTTTTTTTTTCCATTATTATATTTCACTTTTAAATGTTTTAAAAATTTTCACAAAAATTTTATTGTCCACTTTTTTATAATTAAACGACTCACTAACGAATGATTTAATCAATTCTATATTTGTTCAATATATTCTTTTATTTATTTTTAATTTAGAATTAAAATAAAAATTTTTAATATCCCGTGTAGTGTTCTATAATTCTTTTGAATTTATTTTGTATTTGTGATGTTATAAAAAAATTCACAAAATAAATAAATTTGAAATGAACCAAATAATAAATGAAATTGTTATTGTACATATTTTGATTTAATCGAATATTAAAATAACATTAGGTTATCCCGTAAGTAATGGTATACAATTTTCTATATATGGATTTTCTGTATTTTATAACATATTCCATTAACCTTTTTAATAAATTTCTAATTTAATTTGTATTTTCTTTTCATTGAAAAAGTTGAAGGCTTCAAAAAAAAGTGGTATTCATTTTTAGAGAATGAGTATAAAATATCTCCCTAAACGAATTTCAAATCAGTTCGAATTGTTGATCAATCACACCAGAATAATTCAAATAGATTTATTAAACTTTGTGTAGAGACCGAAGTGAAAATTTAAAATAGCAAATGAGAAAAAAAAGATCTTAAATATTTAACGTGGTAAGAAAGTGTAAATGAAAAAAAATTCACAGAAAACCTATTCTTTGTAGGAACTTTTGGTCATCATTACTCCATGTTGTTTATGAGAGAACCTAATACTTAAAATGCATAAAAGCGAAATTGTAAATAAATATAACTTTTTTTTTTTCTTGAGCACATGAATATTCAAAAGAATTAATTTAAATTTTCAATAACAAAGACAATTCATAAGTTGATTTTATTGCTACGTTGTGACATCGACGTAATATCAGTGTAATGTGGTATAACGCAATGTTTATACCATGTGGTCATATAAGACGTAATATAATTCATTTTGGATAGTAATTTACATAAGTAAATAAAATTTCGATTACCAATTTGTATTGCATTCAAGAATTGCTGTTTTTGTAAAAGTCTAAAGAGAAAACTTTTAAAAAATAATTATAAAAAACACAATTTAAAAATATATAAAAATAAAAATTACAAAAGCAAAATTATTGTATACAATATATTTTCGTATAAAATGTTTTTTGATTTTATTGTTATAATAAAAATTTTAAATTACATATTTTGCTATTTTATAAAAAGTCTCTGTTTGATTACAGCAATGTGCATAAGAAATTTTTAATATTTTTTTTAATTATATTTTTATTTTTTTTTTTTTCTATAAAAAAAAACTTGTATACAAAGCGTAACGATATTAACATCATGAAGAAGAAAAAAAATGCGGGAATGTTATTATCATAATTATTTGTTTGACTTCTATTAGAATATATAAAAAAATTGCACTTGATTTTAAAACTAAATAAGTATATTTTATAAGCCTTCTATCTTTGTTGTTTATTCATTTTGCAATTCAAGTACTTGAACCATTTCACGATATCTTTTTAACATTGGTGTATAAATTTGGCTACTATCTTTACTTGGTTCACATACACGTTGTAAATGATTTGGAAGATGTTTTGTTACGAAATCATAATAAGTATCTGGAGTAGAATCACCTTCATTTAAATGATTTAAATATAAAGAGTATTTAGCACGATAAGCGGCACCTAATAATGCTGCTTCAGTTGTTTTCTGTAAAGAGCAGCAAACATTAAAATAAGTATAATTTGAAAGACATTTAAGAAAGGATATCTTTCTTACTTGAATATAAACTGGAGCATTAAATACATCAGCCATTACTTGTAATATTGATTTATTTGATGATGCACCACCAGTAGCCAAAATTTTTGTATCGTTACCAAAATGAAAACCCATATCTTCAGCTACAGCTCTATGATGTAACATTTGTCCCTCAATTAGAGCACGAACTTCCGTTTGAGGGGAACCAAATCTGGAATAATTGAAAAATAATTAATAAAAATCAAAATAAAAAGTATAAGAATTTTTTGCTTACTTCGAAACTCCTTTAACACTGTCCGGCTTACTTAATGAATTTGTTTTATTCCATCGAAGAGTTCCTTTTACGGCCGGAATAATTTCTTTAGACACAAAATGTAACGCGATATTTCCATAATTTCCACGTGGTGTTGAATCCAGTAATTCACTAAAATATTTCCAATTATCGTTAGCTTCTACACGCTTGAAAATATCACGAACAAGTGAGCCATTTCTGAAGCTAAAGGATTTCAGAATTTAATTTCATTTAATCTTAATCCGAGAGAAATTTGTATATTTACCATAACAATCCCATATATTCATTATCAGTTGGATGACATAAAACATGGCCCTCTTGTAATTTGGTTGGTTTTGACAAGCTCATCATAATTGTATCACTTGTCCCTAATGAAATGGCAAGCCAATCTTTGCCAATTGCCATTCCTGATAATGCAGACAAGTTATCACCTGTGAATGCAGCCACTTTACAATTATGACGAAAACCATATCGTTGAACAAAAAATGTTCCGATATTTCCTATTATCGAACATGTTTTCACTGGTTCACCTAAATGTTCTTCTAAATCTGGTGCACATGCATTTAAGCATGCCTTAGACCATTGTTTTTCATTTATATCAAATAAATTCATTCCAGATGCGTCTCCATAATCAATTGGTGCTACGTCTCCAATAAATATTGAACATAAAAAACTACTTATCAATGATATTCTTTTTGTATGTTCATAACAATCAAATTTTGTTTGGTAAATTTTACGTATTTGTGGTCCCGTAAATCTTGGATAACATTTAGAACCAGTTTTTATTACCATTTCATTACGGCCACCAATTGCTTCTTCCATTTCTATACATTGTTTATCTGTTGAACCATCCATCCATATTGGTGTACGATGTATTGTAAATGCAGTTTCATCAATTTGACTATGTAAAAATTTATCTGGATCTAAATTTTGTAAAATTTCTAAACCCTGACGTGACCAATAAACTGAACCATGTTGCTACACGCACAAAAGGGGAAAGAGAGAGTTGTTAATGCGAAATAACATAATTATATACATCATCAAAAACAAAATTTTATGAGACAAAATTTTGAAAGGATTTTTTGTAATGTAATTTTGCCTCTAGAAATTTTGTGCACTTCTGTTTAAATTACCTGAGCTGATCCTCCAATACAGGCTACAGTTCCTAATTTTGCTCCTCCGACAACTAGCCTATCAAGCACAATATCTAAGGCTTTTATCCACATAACAGGATTAACAAAAAATCTTTCAAAAGAAAAATTTACAAAAATCATGATTACAAATGTGGATTAAAAAAAATTTGTTTTTCTGTCGAATATCTAATCTTACTCATTTTTATTTGATCCTTTATTAACTCCACCTGATGTACGAAATTCTGGGAGATCTGTATCAAATTTAACTTCAGCATTGACTAATACTTCTAAATTTGAATCAATTTGAACAGCTTTCAACTGAAATTTAAAAAAAAAAAACGAAAAGTACTGTTATGAAACATAATGTGATTCAATTTTTGTTTTTCATTTATGAAATTTTACTTGAAAAACAAAGCTTTTATGTAACATTTTCTTTTAAATTAATATAAAAATTGTGAGCATACGTAGTACATGCAATGCATATGCTGTACACAAAAGATTTACATACACAAGCATCATTGCATAATTCAAGAAAGTAAATATTAGCAGTAATCGTATTTAATAATCTTTTTTTTTTAAGTCTCTAATTAATGTTATCATTATTCATTTTTTTTTTTACATTAATGACATTTTTGAAAAAAAAGTAGAAATTATCAAGAATTAATTGACCCTCGTTATCTTTATGATGAACTAAACTTGACTGAAATTCTAAAATTTTTCTTATCATACAATTGTTTACGTTATATAATGGGATATTAGAAATTAATTTAATCGTAACACATACAGTTTTTTTTTTTTACGGAACATATCGTATGTGATTTAATTTTATATTACTTGAATTTTACATGCGATATTACGTATTACGCAAACGTTTTTACATGAAAAAAAAAATCGAGTTTCAATTAGACTATTAAAAATTTTTCTTAACTAACTCAAAATTCAGCTTTTAATCCTTTTTTCCATTGTGTACATTTATAATTATT
Organism: Anthrax anthrax; assembly: GCA_963971155.1. Classification (NCBI taxonomy): domain Eukaryota; kingdom Metazoa; phylum Arthropoda; class Insecta; order Diptera; family Bombyliidae; genus Anthrax; species Anthrax anthrax. The sequence goes on from OZ020122.1 coordinate 21,386,637, forward strand.
ATATAATATAGGTAATTCTTGATTTAAAAATTCATTCTTTTTTTTTAAACATAAAATTTCATTCAAATTGAATAGGGACAAATTGTATCAATTTTATTCACTAGTATACGTAAGGATAGTGAAGTAATGAATTCAAAAAGAAATAGGTAGGTAACGTATTATCCACCAACATATAAAGTATCCATCTCGCTAAGATTTAGATAACTTATTTCAAAGTATGGATTACAGACATTGTAGACGTATTCCTTTGTGAAAAAGAGTATTGAGAAATGTATGGGATATGGGTATATCTTCAATGATATAGATAAAATTTGAATCCTTGATAGCTAGCATTCACAACATTCAAATTTACAAAAATATTATTCATTGATTTGATATTGTTAAATATTACAGATAAACTAAGAGTATGAAAATTTTGCCATATAGGTAATTATTATTTTTTCATGCTTTAAGTATTTTGAAGCAATTTCTAGATACAACAGAAAATAGAGCTTAAATACTTGACTCAAATTCAAATCTAAATATTGTAACTGTTCCAAACACAATTTTAAGTACCTATACTTATGTTCTAAAGTAGTACCTATGTAAACTATATTTGATAACTGGATGATAGAATATCTATATAAATCACCTTTTGTGTACTTAAATCAAATCCAAGGAATGTGTCGTCTTTATTGATCATTTTTATGCACTTTTCCTTTAATTAATTGAAAAAAAAAGTATCTTATTTATTAATTATTTCACAAGTACTAATAATTATTACGTTACTTGTTATCACTTTAAAATTTAAATATTATTTAATGTATGTAATATTGTACATACTTGTGCGAAATTGTAAATTAAACTAAAATTTCAATTGTACTACTAAACTAATTTCACTCAACTAAAATTTATATTTAAATTCATTACTTTACTTATACAGTAATTACATGAAAATATAATTTATCATCAACAAAACAAATTATTTACTTCAGTGATATCACTAAAAAATTAAACGAATTCATTACGAAATTTTAGATAATTTCGTAAGTCATTTAAAAAAATAAATAAATATATGAATAAATAAATTATAACTGCATCTGATCTATGATTATTCTATGATGATAAATAAATATTCCATCAATGCTTCATCCAAATGTTTATGATCCCCTATTACATTTGTTGTTATTTTGATTTTTTTATAAATGACAAATCAAACTGATAACTGATAAGCCGAATTTTGACATTAATAACTTTGTAAAGATGTGATTACACTAACAATTCTTAACATCAATGAAATGAAACGAATTTCAAAAATGAAACATGGAAAGCGGTTTAATAAAATTTTCAAAAAATACAAAAGAATGTGAGATTTTTTATAGAGCATTTCTTTTTCATATTGAAAATATGAATCCTTTAAATTTGATGTTGAGTGTTGATACTTGGTGTAGAAATTTAATTGTACATAACTACTTGCAATCGTGTCGTCGTGAAATTCATATAATATATGAGTCAGGCAAAAAACAATAAGCATACATCACACAACAATTAAAAAATAACAAAATTGTAGTAGAGTTCATACAGTTGAACGAACAGTTATTGGTTGTTGTGTATGATTTGTGTAACTGCGAAATAACATGACATTTTACTTTGAAATGAAATGAAATATAATTGAGATATGAAACGGAATATGAAAGTATTTTTTTGTTTTTTGTAATGTTCACATTTTTCATTTTTGTACTTCTTTTCGAATAAAAATTTCTTTTTCAACATTTTCAACATATGTGAAATGTGAGTTTGTTGAAAGTGTGTATGACCTGACAAGTCATGACATTTTCATGTGAAATAAACAAAATTTTTCGATGGAGAATTCATTTTTTAAATTCGATACAGCATTGCCGGTAAGTAAATAATTACAAAAATAAATAAATAAAAATTTAATTTAAATGTTTAATTTAATAAAATTCATATAAAATAATTGAAATAATACGAATATCAGGAGTTTTGTGTAGGACTTTTGTATAAGTGCTGTGCATCGTATACCATTTTACCACTGCCACTTTTATTATTATTTTATTTTATTTTTTTTTTTTTTTTTAGATAGAAGAAACGTCGTTCGTATATTTTTATTTTAATTTTATGTATAAAAATCGGTACCTCCCAATTTATTAATAAAATGCAAAATATATCTATTATGTTACTTTTTAATTTACAATTAATTATCATACATGCATACAGATTTAATTATAAATTTTTGTAGAGGAAAAAAAAAAATAAAAGAAATTCCCAATGAAAATTTTGACAAAAAGAAATTTTATATTGTAGTAGTAGTAGTTGCCTGAGTTAAAGGCAGAAAATGAAAGAAAGAAAGAAAACAAATTGGGTTAATGTATTAATATGTACCAAAGTATACATTATAAATTGATTTTATGATTGAATATAATTGCAAATTTTCTTTTCTTATTAAGATATTTCAATAATTTAAATTATCCAAATTTTGGATGGAATATTTTTATTATCAAATTGTATGACATTAAATTAAAATCAAACGAAAATGAAAAAATTACCAATCTTTTCTATTTTCCTTTTTCAATTATTTAGCCTGAAGATGATAATAGAAGAGGAGGAGGAAGGAATGGAAATAGATGTGAACGTACTGAAGAAGATCCAGAAGAAGAATATGATGCATTAAATGATGAAACATTTGGATCAGCTATAAATGGTGATTGGGAAAATATACATGAAAATTTAGTACGTTTAGATTGTATGAATGGCTCAACGGATAATAAATTGCATGAAAATAACAACGAACATGAGGATAATGATGATGATGATGATATTGTAGATGATGAAAACTCCGATCTAGGTAAGTAAATAAATAAATCATTAGTTTTCAGAAAAAATGAAATTATAAAATTTCACAGAAATCAATTTATCACGTGTTAAATTGGATGATGTTGACGTTGGTACTGACGACAATGAATGTCGTATACAATTGGATCCAAGTGTATGGGCAAATCCAATTAAAACTGATACAACAAATCAACATAATAGTAGCACTTCATCAATAAACAATCATCAGTTGTATAATAGTAAGCCAGAGAATTTTTTTCGTCAAACGTTTACAAATCCATTCGATCAGCTTACCCATCAAATACAACAACAACAACAGCAGCAATCACAACAGACAACAGTTCAACAACATCAGCAACAAGCACCTCAAGTTTCATGTTTTTTTGGTTTACCCACACCGGCACAACCACCAGCAATACCAACGAAAATTTGTACAGTAGAAGATATAGAGAGGAATATTCGTTTACAACAACAGCAACAGAAAGCACAATTGCAACAACATGAACAACAAAATCAACAACAGAAAAAACAGCAACAGACTCAACAACATCATCAACAACAACATCATCAACAACAACAGCAGCAGCAGCAGCATAAGCAGCTACGCCCGCCTACACCTAAAATAAAAACTTCAACTCCAATTCAATCTTCAGCGCCAGCACCACAATCACAATCACAACAACAAACAACATTAGGACAAATTCCTCCCCCACTTCTTAATGGGAACTTTTTTAATCGTCCCCCAATGCCGCCAGGTTTTAATCCGGCTAGACCTCCAAATTTTGGTAATATTGGAGGACAACATTCTTTGAATATTCATCATCCGTTAGGGCCCCCACCACCGCAACCACAACATCGAATGCCACCAGGTTTTCCACCAATGCCGCCTATGATGGGTGGTCATCAAATACCGCCACCACCACCACATCATCCAAATTTTCCCCGAAACTTAGCACATAATTTACCCATAGCACTCAATAATTTTGCGGTAAGTAAATAAAAACATAAAAGAAATAAAATTTTAAAAAATAAACCTGTAATATTTTCAGATGCATCCAAATTTCAATGCAATGAGACCTTTAATACCACCCATACCTCCACCAAGACTCAATTCACAGCCAACAATACCGAATCAACAGAATGCATCTAATGCAAACGCAAATCAGTTTAATCAACGTTTGATGCAAGAAATCCAACAAAATCATCCGATGTTAACGAATGTCAGAGGACCACCAAATCATAATGTATATGGACAAAATAATCATCATCAACAACAACAGCAGCAACAAAATGTTCATCAAAAACAGAGTGGTAATAGTGGTGGCAGCGGTAGTGGTAATAAAGTAAATATAAGATCAAACGGAAATGTGGTAAGCAATTAAAACAATATAGATTTTATAATTTAATTTATTCATAAATCATGTGTTTATTTTTGTTGTTTTATTATAGCCCGAAGAATATGATGAATACGCAAATTTAATGAGTACCAGAGACAAACATTGGTTAATAGGAATTCAATTATCGCAATTAAATACTGATACACCATATATAGATGATTATTATTATACGGTATATAAAGATCGTAAAGCAAAATTATATGGTGATAGTCAAAGTAAAGCACATAAAGATAACCAATTAAATCATCCGTTAACACAACCAAAAGGACATGCTAAATTGGTATTAATATCAATGGGTAATAAAAATGGTACAAATAATCATCATTTACATCGTAATGGACAAAATAATCGTGAACGTCGTAATTCTGGTAATACAACAATAAATACAAACACAACAAATAACAACAATAATAATAATACTAATAATAATAGTAACATAAATACAAATAAAAATGATTCAAATAATAAAGATCAAATTATGATGCAACAACAATCATCACGTACATTTACACCATTACAATTTGAAAATTCACTTGGTAAATTACAATATGGCAGCGTTACAGCGCCAAGAAAAATTATTGATATGGAAATAATGGGTAACGATGGTGGTACACAATTTAATACTACAATTGAATTATCAGCACAAAGAAAATCAAGACAAATTTTATTACATATTGAAACAATATACAGAATTGTTTTAAAATTAGAGGATTTAGAAAATCCAACAGCAATTGCAACATCATTAATTGTTAAGGTTTGTAAGAAATTTTTACTAACCTTAAAAGCTTATTTGGAAATTATGTTTTTTCTTTATTACTTTTTATTAAAAACGATTACTTCATTTTCTTTTTTCCTCTTTTCTTAGGAAAAAAGAGAAAAAGAAAAACAACAGCAATTGTATCAACAACAGCAGCAACAGAGCCTTGATCAATCTGTTATCGAATTAGTTGGTGGTGACGGCGGTAGTATTGGTGGTCGATGTAGTACAACGACTGATGTCAAAGAATCTGAAGATGATTCTACTACTAGTGATAATACACCGAATTCATCTTTAAGTGAAAAATATTGTTTTGAATTAGAATCGAAAGACAAATTAATACAAAAATTGATACCATTATTAGGTATGGATAAAATAATTGGAATGATGAATGTTCGTAAGGGAAAGGTAAATGAAAAAGCATGAAAAAATTGATGATCTTTTGTTATTTTTGAATTGAATAAAATTCTATGCATTCTTTTTATATTTTTTCTTTTTCTTATCTTGATAGACTTTAATTCGTCGTATGCTACCGCATATATCTGATAATCCAATACGTTGGAATGTATGGATTGGTATATTCTCATCGTTACAGACAATATTAAAAAAGGATAAGGACGATAATGACGGGCAATTATATGCATTTTATACAGAATTTTGTAAACAAATTGCTACAGCTAACTTTGATATAATTATAAAAATAGCAAATGCAATGCCATTAAGTGATAAAAAACTAAATAACTTATTTGCTAGCAAGGTAAATTATATTATTTTAATTTTGAATTAAATAATAATTAATATGATTTTATTTTGAATTATTTTACAGTTTTGTATATCATCATTGGTTGCATTATTATTACGTGCTGAAGAGATATATTCACAATCAACATCATCATCATCATCGTCATCATTTTCAGTTGATCAAGAATTACATGATAAATGGTCACAATTTTTATCAATATTATCAATATCATTAAATAAAACAATACAACATCAAACAATTAGTGCTGCTATCGAATCAGATGCTATACAGCCGATGGTTAATCATTTTTCTAGATTTAATGAATTAAAATTGGATTCATTATTAGCATTATTTTCTGAAGCAAAACAACAAATTGATTAAAAATATTTTTAAAAAATACAAGTGAAATTCGAATTTTTCAAATAAAATTCATTTAATTAAAAATAAATAAATAAAACGAAGAAATGGGGAAAACAGATAGTAAACATTTTTAAAAAAATTAAAAACTCAGAATAATTTAAAAAAAAAATATTCTATTTTTTTTTTTTACTTTTTTTAGTTATTTGGTTTTAGTTTTTTATTCTAACTTTATTTCTTTTTTTCTTTTTACGTACACACATTATAATATACTAATTGCAAGATAAATTAGAATTTATTTTATTTTTTTCTTTTCGTTTTTTACGTAATTGTTACAAGTAACATAATTTGTAAATAAATACAAATAAGAAAGAAGAAAAAAAAAAAAAAAAAAACTGAAGACTAACTAACTTGAAAAAAAAAATTGAATGGAAAAAAAAATTTAGAATTTAATTTAGGATTTTTTCATAACATTTTTTTCAAATTAATGTTGCAATATAATTTAAAATAGGAACAAAAAATAGTAAAAAAAAACAAATATGGTGTTTTAAGTAATTACGTATTTTCTGTTTTATTTTATTTTATATTTTTATTTTTTAAAGTTACTATACTTTGTTCGTAAAATTCGTACGTATTTCTAACAAAGAGTATAATGGTAGATATTCCAAAATATACATTTTTGTGTTTTTGATATGAAATCGTTTCAGTTATACTGCAATTTCACTTCAATAACGAAAAAAACTAGATTCTGTTTATTAATTTGATCATGTAAAAAATTTGAAAATAAATTTTCAATTTTATTACATATAATGCAGATATTTTTCTTAATTTAATGAGATTAAAATGTGTATAAATAAAACATTAGAAAAATTCTATGAACAAAGTATAAGATTATTAATTGTTCTTCTATACAAAATATTACTTTTATAATCTTTATATTTCAATTAGACTTTTATTAATTTTCTATTGGTAGAAAAGTGTGACATAATTATTTTTTATAATTTTTTCTTCAGGACTCTTTTTTATGTAGGTAAAATTGTCTTAAGAAAAAAAAAATAATAATGGTTTTACTTTTTATTTTTCTTTTTAATAATTTTATTTTACGACTATTATCCATATATCATTTTAATTATTAGAAGAAAATTATGTAAAATTTCTATTTTCAAAAATTTATTAGAACATTTGTTTTTAAAAATTTAATTAAAAAATATATATATAAACACTATATAATAAATAAGTTTAATATTGATGATAATTTAATAATAATAAATGAAAATAAACAAAAAAAAAATTTTATATATTTCAAAATAATAAAAAAAAAAAAAAAATTATTATGTATGTAACTTTATTATTATGTACGGTACTGTCTTAAAAGACAGCTATTTATAATTACAAAACAAAAAAAAAGTAATAAATAAAAAAAAAACTAGGTTTATATATTAAAAGTAAAATAAAATAATTATTCATCTGTAAAGAAATAAAAAAAAAAGTACATAGATTCTTTTTTCTTATTAGATAGAATTTACATTGTTCGTTTTGTTTTTCTTTTATAATGCTCAATATGTATGAGCTAATAATATCATGCAAATCATCATTTTATTTATTTTAAAACAAATGAAAAAATTTTTGAATTAAAATTGTGATCAATTATTGAATCATTTACTGCATTATTATTTTTTCATCTGTTAAATTCATTTTAATTACGCTATGTACAGACTAATCAATAATAGAACCCAATAATTTATGAGAATAATTCTGCATTCATGAGAGCGATAGTGTCATTTTAAGTATAATGTAATGATTAGTACTTGATTAGTACAATGAAATGAAATTTGCAATGTTATGAAAACAAAATTGAATTATCATAATAAAAAAAAAAAGAGAAAACTAAAATCTAATACTCCTGAAAAAGGATTTTTTTTTTTTTATTGTAATCGAAAAAAATTTCAAATTTTGTTAGTCTGTACATAATTTTAAAAGGAAAGAAGAGAAAAGCATGTAAGTAAAAATCAAAAAAGAAATCGTATCGTTTGATGTGTGTCATCATAAATATATGTATTTTGTTTTTTGTTATCCTACAAATTTATATTAGAATGTTGTATGCTTTCAAATCGATTTTATTTGTAAAAATTAATTTTATAGAAAAATTGTGCTTTACTTTATTGTAGATGTTATTATCATCTATGTAATTTATTTTGGAATTTATTTAACAAAAACAGAAAATCGAAATAAATTTGATTATTATTTAAATTTATTAACGTAATTATGGCTATGCTTTTAATTTATTTTTCTTCAAAAATTTAAAATTTATGTATAAAACACAGCAAAAAAAAAAACAGTAGGTAAATATTCAGTTTGCAATGATTTAAATGTATTTATCTTTTACAAAATGTGAGCTACAAAGTTTAAATAACTCGTATTTTCAAAATGCATCACTGCCAATTTGATGTGATATTTAGCTTAATATCATAACACTCTGGATATCGCATATACGCTGGATAATGATGCATTTTTCGTATTATCAAATACATATTTAAAATATGCTTTAATTATTTAAACTGTGTAATTGATATCCTGCAAGACATATTAAATGATTGCTAATAGAATTTATTGTGTATAAAGCTGAGTATTTTCATTTAAGCACAATTAACTTTTATGAGAAAATTTTGTATTTTACTATCTAAGATGAAAACAAGTAAATACCCTTATCACTGAATTGCGTTAACGGACAACAGCAGCGTTTTTTGAAAAATGTAATTAATTTGTTGCTAAATGTAAACGCAAAACATTTTTTTTTTTTTTTTACGTTAATATTTTTCGTACTTATATTTACTATATATGTACGTTGTCTTAATTTTTTGATTTATTTTTGTCATCAAAGTTTAGATTATTTGTTTATTAGATTTTTTAAAATGAAAAACAAAATAATAATTTTAAATTAAAAAAAAAAAAAAACAATAAAATTACCCACATAAACTAGAAATAGTAGTAAAAACTTGAAAAAAAAAAGAAAAAAAAAACAAATATCAATAATAGGAGTCAAATTTATAAAAAAGAAAAATGCATACATATAAAAACTATAGGAACAAAAAATTTTAAATATAAAATAAGTAAAAATTAAAAAAAAAAAAAAAGATTTATACTACAAAACCAGAAAAAAAAACAGTTTTTTAAATCGAAACAAAAAGAATTTAAAAGGATTTTATTTAAAAAATAAATAAGGAAAAAAATTTTTTTTTTTAAATAATTTTAATTATTAATTAATTGAACATAATTCATTCAATTTAAAGATTTTGAGCTTTAGTAATTACATCTAAATATAATTATAAAATAAAATAAAAGAAAAATGTAAAATCATTTCATAGTAAAAATGAAAAGTAAACTGAAAAACAAAATATTAAAGAAAACATAACAACAATTAAATACAAACATCTAAAATAAAAATCGTATACATACAAAAATATATTTGAGCCGTTTATTTTGCAAGTAGTTCAAGTAAATTTTTTTTATATTTTGTGATATTTTTTCAAAATGAACATTTTTTTAATCCATTTCCATCATGTAGGAAAAGCAAATTTTGGTTTTCGTCATTGTCAAACTTTTAAAAAAATATTTTTACATCCTGAATTTATATACACAAGGATCATGAATTTTGAAAGTTTTTGACTTGTACTACTTTTAAAATAAATGGCTCAGTTATATGATGTTCAAATCTTTATTTTAGAGTACATTACGATGAATCTATAAAAAATTCTAAAATATACCAAGAGATCGTTTATTTTGAAAATGATGTAAAAATATTCATTAGATAAAATTAAAATTGAAACAATACAACCCTTAGATTAATTTCAAAAATAAACGGTTCATATTTTAAATCTGAAAGAATAAAAAATTGTAAATCATTCGTATTTGAATTCTACACCACAATTTTACTTTTAATTTTTTTTTTTTTTTTTTGAAGATTACAAGAAAAATGTAAAAATTTCATGCATATGTTGTTTACGTTATTCTTCACCTGTTTTATTTTTTAATAAATATATTTACATACAATACAACATATTGATATCTATTTAAGTCGCCTGAAAAATTAAAAAAAAAAAAAAAAATTGTTAAAATGTGAAAAAAAATATTTTTTTTCTTAAATTTTTGTTTTTAGTTGTTTGTGGTGACTTTAGTCTAAAATTAATGAGGCACCATCATTGTAAGGTGCCTGTCTGTTTGCTTCCATAATTTGAGAAATTAAGTGATATTGTTGTCAATATCGCCACTGTTCTTTGAGTAAAAAAAAAAAAAAAAGAAACAAAAATCAACAAATTTATCTTTTTCATGTTTATCATATTTCTGTTAACACACAAAAAAAAAAAAATGTAAAAAATAAACAAACAAAATAAAATAAATTTTAACTACCCCATATGTCTTAATTTGAATATTTTGATTTACTATATATTTTAGTAAATGAGTACATGTACATGTATATTAGCGTGTAAGTTCTCTACTTTCTCATTTTCAGTTCAATTGATGATAATAATGGGGTGATAATAATATTCAATTTAGACAGCAGTCAGTGGCGACAATAACAAAAGAAGAATTTTTTTTCTTCATTTTTTATTCAAAATTTATAAATGTTATGTTAAATTTTAAGATCATCGGTTATAAAATTGGTGTATATTGGTTATGTAGTATATGTCATTCCATATATTAGCACAGATTATAGGATTACAGATTATAGCCAATTTTGAATTTGAAATAAATTCAGAGTCTATCATTGTTTTTAAACAGTAAATAAAAAAAAAAAAAACAAAAACCAAAAATGAAATTTCAAATTTTCTAAAACGGATTTATGGTATTTAAAAGGAAGACGGTATATGTATATATGCCACCCTCATGTATTTATTCTTAATAGTTTTTTTCCCTATATCTTTCATTTAATAATGAAAAATACTCGAATGTATGTACATATACAGTTCGTTTTCTGTTGTACTTTTACTTTGCATTAATAAAAAAAAAAAAGTAATAACATATACAAATATTATATGGTTTCATAGTCATACATATGTATATAAACATATAAAAATTCACTTGTTGGCGCGGATTGTAGACAAATTGGGGACCTTTTTCAAGTCTATACTTTTAGGTTTTTGTTTGATATACGTACGTTAAACGTATACACAATCGGCGTTGTCTTTTGGTTGAGGATGTTTTTTATTTTATTTTTTATTTTTTATCTTCATATACGACATCATCAGTATTTGTAATAGTAGACAATACTACTGGCGACCATATATTTGTAATTGTCGGGCGCCAATTAGTTTTAAATCATGTGCGCCAGTTACTTTGATAGTAATAATAATAATAATAATAATAACAATAACAGTAATGATGATGTCGATGATGATGTGATGATAATGATGATGATTTGTTTTCAACTAGCCTATAAAGGCTGTATAGTATGAAAATAAACATTGATTGCACACAATACACATATAGTACATACATATGTATAATATGTAAATAAATGAAAGTAAAATTAGATAATTTATATTGCGTTGAGCTGTTACTTTTTCGAAATTTTTTATTCAAAATATAAACGTTTTACTAATGTTTTAAAGTACATTTATACTGAGAAACATTATGTTATTCAAGTTAGCCCTTATTTTAAGGGGGTTGATGGTACCGATATAGCAGAATCAAAAATATCAAAATTTAAATTGCGTAATTATGAAAATGTAGTACCAACATTCTGTATAATTCACATTGGATGATTTGTATGTTATTAATAATACCTCTTATTTCTTTGATTATTACATCTTCTAGCTACCTTTTATCACCATGGACTCTATATCACAGTATACAGCTTAACTTTTCTGATAAAATCTAAAATTATGCCTTATCTTCTAAATTTATAAATTTAATTTTGTTTTTCTTCATTGATGTATGTCAATGCCAATACTAACGCCATTTTTTTTTTGTTTTTAAATTCAAATTTTTGAAACATCCGTTATAAAATTTTTTTGTTATTTCATTTAAATTCTATAAATACAATATGTTTATCAAATTATCTCAAGTGATTTTGAATAATTCATAATAAAAGTTTAATTCAAAGAAAAAAAGAAAATAGACGAAAAACAAAATTGTCAATTAAAACACATTTATCATCATTTAATTCAAGCATTAAAAAAAATATTGTTGAAAAAGCACAAAAACTTTATAATTCGCAACATAATCTTTATATGTATGTTACATGATTTTTATGATTATGTATATTGAGATCTTTTACTCATTCTCTATATCAATTTCTAAAATGTACAAATGGACATTAAATTTCCAATGAATTTAATTTTGGGGTTGTGATTTTGATGCAATGATGATGATGATGATGATGAAGTAGTATAGTGTTTATGTGCTACATAATCTAAAACTATTCGTATTTTATACATAAAAATGGGGTGTGATATAGTTTATTTTATATAAGTGTTTTGATGTACACAAGTATACACATAGAATATCGACAAGATGGGTGACGCTGAAGATGATGACGACGACTACATTGACGACGATGATGTCGACAATAACAAAGACAACAAAATATGTACAACGGCGACAAAAACAAATACTTATTTTTGGTGGCATTTTAAGCGACAGCCAACAATATGATTACAAAATTTTGGATTTTATAATTCTTTACTTTTTTGAGAATGACATGGTATAAAACATATAAGAATCAACAAATGTTTGTGTAATGTATGTACATACATGTATGCATATGTATTTATAGATATCGGCTTGAAAAACTATTATTATCAAATTATTTGAATATATGTATGTATGTAAATCTCGTATAAGCGTATTAAATTTGTATCATCATGACCACAGGATAGATAGATCGAAAGCTAAAACTGATGATGCTGCCATCCCCATTATATGGATAATGTACAGATGTGTGTAATGTGTATGTATGTATGTATGTATATACAGTGCAATACTTTTTTTTTAGAATTAGAGTTTACGATTATGTTTACTAACACACACATAAACATTAACGTATTCACATGCATTGTACGTACGTACGTGCTTATGATGATGATACCTAAAAGTGTGTTATCCTCCAAAATGTCGCTGAAAATTATTATATTGTATAGGACGACAGTCTCTATCTCCTTTTGGTAACGTCTGGTCGCATCATATAATACACTTCATATTATAATATATACTATATGTATATGTGATGAATACTATATATATGTATGTGACTGCGATACTGTACATCTGAATATTCTACACTATGTACGCTCTGTATGTTATGTTGTATATATGGCGGCAGGAACACAGGCACCCAATTTTCTCAGAGGAATTACGGAGCCTTTATGTTGCCAAAACGCTGATGAACATAAAAAAATAATTTGTTTCCAAAATAATAGAAAATAATACAACTTGCGGAAAAAAACCATCAAAGAGGATCAAATATTTATGACCAAAATTAAAATGAATTTAATTTTTATTTTACATATTTTATTTAAGAAAAAAAAATTCGCGGGCTTCTAGTTTTATAATTTATAATTTGATAACAACAAGTTTGTAATTAATTTCGAAAGTTCATGAGATACATATTTGTACATTTCAAAAATTATTTAATATATTTAAATTTCACTTAAATATAAAATGTTTACATTTAAATTTAAAAATAGATATAGTCCTTGTAGTGTTGTAATTCAACAGATTCATTGTACACAAATAGATTTAAAATTGTTGTCCTATCATGAGGCTATACAATATTGAAATGTAATAATCATAATAAAAATTGTTACATTTAATTCAACAAATAATTTAAAAAATCATTTTTATTCATCTTAATATACAATATATATGCATGTTCACAGGATATTATAAATAAAAATATACACACATGTGTATGTATATACTTAGAATTGACATGACATATTGACGCGTTAAAAAGAGTCAAGAGTCCTAGACCTTTGCCTAGACCAACAACATGTGAGAGGCGACTTCATTCTTATTATGGATGCGAATATATTATGTATTACAAATAAATGTAGTAAAGTTAAAGGAAATAAAAAAAAAATAATAATAATAATAAATTCGACTATTATAAAATCTCATCTGTGATACGCATATAAGTACATAAACATGTGACAGGATGCATAATTAATTCAAATTAAAAAAATTTAATATAATGTCCTCCTATAGTTAAAATTTTGACTTCTAAATCTCTTTTTGGGTTCTGAATCTCAAGGAAACTAAAAAATTTCTCAATTTTCCTTTTAAGGATATTCCAATAATTTTTCCAATGAATATTATATTCAACAAATATATGAGTCCAAAAGATGCTTACGATCGTATTTAAATCTTGATATATTTCGTAATATGTATTCGGTTTTTGGTAATACACATCTGATAAGGGTCTTAATAGATCTGAATTATTTACCATGTCAAGAGATTTAAGATTTATCCGATTTTGTTTCTTCCGTGTTTGTTTCGTGTCTCTGTTTTCTTCCTTACATTCCTTAGTAAAACAAAAGAAAAAAACTTAAGTATACGCGTATTGCAAATTATATTTTACAGCATATATTCGTTTATTTATTTTGAAAGAATAACAACAAAATATATTGTCGCGCCATTATTACCAAAAATTAGCTTTTTTTTGAGCTTTTTTACAATTCATTGCTTTTTTTGTGTGTTTATCCTTCTTATAGTTTCTATAGCCCTTCTGTCCCTTTTTGAATGTTTTTTTTTTTTTTTTTTTTTTTAGAAAATTCTCCATACGAAGTATTACATTGTATATTTTTCACGTAAATGGTATGATTTTTATATGTTCAATATTCTATACTTTTTTTTAATGAAAATTTGGAAAAATTTTTTCCTTCCTGTAACCCATTTTGTTCAAATTAAAAAAAAAAAAAAAAAAATTAAGGCGCCATTTTAGTGACTTACTGATTAATTTCTTTTATCATGAATGAAACAACAAAAAAAAAATAAAAAAAATAAAAAAAAAAATTGATAAATATACGATGAGATCATTCTGTTAGAAATCCGTTAATTTGAAAATAAATAAATAAGTAAAAATGTAATCGCATATAATATGGCTCTACATCTGTACATATGTATTACAATGATTTGGCGGGAAAATTGTTTATTGTATATAACGGATAATTTGTAAAACATGTGCTTTTTTCTGATACTTTTCTTTGTTAGTCCTGCTAAAAAAAAGTGAAATTATATGTATGTATGTGTGGCATGAGCAATAAATGAAAAATAAATTTTGAATGGATTTCACATATACATATTTATGTATATGTATATTAAATGAAAAAGGGAGGAAAGGGATCGAATCAAAGAAATTTTTTGAATGAGTAAAAGCTTTTCCATCATATGCTGTGTAGTACAATTTTTTACTTATGTATACATACAATATTTTACAGTACATGTGTATATGTGTTACAATTTTCTATAAAATGTATAAACATACATACATTTATGTTTATACATTATAATCCACAATGTCTGCTTGATACGTACATACATATATGTATATGATATATCTATACATCATACATAATAAATTTATTATGTAAATATGTGAATATGATTATCAGAAAAAGGATGCTATATAAACAGATATTCAATAAGGATAACGTTTAGTCAATCTTTAGTTGTTTAATCAAATTGTTCGAACATACAAAAAAATTTTTTCATTTATACTATATATTATACCTAAATAATAATTTTAAAATAAAAAACTATATAACGGTTAATAATATTATATTTGTTTTTAGTGAATTTATAATTTATCGAGCCTAAATATTTTAAAAGCATTTTTCTAAAAATTAGTGATATTTAAAAAATTTTGTATATATTATTACAATTAACGTATTTTAGAAATTATAAATAATAATAATAATTGGATATTTAAAATAAAAAATATATTATAAATTATGCAAGCAAATCAGGTACAAATCTAATTGCAAATATTTTCAAACATTCTAATTAATTACATGGTTACAATTAAAAAGCAGTTATAAAAAATTTTTTAAATTTAAAAACAAACACAGTCAAATTCGATTTAAATATAAACAGTCAAATTAAATAAAAAAAAAAAAATAAAAAAATAAAAAAATAGGAAAGTGTACTTAATTACTGCATTGCATTTAAATATGTATATGTAAATTTTTCGGTGCTTAAAATTCAAATAAAAATTATTAATTATAATTTAAAAACAAAAAGTGAAACTAATTTTATTGTGTAATTTCTTCAAGTTATATTTTTCTACTCTTAAAATTTTTTTGTATTTAAAAATTTATAATGATGTTATTGCATTTTCACGGTTTATGTGAAAACACAACAAGGAAATATGTATGTATGTACGTGTAATTAAGGTAAGTTTAAAATCTTCTTTATTATTATTTTTTTAATTTTAATTTTTTAATTTATTATGGGCTATTCATTATTATTAAAGTTAAATAGAACAAAAAAAAATTTTTTTTTAATTCCAAAATATTTTAAATTATAAATTATTGTTCAATATTTTTGAATTTTTTTTTTTCAAAGTGTTCAAGCCAATGCGATTTAAATAAATATTATTTGATCTAATAGCGATAGATTTTTTTTTAAAAGGATATTCAATTTTTTTTCAAATTAAAAATAAACAATTTTTTTTTTTTTTGAAATTTTATTGTAAACAAAATTCTTAAACAAACAGAAAATTAAATAATTTCTGTATAAAAATGCAACTTTGTGCGTGTAAAATGAATATAAAAAAATGTTGTCAATTGATTGAAATATTATCATTAACTTTCATTATTTCCAATGTGTTTCACAAAAAGTCTAACCAGAATCCTTGAATATTCCATACAAATTTTTTTTTTTTTTTTAATTGTAATGTAAAACAGAAGTTCAGTTCAGTACAGTGTACATGTCTTCATTCTCATTTCTCAACCAGTTTGCTTTGTTCATTTTTATATTTCATGTACATATACTATACTATACTGGTCTGGTCTGGTATACATAACAATAACACACTGTATGATAGTTCGATTCTAGTAGTCTAGTCAGTACTCAAGGTCCAGTACTCACTCAGTAGCACATAAATGAGGTTGAAAATTAATATTTAATTTAGTTGCCTTTTGGACATGAGAGAAGGGGGGTGAGATTATACACTAGCTCTTGAATTTTATTTTCATTTGTTTTCGCATTTTTGTTCATTTTCGTATTTCATGTATTCTGGTCTGATATACATTGCAAGCAATAGCATACACTACACAGCATAGTAATCAAGTTAGTCCATAGTCAGAAGCATAAATAAGGATGAAACTAAAAATATTTATTCATTTGTCTTTCGAACATAAGGATAGACGGTTGGTATTATACAGTGGCTCTTGAATTTTATTTTCAAAGGAGGCACATGAAAGCGATGGTTTAGCGTACTAAATATAACATTTAGTATAACTCATTATAGGTCGGGTATGAAGAAAAAAAATTTTTTGAATTTTCAAATAAATAACTATAGTAAATAAGTAGCTTGAAATATTTATTAATTGTTTGTAAAAAAATAAAAATGAATTTTATTTACATCACAGAAAGGCGTTATATTATATTGCGAGTTGTTAATTTCAATTTCATTATTAATTTTTATTGTTCTGTTACATTTGAAAATAAAATTAATACATATCAAATTGAATGCATGTATGTAATTCTAAAGAATATTATCAAGACGATAGAATTTCAGTATTACATATGTAGATATTAAAAAGCAATAAAAATACTGCAATTGCATCAAAACGATAGCACTGCCTGTGATCATAAAGAAAATATTGTCTTTTTGTTAATTGGTCTATTGTACAAGATTTATGGACTTTTAATTGATTCTATTTTTAATAGGTTTTAAATAAAAAAAAAAAAAAAAAAAAAAAAAACTAGAATTTTATTTGTCCAATGAATCATATATGATCCAAGAAATTTAATTTTATTTTGCTTATCATTAAGATTTAAACGTGATGATAGCTTTTTATTCAATAATATGTAGCCAGTAAATTTCGTTAAAATGTATTAATGTATGTACATGCATATACATACGTACATAATATGTATCTAAATCACGATTTGCAATATTTTTTCACAGTCAATTAACAAATTGTTTTTGTCTAAATTCCAGAATGTTAAGAAATTCGAAGAAAAAAGAAATGTTTATCTTGATGATTCCTGTTTATCCTAAATTTGATTATAGTTTGATCATTTCATCATGATCAGTTTTCAGTTTATTTAAAAAATTTGATAAATTTTGTATGTATATTTTTTGGTTTTTTTTTTTTTTGAATTTGAAAAACAAAACAGGTTTTTTTGCTTTTTAATCGATTTTAATCAATAATATAAAATTGTTAGCATATATTTGTATGTGTATGTGATGCACATTAATATATTTTCATACATACAAACATTGTATGTACATAATATGTACGTTCATAAATTTATATGATCGTAACATTTAATGATCATCGGAACTTTTTTATATTAAATTGACACAAAGACTATGGTTGGTATTTTATAATATGATATGATGAAGATGATGATGGTTTTTTTCCTTCTTCTTTTTTTTTTTTTTCTTTAATGACTCAGCCTAAGAAAGCAAAGAAAATAATAAAAATGAACTTGTTAAACAGGTACATATAAGAAGACATCATGTGTGAGGTCTCCAATCAACTGCATAATTAAGTGCATTTGAATGATTATGTATTTGCAAAAAAAAAAAAAATGAATACCTACATACATAGCCGGAGACATATATAGATGGTCTCACCACATTTATAAAATACAAAATTTTGATTCTTTGAAATAAGATATGTATAAGAAAAACAATATCTTAGACGTTGTGTTAAATTCTGATGTTTTGAGAAAGTTATTCTTTTAAGGATGGGTATAAAAGAAAATTCTATTTGATGGTTGTATTCTATAGACCATATATTTCTGTATGTTGTATTCGAAAAAATTGTTTCTCATACTTTTAAATTCGTATACATATGTATGTAGGTATGGTACGATAATATATCACTAAAGACATAGTGAAAAAAACTTTATAACTTCATGAATGAAAAATAAAATTGATAAATTAAAAATTGTGTTATTGGTAACAATAAAAATTCAAATATTCATGTAAATAATATAAAAAAAGTTTAATTCTAGAAATAAGTATGTAAACAAACAACACCATATAGATAATATAATATCTTCCAAAAGATTCAATGATCTTATATGTAACGTATATTTTATATTTAAAAATTTGAATTATGTAAACATTTTATCTTATGGATATTATTTTCCAAGAATATCGAATACACTGTGTATTTGTATACGTACATTATACACATGGTATACATATACCTATAATAAAATATTTTTAAGATTTATTTAATTTAAAATTTTTAAGAAAAAATTCTGGTCTTTGTTTTTATGGAAAACAAAAATCGGCGACAAATTATAGGGTCAAATCAAATGACTTAGTTATTTTTTTTTTTTTTTTTCTAAATTTTAAAAAGGAAAAACAAAATGTATAGATATAATTTTAATAAAATAAAGATACATACGTATCTTTTGAACACATTGCAACATTACATATAAGATATAACAAATGTAGATATATTTATAGATATGAATTAAATACATATACCTACATTCAAATGCAAACGCATGTAGCAAACATACAAGATAGAAGAGAAAAAAATGAATCTATATACAGTCGCGATATATTTTTTTAAATAGAATTTGAAATAAAATTAGTGAGAACGTGATGGCAAGGTCGAGACAAGTATGTGATTCTTGATTCTTTAATTTTATTTAAACAATAAAAAAATATAAGAAAAAAAATATATATATTACCTACGTCACTACAGATATTATATACATATACAGTACAAAACGAATATACATATCTATAAACAGAGATTGAAAACAATTTTTTCTTAAAATGAAAAACAAAAAAAAAAATTATGTTTCCAACTTACCTATAAAGAAGATTATTCACAACTTAATGGTTTTAATGTACCTAATTACGAAATGTTGTTTGTTTTTATTCTTTCTCTATCCTATATATACACATACATATATACAAATTTACCAACGTAAGAATTGTATGTGTGTGTGGTTATTATGTGGTATTGATTGAAAAAGCAGTATCTAAAATTTTTTATATTTTTGTTTTATGGAAAAAATAAATTGTTCTAAACATCTGAAAAGACATGGCGCCTTACATACATTTGATTTTGTATTCATACACACAAACATGTTGTAATTTAAATATGTATGTATATATAGAAACTGAACTTAAAAACAAAAAGGAAAAGATATTCTGTCGGATGCTTAATAAACCAGATACCTATATGTATGTATAATCAAACAAACAAAATTACAAATGTGAAAAAAACAGGTTCAAGAAAACGATCAAATAAAAGACAAAAACCGGTGTATCTTTCAAATAAGACCGAATGTTTTATGTATCCATCCATATATATGTATATATTTATTTTAATTATTTATATATATATATATATGTACATATGCATATATTCATATATCTACAGGTATATATACATATACGTATATATATATGGAAGTACATATGTATGTGTGAGTACAGCGCGGTATTCGATATCTATACAGTGATTATTAACCAATTTACCGAGTGTACACATGTGGTACATACTATATGATACTTTTTATTTTACATGTATTGCCAATAATAACATTTATTTAAGGTCACGTTCTAAGCATGCCAAACCAATGGATTGGACGTTTAACTGGAAAAAAAAAAAAATTTACATTTAAGATACAAAATTTCATTAAAAGCAGTAAAATATGATTAACATGAGTCTGTCTGTATATATGTACATATACTATACATATGTACATATATAATTTTTCTTAATTATTCTGCACTTTTCCTGTATAAAAATAAACAATAGTAGAAATTTAAAAATCTTTATAATCCATTTTACAAAAATTAATCAAAAGTATTCGAACGTCTAACGGCTATGTGTAGGTACCTAATTAAAGTTTAATTAGGATTGACTAATTTGCTTATAATAATTTTAAAAATTTGAAAAAAAAAATTTGTTTTTTTTTTTAAATTTTGTTGTTACTCTTCAATCATCACAATATCGAACGTACTATATACTCTTGACTCTTATCGTGATGTTTATAGTGCAATGTGCACTTTAAAATGCAGTCAATGTGCATTCAAAAATACATTTATATATGTTTACTCGTTGAATTTATGTTTGTATAACATTTTGATCATTTTGATATTTTTATATACACATATCATGAAATATAAATATGCATATGTAAAATGCACTTTATAAGATTTGAGTATATTTTGGGTATATGTATCTACATACATGTATGTGTATGTACTTGCAACATTCTTATGTATGTATATTGATATAAAGTCGATGTAAATAGGGGTAAAAAAATACACACATATTATGTTTTTTTAAAAACATGTTAGTATTATATCCGTACAAGTACAGTATACTCTCAAAATAGTGATCTTGTATTTATTTCATTAACGAGTTTTGTTTTTTTTTTTTTTGTAGTAATACTCCATGATCAAATTGTTCTGTATACTCTGTTCACAAACTACATAATTCATATGAGTGTGTAATAATTTGTTTGTCATAAACGTAAAATTGTTACAAAAATTTTTGTCTAAATCAAATATCTGATTGTCGTGTGATAGTACTATAAATTCAGTCTACACTGTAAATCAACTTTAAAAATTACTATGATATGAGTTACAATCACAAATAGAATTTCTTTGTACATTAGTGTTTTTAACGAAAAATTTTTCGAAAATTAAAAGATAAACCTATACATATAAATATTGTATTAATAAAATACTAACAAAATAAATTCAATTTTATAAAATTTATTTTTTGAGAAAATGAAAGCATATGTATGTGTAGGAAAATGTATGTATAGGATTATATGGACTTTTATAAGATAACCGTTTTACATATGTATATATAAAAGGAATTTTACTTGGTATTCACACATGGATATATACCGTATTATACATACATATTTCATACCGGCCATGCGCGGGCGATTCGAACACATATATACATCTTTACTAGATTTAACGAAGAAAATTTTATATGTATGTATGAGCATATATGTATGTATGTTTCGTACTTAAGCGCAAGATCAGTACACATACAAACATACATGTATATATATTTTTTGTATATTTTTTTTTTTTTTTTTAAATTTCGTAATCACTCTTGTATGTATGCGATGAGGAGACGATGATTATTATTATAATATTGAATTCAATTTGAATTCAATAATTTTTGTTATTTAACAGTTTACATCTATGGATAGAGTTGATTAGTTTAGTTAAGTACGTTCGGACGTTAAAATATATATGTATATATATATATAGATTTTTTTTTTTTTAATATTAAGGTTGTCATAATCGCATATCAAAATTAGCAAAAAGTATTATTAATAACTAATCTTTAGTTTTTATTTTTATTTTTAAAAACGAAGTGTAATACATATCAATACCAATTGAAAAGAAAAAAAAAACAAACAAAAATAGATTAAAAAAAAAAATAATAATTATGTCAGCACGTGTGTAAAATTTTCTAAACATATAATTTAAAATATATAGAAAATTAAAAAAAAAAAAAAAAACGAAAAATAATTTATTACATTACATACTTAAAAATTAACAGTACAGTTTGTTTATAGATTATTCATTTGGATGTATAAAAAGTTTTTGTTCTTTTTTAATTTTAAATGGTGCGGATTTTTGTACAAAAGTACAATAAAAGTTATCAATTAAAATATAGTGAATGATTAATTTTTGTTTTTATAGACTAATATTCTAAGCAAAAGAAAAAAAAAAATTTTTTTTTTGCCTTCTAAAATATAACAACCGATTGCAAACGATCGTTTCATGTATGTTTCAAAGTTTCGTTATTTACATATTTATTATTTTTTTCACATATTAGATGCATTTTTTTTACAGTGTCTTAATACACTGTAATAAAACATTTAATTGTTTTTTTTTTGTTTTTGTTGAAAATTACCTTTATTTCAAGCAATATTTAAAAATTTCTTAGAAAAGGATTAAAATAAAATATCTATTGGTATATATAAATACTCGTATATATGTACATACATACATATGAAATTTAAATTATGAAATGAGTTAAAAAAATTACATATGTAACATACGTCTATGTGTATCTACCTACTTTTGGAATTGAAAAAACAAAAAAAAAAAAACGTTCATTAACCTAAAATGTATTTTTTTTTAAATTATTACTACTTATGAATGTTGTACATACATACCTACGTACGTATATTTAATCAAAGTATAATAATTTTTTGGTTTTGTTCCTATAAAAATGTTATAAAAGTCTATTAAATTGTTGTTTTTTGTTTTTTGTTTTTTAAAATTGAAAATTCAGTAAAAAAAGAAAAAAAAAAGACGAAAGAAATATAAAGAAGAAGACAAAAATGAAAGTACATCCATGCATAGTAGGAAAAAATTAAAAAAAAAAAAAAAATTCGATATAGATACAAAACGTATTTATATATATATACATTCATATGAAAATGTACATACACACATACGTACATACATATACGTATGTATACACATCCACATTTATTTGTGTAAATACACATTATAGAGATAGCAGTATAATGTATGTATGAACATACAAAAATCTGTATATTAACTACCAAGTATGTATAGATATTATATATAATTTTGTACATATAGTATTGCTCTATACAAACATCCATAAATATTAGTATGAGTTCAGCTATGATACGTATCTATACATATCTACGTATATATACATATATGCATTTAATGTACACATGCATAAAAGTACGTACTTATGCTAACATATATGAATTAACGTAGATTAATATATGTATGTACATGTATATATATGTATGTATGTATACGAATTTTCGTATTATATATTTATTTTGTATGTATGTAAATGATATGTTTGACATATGTATGTACATATGTGTGTGTACATTATTTCTTCATATCCATACATACATGGATATTTTAAAAACATATCTAATAGTATAAAAAAATTTTCGTAAATATTCATATTTACATATATTGTACATACATATGTATTGTATTGAATTTGAATAAAATCAAAAAAAAAAAAAATAAATAAATGAAAAAAAAAGAAAAGAAATATTAAAAAAATAATAAAAATATAACTTCGATTATAAAATATACAGGAATAAACCAAAGAAATATAGCATATTTTATAAGCTACGATTAATTATATATCTAAATACCAACATTGTATATACACACTCGTAAATACTATATTCTTTCTATATGACAATCATAATTTACATTTTTTCTTAAATTTTCCCGATGTTTTCCTTTAGCTTTTCATAAATTTTTTTTTGTTTTTTTGAAAAAAATTATTTTAAAGTTCAATAGTTTTTTTTTTTTTTTTTCAAAATAACACCTCATATACAAAACAAAAAAGATAAATAAATAGAAAAAAAAATGAAAATTACAGAGTAGGTACTTATTATGATATAATGTAGAAGAAAATAAAAAAAAAAACAGAATGATAGTAGTAAAATTCATCCAGTGAATGTGTTATGTGACTCTATGTATGTACATATGTCTATATACTCACTGTAAATTCTTTATATACGATATTATATAAAATAAAATAATTTAATATCATACACATGTTCTATGAAAATATAATTAATCCTGTTTTTACTGCAAATGCATCGATATACATATGTACATGGAATATTTAAAAAAAATCGTTTTAATTTTTAAATTTTTAATTTTTTTTTATTTTTTTGTATTAAAAAAAGGAACAAGTCATTACGGATGTGATGTTAAAAGCTTGCATATCATATCACGCCTATGTTAAGAAATTAATAATTTTTGTGTAACTCTATAGGCATATTAAATATGTATACAATACGAATAAAATAATAAAAAAATAAAAATAATAAACAATATAAAAAGTGCCTTTTTTTATTCTGCAAATGTGATCGATTGTAACGTAATTCATTATTTTAAAAAAAAACTACAAATGTAGACATAACGTGCACATTTATTAATAAAAAAAATTCAAATGCATACATACGAATATATTTTATAAAATTGTTACATAAATTCGTTAATTTTGTTTCTCATATTTCTAAAATCAAATAATAAAATATAAATTGATATAAAATTTATTGATTCAAATTTTTTTTTTATTAAATATTTTAATTTTTTTTTTTGTACATAATTCAGAACATATCCAGCAATTATCAAAACAAAAATAAACAAAAGTCTATACAAGGACACAACATATCCTGTACATAAAATTAGAAAAAAAAAAATAAATGAATAAATAAATAAATAAAAATCGATAAAAAAAATTTATTAAAAAAAATAAAATTATTATTAAAAATAAATTGTTGTCCTGCACAGTAATATTTAATCATATCAAAAGTTCTTGCAAAAGGATATATATCAAAATCATATCAAATTTGTCATATTATATACATTTGTATAGTAAGGTAAGTAAAAATTATAAATATCCATCATA
This sequence comes from Anthrax anthrax, assembly GCA_963971155.1. Taxonomy (NCBI): domain Eukaryota; kingdom Metazoa; phylum Arthropoda; class Insecta; order Diptera; family Bombyliidae; genus Anthrax; species Anthrax anthrax. The sequence continues at coordinate 21,412,344 of OZ020122.1, forward strand.
CAAAGTAAAAATGTATCCACCTATATACATATATATTAGTATTACTGGTAGTACATACAGACATATGTATATCAATATGTATGTATAATCATGTATATTATAAAATGTACGCATGTACAAAAAATTTTATAAAAAATTTCCCCATTGTTAAGGTAAAATTGAAAAGAAATTTTTTTTTAATACAGTGGCAATACACAGAACCTACAATTGCATATTTCCCAACTATGTATATGTACACACATGAGGTATACGTTAAAAGTCTAAATAGAAAGTCTGATAGACAGGAGACCAAAGGCTCAAAATGTAGAATATAATTTTTGCAAAAAAAAAAAAAAAAAAACCTCCAAACTTTTCGCGTACTCTTAAATATTTTCGAAATCAAAGAAAAGATATTAATGACGAGAAATGATAAAGGACTTTTTTTTTCTGAAATTGGAATCAGGTTTGATAACGTTACAACTGTCTTCAATTTAGTGACACAATATTTTCTTACGTTACTTTTTGTTGCAATAAATTTAAAAAATTTCATAATCATAACATTATATTTGTCCATCATTTTGAGAGATTTTTGGTTTTTTTTTTCTTCTCTTTTTTGATATACACACAAATGTACATATGTGATTTTTTTTTTCGTTTTTGAAAAAATTAATTTTAAATTTCTATCAATTTTGAAAATAAAGACTTTAAATTAATAAATATTCGCTAGTATCACTTTAGTACGTATATTTTTTGAATGAATTCCTATAATATACGTTAAATACATACATACCGAAATAGGAAATCAATTGTTATATTTATATGTAAATATGGCTTGTTCTTTATAACGTTTCCATTACAATTTCTAGTTTAAATAAATCACATCAAATTATATTTTTCAATCGTTAGATATTTCTCTTATTACATTTTATTGTATATTAAATGAAAATATTTATGGAAAATTTGTTATAAGTGGAAAATTATTAAATATAATTTTTTTTTTAAATCATACTTATATATTAATGTCATATACATATACATACATATGTATGTACATATGTACATATATATTTATTAAATATATGATTGCAACAATGCTTTAATTAAAATAAAACAAGAAAAACACAATAATGATTTATATATCTATTTTATAATGCAAAATGCAGAAATTGTGCATTTAAAATTTTAATTGTATATGTGTATGTACTGATATACATATATACATAAGTATGTATATATAGTGTCATATTATGTATGAAGTAAGTATAAAAAATTAAAGTAAAAAGTGCATAAGTATAAAAAGGAGAAACTGGATTTTAATTACCCATCTTTCATGTATACACATTGCATACATACATTTTTATATCCATATATGTATGTGTGAATGTGAAACTTTCATCTCTGGGTGGGCTTTTTATAAATGTAAAATATAAACGTATAAAATGGAATGTGTGGCGTGATTTCTGAAGGGAGCTCAATTTTATTACATGTATGACTTTATACAATAATTTAATATACATATAATAATATGTACTATCTGTGTGATATTGTATAAAATAAATGAATAAATAAATTTTAAGTAAACAAGCACATTTGCAATTTTCATTCCAACAACGTTTATTGCTTTTTTTTATTTATTTATTTATTTATTTTTTTGTTTAATAAGTATATAAATGAAAATACCTATATATATAAATGTACATTTCTCTATATGTACAGTATATGTACATATGTACATTTTTAAATGCACAATTATATTGTTTTATACGTATATACAATGTATATATAAAACAGATACCTAATTAACTGATATAATCGGCAGTGCTGCCTCTCATCATAATTTTTAGAACGAGAAATAAAATCACAAAAAGACAAAAATTAAAAATAAAAGTTTATATTCATGTAAATTTTTTAAGATATCCATTACTTACCTTTTTTTTTAAAAAAAAGTTTATAACAAAATATCTGGGTTACATTGTAAAGTTGATACATAACGATTCAAATTCAAATAAAAATATCAATTTGATTAATGTCTAAATACTGTCAATTTTTATTCTTATTCATTATTGATTTTTTTTATTGTCCAGTTAAACTGACAAATTTCTGATTTATGCATTTCTTTTGCATCAGTATACTGCATAAAATCACAATTAAAAATTTTTTTTTATGATTGTGACTATTTGGCAGCTCTGATTGTCTCTGTCGGCATAAAATTCAATTCATCAAAAAAACAAAAAAAAAAAATTTAAATGTATATTTTGTAATGTGTATTATACGTTTAATTTTTATATTAGTTGTATAGAATTGTACACATGTGTATAAGTACATATGTATGTATGTATATAATTAAATGACTTGTAAATATATGTACATATTTTTGTGCATTTTAAAATGCATAAATGAACATTTACGGAAAAATACGTACGTCATTTTTTATATACATATATGTACGTGCATACATCGTATAGTTATTATGTACTTACGTATGTATATTATTATTACACATTTAACATATTTTCTTTGATGTGATTAATGTTCTCGATATTAAAAATAATTCATCATAATATATAATGGCACAAATAATGAAAATAATAATATTAATAATATCATAATAATGGTAGCCTCAGTGATGTACGTTATAAAATATAAAAATAATTTACAGTATAGATTATACTTATTTTGCCATTATATGGATGAACATACACGGACGTATAAATACATCATAGATTTTTATGTGGACGATATTATGTATGTATGTGATGTGTGTAATACGAATGTTTATAGAAATAAATTTATTACTTATTAAATAGTGCAAAATTCAATCAATCTTTTAACAGCTTTTACAAAAACTTCTTCTTCCTTATTATATGAATATAGGAATCCATTATTTGATTTACTTTTATCATTTTTATCATTATACACATGCACCTACAATTTTACATCGATTGTAAACCACTGATTTTTTAATAGAGTACAAACCCAATTTATATGATAAAACTTATAGATCTGAGATCATCAGTCATTTCAACGAAAAACTGATAGAAAAATAAGTTACCATTATACATTTAGAATTTGTTATTAAAGAAATTATAACAATTTATAGATTGTAGAAGATCGCCTTATTTCAAGTTATTAAAAGGTCATCGAATTTAGTTAAAATTATTATTACTATTATTGATCGATTGCAATTTTAGTTTACCTGAAATTAATACTCGTATATAAAAAGTAACTGGAAAACTTTGTTTAAGGGGCTACTAATGTCATGATAGAATAGCTTTTATACTTGATTTAGTAATTAATAATTATTATTAATTACTTGTGTATTTATATGAGAAGGATTTTAATTAATAAATACCTTATTGGTATAAACTGGAATAACAATCTATACTCCATACACTAATTCAATGCAGTTAAGATCTTATGGAAATACAAATGCCTTTTTTCTTTTCTCATAATTTCTCATAAGATCATCTCACGAGTAGTGTTACCACAATCTGTAAAGTTATCATGTAATACGAGATGAAATTTTTTAAATATCAATATACAGTGACGTAAAGTGGTACTACTTTATGTCATTTCAATAAGACCTTAACTGCATCGAATTAGTGTATGGAGTATAACTATCATTATAATGAACTTGAGATACACTTTTTCTATTGTACATAGTACAATAAAGTAGTACAAAATGTTCAAATTATTCATAATCAAGTCAATTCGTTATATCTAATAAGACTTCAAATTTTAATTTAAAATTAAACTAGAAATTAAAGAAAAAAGATTATTATTAACTTATTTTTTAATTTTTTATTTCAGATATTTTAACATCTGAATTTCAACAAAATTCGATACGATCAAATAGTGATCTTGTTTAGCGTTATTTTATAACCAGAAAAAAAAAAATTTATCAGTGTTAAATTGTTCAAAGTTAGCGTACAAAACATATCAGAAAAAAATAATAACATACAGTATAAAATAAAAAAAAAAAAAATTTGCTTACTGTTTTTTCTTTTTTTAAATTAATAAATTGATATTAGTAATATAAAGTGCTTTACATATGTGCAATTAAAAAAAATTTTATTTTGAATTTATATAAAAATTTAAAATTTTTAAACATCGGTTTGTTTATGCAAAAAAAAGAGATAAACAAATAAATCGAAATATTTAAATATTTTTAATGATTTTGTATTGTTGTGGTCGGCTGATCGAAATTTTAAACTCAAAAAAAAAAAAGATAACTACAAGATAAAAACCAACAAAATTAAAGAAAAAATATGTATACCAATAAATTACATGCAAGTCTGTGAAAATCAAATGAAAAATTTAATACAGGCATAAGAAATAAATAAAGAAAATAAATAAAACAAAAAAAAAAAATAAATAAAAAATATAAAAATAAATGTTTGATTATTTATATTATCAAATCGTGATAACATGATTGTTAATTTTTTATTATCAAATTTTTTAATAATTACTAAAAAAAAGAGAAAATCTAAAAATTCATATAGTAACAATATAAATGAATATAATAATTTAAAATTTAAATTATTATTAATTTTAATAAGAAAAATCAGAACTAAAAAAATTAAAAAAATTCAATTAATAATTACGATATTAAAAAAATTAACAATAAATAATAATAATAATTGTGTTAATGGTATTTTATTAAATCAGTTATTTCAAGAAATCAATAATAATCAAAAAGAGATAATAAATACAAATAATTATAGTGATAATAGAATAAATAATATTAATAATAATAATAATAGAAAAGATAGAGATTATTTGCTGTTGCTTAATAAAATTCAAAAATATTGGAATTGTAATTTTGAAAATTTTCATAAAAGTTATAGAAAAGATATTTGCTGGTGGAGAAGACGAAAATTCATATTATAATATACAAAACGAATATTATAATTCTGATATTAATTATAATATAATTGACTGTTGTTATTATAATATTATTAAAAATTTAAAAATTATTAATTTAATAAATAATAAGGGGAAAAAGGATAAATTTAATTATTATATTTCAAATGATTATGATAATAGTACGATAGATAGATGTTACCAATGCATTTTATGTCCCCACATGTTTTTTCAAAGCAAGAAGAAACGATTATGGCGTGCACGCGTCTTACAGACTGCAACGCATCACGCGCATCCGCAGCATCATCAGCAGCAGCAACAACAGCTGCAGCAACAATTACTGCAGCAACATCAACAACAACAACAGCAGTCACCACATCAACAATTTCATTTAATACAACGCCATTATACTCATCAGAATCATTCTCAGCAACAAAATTTTCAACAACAAAATCCTCATCATCAAATAAAGAATATTCCAAAAACGAACAACGGCAACAGCAGCAGCAACAGCAGTCAAAATCTTATTTTGGATGTCGATCGACAATTATCACAGCAAATGATCGATTATCAAAGAAACGTTCCAAGTGGCTATTATCACGTAAATGGAGACGAAGAAGTGAACATTCACGACGACGAAGGCGATCAAACAATGTCATCAGTGATATCGATGATGGACAACAGCGATGGACAGATGGTAGATGTATCGGTATCGTTACCGAGACCAGTGAAGAATCCAAGAACGACTACAACAACCGAACAAATATCAGCTTTTACGAAAACAACAGCATCAGCTGCGAATGTTTTACTGAATTGTTGTGGCGGTGGATGTTCTGGAAACAGTTATTCAAACAGCGAGATCAATTTGAATTTAAAAAATCTAAACAACAACAACCACAACACTGGCGAAAATGTAAATTATTTAAATCCAAACGAAGACAAACAACAATTCCGTGCTTTAATGTCAAAATTGAAAGAAAGTCAATTAACGACATTATGTCAGGCTGTAGAGAAAACGTCTCAAACATTGAATGGTGGAGGAGGAGGAGTTCATCATCATCAACATCAGGATTGTGTATTAATACCACGTGGTGCAATAATGGGAGAAGAACCGAATGTGATTGCATGTCGCTTATGGCGTTGGGCAGATTTAAAAGGCCCAGAAGAATTGAAAAGTATACCATCATGTCCAAACGAAAAAGATCGTGTATATGTTTGTTGCAATCCAAATCATTGGAGTCGTTTATGTATGCCAGGTAATTTAAATTTAAATTAATATTTTATTGAATAAATGTAAAAAATCTTTTAACTTATTATATTAAAAATTTGAAATTATAAAAAGAAAATTTTGTTTTATAGATGCTATACCTATACTAAATTTTCTTTAAATAACTTCAATTTTATTTTATTATTGTTGGCTACCGCTAATGCTAAATTATTTTAATTTTAAACGATTCTATATATAGAGAATGAGTTATTCATTTGAAAATATTAAAATAAATTTGAATGTAGAAGTTGTATTATGATATATAAACAGAAACATGGGGAATGTATAGTAAATTCAATATTATTAAGGCGCGGGTGTGTATATTGAGTCTACAGACTAAAAACCATTTATATGGTGAATGTATTTATGTATGTATATGATTATTATCATTTATCATTATATGTGAGAAGAAAATTAAAACAATTCGTACTGTCCTAGGTTACATTTTCAATTGTATAATAAAAAATTGTTTAAAAAAAAAAATTATGGAAAATAGAAATTTGAATTTTTTTCATATGAAAACAATTTTAATTTTTATAAAGTGGAAATTTGGAGCCTAAATTTTGGCATTATATGTAGCTGTATGTCGCTATAAAATACAGAAGATATATTTACCAATATCTCACACAGGCTTGTATTTTATATAAAATACATTGGGGATGGGGAGTACGAATGTGTCTATATATGCGTACCTGTACACATACATACATATAAATTAGATATTGTTTAAATTAAAGTATATATCCTAAATAAAAATATATGTAATTTTATTTGATCGAGCGATCACAATCAAATATGTATATATACATGCATGGAATTTTATTTTATAATGTGCATATACATACATACATATATTGAAATTATTACATCCATACACATATGTATGTATATTATTCCTATAAGAGACATACAACTGCATTGATCTCACGTCGCATTGGTATATGTATAGGTGCTCATGTATACATATACACATGGATTTTACACATAATACATACATATGTATGTACAAAACACGTACATGAATTCGGTAGACACAAATAAATATATTCGAAATTACATGCATTTTGTATACTTATACATACATATTTATACAATACAATTATTGTACAAAAGACATACTTTTTCTTGTGTGCCAGTGTGGCACTAAACATTTACATATGTGTTATTATACTTTTATTTATAACATATCCATATACATATATGTTTTACATTCATATATCTATATCTATATATATACATATATCTGTATAATAATAAAACTCGCTATATACATATGATAAATGTTGTGTATATTTCTCAAATTCCACACAAATCACTAGTCAGGCGCCAGTCTGTACATGGCTAAAAAAAAAAGAAATAAAAAACAAAAAACAAATATAAAAACGAAAAAACAACAAAAACAAAAATGAAATTAATAAAAATAAGCTATAGAAAATTAAAGCTCGAGGAAAATACATAAAGGTGGAAAAAGGCGTCGGCCCATGAAAAAAAATTTTTGTAGTAGTTTTTGTTGTTTTGTTTTTTGTTTTTAATTTTAGATTTTTTTTTTTTTTTGTTTTTATTTTTTAGTTTTTCTTTTCTTCTTTTATTCGACATTTTGACGCGACAATAACGACAACTTCTGGTGGTAATGGCGACGATGGTGGCGATTATACGATAATATTATAACATGTGTGTCTACTATTAAACACGTAAATGTAGTATATGTATATATACCTTCTACTAATAAATACAATACAATGTGTATACAAAAAATTTAAATAAAATTTAAGAGTTTATTTAAAAAAACTAAACAAGAAAAAAATGTAAAAAATGAAAAAAAACTTTGAAAGGATAATTATGTAGAAAGGGATTTTTTTTTTCTGAAGGGAATTTTATGCATTTTAATGCAATATGCAATCAATAAAGAGGTCAAATTCGTTTAAATTTGAATGAATTTAAAATATTTGGGATTATTTTTATACATTGCATCTGACGTTAAAGTTATATATCGTATACGTCATTTAAAGCCTATATTTATTTAAATCGTATACATAGGTATGACAAAATGATATGTGAACCAGATATAGACTGGCTCCTGAATTCTTAGATATGTACATATAAATTTTAGACGATCAATTACTTGTTTTTGTTTTTTTTACAATTGCTTTCAATGTCATAAATTTTATTTTTCTACACAGTATAGCGCCATTTAATGTTGATCTTTTTACTTTTGATCTTTTAAGGATCATATTAAAATAATGTATGTATGTATGTACATTCACAAATTCATAGTTATATCAAGTTATATATAGAACAAATTTTGAATTTGTTCTTCCGCAGATTATCAATTAAATTAAACGTTATTTTAAACAATTGATCCACTCAACTATATACCTACATAGGTATTTTTTTTTTGTATGTTATATTATAAGTACTTATACATCACGATAAATATGTATATTGATCTCCATGACACAGAATTAACAACTTCTTAACTTTGACGCCTACATAATTAAGACGCTTAGATATATGGACATACATATGTACATACAACGTTAAGAGCTTTTTAAATGGAACAAATAAAAAAATAAAAATTTTTTATTCAAATTGTATATAGTCATCATTCGTATAAAAATATACATTATTATTATTTGTTTGTATGTATGCAGGTATGTTTATTGTGTGCATTGTACATGTATTTGTATCTATTTCTATATATATATATATACTATACTAACATTGTATTTTTATAATTTTATTTATCGAATTTGTATATGACGACGGCGAATGAGATTATTTCCTGGCGCCACTTTATTTCACACTTAAAATGTGCAAAAGTATCGTCTCTATTTTATCGTTATTATATACATATGTGTGTATATAAAATGTGTTTTTTTTTTTGTTTTTCAAATTTTATATTACCAAATAAACAAACAAAATGAATTAGTTAATATACATGTACTGACATGTGTACATACAGTAAGTATATGTATGTTCATATACATACATATGTAATATAAGTGTTTTATTAAAGAAAAAATAATCTTGGCGATATTAATTCATGCGTTCTTGAAATTTTGCTAATATAGTAAATACTCGATAATTTCAACTACATATAACAATAAATAATACATACATTATGTTTTTTTTTTTTTTTTAAAAAATAGCCATTGAAATTACTGAATGCTATGGATTGAATTAAATTGATTTTTATGGTATAAATCTGTGCATATCTGGAATGCATTTTTAAATAAAATTATTTAACAAAATTCAGGTAACTATGTGTTCTTTTTAAAGTCACATAGTAATATGTAGGAATTATCGAGCTTGTACTGTAAACATTCATGTAATTTACAAGGTATACAAAATGTGAATGTTAAAAATGTTTTTGCGTCATCAATTTAAAAAATGTATTGATTATAGATAGAAATATGTAATTAAAACAAAAAAAAAAAAATAAAATAAAATAAAGATTAAATTAAAAATAAATTAAGAATAAAATATTTAAAATTAATTTTTATTTTTATTATAGTCATGTGAATTTTGTTATCATATTATCATTTTTGTTATCCTTATTTGATTGTTTTTTTTTTTTTTTGATTTCCAAGATAGAAAACTGATAATCAAAGAATGAAAGTAAAAGATAAATTCATTCCAATTGAATGCAAAAGAAAAAGAAAAAAATTAAATCCATTTAAAATACAGATGATTATATGCTTTAACAAATGAATTATAAAAGAAAAAATTTCAAGATAGAAATATATTTTTAAAAATTTTTCCAATAAATAATGATCTAAGCTAAAAATTTCAAAAATTTAAGAAATTTTATAAAATTCTTTGTTTAATTCTTTGTACATAAAATTAATTATTATATCCTTTAATATTCAAGGCTCTAGTTTATTAATGCGATTTAAATACCACCACATGCGGTCAGTATACATGGTAAAAATATAAAAGAAAACATAAAAAGTACACAAATATTCATTAATGTACTGTATATAGACATATAAATTATTTAATATGGCGCTTTCACATACATACATATTTTACATATAAAGTCATCATTAATCATCAAGTTAGTTAGTTTCTTTTTTTGTTTATTGTGTTATTTTAAATAAATTTCCATTATACTCTTGTAAAGGTATTCGATGATGTTAACAAAAATACACATATTAAATATACAGGGTGTTCTAATACTTTGGGATTTAACTACATGATAGGTCTAGATTAAAAATTGATTAAAAAAAAGAAAAAAAAAACTAAATATAAAATTATCCGACTACTAAAGCCACCCAATTAGTTTAAAAAACACCAGTATCGTGAATTTAAACTTTTGGTTTGGTTTATGGAGAACTTCTTCCTTTTCTTAAGAATAATAATGAAAACAGTACCATATAAACATGTTAGGTATTGAATGGTCTTCATTATTATTAAAAAGTCAATTTTGAATTTTTAAAATAAATTTATAAACAATTTTTTAAAATTTTTGATCTTTCTGGCATATCATTTGTTTGAGAATTTATTAAGTATAAATATAACTCCAACCATTCAAAACACCTTGTATACGTGGTTATTTATATACTTACAAAGTTAAAATTGCTACAATAGCAGGTGTATTTTTCTTGTATATTCAGTTTATTTTTTTGCATATGCTTATTGCTCGAGATGGTCATAAAAACAATAAAAACCAGGCCTATATATTTTTCTTTTTATTCATTAATCGTTGCATTGGCTTCTTGAATGAAGTAAAGACTTACATAGGTGTAATGAAAATTTAATGTTATGTAAGTGCAACACATACATATGTTTATATCTCTATATAAAGCATACAATGCACTTGATCATATGTGGGCGTAGTGAAATACATAATATATTGTACTACAGAAAAAATTATTTATGTTACAAAAGTTATAATTTTTATGACTCTTGTTGATTTGTAAACAATTTGACACGTGGTAGAACATCAAAATTCGAAAGCAAAATCAATCTGTCTTTTTATTTTTTTATTTTTTGTATACTTAAATGTAACAGACTCTTTAGAATTTGTTTTTGATATATTTTTCATTTATTTAAAATTCATATAAATTACATAGGTTATTTTTTATTTACAAAATATATCAAATAATTTATTTACATTTAATTAAAAAAAATTTTTTTTTTTTTTAAATTTTATTTTCAGATATTCCACCACCTCCATATCAGGTTTCCGCAATGGACAGGCTAAAATCCGAAGGTGCGTATATAACGTAGGTTTATATAAGATATTCATGAAAAAAAAAAAAAAAATTGTAAAATAAAATAAATGAATAACCGAATATTTCGAATAGTAAAACTAAACTTTCAATACGCACAATTGATTTTTGTTTATTTTTTAACAATGTTTTTTTCTTCTAATATACATACATATACACATGAGTATTTCCTTCTTCATCGTACTTTTCTCATATTGATTTCGTTGCCTTATCATCTTTCTTTAAATTATTCAATGCATATAAAAAACTATAAAAAAAACAACTTTATAGCCAAAAATATATATGCATGTAATGTGTACTAGATAAGTTTATTTATGGGTATTATAAGCGAGATTTTACTGTAAATAAAATATGGAAATTAGCCAAAAACTGCACGTATGCATTACGTAGTTAATGTTGTTAGATTTCTCAAGTAAATACATTTTTTTTTCTTCTTTTAATTCGTCTGTTTATTTATTACATACATACATGTATTTGTTTATAAAATATGAAAATTTTTATTATTCGATTAAAAAATTAATTGATAATGAATTTTAAAAGTACCATGCAATTTTATACAATATTTTTAAGTATAATGAGCAAATAAATATTTTCGTCTAATATTTTAAGGAGACATATGTACATATGTATATAAACGTAAAATCTAAAGAGACATTAAATTATTGCTATAATTTTATAACACATTTTATGAGTACATGAACATGTTATATATCTCATGTTGTATGGTACATACATATAAATACAAATGTATATGTCTGTAAATTTTTGCATATAAAATATATATTTGTATACATTATTTCATTTATTCATTTACATATAAACATTATGTATATAATACTTAAAGAAATCAGTTTTAAAAACCATTCAAAAGAGCTAATTTGTAAAGAATTCTGGCGCCGATTTTAAGCAGCTGTATATGTATTTATTTTGATTTTAATTGATTTGTCGATCGTCCAAGAAGTTTTTCATTTCAATGAATAAAATACATAAATACAAGAAGATAACAACAAAAAAAAAAAAAAAAAAAAAAAAAAAAAACAAAAAAATGAATAAAATAAAATAAACAAAAAACAAGAAAACAAATTTTATTATATTTTCACGTTACCGCCGGTGGCAAAGATTTATAAAATTATACTTCGTTTACACGGGTATATACATATGTATGTACATATGTGTTCACGATATGTAAAAACAAATCTATGTACAAATGATATTATGGAATTTAAAATTTTGCATTTTAAAAATGTGTAAAATCTACTGTTTATATTAGAAACATTGAACAAAACAAAAAAAAAAAAAACGGAAAGCAAAAATTTTCTTTATATGATATCAATACATTTTCTTTACTAATTTTTTTTTTTTTGTATATTTTATTTTCAGATCTTGTTCAAAACGAAAATCATGTCGGAGGAAAACAAATACGTTTACAAATTCCAGAATCTTTACCCACTGACGGTGAAGGTAAACATTTTATTAATATTTTAATATTATTCATTTTTGATTTCCAATGAGATTATATTATCGAGATTTTTTTGATCACTTTCAATGTCCTTATTTGGCAAAATACATATCTTATGATTAGTTTTGTGTCTAATCATATCCTTTCTCAATACTATATACCTACCTATGAATTAAAAATAAAATTAAATGATCAAAAATAAAATTGGGTAATTATATGTAAGAGTTTTTCATACGTTAGGTAATTAGATTTATAAGAGTTCAGTTTTAAATTGTATTATATAGGTAATTCGGAAAATTTTTTGAAACAAAAGAAAAAATATCAATAAAAATTGTATCTCCTTCTTCGATGACTGAAGAACAGATTTTTCACGATCCAAATTGGATCTGAGCCTCCTGGACCATAAATCTCCATACAGGACGATTTTTGGCAACTTGCTTCCAATTTCTAATTAATAATTTTTACATACATATGTATATTAAATTTTCGTATTAGATTTTGGTTTACATTTACATGTATGTACATACATGTTGAGGAAAACAAAACAAAAAAAAAAATTAATATTCCTTTCATAATCAGACAAAATCAACAAATCATCATTTGAATATTGTAATGATAATAATAACTAAAGTTTTTGTTTGATCACCGCATATTATTTTTTTTTTCGTCATAAAATAAACATACATACTTACCTATATAACTGTATACCAGTATCATTTATGCATATTTTTGTATATTAATTAAATTGCATTCATATATGTATGTAGGTATATTATTGTACATTTTTCATACGTGTATAAAAAATATACAAATATTCATACGTACATACATATGTATATGTATATATGTAGATAGAATAATATAGTAAAGGAATGGAAATAAAGTAAGATATACGATACACCTGTGTAAAAATGTAAAACATTTGAAGGCCGTCCAATAAAACTAATCGAGGTGACGTTTGGCGCCTGCATGTCGGGTTGTCATGTACAATGAACAAATTTTCATATATGTATATACATATGTATATGTAATTGTCTATGTATGTATGTATGTACCACACCAGTCTATATATATGCATATACATATGTATATTTACTTACTAGTGCGACACTCTTTCGTATAAGATATCAGAAAAAAGAAAAAAAAAAACTACGAAAAAACACTTAATATTGTATTTTATGGAAAATATGCACTATATGCACACAAAATACAAGTTTTCATTTATATTAATATTTGAGTGAGTGTGTTAGTGAATGTATGCGCTTTTGCATGTTCCTATAGTGTAATAAATATAAAATGTACATATGTACATTTTTATGAACAAATGCACGATAAATATATGTATGTATGTATGTATGTATGTACATTAAAATAGGTACAAACATATGTACCTACATATTTATATTTTATAGAGTAGCATTATAATATATTATAGTGGCGAAAAATTGTATTATTTTATTGAGCTTCAAATAATCATACTATAAAAAGTTAAAAATGACTTTTAACGTTTTATATAATTTTATGTATGCATACGTATACATATACATATGTATATAAGTATAAGTATAGTTAAAAAAAAAAATTATCCAGTTATTTAATTTTGTAGAAAAAAATTTTTTTTGAATTAAATTTTGTCTTGAAAAATGTTACATTCACATTCAAGTATATAATACATATAGGTATTTACTATATGTACGCGTATATGATAATAAATGTACATGTATGGTATCATAATTGTACCGCATTTTCATTTTATAAATGTGACCTATTGTTAAGATAATTATATTACAATAAAATCATAAAATAAATGATTGCTTTTTCTGAAATTATAAAAATTTAAACGTTTTATGGCATATATGTAAGTGTTATTGAGAAAAAACCTTACATACCAAATAATAAAAATATGTATCTACCTATATTGCATAATAAAATGCATTCCAAAGTTCAAAAGTTCATATTTAAAAAAAATTATTTTTTTCTTTATTAATTCATTCAATTTTATTCAAAAGCTTTGATAGTGACATGTCTTTCAGCCCTAAATTTCTAGATAGCATAAAAAACAATTGTGTTTTTTTTTATGGAACATATCATCGATTTTATTTAATTGTTTTAAAAATTGTGATCCTTTCTAACAAGATTTTATCGTACATCTGGAACTAGTCTTATGTGTTTCATTGTCTTATTTTGTAAATAGAATTTTTTTTTTTTTTAATTTAACATTACACTTATCAATTTCGTGTTATTTCATTAACCGGTGATTTAAATTTCTTAATATTCCTAACTGTTAACTTTGTATTTTTTAATTTATTCTTCGTCAGCGAAAAACATATGACGTGTACTGAAAGTTGATTCCATTATTTAGCGATTTATCATGAAAAATTGAAATTATATCCAATGGCTAAAGAATGAGATAACGACAAATTTAACGTTAAGCTCTGTTAGTGAATACGGCCCCGGCCCTCCAAATATTCATATTTTTATTATTTAAAAAAAATTTTTTTGTTTATTTTTTGAATTAATTTAGAAATTTCCTATTAAAAAAGAAATGTTTATTAAATAAAAAGAAATTCAAGAATAAGTGTAGTATCGTGTTGTTATTACATTACAACATTTTGTATTTTTGAATTTAAAAATTAACCGTGTAAATTTTTTTACACTAGTCGAAGTGCATTTTTTTGTATGTTAGAACATATGTACAAATGTATATTAAAAAAGTAATAGAAAAATTTCAATTAAAAAATATTTTGATTTTTTTATGTTTGAATTAATCGATTAATTTCAAGCCTTTAATCAAATTCAAATATACATATTTATGTTACATTAGTATAATAATGAAATTCAGACGTTTGTAATACATTGATGTAATTGCTGAATTCAAATAAAATACAATATTGATTTTACATTTATATTTTACATGCTATTAAATGTTTACTTAGATTTTTTAAATGTTCTATTAATGAGTTTTCCTTATATTATTACAAACCGTTGTTTTTGTTTGTTTCATTAAAGAGTTAATAACAATGCACTTTTAATTTTTGATTTTTTGTTTTTTTTTTAAGACAAATCTTAATTGATATAAAATTTTAATCATATAAACACCCTTTATATATAATTTGTATATTTGTATATGTAGGTTGCATGTATGCACATATACATGTTAAAAAAAAAATCGAAGAAAAATAAGATATAATAAAATAAATTAATATAATATAGCCAATATATGGTTATTACATGTACATACGTACATACATATGTATATGAAATATCAATTTATAATTTGATTGTATTAAAATGTTGTATATAAAGAAGAAAATAACATACATATGTATATTAAAAAGCATTCATATGTGTAGATTACATATAAGTATGTATAGCGTAGTATTTTTGCTTCTTTCATATTGGCGCCGTCTTAATTATACAATCAGCACGATGGCCTCATCGTTTAGAATAAAATGAGCAATAATAAAACAAAAAGCAAAACAAAAAAAAAATTATAAAATTAAAAACAAAAAATAAATAAATAAAAAAAAAACAGCAATGAAAAAGAGCTCATAATTATATTATTATTATTTTTAATTTTTTTTTTTGCCTTTTTTTTTTGTTAATTATATCAATATAACGAGTACGTGTAATGTATGAATATTTTTATATATTTTATATTATGATAAAAATGTAATATAATAATAACAAGAAATAATAATAATAAAAAAGACATGCCTATAAATTTTCATTTAATGAATGTACAAATATTTATGCAATTCATATATTTTTCTCCTTTTTTTTTTTTTTTTTTAAATAAAAATTTATTTATAAAATTAATAAAAATTATTTGAATATTTATTTCTATTTTAAAATTTATATTATTAATGTACAGAAAAATTTTTATGAAATTATTATGATACTTATTTTTTTTTGTACAGTTTTATTATAACATTTTGAAAAAAAAAAATTCATTTTATTGATGATAATCATGATCATGGTATTGGTAAAGATATGACCATTATTTGTGTGTGAATGCAACATTTCAATGTATTATATATAAAAACCAAAAATACATATGTACATCTTTAAAATATAAGAATGTGTGTTTGAATTAACTATCACATGTGTATGCATTTATGGTTTATATATGTGTGTGTATCTTGTTTGTATAATATATGCATCTACTTTTTATGCATACATCCGAACATGATGTAATGCAACATTTTTAATGCCTATTTACCCATTAAAATGAATAGATATTATTTATACACGATATAAAAATAGGTACACATATCATAATGGTATGGTATTTTAAATAAATTTGTAATAAATAGAAAGACAGTGTCTAATTTAAACCAAAAAAATATATGTATATTTTTTTTTTTTTTTTTTTGTAAAGTAACGATGATTTCGATCGATTAGATATTTTCAAATACATATACAAATTGTCTTTCCTTTTAAAAAAGTTAATATGCGAACCAAACCATTCAAATTCGGTATCATAATTTTGTAAATTTTATTTATTATTATTTTTTGTATTTTTAGTAATTTAAAAATAGATAAAATTTGTAAACCGAAATTTATTCTCTATTCTTTTTATCTGTTTTTTTTTTTTTTCATTTTTTAGAATCATCCACATCGTTAACATGGTGTCAATTAGCATATTGGGAATTAGCTCAACGTGTTGGTGGACGTTTCCCAGTTGAAAATTCATCAATAAATATATTCTCTGATCAAGCACAAGGCGATGGGATGTGTTTAAAAACTCTTGCTGAACAAAGAAAAACTGAAACACCAGAATCGGTGCTAAAAGCTAGACAAAAAATTGGTTTAGGTAAATATTTTTTATTGAATTAAAAATGAAAAAATGTTTATCAATCTTATATTATTTTTCTATTATATTTTTTTAGGTGTTACACTTAGTCAAGAGGCTGATGGCGTTTGGTTATATAATCGTTCTTTAGTACCTGTATTCGTACATTCACCAACATTAAATGATGTTGATTATTGGTATCATGTATCAAAAGTACCACCAGGATATTGTCTTCGAGCCTTCGATAATTATAGGTTAGCATATAAAAAAAAAACCAAAAAAATATTTTTCAATGTTTTAATTTTTGTCTTTTTTTTTTACATTTAGGGCTAAATCTCAATCACTGGTTTGGCCACCACAAATAGCTGGTTCACAAACTGGACCAATTGATACATTTAGTATGAGAATTAGTTTTGCTAAAGGATGGGGTCCAAATTATTCAAGACAAGATGTAACCGGATGTCCATGTTGGCTAGAAGTTTTATTAACACGTCGGTGACATTACAAAAAATCAATAATTACAATAATAAATGATAGAAATGATTGTAATAATAGTCAAAATAATATTCTATGCCATCATTGGTATCATTATTACCAAAATCACCATTATCATCATCATCATCAATGTCATCATTATTGTGGCCATCATACTCATCACAATATTTTACATTATGAAAATTTTAAACAACAAACAATGATTGAATGTTCAAGAATTTAAATGCAAAAAAAAAACAAACATTTAAGCACAAGCTACAAAAAAAAAAAATTAATGGGTATGCATGTAAATCGTATACTTTTCAGAAAATGTTAAGAATGTGACCATTTTAATTACATATGTAGATGCAGGCAATATAGCAACAAAGAAAAAAATTTTTTTTTAATAGATTTTATACAATTAAATACGTAATGTATACTTATGTGAAATGAAAATGAACAAAAAAAAAAAAAGAAAACAAAAAATTGTAAAAGAAATAATACTGAAAAAAAAACTAACATTTAGTGTAAATAGTAGTCAACTGGTTTTTTAATGATAAATAATAGAATGTATTCTTAAGAATGTGGAAAATGTGAAGGCTGAGCCTTCGAGTCTTTGTAAAAATGATTTTAAAAAAAATTTTTTTTATTTATTTTGTATAATAATAATAAAATTAGTTTTTTTTTTTTCTAAATTATTCTAAGAGGACTAAAAACAAAATATATTTATAAATTTGTAAAAAACAAAGAAAATAACAAGAAAACAAAAAAGAAATTCTATAAAAATTATTTAATTTTTAGACTGTTCTGTAATAAATGCAATAACTTAAACTTTGACTTCGAACATTAAATTTTAAAGAAAAGTTGAAGTGTATTCAAGCATCTTACAACAGTACAACTCAGTTAAAATTTGTCAATTCTTTTGTTATCTTAACTTCAATTTCGAAGGACACGAAGTAAAATTTACTAACGTGTGGCAAAAATGTGGTTTTGAATGATATTAAAAGAAAATTAAATTCACTGTATCAAATAATGTGTGCCTGAATGAATACACTTCTTCTAATTGACTGCTTTTAACTCGTTCAAAGTCAAAGTTATGGATATCTCATTTATTGTGGGTGGAATCATCTATTTTGTATAACTTGATGTTGCTTTTAATTAATATTTTCTTTTTTTTTATTACCTTTGTCTGATATTGTTATATGTTGTGTATATTTATACACACATACAGGTGCGTACATAAATATGTTCTACTCTAAAAATTTTTATAGTTTGCCAATAAAAAAAAAATAGAAAAGAAAAAATGTGTAAAATTTTTAGATGTTAATTTTTTTTTTTTATTCTTTAGTTTTAAAAATTTTATCACATGTACAATGCATTTCTATTTCAATTTGAATTTTTTTTTTAATTTTAATTTTTTATTTTTTTTTTGAATTGTATTCAATGTTATGTAATCGTATAATGTAGTATGTATTTGTATAAATTCTATTCGTATTTTATATGTTCGAAATTTTAGTTATAAACAAAAAACAAAAATAAATAAAAATAACTCAAAGAAAATAAATTAAAAGATTTAAAAAAAAATAAAATAAAAAAATAAAAATTTGATTCTAGTCATTGTTAAAAAAAAATAAAAGAAAAATGAAAAGAAAAATGAAATAAAAATTTACATATAATTGTGTTCACTTTAATTTCTACGGAAATTAAAAGAAGAGTACATAAAAAAAAAAATACAAAAAATAATCATAAAAATAAAATCGAAAAGAAAAATTATAAATTTTATAAAAATATTCTGTTACTTTATTCAAAAGATTTTTTCAAAATAGATTTTATGTCATCATGGACTTTGATCGTGTTCACGACATTAAGAGAATTATAAAGATTTTAAACTTAAGCAAAATTTAGAAGTAGTCTGTTCACGTGATAAATGCGGTTAGAAAAACGTATAAAATTTCTGCTGCAATATCACTACTAACTTGCTTTAATTCAATAAAATGTAATTTTAGATATTATACACGTTGTAAAAGTGTCTTATTTGATATGAGATTACGAGTAATATTTCGTACACTTTTTCACTATTTATATTAAAATATAGTCAAAAAGCATATAATCTACAACTGAAAAAATTTTATGAACAAAGTATACAAAATTTGTTTTTTTTTTTACTATTCTGTTCATTTTGTACATATAAATATTTTTATTTGTAAAGAATGTATTTTTTTCCCCATTTATTTGCGATTATATAAAATAAAATTGTATTTTTATAATGATGAATTATTTGATTTTTCTTTTTTCGATTTTTTTTTTTCGAAAATTTTAAAAATAAATTTTTATTTTTTTTTTCGAAATAAAATTTAAGTTATTTATGAATTTTTATTTTATTTTGATTATTTTTTAAATACTAAATTTATGAATTGAGACAATTTTACATTTATTTATGTTAAATGTAAAAAAAAAGAAACATTCAAAATTCGTAAATCTAGTGTTAGTAACGATTTTTTTATTTTGAATTTTGGATTAAGAAAAAACGAATGATAAAAAAGAAAACAAACTTTTAAATATGCCTTATTTATTAATTAAATAGCTAAAAATAAAATAAACAAAAAAACAAATTGTGAATATGAA
Source organism: Anthrax anthrax (assembly GCA_963971155.1). Taxonomy (NCBI): domain Eukaryota; kingdom Metazoa; phylum Arthropoda; class Insecta; order Diptera; family Bombyliidae; genus Anthrax; species Anthrax anthrax. The sequence continues at coordinate 21,433,040 of OZ020122.1, forward strand.
TGGCAAGGATTAATTTAAGGATTTTTACAAAAATTGAAAAAAAAAAAAATGTTTTTACTGTTAATTTTGAAAAGCCAGTTGACTTTTATGCATCAATAAATGTAGACAAAAAAAAAAAAATGAAAAAAAATCAACCCAGAACAGACAAACCGAAATGTATGAAATTATGTGAAAATACAAAAAATAAAAACAAAGAAGAATAAATTTCGTAAGAAAAAAAAAGAAAAAAAATTTAATAAAAAAAAAAAACAAACAAATACCAATTTACGCCTTTTATATATTTAAAAAAAAAAAAAAAATACAATACAGTTATTATTATGTAATTAATTAATATATATATATATAAAAACAAATAAATGATTATATTTGATGAATATGTATAGGTTTTATTATTTGTATAAAAAAATGAGAGAAAATGTTAAGCAAGAAAAAAAAAAAACAGAAAGAAAACAAACACTGAATAAATTAATGAAAATATAAAAAAATAAAAATAAAATTTTGAAAATAAAAATATAAATTGTGTGTACTATATTTCTATGAGAAAAGGTATATTGAGATTTTTGTATTAAAGGATAAAAGGACAATACCAAACATATTAAATAAAAAAAATTTCAAAAAATTAAAAATAAAAAATTTGATAATATTTTTTAAATTAAAATGATGAAAATATAATTTTTTTTTTTTAAAGGATTTATTATGATTTTAACACAATTTACAAAATTGATAATCCACAAATTAATTGAAGAGAAGTCTTTGAATGCTTTATCTAAAAATCAAATTTTTAAAAAATTCCTAATAAATTTTGTAATGAACTTTTTTTAGATGTTTTACAAATTGATTTTTGTTTTGGACATAAATTATTTGTATATTTTTGTAAGCATTTAGCTAAAAACAAATCACATTGACATAAACGTGTTGAACATGAATTATGTCCATTACCCCATACACCATTTTCGATTGCACATAATGGTTTACCTTTATAACATTTCCATAAATATGGTACAAAATATTCAATAAATGTTGGACATATACTATTTTCATAACATGCATCATGTAGACGACAACATCGATCAATACTATCAGTTGGTCTACCAGAACCAGAAAAACCACAATAACATCCATAGCCTTTGAATATTAATGGATCACAACCAGTCGTACATTTAATCATGGAATATAATTCAACAATGGCGCGTTTTGAACGTTGATCATCATTATAGGAATATTGTGTTTGATTTCTTAAAAAAGAAAAGAAAAAACAAAACATGTTGACATGCATCGTGCTAAATAATAATTTGAACTTTTAATTATTACTTCATGTTCCATATTGTTGAATATCCAAAAGGACTGTTGGCTCTTCCAATATAAATGTCAGAATCTGAATAATTCTGTTTCATTAATGTCATCGTAGATAGATTATCTTCTGATGTGTCTAGAGAATCAACAACAATTGGAGATTCAAATAATGGACTACCGATTATTGATGCCGTGTTAGACGTGTCCCAGATATTTCCCCCACTATCAAAATTTCTATGAAGTGTACTTAATTGAAGTGAAGAAAATAACTGTTTGATATCAAATGATGAAGTATTTGATAAGATCTCTTCGTTAGCTTTAAAATGATCGCTATCAGTTGAAGATTTTTGTGGATCTCTTAATGTTCCTTCCCATCCATGTAATCCTAATAAATCCCATTCATTTGCTTTATTCGTATTATGATCCGAGTAAATTTCTTGTATGTTCAAAGTAAAACTCGATGGATCTGATCCAGTCTTATATTCCATCATTCGTTTGTTTGGCAATTTGTTATTTTGTTTATACGCTTTCAATATTTGATATAAAATTACATCTGAAATTGTTATATTTGGATATATTGGTGTATCAAAGTCATCTCTATACATAATAATCGTTGTTTGATTAACATCTCTATCAGGTAACATAAAAACATATTTTGGATTTGGATCATTGATACTTTTATTAAACATTTGTTCTATTATTACATCAAAATTACTCATATTTGAGAATGCATTTTGAAATGCATTCTTCATTTCAGAAATTTTTTGTAATTTTTATTTTTATTTTTTGTAACGATCATATGGATTATAAAACGGTAATGCTGTAATAAAGAAAATTTAATAAAAATAAAATAAAATAAAATAGACAAGAAAACAGTTAACAATTACCATGACAGTATGTACTCAAATTTGAACATATCACTAGAAATATACTCAAATTAATAATGAGTGTTTTTAAAATTTTAAAGGTACTCATAGTTTTAATTTAAAAATTTTTTGTTTATTTAAATATCACTAACGATCACAAAATTTTAAATTTATTAATTTTAATAATTAATTTCATTTTAAAATATGAATTAAATTTGTAGACAAAGAAATCGATATTTTTAAGTTTATTTGAAATTAAAAAAAAAATAACCGAAATTTTGTCTTTCTGTTTTAAATTATTTTCTAATATTTATAATATTTTATCCTCAAAAATCACTTTGTGCATTCTTCGATTAAAATTTTTAAACTGAATAATATTTAAAGATTTTAATGCTATTAAATGAAAGTGAAAATGTAAATAGTTAGACTGGTATTATTAAAATTTTTCAAATAATAGCAGTACATTTAACTGGTTACTTACGTAATATCATAATTTGAAAAGAAGAAAAGTAACGGAAATTATTTTGAGGAATTGCAAGAGAAAAATAAAACAAAGAAAAAACATTTTTTTTTTTTTTTAATTTTTTATTTTATTTTTTTATTTTATTTTTTTATTTTTTGCTCTGTTACATGGTAATAATGAAAAAAAAATGCGTTATAATCTATTAAAATATGTATAATCATTAACCAATTAATAAATACTGGTTTTAATTGTTTTCATCCAAATAATACATATTTTCTCATATTGAAAAAAATGAGATGTAGAAAGAAGATTGTCATAGTCATGGATCATGGTCATTTTTGTTTTCTTATACAGATATTTTATGTACATATAAGATAAATAGACCTTAGATTTTAAAATTTGTACAAGAAAATTTTCAAAATCAAATAATCTTGCATGAATGATCTAACCATAAAAATATTATGAAAGGTGTTTGTGAAAATAAGATGAACATTTTTGAGAAAAGACATCAAAATGTTACATGGACAATCTTAAAAAGATCAAACACCGTCTTTAACTTTTCTTATAGTAAAATGATAAAATTTCAGCTTTTAATGATTTTGTTGTACACCATTTAAGAAGGCAAAGTGGACAATTAATGGTATCTATCATATCTCATACCTATAGTTAAATATTTATAAAACATGTATAATAATACATTGTGTATAGATGCAACAATATCGATAATATCAGTATACCAGCAAAATTGTAATTTATTTTGTTATTACGAAACTTTCACCAATTTCCGCAAATGATTAAATTTTTGCATGTAAATCAAAGTTATCCATTTTTTAACAAAAATTTATCTAATAGACCAATGATCTCATGTAAAACGATCTTCATTACATAATAAACAAGTTAACGTAGTCTGTAATAATCATATGTTTTAGGATTTTAGCATTGATCCATTTTTTTTCTTAGTTCAGATAAGAATTTTTATGATTATACCGGCAAATGAAAAAAAAAAACAAGTGCCTATGAAGAGTTTAACATCCGTAATCCGTATCATGAACAATATCTCCATAAATACATGTAATACAATATTTCCATATATGTATGTGTTCATACATTGTTAAAGCAAGTTTTGAAAAAATTCAAATATTACAAATTTTTTTTATATCATTCGAAAGTATAGAATTTTCTCTTTTCAAAATTGAAAAAATTTTTAAAATCTGATAATTAGAACGAAAGTTATTAATTTTTAAAAATTAAATTAAATTTTACTGAAAAAGATACTTTTTTTTTTTCATTTTAATGATAGAACTTGATTGTATGTACCCAATAACTCAATATAAAAATTTCTTTGCATTCAAAAAAAGCACGTGGTAGTTTATTAATGTGTTTGTATACATATAAGTTAAAATGTTTAAATTGTTGTTGTCAGTTTGAAATTATATCAATCAAACACAAATAATAATAATACAAAGCAGACAAGACAATCAAAGGCAATCAATATATATAATATGTATATTATTATTATAGCTTATTTGTGGGTAATACAAAACATTCAGAGTTGCCAGTACTAATGGTAAATTTTTAAAATTTTTTTCGATTATTTGAATTTTTAAATGAAAATAGTCAAATTATTTTGTTACTCAGTTAGTCTAATTTAAAATTATCTAAAATTAATGAAAAATAACAAGGGTTGGCAGGCCAGTACACATTTTGAAATAATATATTATAATGTTGATAATATAGTCATACAAACAAACACACTGGTACAATATAATGACGATAACATGTAATATTAATAAATTATATTATTTTCTTTTCTTATTTTTCATTCTGTATTCTTGCCATGTATTCTGAATTTGTACTGTATGTACTCATGTATGTATTATATTGTGAGGTCATTATATTCATATTAATTGCTTACACATATTCTATTGTGTTATGATTAGAACGGTGCTATATTACACATTTTAAAAATTAAGTTAACTATAATATGTATTTTGATTTATTTCAAAATAAAAACAAAAAAACAACAAAATTCTAAATAAATAAAAATAATGTATGTACATATTTACATAGGTATGGCGGTGTTACAGACAATTTGATATGTTTGACAAAATATTTATCAATGACAACATAAAATTTAATTATTATGTAGGCAGGTATATTTAATGGACATATTAACATACATTGGTACGTTTGTATATGTTTTCATATTTTATGTTAATTATATCAGTTAAGAATATTTTTTTGTTTTTGTTTTTCTTCTCCATTAAAGGCATGTAAGTGACCTTGTTAGATAATAATGATGGGAAATTGTAATATTCATATTTGTATAATGGTTTTTTGTAAATCGTTATCATATACTCATTTACATACATAGATACAATTATTATGTAAATAATTGGAATTTCTTTACGAAAAAAATAAAATCTTACAAAATCTATTTTATTATTTTTTGTTTTTCTTGTAAATGTTGCATATTCCAAATACACAATATTATTTAATAATTTGTAAACGGGATACAAATTGATATGTTTCATAAATATACTGAAGTACATACCTGAGAGTTTACAATGTTATGTAATAAACATGAATTTATTACAAAAAGCTAAGATCTATTTTTGGCTATCCTTTATTGAACATGGGTATATCCTAATAAGGCTCAAAAACGATATACATAGGTATTTTGTATAAATTGCACACATAAGAATATACATATTATGTATGTACATATCTATATGGAAAATTGCATTATTTAAATAATTTGTCTTTTTGTTATAAGAAAAGTATATTAAAAATTCATTAAAAATATTTTGAATAAATGAGGATGTCTCAATGATAATGTATCTGATAGCATATTGTTATTTACAAAAATTCATCAATAACGCCTTAGTGTACGTGTTTAGTTTATACTAAAAAGTGATTGGATATTTCGGATTTTTGAATTTTAATATTTCTTTTTTATAAAAAAAAAAATAATAATAATTTTAATTTAAGCATTTTGATAATGAATTTTGGTATAAAAAAATGGTGGATATGCATACAGGTGCATAAGAGTTCATGCTCAGATATGATCCATAGAATTTTTTGAGGCTGATGCAATTTCATTTTAAATGATGATCCAGTCCAGATTACCTGTACGTATTACACATACCTACTTATCATACATAAACGTATAATGTATACAACATAGCGTACCTTGTTTAATTTATTCTCATTTTCTTTTGATTTTTACTTTTTTGTATTTTTTATAATTTTTTATTTGTTTTTTTATTTTTAACATAATTTTGTTATTATTTAATCAAGCGTTTAAATAATTTTATTTAAATAAATTAATATTTGAAAATAAAAACAAAAATTTTTTCATCTAAACAAATTAATACATATTAAAAATTATTAAAAATAAATTAAAAATTCAAAAATAAAACACGTGCATAAATTATATTTTATTTTGTTTACATTTTCAAAACATTAACAAATATCTAGGTACATGGTACATATTCACGTCTGAACGTTATTATTTGAAACAATTTGAAAACGTGCATACATGACCAATATACAATATTTTAGATTTTTAACGAATATTTTTTAAATTTGAAAAATAAGCAAAAAAATTTTTTATTTGAATTTTTACAGACATTTTTTTTTTCTAGATTTTAATATCCATTGTACATTTATTGAAGTTCTTAACGTTATATCACAAACATAGGTATCTATCTATTTCTTTTTCCTGATTGCACCTACAATAGTGTACATTTGTATGGGCATAACGTATTTATTTTTAAAATTTTCCATCAAGGCCAAAAAAAAAAGGATAACACAGAAATAATATATTGATTTCTATGTAACAATATTTTAATATCAAAAAAATATAATTTTTAATATTTAAGCGAAACATACAATGAATTTTATAGAAGAACCGTTAAAAATTTTCTAAAATCTATATTTTTTAATATTTTTTAAAAATTCTTTTTTAATTAAATACTATGCAATTTTCTTAATTTATATACAAAATTTCATTAAATTTTGATTACAATTAAATAATAAAAAAATTTTTTAAAATATTATTTAAATATAATAAATTTGAAATCAATTGAATTCATTCAGTCATTTTTATAAAATTTAATTCATATCGCATCCAATAGCTTGTATATAACATATAAGCTAAACACATCAGTATATATTTTTGTTGTTGTTTTATTTCTTACATATACAATGAATGTACACAGTATAAATTTGGCATGCCTTTGAAAAATATTCCACATCATATTATATATACATACACACAAACACATGTATATACATATACTATATGATGATGATCACGTTAAGTTAATCAATATATGTATATACAAAAATAATTTAAAAAAAAAAACATACAAAAAATAGCAGCTTTTTCGATTGTATTGTTGTTAATCGCGTGTAATCAAACGAGTTTGAAATTGAACTTGAATACGTCATTAATAATATGATGTTATTACACACTATATAAAATTAAGTACATATACACAAGTCTTTTTATGAATGAAAATCAAGTGGATTCGATTTGATTTCGTATATATACATACATACATATGTATCCTTATGTTTGTATATGTAGGCACAGGTAAATACAGGTAAATGTATCAGAATACAGAACATCTTTTTAAAACGTGAGAATTAAATGAGCAGTTAAATATAAGTATAAATAAAACTTTCGTAGAGACATTATACATACGTTTGGATAGGGTATTTCGGAAATTGTATGTTAGAAAATGTACTTATGTAGGTACGTATCTTGAAAATTCAAATTACGTTCATTTAAAATCCAATCTTTATGGAAAATATCGATTTTATGAGAAACATAACATCAAATAATTGGCAAATTTTTAAAATCATTTTCTGAATGTATATTTTGTACACAAGATAAAAAATTTAAATTTTTCCATTAAATTAAATTTGAATAGAATCGAATAAAATCATTTGAGAAAACATACATACAACATACATCTTGAAGCTTTCAGAAAACATCATTTTGAGGTATTGTTAGCCAAATTTTTCTTAGTGGAAATGAATTTTTGGCAAGAAAAATGAGTAAATAGAAAATTACTCTAAAAATATTCAGAATAGTACATTTTGTGATTTATGATACTATTTCTGAAGCACCCCATATAAATGTACTGCAAAAAGAAAATTTTCTTTTATATAGGTAAATACGAAGTATCTGATGTGTATGTTACAAATAATATTAAATTTATATCACATTTTTTATGAGAAAGTCATGTGTGCTGTACGATATAAAAGCATGAGTTAATATGTTTGTATGTATGCACATTATAGTGCTATGTAAATATACTTTCTTCTTTCAATTTGAACAGAATTTGCACTTACGTATTAAGATACAATTTTAATGATTTTTTTAATTCTATTTTTCTTTCAAATTTAAGGAAAAAATCTTTTTATTTAAAAAAATCAATTTCAATTTGAATTTTTTCAATTTTTATTGTTTTATTTAGGACGTCATGAAAAATTTGAAAAAAAAAAAAAACAAATTTGTAACCGTTTAAATAAATATTGATATCTGATACAATTTGTTTTCTATATGTACATATATGTAACTGAGAATATACATTTTGTATGTACATATGTATAAATCTGTACATATAGTGCAAAATTACTGTGTCATTTAATTCAATTGCAAGCTCTGTTTTAATAATATCTTCCCTATATAAAATTATGACTTGAATATGACTTGCAATATTTTCATACCAAATATAAAATTCTTAAAAAATTCTTATCAGGATAACAAAATAAAATCAAAAAATCTAATTAAAACCACTTACTGGACAATTTTTTGAAAAAACAAAAAAAAAATTGTTTTAATTTAAAATAATACAACAAAAATACTTGAAAAAGAAAATTACTTTTAAGGTCAAAAGGAAATTATGTCTTTTTATGACATACAAACATAACAATTACAAAGCATATTTTATTTTTCAAGTATCATTTTGTTTGTTTTCAATTACAAAAAAATCATTCAATGCTCTCATGTACATATGTAAGTTGTAATTAGCAAAAAAATTCAATATATAGTACATCAGTAAATATGATTTGAAATGAATATGAATTCTTTATTAATATTACATCTAAATAATATTGTATACATAATATTCTTAAGAATTTCAGAACAGAGAATAACACTTTTCTTTTTTTCTTGGGATTGATGCTTATATTGTAAATTAAGGAAAATTCTGATTCAAAATCCCACTATGACTATGTTTTCCTGGTCCTCTCTTATACATATGTATGTTGTTATGTTAGTGCTAAAAGACTAGAGCATATGAGTACATTGTACATTGTGAATGTTCATTTTGTACATTCCTATACAAGTTATGAGTTCGCTTGCCAAAGTAACAACAGAAGTCATTGTGGGTATCCTTTTTCAAAAAATATTTTTTAAATTCATTGTTTCTGAATCATCCTAGTTAGGTATCACATCTTAATATTATTATTATTATTATTATTATTATTTTTTATTTTTTGTAAATAGAGTCCTAAAATTTTACTGTCTCGTTAATCATTCCTTTATTTATTCATTTTCTTTTATTCTTATTTAAATAAAATTGTTTAACATCAATTAACATTTATTACGTTATAGGTTATCGATTGTTAATGATGCACAAAAGTACAAAAATGTAAGTACATGCAATTTATCTTTATAAAGAATTATTACATTTTTTTTAATTGCTTTTGAAACATATAAATTTCCACTGATTGTTTTCATGTTATCATATGTTTTATATTTCTATACAAAAATTAAAGATGAGCTCTGATGAGTATACGTTCATATGTTACTCGTGTTTTGTTATTCCAAAATATACAAATTTCAAAATATAAATAAAATAATTTTTTTTTTTCTTAAATTTTTTGTTTTATTTATTTTTTTAATAATTTATTGGTTTTTGATAATTTTTTCTTGAAATTTTATTTATATTTTTTTCATTTTTTAAATGAAAATTATTCAATTTTACAAAATAGTACTGAAGAGAAGCTTACCTCACTCGAATAATTAAAGGGGAAATAATCATTTGGAAATATAGTTTGACCAAAATCGGTGTACATGGTAACGTAATATGTAAAGGCATTTTATGTAGAAAGGCTTGCAAAATAAATTGGACTAAATTGAAAAAAAAAATCAATAAAATTTATTTTATTGTAAGAAGAGAAAGGTCAAAAGGTAAAGAAAATTAAAAATAAATAAATAAATGAAAAACACGATTTTTCTTTTATTCAACTTATACAAATGTGTATGTAACGATTTTTATTTATAGAAACGATACACATAATAAGTATAATAATCTTATTAATAAATGTGTAATATAAAAATAAAATTTTTTATATTCAATTTAATATGAAATTTTTGTCTTTCATTGCTTTACTTTACTTCTAATGTTTTTTTTTTGTTTTTTTTTTGTTCTATTTTATAACTTAAAAATATAAATAGTCACTTATATACGAATACCTTAAATTTTATATAATGCTAAAAACTTATAATTTGATAAAATGTGAGAAAAAAATTAAAATAATTTTAATATTAAGCATAGTAATCTCTATAATTCGTATACATTTTAAATTGAAAATTTTTCTAATAAATACAATTATATAATTAAAATTTCTAGAATATTAACAAAATAAACCACCACCTTCATTCTTTTTTACATAATATAATACATAATCCTTTTGTGATGGTGTTAAACCTAAATAATCAGCCTCTTTTAAAAATTGTTCAACACCACCAACACCAACTAAATAACCATTTAATTTAGCAGCAATATGAGATTTTTGTAATAATTTTGAATTATTTAAACCTAAAGTTTTAGCTAAATCTGTATGACCTTGTAAACGATATTTTTGATGGTAACTATTTTAAATGAAAAATTATGAAAAAAGAAAGAAAATAATAAAAAATAGAAAATTAATTATTTTTTTTTTAAAATAAAAAATATGAATTTAATAAAAAACGATAATAAATTTCATCAAAAAATGATACTTACTCTTCGGCTGGATAAAATATTGATGATTCTTTAATTTCTGTTTCAATTTTTTCTGGATAACGTTTTTGAATTTCTTCATCTCTTGATTGTTTAGCGATACGTTTTTGTTCATCATTATGATATAAAATTAATGACATATATTGACGTTTTATTTTTGTTGATAAACCATATTCATGATTATTCCAAAATAAATCTAATAATTGTTGATATGATATAACTGTTGGATCATAATCAATTTCAAGTACTTCTGTATGATCACCACTATAGAGAATTAATTGGGGGAGGGGAAAACAAAACACACTTATTATAGAATTTCACATTCACTTTTATAAAATAAAAAAAATAAATAAAGAAAATTCTTACATTTTTTTATATGTTGGTGAATTAGTTGTACCTCCTGAATAACCAACTGTTGTACGTAAAACACCTTTTGTAGCACCATACAATGATTCGGCACCCCAAAAACAACCCATACCAAATGTAGCTGTCTCATATGGGGTATCAATATGATGTCTTGGTGTTACTTGTAATTTTTTCTGTTCATTATGAATGAAATTCTGTAAAATATTTAAAAATAAAAAAATAATTTTATAAAATTTTATTTAAAAAAAAAATATAAAAACACGGTTTTATACAAAATTCTTGTAGAATAGCCTTTTATATCTTACCTTATTTTGAATTTCGTTAGCTCCTGGTTTAAGAGAGAAATCAGAAAATTTATTTGAAATTGTCTTCAACATTTTTATTTTATTTATTTATTTTTTTTAAATTTTTTTAAATTTCACTAATTTAGAATTTTTTTTTTAATTTTTAAAGAAAAAAGGACAACGGAAAATTTTTTCTAATATTTTATTTTTTTTTTTAAATTTAATAGTTATTCTCTTACTGAGGTTGATTAACAACTGATATATGATCATAAATTTACAAGCAATTTATATCAAAAATCTGAGTGCATGGTAGATTTTCATGTTTATTGTTAATGTATTAAATTGAAAGGCGAATTTATTTAAAAAAGAAAAAAAAAAGTTAAGAGCGAAAAATCAAAAAATCAAATTAATAACGTAATAATATTTTGTAACGTCATGTATACATACGTTCATTAAGTTTACAAAGTATTAAAAGCTAAGAGCGAAACTTTTATTTACAAAAAAAAAAAAAAAAAAAAACTGAGAAAAAAACTTTCGTGAATTCTCGGATTTTTAAGAATTTTTAAATTGTTACTCAATTGAAATTTTTAAAAATAAATTAAACTCTTTGTATGTTAATTACTGTGGTGTATGTCTTTCGTTTTTCATACATGTGAACTAATAATGTTATAATGTTAATACATGAATGAAAATGTAATTGAACATTATAATAGAAATAATTTTTATTTTTCAAAGTTCTGTTTTGAAATTTCGAAAAATCATTCAAAGCAAAAACAAAAAAAAAACGTTGAAAAATAAAAAGCTCAACGTTCTTGAAAGAAATAATTTATCTTTGAATAGAACTCAGTGTATTTCACTGTATATTGAAAGATGTCGTTTATGAAAAATATTGTTCGTGACTAAGCATATGAGTAATTGAAATTTTTTTTAAAAAAATTTTATTTTAACAATTTTAATAAATCAAAAAAAAAAAAAAAATATACAAAATTATATTATTGAAATATGAACAAATTTTTCCATATACAAAAATTTTGTCATATTATGTCTGATAACGGATTTTTCATTAATATTTTAAAATAGTAATTTAATAGGTGCCACGATTTGGAGCTATTTTCTTTTTAACAATTCATTTTTCTTAATGTCCTTATGAACAATAAAATAAATCCTCTTTTTTTAAATTATTGAAATACAATTGATAAAAGAATAGAAGAAAATTATATTTAAAAAAAAAATAACAAAATAAGTAACATAAGTATTATAATTACTATGATAAATGATATTCGCTAATAAATACATATAATCAAATTTCTTTCAAATACATACAAACACACACTATTATATTCATATTCTTAGAAAATAAATAAAAAACATGATTGATGATTTGATTTATAAAAAAAAAAATAAGAGAATTACGAACATTTTAATACATTAAGGACCCATTCAAAAGAAAATTACATACATTCATATTTATAAATCATAATTGTATTTGTGTAACAATAATTCAAAAATTCGAGCATTTGAGGAAATAATATTACATATTTCCTTTTAATGTAGACTAAAGTTTTTTTTTTTTTTTTTTTTTTTTAATTTATATCGTATTTTTAAAAAAAATACAACATACGCAATTGGACGAAAACTGCGAAGGAAAGGGATGTATGAAGGGATATTCTCCTGGAGGCCAAGGTGCACATGGGACTGTCTCGCCAATGCTGATAATGATCGTATTTTTTATACGATTTTTTAAAAATAAATTCATTCAACAAATGATAAACTCTTGAGGATACTAAAGAAGCACTAAATTAGAACGGTACTTTGGTCTAATTCACGTAAAATCGCATAAGTCTTCACAAACATGCAAAATATAATATAATATAATTTTGTTTATACATACATGCATACATTTACGTATGTATGTACATGTGTTTATACTTATATAACAAGTGCCTATTTTGTACAATTTATGATGATTAAATTGAAAATCATGAATGTCATTGAATGATCCATTGAATTGAACCAGAATTGAGAGTTATGAATATCTAAATATGCTTAATCTGGTGTAATAAGGTTTTTCCAAGCAATCTAAGGTAGTAAGGTTTTCTTCATAAAAATATTAAAAATTGGAAACATATGATCACACAGAAAAATATGATGCTTTAATTTTTTAGTAACAAAATAAATAATTTAGTTCTTCTAATTCAAAAGCTATATAAATAATTAAAATTGAAAATTTTCATAATATTTACTAATTTGTTCGAATAAAATATTTAAAAAAAGAATTATTTATTTTTTTAGTTTAAAATTGTAAAAAAAAAGAAGAAAAATAAATTAATAATATAATTGATATTCATATGTGAAGGTAAACTGTAATAGTCAATATATTCATGTTGTTATGCAAATTATTCGAATGTCATCTAAGAATAATTGACCTACATAATGACAATCATACATGACCATGTACCATACATTGAAAATTATAAAAATGTGTAAGGTATTTTGTTAAAGATTCATGTCATCTCGAAGATGTCTTTAATACAGATACATATTTCGATTTATTGATTCATACTGGAATAGTAAATTATTTAAAGTGTTAAAAGACCCTTAAGATGTTCTTGGTTATAAAGAAAATTGATAGAATGTTTTGCATTTCATTCATGCTTAATTAAATAGATCCATCTACTTTACGTACATACGTACGAGGTCCTATATTTATATTTTTATTTATGTAACTTTTAAATTATTCATACATCATAATTAAGCTGAAATATGAAATTAATTAAAAACAATACAAAGAATTTGAAATTAACAAAATCATTTATGATCACGTATAAGCATATTAAATAAATACGTTATTTACAAATGTATATGTATGGTTGTGTGTACAAAACGTTTGTATTTTATGCGTGCATGCACATCGCATATTCAAATACAGTAGATTACTGTGTACAATTGTGTAAATTCAAAAAAAAAAAAAAAAAAACAAAAAAGGAAAATATTGTATGATTTCATTACATATATTATTATTATTATGATTACTATTATTTTGTACATTACATACATATGTATTTCGTTTATTTCTAATTAGTCACGTTATATAATATGCTCTTTGAAGAAATAATAGTAGCATGTAATTTAGCCATTTATATTCTAATTCTCATAAATCTAATGGTTGGATGGTTTTGCTATTTTGATTATTATGAGAATATATTATACACGGATAAAATTATATACATATAAAATTTCCCATCGTATATTGTAAATATTTTCATAAAATATATCTAGGTATACCTAAATAATATTTTTTTTTTTATATATATGTATGTATGTATATATGAGCACGTAATCTCTGGTCCTGGTTTATTTTAATGCGGTATATGCATTTATATATAGTTATTATATGAAAATATTCTTTTATGTATATTTCATAGAAATGAAAACAACAACAATAAAAAAAACAAAATTGTATAGGTACAGATATGAACATTTCAATACAATCCTGTACACATGTGTACATATGTATGTATACATATGTATGACAGAAATTGATACCTCTATATGAAGTAGGTACTATATGTTCGAATTAATTTTCAATAATTTATATCCTTCTATTATATTGATTTGATAAAACTGTATTATATGATTATACTATGTTCATTCATTTGTATTATATACATTTTCTAATTAATTAATTAAATTAATGCACTCAGACATAAATGTTCGAGCATTGTAAACAATTAAGTTAATAATAGTAAACAAGTGTAATTAGTTTGTAATGTAGGTATATGATATGTTTTTCATTTTCATTGATAATTTTATTACAACAAATTATTATTATTATTATTAATTTTAAAAGTCATACAAATGAATTCATATTTTTGATGTAATTTAGCTTATATTTACACATGTACATATACAGATTATACACATGTTTGATTAAACAAAACAATATGTATTTTTAATTTTATTCGTAGTAAGTAATATATAGTCAAGATATACATAGTGATGTAGTGGTCTAAAAAGAAAAAAACAAGAAAATTTCTTAGAATTTTTTAATTCAACTAAAATTTCACAAAAAGTTGACTATGTAATTCTAAGAAAAAAAAAAAAAAGAAAAGAAAAATCATTCACAAAGGAATTTTTGAAAATTTAAAATATGAAAAATAATAGAGAATTTATACAAAGGTATTTGTATGAATTCACATACAAAAGGAATAAAAAAGAATTTTTTATCAAAATATCAAAAACCGTTTTTATGAATGCATTCAATATGTACATATGTAAATCTATAAACAAATATTAACGTAATGTATTGTTTGGTGTATTTGCTTGCATAAAAATAATATGAACACCAAAAATCATTGAATTTCATATTTTCACATATTTTTGAGTCAAAGGGATGTATAATGCACACATTTTTCATTGTCCTATATTGTGTTCAATGAAAATAGGTAAAAATTCAATATGAATTCGATATTTGCAATTCAACAGAAAGGTTTGTATGTGTGTGTGTACACATGGTTATTTACTTGATTTTTTTTTTTTTTTTTGAATATTAAAGGATGTCCCTAGACAAGTTAAAATAAAGTGTTTTCTATTCTTAAATTGAATTCGAGAATTAAATTTGGTTTAACATATGCATATTAGATAATATCACCAACATATATACTTATATAATAAAACAATTTATTATTTAAATTTTATTTCTTAAATTATTATTTATTTTGAGATTTTTTTTTTCATGTTCAGAAAACAAAAAACAAAGAGATATAAAATACAATTATTATAGTTTGGACAGCTTCAATACATTAAAAAAAAAAAAAAAATTAGTTTACAATTTAAATGTCGTGAAACTGCAGATATCATACAAAATATGCATGTGGATCTCTGAAGAAAAAAAAAATTGGCTGTTACATTTGAGTTTATATTTTATTTGAATTTCGCATACAGAGTGATTCTAAAATTCAAGAAAAGGTTTGTTACAACTTTTCTCAAAACCTCTGTCCGATTAACGACTCTTGAGAGTTATAAAGTCTTTTATAAAAAACAAAAAAATACAAATTTTATAAATATTTACCTGAATACGACTTTTTGCTAGCTCATCAAGACCTGTCATCTCCAGAACAAGCTTAAGGAAACAAAAAAAACATTTTCCAACGTTTTATCACGTTTATTCAAGAGAAATAATATAAGGCTATATTACAACATTTATTTTTTGTCAATCAATCGATCGAGATCGAGTAATGAACACCTTACCTTATACATATACTTTGCGAAAATGAAATGTAAAATATAATTTCCATAGAAATTACATACTTACCAACCTATTTATAGTTTGAAAAATATTTAAAAAAGAAAATTTATGTTGGTATTAAATTTACAAGAGAAATCAATAATTAATAACAGATTATGCAATAAGTATAATAAAAACAAAAAAAATTTTTTTTACGTAAAATAAAGTTTAAATAAAAATAAATTTTAATTAACATGTATTTAGCGAACGAATTTTCAAAACCACAAATTAATAATACTTGAATGATTTATACATACATGTACATAAGTATTTTCATT
Organism: Anthrax anthrax; assembly: GCA_963971155.1. Taxonomy (NCBI): domain Eukaryota; kingdom Metazoa; phylum Arthropoda; class Insecta; order Diptera; family Bombyliidae; genus Anthrax; species Anthrax anthrax. The sequence continues at coordinate 21,449,901 of OZ020122.1, forward strand.
TGTTTTCCAATTTTATTATTAATTAATAATATAAAATTATATGAAAATCATATTCAATTATTAAATCTATAGATATGTAATATTACAAATAAAATAAAAAAAATATTGTTGTTGTATTAAAATAAAGTCTAACCAACCGCGGTAATTAGAAAAAATAAAAATATTATGAATAACATTATGATAATATAAAATTTTCGTATAAAAAATATTCATAACATTTATTTTAGTTTATAACACACGGTTCTGATCAAGATTTTCATCTTAATCGAACCATTCAGCTTAAATGTGATCTTATCCATGATCTTACTGCCTTGAAATGTTAAATTATTTTTGCTCAATTTATTATTCAGTTTTATGAAATCACGATATTTCAATTTGATGTGACTGTTGTTCACATTTTCTGTAGGTAATATTTTTTGTTTTATTAAATTTAAAAAAAAAAAAAAAAAAAAAAAAAAAAAATGAAAATGTCCTTTGAAAATATAATTTTTATTTTTCTCTTGCTTTTGTATCGAGTTGTCGTAATTCGATGCACATTTCATGCAAATACCTTTCACGATGAACTAATAATAATTCCTTATTTTTGTTTTTTTTTAAATTAGGTTTATTGCATTTTTTAATTAAAAATTGAATATTTCAAATATTTAAACAAAGGACATGTTGAAATACATTCATACAAATTTGAATAATGCATTTTCTTTGCATGTCTCTCATGCATGATATATATATATTTTTTTTCAATTCGAAATATGTTTATTCATGAGGAAGCAAGTAATAAAATTTGAATCTATGACAAGTGATACGTATGATGAAATTTTAGTGTCTAGTATGTACATTTCATGCATGGGAAAAATACATTTCAAGTACAAATAGACGGTAAGAGCGTTAGAATGTTTGTAAGAAAATTTTTAATTTCTTTATTCTCTGTTTTTTTTTTAATTTCTTTTATATTTTGTATTAAATATGAGTTTTTCTAGTGCATATATGAGTAAAAAAAAATTCATAATTTTTAAATAATAAAAATTAAATAAATATTTTTTATTTTATTTTGAAAACGATGATATGAACAAATATATCTATTTGAATGGGCATGTGTGTAAATTTGCCTGTACACGTGTATACATCCATTTCTATATAATATATTTTTTAGTTCATTCTAATGATTCTAATGATGTGTACATATTTGTCATTATTTTTATTTTTACTATTATTTTATTTGAAAAAAAAAAGAAAAAAGTTTTCTAAAGTTATATCCAGTCCTTTTTTGGGTTAATTGCACAGTTGACGCAATTATGTACTTTTAGGGTGCATCAAAATAAAAGTAATATTCCACAAAATAAATTTTCATGTTATCTGCGTCAACTGCTTGGAAAAATAAATTATTCAATTATTCTCGTATTGATGTACATATAGTACATACAAGTGAACTTGTGTAATTAAATTATGCACACTAAATTTTTTGTACAAATTTAAAATATTTTTATTTTTCTTGGATAAATCATGTACAGTTGAACATTACAGAAAATTAAATTCTCCACGAATAAAAAATAAAGGAAAAATTGTCTTGTTTTGTAATTTTGAAGAAGTATAGTTTTTTTTTTTTAAATCAAAAATTTAAAAAATATTTTAAACCGTTCAAAGGGTACGAAGGACTTACGTATTATGCTCTTATTTCGTAATGTATAAATACTTTACAAAACGCTTATTTATGTATTTAGGAATGCAAAAATCATAAAATGAAAAACAAAAATCTTACAATTTCTTTGAGACATCCTGCAGTGTATAATACATTTGCTTGCATCTGTATACATATTATGTATATGCAATTTGTAGTAACAGAGAGCAGATCTTTTAAAGTACACATTATGTGTATATAATGTAGGTATAGACATATTAATAGATAAGTATTTATATGCATTTATATTTATATATTTTTTAAAATACAAAAAAAATTATATATGTATAAGAAGCTTAACTTAAATAAACTATAAAATACAAATTTAGTATATGGGTATGTAGGTGTATGCATACACACATATTTATACATACTAATTTGTTGCAAAAATTATTTAAAAAATTATATACTCGTATTTATATTTTTCTTCATTTTCATAGAATGAAAAGAAAATTTTAAAATTTATCTTTTACTTGAGAAAATGTCAGAATATCTACATTATAGATCTACACAGTATATATATCCTACTTTCAGAATTATTTGTATATTATTATAATGTATGTGTATGTATATCGAGAACATATACATACATATAATACATATAGTAATGTATGTATATACTAAATTCTTAAATAAAGGTCAAGTCAATTAGTATTTTCATGAATGAAAAATGTAAATATTTTCTTGTAAGAAATGATAAAAAGGAATTCAAATGATTAATGATCATTATATGAAGAAAATTTTCCATGTATACTTATATGCTTATACATATACATATATTACCATATCTGTATTTTATATGTTCGTACATTATATGTACATATAGCAATACTACTAAATTAAAGAAAGATAAATATTTATATGTGTATGTATACTTATGTATATCTAATGTTTATTAAGTTAAGTTATTTTAGCTTTTCAATATTTGTATATGAATACAAAAATTATGGTACAAATTATTTTGTATATATGTCAGTAATGTGTCTTTATATTATATAAAATACCATGTTGAATGTATTATAGAAGATGATGTTATGATAATATCAATAAATGATATGACCTTTTTTTTTTTTTTATTTTGTATTCTTGTATTGAATAAGCTCTTGTTGATTATGAATAGAAAAATGCAAAATTATTGAGTTTAAATTTGAATAAAAATTCAAATATGTTTCAGATAATAATCAGATTACAAATGGTAAAAGAAAAAATACATATAGGTAAACTCTTGGAATTGATATCTAAGAGTATTTTTAATTGCCTGTTTTTTTTTTTTAAATGTATTTTATCATTAGGTAAATTTCATTTTATAGGTAAATAATGGAAAGTCAAATCAATTTCATGAAAATCAAAAAATTTCATACATTCAAATTTAAAGCAAATTTCATGTTTATCCTTTTTTTTTGTATTATACATATGTACATATCTATGTATATTCAATGAACAATTTCATTGTAAATTTTAATTTTAAATGGATTGCAGAGTTTTATGATGATGACAAATTTTTTTTTTTTTTTTTTTTTTTGTATGATTATACTCTAGTCACGTATAAATATACTTAGTTGACTTTAGGCAATTAATGACCACATTTTGGACACATAACAAGCAAATATATACAGTTTAATATACTAAATATGCACATACAACACATAAGCTAGATTGCGGTATTTAATTAAAAAACTTTTTCAATATTCTCTTATTTATTTATTTTATTTTTTATTTTTGTTTTTTATTTTTATTTATTTATTTTATTTTTTTTTTATTTTTTTAACTTTACAATTACAAAAATAAAAATCTTTAAAATGTAATCAGGTAACTTTCAAATATCTGTATATGTATGTATATACCTTTTTTTATATTTTATTACGAATCATTGAAAGTAGAACAAACAGATAAGTGATTAAATGATTTTTATCTCATTCATTTTATATACATACATAGTTTTTTATATCAAAAAATTGTGTTACATACATAGATACATTGATTTTTAATTCATGATGATAAAATGAATTTCTATGAATTAAAAATTAAATGTACATATATAGTACAAATGTATACAATCAACACTAAATTACTCATATCCACACGCATATATGCGTTTATATACAAAAAAAAAAAAAAAAAAAAAATACTTTTATAAATTTGAACATATATATATACATAAATTCTCAAGAGATTTAGAGGGATCTATGATATATGTTATATATTTCCATGTGTAAATAGGAAAGACAAATCAAAAAAAAAAAAAAAATGAATTAAATAAAAACAAGTAGATAAAAGAAAATGTTGACAGCAAAAGAACTTAAACGACATTATATAAGACAACATGTATGTATACAAATTTGTAGGAAAATACTTTTACGTACATTACATATACTACACACCTTGTATGTACATACATATACATAGGTATGTATGAGTATGAGTAAAAACAAAAAAAAAAAAAACCTAAATAAGTCATGAAAAGGCGTTAGAAGTTATAAATGAAAATATCAATTTTCTGTGACATATAATATTGTACACGCATAAAAGAATAACAATAACGAAATACAAAAATACACATATTCATATACAAATATGTATGTATGTACATACGTGTATGTACATATGTACAATAATTGTACATATAATATTCATTCGTGAAAAGCCTAAAAGAAAGGTGTTATTTATATCCTTTTTTATATGAAAAAATATACACTTTTGTGTTAAGGATACGTGCTTTTATATATTGTTTGTATTTTTGTGTGCTTATCCTGTTTGTTTTTTTTTTCTTCACTTTTTTTTTTGTTTTTGAATAACATACATATATAAGTATTACAGAACGTTAAGTTAAGGTTACATTGATTTACGTGTTGTATTTAAGATACACTCGTATATACATATACGCATATAGTGTTTTTACAATTTACTTATTTATACTTACATACTTTTTGCGTGACTGTGTATTTAATATTATGTACACATTATTTGAAATATGAAAAAAAAAAAAACAAAAACAAAAATAAATAAGAAGAAGGAATATACATTTGGATAACCATCCAATTTTAATTTTATACTGTATGTATTACATATAGTTTGTATATTTGTTATATAACTTAAAAAGTGAAGAAAAATAAATGAAATTACTGTGTGTGATACATGTACATACATATATTATACATATAGTACCCACACAATATGTAAAGGATTAATGATTAGGTGTTTCTTGATGTCAGAATATAAATTGATGTTTCGTTAATAGAATTATTAATTTTTTTTTAACATATTCAGTTTTAGTTCAAAGGATTTAAAAATTATTGAAGAAGGAAGCACACTTTAATTTAAGTTGTAGCCAATGTATCTTGTGTTTATAGTTTTCTTGTTATTTGAATTTTCTGTTTTATGGATTCATATTTCTTTTTGTTTACATCCTTAAGATATTTAAATTTAAACAAGGACTATGTAGTAATGTACGTATAAGTTAACGATGATAATGATGTAAACTACTACTTTAAATTCGACAATATTCAAATCTTTAAAAATCGGAATAATAAAAATATGAATAAACTTTCAACTATTCTAAATTAAATTGAAGAAAACATAGAATTTTCAAATATAAATTAAATGCACATTGAAATTGTTATTTTAGCCTGAAAACGAAAAAAAAAAAAAAACCAAAAAAATATCATGTGCACTCGTAGGCGAAATACGTTACATACATACATATGCATGTGTTTATTTAGAAATAAATCTATTCTTACTGGAAAATGAATGTCCTTTATTATTTTGTATCGATTGTTTTTATTATGAAATTTATTGTGTTCCAAAGTATCAGAATACTACGACCAAGACGAAATATCGTATAATAAATTTTTCAATGTTCAATAAATAAACAAAAAAAAAAAAAAAACAGCAACGACAAAAAAGTTGGCTGTTACATACGAATTGTGAAAATTCATTATGTCTTTGAATATGGATTTTGTTCGTTTTCAGATATAAATTTATTTTGAATTGTATTTGAATGCAGTTGTATATTATTTGAATGCATGATCAAAATTTCAAATCTATAAAAAAAAAAACAACAAACAATTGCAAAAATAGGAAAAAGAAATTTTTCTTTTTAAATGGAAAAATTGAAAAATCCAAAAAAAAATTTTTTTTTCTTCTGAATGTCAAGGATTTTAATTTTATTCATTTTTGTACGTTATTACATAGTTAATTTAAAAAAAAAATTTTTTTTTATTTTCTTCCATTGCTCTTGTTTATCCTTTTATAAAATGAATAAAAGTGTAAATGAAATCAACATGAAACAAATTTTTAACAAAACTGTAAGATTAATATAAATATCTTATCATTAATCACAGATAATATAAGAACGCATTTGTCCTTATCAACGTGTGATATTATTTATCCTTTTATGTTTTCGTAAGATGTGTATACGTGTATGTGTAAAAATGGATGAGGTGTACACATGTGTTTATGAAGACAATATATATATAGTTTCGTTGTTGTGAATATACGTATGTAATGTCTCCGTAAATACAAATGTATGTTTTTATTTACAGTTATAAAATAAGGTAAATTATAGCATTATAGTGTACAGTGTACACGTATTGTATAGTACGACAAAATTTTAATATAAAATTATATCCTGTATGTAAAAAAAAAAAAAAAAAAAAATAGAAAAGAAAATGACATTTTTATGCATCAAAAAATCAATTAAATTGAATGTCAACTTTCTTGCTTTGTCTTTTATTTTTTTATTTTTTGTCTACAGTTTACATATATTTATTTGAAAAATGAATATTTACAGAATTTTTGAAAAATGATGCCTTAGACAGTAATCCAAAGTTACTTTTCTTGTAAATGCACTAAATGTAACAGTCAACGATTCAGGTGTATATGTATATAATAAGGATTTGGTGTGAAATGCATACGTCTCATTTGTGAATAAAATGAAAATTAAGTACGTAAAAACATTAGGGATAACTTTATTCGCTTTTCCACAGAACCTTTTCCTTACAAAAAAAAACAAAAAAAAAAAAATTAGTGTATCCTGTGGAAAATTTGTATTTTTGAATCCTGTAAAAAATGTTTTGTAGCCTAAATAAATACAAATCTGAATAAAAGAACTGAAATGATTGATCATTTCATGATTTAAAAAATTTTTCATAATGAAAAAAAAAATGTTTTGGTTTTCCTTGTTTGTTTTTTTTTTCCTTTTGTTAATTTTTAGAAGAAATTTCCCAAAAAAAAGAAGGAAAAATTGCTTGTAAATAGAATTAGATCTGTATAGTATATTATGAATATATTTTTTAAATTATAAATAAACAAAAATTTATGTATGTAAATGTGTGCGTATGTGATACATCAGTACATCGTATGCATAAATAATATTTCAAATAGAATATCACTACGAAAAAAAAAAAAGATTAAATCACTGAAGAGAATGACTAAAAAAAAAACAACAATTAGAGAAATGATAACAATCATCATAATTTCTCTTATAAATTGTTCTTATATAATTCTCTTACAACATACCTAGTAAACGTGTACAGGCATAAAAGGATATTCAAAAAAATTGGTAAAGGACATGCGTATTTATGACGTTTTATTTATAGAAAAATTTAAACAATTTAAGGGGTAATAAGGAAAATTCGATGTAATGGGATAAATGCATTTATTTCAGGCTCTTAAGAGTGTATTATACTGAAAAATCATAAATGTATGGTTATTTTAAATTACAAAGAATGCAATTTATTTCCTTTATAAAGGATAAAACAAATTTTTTCTCTCTTAGAATTATTTCCGTATTTTATTAATTTTCTGAATGATAAATAATTTATTCGGTACAATTTTGCATACATGTATTTTTTTTTTTAATATTTTCCACACATTATAAGGATTAATGAAAATTTTTTCTTTAAATTTTTTACTGAAAATAAAAACAAAAATATTTTTTTTTTTTTTTATAAAGAATATAATACAAATTCTTATTTATATAAATAAAAAAAAAAAAAAAAAAATTAGAAATTAATTTTTTGCTTTTCAATTATTTACACGAATATTTGATTTAATATGAAAGGACATTTGTGTTGTTGTTGTTGTTGTTTTGTTTCATACTTTTAAATCTATTATTTGTGGCGTTATAAAATGCAATTTTTGTTATTAAATTAAATCAAATTAATATTTTATATTCATGGTAAAAGAAAAATATTTATTTTGCATTACTTAAAAGGAAATAAAGGATAATCTTTAGAGAATTATACACAGACATTTAAATGAAATGTACATATATACATATTGTATATATAAATAACATTCATTTTCTTTACATTTTTATTACAAATGATACAAATCTCTTTTTATTTCCTATATATCTATATAAATGTATTTTAAAATGAGAAATACATTTTATTTTATATAAAACATTTACATATTGTATATATACGAATTTAAATATTACTTAAATGAACAAATAAACAGCTATAAAAATAAAAGTTAAATAATAAAAAAAAAAAATTTTATAAAATATTTCTAGGAATACATAGTTAAGATATCTTGTTCGTATATATAAAAAACAAGAATATTTAATTTAACGTAATTCTCTTAAAAAAAAAAAAAAAAAAACTGTGAAAATATACTTAAGATTGTTGAGGTATACTCGTATGTATACATGTTGTGAGGTATTTGGGTATTGTTGAAATTTAATAAACGGTTACGCACATTAGTAAACATACGATAACGACAAATTGAAAGAGTAAGCCGATTTTGTTAAATCCTGGAATTTGTTTTGTTTTTATTACTATTGAAATACATGTAATTGTTCTTATATAAGAATTTAGAGTTTAAAACGTTTATGATAGTGCAAAAATTAGAGTGATTCGATCGTTTAATAAAGAAATTTCTAATTTCTAATTTGCTGAACTTGTTCAATGACATTCGCTTTGCGCAAAGTAAGCATTAGTTAACGAAAAGTTCTTAAGAGACGAATAAAACCACTTATGTTCTGTTAAAGCTAGTATGTCACTGTCGTTTACTATTGTGCTTGGTTCAATGGCAAATTATTACTACAATACAGTTGTGATTGCCGTATATTACATATTGTGTACAACCGTTAAATAAAATAGTAGTAGTAGTTTGAAAATTGAATTAAATTAACTTCAAAAACAACAATATAATGAAGTTTACTTTTGTATTTATCTAAATATGTAAATAAACTTTTAGTATTAAGGATGTACTTGTTTTTTGTTTTATTTTTTATTTTGTTTTTCCCACATTTTTGCAATTATAAACATTTTCGTTCGTTTTTTCCTTATCCAAAATTGCTGTTTTGTATTTTGTTTCATTTTTGTTTTATTTTTTATTTTTTATTTATTTATTTTTTTTAAATTTATTTTGTGATTTACATAAAATGCTGTAAATATAACTTTAGAAGTTTTGTTTTTTATTATTACACATTTATGTAATTGAATTTAAAAGGATTAAAAATTTTTATGTTTATTTTATTTTTCAAGATTTTAGTGACAAATAACTGAGTATTTGTAGTAATGATTTCTTGAAACGAAAGAAAGGGTAACTTTTTTCAATTTTTTTGTGTATTATTATTATTATTATTTTTTTTTTGAAAACATCTAATTAAGAAAAACCATAAGAAATTCGATAGAGCTTGTACTGTAAAGCTTAAATTTGAAAAAATGAAATGTATTTTTTGACTTCTTTGTGGAGCAAAGCAAAATAAGGTACTTGTATGAAGGTAAAGTAGATGGATGTTTAAAATGTTCACATGATCATTACATACACGTACCAAGAGATATGTAAGATGTACGTAAAGAGCAAATTTTTTGTACAATTATTTAAAGTATGTGCAACAAAATGAAAATAGGACTATTCGTAAACATGAATACATATATGTACATATGTGATGCCCAGAACTTAGGAAATACATACACGTACATATAGTATCAAGTAGATTATGGTTTTTTGCTTGAAAGCAAATATGTTTTCATTACAATGCACAGAGAATATGTACATATGCATATGGTATATATAGAAATAGTTTTGCAAAAACAAATTATTCACGTACCATATCCTTTAATATATGTACATATGTATATGTATGCCTATAATATGGAATATATGTATACAATATGTATATGTAAGCAATCCTTATCAAACATACATATGTACATATGTATATATTGCACAGATGCATACTTACCTAAATATACACGTTACTGACGTGTTTATGTACACAAAAGAATTTATACTTTATAACATTTTAGTTATACACATACGTGCATACGTGTATATGCATAGGAATGCATTCAACATTCAACGTAATGTATAAAAGTCTGTTTACATTAAGGTTTGTTCACATTTATTCCACATCAGTATTTCAACAGTCAACATTTAATCAAAATATTATTACATGAATTTAATGGAAAATTCATATTATGATCCCAATTGTTTTGCCTGATTCAATAATTTTGCAAAAATATTATGAAAATGGACATAGCCGGTATGGACATTCCATAAAACTTAACAATATCTTAACTTAATATAAAGTAATATGTTGAATTAAAAAAATTGTTTTTGATGAATAGTTGTTGAAGTTTGGTGTGAGAAAAAGTGATTGAAATTCACTTCAGGCAGTCTAACGTAAAATTGATGGCAGCGTGAACCGACCTTAATTCATATAATATTGTATACAAAAACCAAAAAAAAAAAAAAAATATATTAACGTTAAAACCTAGCTTGTCTTTTATAAAATTCGATTTTAAGCTAATTGAATATTTACACACCTCAGTTATCTTGAAGGTTATTATAATATATCTGCATATGTATAAGCAAAAGAGTTCATCGTTTTATAGTAGTAAAATATAATTTATGCATTCATATACATTTTATATTACATGCGATGCCTGATATAATGTATATGCATAAATGTACATATATGTATGTATGTGTATACAAACGCTCTTAATTCATATAAGTGGAATAAATAAATAAAATGTGTACAATTTGATGTTTTTGCATGATCAAAATATGTTAGATATATGTACCTACATATGTACATGTATGTGCATATTTCTTATATGCTTGCATATAAATATACATAGATACATATGTACATGTGTGTATATGCATAAATAGATAATAATTTTTTACTCAAATACCATATTGTACATATATGGTAAGAGGAATATATATGTATAGGTACATACTATATATAATATAATAAGATAATATAATTGATATCAAAAATCTGTAGGAAATTGTTAATAAGAAAACGATGATATAACGATGATGATGATGACTATGATGATATTAAAGGCAAACAAGAAAGCATGTTTAAGTGTTAAAATCTTCCTGTACTTGAAATATGTAAATACGTAGATAAGAAACATGTATCATCATTAAAAAAAAAAAAAAAGAAATGGATAAAGAAAAAATAAATAAATTGTAGGTATACATACATATATGCGAAAAGGAAGTATTCATATAAAGGAGCTTTTTAAAGAATCTAAGGAAGGAAATATATTATAGAATTTTCCTTAGGTATAACAGTAAAGCAAGTGAAAAAGTTCAAATTATGGATAAGTAGACAGATACATGCACACATCCACATACCAAACATATATATGTACATATGTGCGTGTGTATACACACATATGTATACAAGTGAAATAATAAATTTACATACATATGTATATATGTACATATGATACGTTTGTTTATAAGATGATGGATATAAGAAAATGAAGAAGCCTCGTTGTTATGCTATTATTTTTTATTTTTTAAATTCCCAATAAAATAAAAAATTGATGATATTAATACTATACTATCGATGTTGAACATGATACATGAGTTGAAACAATTTTCTTTTAATTTTGTTTCCTTTTTTCTTTTTTTTTTTTTTTTTTTTTGTTTAGTAAAATAATTTATGTTTCATTGGTTTAAATGTTTGAAACAAGATAACACAAGAAAATTTTCTATGAGTAAGAATACTTGAATAATATAATGCAATTAAATAAACCAATTTAACAAAAATTTAAAGTAATTTAAAATGAGTAAAATTATGATATTATGTACACTTTAATAAAATTATAAGTACATAGATTTAAATAGGTTAATGTAATTATTATACAAAGTTAATTTGTATGTATGTACATATACATACGTGTATTTAATGCGGTTCAATAGTTTAAATATGAAATTTATTAAAGACAAAATAGAAATAATGATTAAGAGAAAATTATATTAACACATTTTATTGCTTTTTCTGTATACACACATACATACTCGTATAACAATTAAACGTGTAAAATTATTAAAGATAACATGAAATGAGTATAATATCAGTTTTTAGGATTTTGTAAATAAAATTAATAAAATTACATATTAAGGACTTTTTGTTTTTGTGAAACAAGAATTTTTTTTTTTTAAATTTCAACAGTGATTGAGTAGATAAGATGTTTTTGTAAAAATCTCAAAAATATAAAAAAAACTGACTGAATACTATATATGTATAGGGACTATGAAGGGCTTATTTTACGTTCAAATTTGAAGTTATCCTGAAGAAAAGTTTTAAATTAACCAAAAAATTGTAGTTGAAACTCGTGAAAAGGACGTAGCTTTTTAATACATTTTTAAAATCATGACTAATGTTATTCCAGTATGTTGTATTTTGACAAATCCTTGACTTTTGAAAATACTTCAAGGCCTGAATTTGCTTCAAGTTTATGTTCAATTTATATTGAAAGAGAATGAAACATTACTTAAAAGGACATTAAAGTGATTTGAATTTCATTCACTGCCCTTAGATGTACGATACACATATTTGTACTTTATTCTATGTCTGTACATTGTAAAATTACTTTTAATGCCAGACATACATACATATATGTACTAGACAGTATTGTAATGGCCTGTTGTAAGGCTTTACATATGCAACAAAAAATCTCTATGTACAGACCATAGTTTAATTTAATTGAAAAATGTTGTGTTTAGTGGTTTTAATTATTTTGATCCTTTTTTCTTTTTTAAATATTCTTTCCTTGATTTTTCACATTGAATTTATACATACGTATATTGGTATATGTGCAATATTATAAAATTTAAATCCCAAATGGTTACTTATCACATAAAGGATATACAATGTAATTGCAAGAGAATAAATAAATACCTTACCATTAATCATGTACAAATAGTATAAAAAAAAAAATAATAATAATATGTACAAAATACATATAAATATGTACATAAAATACAAAAGGACACATTTGTTCTTATTATAGTGCTAAATCCTTTTTATATCCATTAATCACATTTATACAATTTGTACATAAAATGAAACAAAAATTGAAATTTATTTTTTTGAACGTGTTATAAATGTAATAATAGTTTTACGAAAAATTATAAATTATTTTATTATAAATGAAAATATACATTGTTTATTTTTCTTTTATTATTATAACTTTCTTTTTTTTGTTGTTTTTTTGTTTTTTCTTTTATCCCGTAAAAGTTCTATAATAAACATTTATTCTTGTATATATAAATGAATATTTTCATCTTTTCATTTAATTGTAAATGTGAATTTACACAGATGTACACACACACATACATACATACATATAAAATATAAATTTTGTATGACAAATATAAGAATGACACAATGACAAGGAAATTATCATTTCATATTTTCTTCTTATTCTTTTTGTTATTCTTCAATTTAAATGTCCTTTTTATTTTCTTATATATAGAAGTATTTGATAAAAACGTGATGTTGTTGCTGCTGTTTTTTGCTGCTTTTTTTTGTACAGTACATTATATGATGTTATAGCGTATTACAGAGGATACATATATGTATATGCATGTATAGAAAAGTATAAAATTGCATTTAAAAAGAAAAAAATGTCAAACGAAGAAAATAAACATAAAAATGAAAATTTACTAAGGCAACCAACTATGCTGATATTCAGACGATTCTGAGCCAAAATGTACATAAGTTTCAAGTATAAAGTCAATTTAGTTTAACAAGGTACAGTTGCAATGAATTACTTATTTGATATTCGTTAAAATATAATAGAAAATTCGATTGCATTTGAATTTGAAAATATAAATCGTATATGATACATTTAAAAATAGTTTCGTTCCGATGGCGCTGCAGCCCAAATCGAGCCAGGGCCTAATAATCTTTTACGATGATTTTTCGAGACGATTCTATCATACTTGATATATCATATTTAACAATAGTACTTAATTCAAATGTCCTTACGTTAAGTTAGGCCTTAAGGTGTGTAAAAATTTTTATTTTATTTTATTTTTTTGATTTGTTTATGTTCGTTATTTTATTTTAATATTGAAGAAATTCTCCTGATATTTATTATTCATGCATTAAATTAGAAGTTTTCGTTTTTCTTATATTAAAAGAAAATGTCTGGTTTTATTTTTTGTTTTTTTTTTCTTGGATATACAAAAAATAAATGTTTGTATAAAACGCAGAAAATATTTTATGAATATATAAAATTTATGAATAGAAAGGAAAAATGATTTTTTAAATAGAGCATAACATATTTTTATTTTAAACTTGTTTCATTTTTATTTTGTTTTTGTTTTGTAATAAGGTAACTTAAACTTAGAACTAATAAAATATTAAACAGAGATAAAAGTAATATTAAAGAATTTTAAAATGAGAAAAAAAGGAAATTTTATTTAATCCAAAAAAAAAAAAAAATCCATTTTGTCCAATTCATAGAAATGTTAATTTATAGTTTTTATTTACTTTTCTTTTTTTTTTTCCTTCTTTTTTTTAGTTACTTTTTAAAAGAAAAAATGAAAAGAAAATGCAAAACACGTACAATTTTAGATTACATAAATTAAAAAAAAAAAAATACAAATAGAAAAATTAAAATTTGTGTAATATTTTTTTAAGGAAAAATTTCAACAGAGAACAAATAAAATAAATAAAACTAAAACAAAAATGAAAAACATTTCATATATTTACCATTATGATTTAATGTTTTTATTTTCATTTTTATAAAAATATTTTTGGTTTAAAATAACAAAATATGAGATGCAAATCTGTTTTGTTTAAAACATGAAAATCTAAAACAACATTGTATATTGATGTCATTTATAATTGTTTTATTATTATACATTTTGTTGTGTTATCTTATTTTGTTTATTATATGTATTGTCCTGTTTCATTGTATTATTGTGGTTTAAGTTTAAGAATGTACATACAGTACGTATGTACACAGTCATACATGTACATTGTATGGAATATGTATACATCGTTCAATTGTTTAGTTCAGGAAAAACTTGAATGAAACAAAATTTTTAAATTTTTCTTTTATATCTCTCGGGTCTATAATATGTATTTTTTTTTTTTTTTATAATGAAGTATAGACTAGAATGCAATGTCCTTATAAAAAATTTTTTTTTTGAAATATGAACAACGTTAGAAAATGCTCTTGAAAACGTATTAAAAAAAAAAAAATAATTCATGAAAATTTTGTAATAACACAACTGAACCATGAAATTGTCATTTAAAATGAACTACACTAAACACTTGAATTAAGTGTAGTACATATTACAATCTTACATAACATAAGCACATTATTATCTAAGGATTTTCATGTATGTGCATATTTTGTTTAAATAATTTCATAACCATATTATTATTTTTAGTTTTACAGCTTATTCACATGTATTAAATATTTAAAATTCTTATAAAGTCTACAATATAAAATATTAATAATAAATTGAATATTTTTCATTTATTTAAAAATGCTGTAAACGTTTTAGGTATATCCTTTTTTTTTTTTCAAATATGTATTCCTTATTACCTTGAAATTTTTCTTGCAAATTGGTCAATTTAAGATAGAAAATTGCTCTATTCGAGATTATTGATTATTTGAAAAAAAAAAAATTTTTTTTTTCGTTTTTCTCTAAATTTTCTTTTTAATTTTCAAAATTTTCTCATTATCAAATTTGTATCTAAATAATTACTATTCTGGTTTTGTATTAATCGAATTTATAATTTACATTTCATATCAATCAATTTTTTTTCTAATTTTTTTTATTTTTATTTTTATTTTTCGATGACAATTAATCAGTTATCGTAATATGATTATGATGATGAAGATGATTAGTCAAAATATAAATTCTTATACATATATACCTACATACATATGTATGTATATAATAATTGCTGTGTGATTGTTTATTTTTCTAAAGTATCATCGTAATCATAATTCTTAAATGTTTTACTACCTATAATGCTATAATGTATGTATATAATACGTAAAAACATCTAATGCGGTATTTTGTAATGTCTAATGTACATATACATTCTATCTTTGTACATACATACTTATGTATATAATATCATAAGATACTCAAGGAAAATTACTAGAGGCTAAGAAAATTACTTTGTACACTTAAATCAATTAATAATTTTGTTAGATACATAGAGAAACAAAGAAGAACAAGAAGAAGGAGTTTATTATTATCAGTAAAAAGGAATTTATTTTATCTTCCTTTATAATTATTAGAATCAGAAATACATATGTATATGTATGTATGTGCATGGATATATATGTATATCTCTGGTACACGTAAAAGATATAACAAAGATAACATAAATACGTGTACACTTACATACATATTATTTGCTGTATATACATATACATGTATATGATAGATGTTTTCCTAAGTATATAACCTTGTTATGTAGAAGGGATTATAGTTAGCTTTTACTTCATTTATTTTTTATCCTTAAGCTATTTTTACTGCTAAAGAAGCATTTGTTTTTTTTTTTTTTTACTATCATGTACATATTTAAAAATAACGTTATACTATATGCGTATTAGTAAAGAAAATTTATTTTGTACACGTATCCATTTCTATGGTTATTTTTAATTTTTAAAAGGAATACACAAAAAGATAAAAAAATAAAAAGTGCAAAATACAAAAGAAAATTGTAATCTTCTGTACCACACGTACATATGTTTATGTATGTACTCAATTAGAATAAAAATAAAAAATAAAAAATAAATGTATAAATTAAAATTAAAGGAAAAGAAATAATTAAACGTTATAAAAAAATTAATAATTATAAAAAAAATTTTAAAATAAAAACAATGATTTCAGGTTAGATGTATGGTACATTAATACTTTTGTGTTATTAATTATTTCATTTTTATTTTTATTTCCTTTTTTAAGGATAAATTAAAATGTAAACTAAAGGTAACTTACAGTATAGTAGTATTATAGAATAAAAACTGTACTTTGTATTTTATAATAAATTGTAAAAGATAAAAGAAAATATACTTTTAGATTTCTTTTAGATTTTCTAAGAGTGTGTGCTATGTATGTAAGAACGTGGCTGTATACTGTAACTAAATTTAATTTTAAGAGTGTCTCAAAATGAATTCAAATTCAATGTCAATTATATTATTTTTCTATAAGTTTATACTATTTCTAGGAAAATATCGTTCTAGATCCCTTTTGACCCCTCTTCATCACTTTTGAGGTAGATGGAAAATTTTCGGAGTAGTGAGCTGCATAACATCATATAATTAGTCATATTTTTTGAACTATCCCAGGTATTTGATTCATTTTTCCTGTAAATCAAAACTGAGGCTTAGAGGACGTCTTTTTCATAATTGGTATGAATTTTTAAACAATCGATCTTGTGATCTTGTTCAATCGATTTTAATGAACAATAACTTGTTAGAAAAACTTAAATTTTAGTTTTACGTAAATTATGTATTTAGGTTTTAGTAGAATCGATTTAACGATTAACTGCCTTTCAAACAAAAATTGTTTTAAATTTAGTTTGATGGTTGAATGCATTATGTATGAAAATTTGTCGGAATTTAAAGACCTTCACAGAATATTACAAAAAGGGTCTCTGACTGAAATGATCACATGTCTGAAAGTCTAAAAGAAAAAGAAAAAAAAAAAGGATTTCAAATTAGCCTCTTTGATTTCCCTTGTCTTAGTGTGATCATTAAATATTTTTGCATTTTAATTAATTAAAATTCTACATAATAAAAAATTTTTTTCAAAGTGTATCTTATGTTTTTTCATGTTTTCTTTTATTTTATTTTAGTTTTTTACATTGACCTCAAAAATTAAATTTTTAGGGAGATAAACATCGTAGAAAAATTTTTTTATTACATTTTTTTTTTTTTTTTGTTAAGATTTTAATTTCATACCAAATCAAACAGTTAATAATAGCAATAACAACAAATTATTTTGTATTGTTTTTTTCTTCCATATTTTTTGTGTTTTTATAAAAATTAAATGACCGAAAATAATAGAATATTATCAGTGGACTATGTGGTGTATAAATACATTGCCACAAATATCATATCACTCCCACCCACGTGCGTGTGATTTTCATGTTTGTACAAACACTATATAAAATCTTTATAAATATTTTTATTATTATTATTATTATTATTATTGTTTTTATCTTATTTTCATTTTGTCGTCTCGAAATTTCAATTTCATACATGATAGCACACAAAAAAGAAATTTAATATATGTATGTATGTATATATGCATGCGTATACATATATTATATAGTTCACACTTTTGTATCCTAGAGTATCGTTTTTATTTAATACGATTGTGTGTACGATGTCCTATTATACTGTCCTTTTTTATAATAACATGATAACATAAAAGTCATAAAAACATTTATGAACTGTGTAAAAGCAAAAAAGATTTTTTTTTTAAAATGATGATGATGTTTGATTACATTCATGAACATTTGTTTTTTTTTTTTTTTTAAAGTCTATGTGGCATGTGTGCTATATAAATACGTTCAAAAAGGTGAAATCGTTTCTAACAAGAGATAACAATAAATTTATTGCTGCCCAAGTGGTTCAAATACAATAGAATATAAGCCATGTATAAGTATTTATGCGTTTAACAGCGTACATTCATGTAAATTTATTAATTTCGAAAGAGTGAAAGTGTGTCATCAGTTATGTAAACTTGGCTTTTGAACAAAATACAATTTTAATAGCAAAAAAAAAAAAATCAAAAATTCAAAAATTTAAAAATTTCATTCGACGTTTAGCAATCAATAATTTTAGTTTTCATTTTTAAAAGCAATTTACATGGTACATATATTAAAGTTTACTTGTACAATTCAAATGCTATGAAATCGTATTCAAAAGCTTCTGTTTGTTATACACATTTTTATAAATCGTTATTGTGTGCATGTAATCTACGTTTGTATAAATGTATTACATAAAGGTAACAAGATAATCAGGAAATTATCAAGGAAATTGTAAAAAACAAAAAAAAAAATTAACTTTACAAATTGATTATTTTTCGAAAATTTACCCACAATCAATCAATTAATAATTTAAATTTAAAATGGAAAACAATATATAAATACATATGAATGTACTTGTACACTTATAGAGAAAAGGAAATGCTTTTATGTCCTGTGTACATATATGTATGAATTAATTAATAATTCACATATGTTTATATATTGGATATTTCATATAAACGGACATAAAATTCATTACCAGTAAATAATAGAATTATTTTCATTATTGTAAATATAAATGGAAGAAATTTGAAATTTAGTTTTCATATATAGTTATATGTGTACTTTATATAAGTCATTTGTAATTTGTTGTCTTAATTAAGAGCAAATAATGTGTTCTAGCTATCTATATAGTATTGATGATGAAATCCATTTTCTTCTCATTTACATCCTTTTTATGTTGCTTGAAGTGAAATTCAAATACATACATATATAACATATATTGAGTCTGATATCGTTTGAAATGTAAACACATAATGTCTCGTACGTAAAGTCATTCCAAATGACCGAAATTGACAAATAATTTTTTTGTTTTTTTTTATTTTTTTCTGAATGAAATCACAAGATTCATGAAAAGTTGCTTTGAGTCTAGTAAAATCATCACTATAACATTTTAGTTGTGTTTTGAGTGTAAATGGTGCTTGATATCTTTGATCTCTATATAAATCCTGTTATGTTTTTTATTTTACCATAGTAAAAATTTAAAATTTTCTTTTTATATATTTTAGAGCCTAAAAAAAATTTTTATTTGATACATAAAAAAGAACACAGATATGTTAGAAAAAAAAAAAAAAAAACTAAATAAAACTAGAGAAGAATGATGGAAAATAATCTAAACTTGATTTTAGAATTTTCATTAAAAATTTATCATCATCTTATACATTGTAAAATTTTCATTAATGAAATTAGAAATTGAAATACGTACATATTTGACTTTGATAGATTGTAAACAGAATATAAGGTTATGTATTTGTATTTATTTTATTTTTTTTTATTTTTTTAAAAACTAAGACTTTCAAAGAAAATTAACTGAAAGAAATAAAATCAACAACATAAAATGAAAATTGAATTCGAACAGATGATAATAAAAGCTTATTTGTATATGTATATGTATGTACATGAATACATTAAGATTTTCTATGAAAATGTAAATTTTGAAAATTTAAAGAAAATATATCAGAGGAACTTTTTAGTTAATATATATGCGATATTTGTATATAAGTGTCATTTATATATACTCGTATGTATGACATTTTCATTGTACGTGCATATTTAACTTATGCAAAAACTTTAATGAAAATGTCGATAAAATCACACATACATATGTATGTATGTATGTATACATAAATACTAAATATATACATTACATGTTATACAGATTAATAAATTTTGTTTCTCTTCAAAATAAATATCATTTGATGTACTTCCTAAGTTTATCTATACATATGTATCTTTAATTTATGTATGTGTGTGTTTGTACAATTGCTTATATACAATTCTAATTTGATATATAGTCAAGTACATTCATTTAACCTTCTGTAAATGATTTGTATACAATTCATAATAATAACACATATACATATATAGGTAAATATGCTGTCATTAAAATATATGATTTATATATACATTCATTTTTTTTTTTTTTTGATTTTATACATGTGCATTTTATATACCTTTTAAATTCTTAAAAAGTTAAATATAAAATATATTATATTTATAGTTTAGGTGTACATAAAATTAAATAATTTCAAAATTCAAATTTTAACTTATTATAAAGTTCAAAAGTATTATATTATAAAATTATTTTAATTTTTTTTTTTTTTTTTTCATTTTCATTTTACAAATCAAAAGAAAATTCATAGACAAATAATTAAAAATTTGAAACATAGAACAAAAAAAAAAAAATGAAGATAAATTCTCTACAGCATGAAACATACATAAAGTACATTTGTTTATAAATAATATTTTCAAATAAAATGAAATTAACTTATTAAATTAAAAATATAATATGGAGTAAACAATTTGATTAAAAGAAAATTCATGATTACATTGAAATTATTTTTAATTTTGTGAAAATATAATTTAACATGTAAATTTATGAAAATTTTATGTGTATGTATGTAATTTTTTGAAAACAATAATTATTTTAACTATAAAAATAAAAAATGAAGTATAATTTTATTTATGCTACAACAAGTTTATTTTCTGAAATTAATCAATACGTTACAATTAAATACAAACAGGATTTATGGTTAATTTTTGTAGCATAGTCATGTGTATTTCAAAGGGATTTTTTTTTTCTTATTCTTTTTCATTTAATTGGAATAAATTCATCTTTTACTCCTTAATTGCCAGTTTTATTTGCTGTACTCTGTCCACTAATAATGTGCACTTAAAGTCTTATGGTGATTACTTAAAGTGGTACCATTTAACATCACTATGTATTGATAATTAAAAATTTATCTGATATACATATAATAAAAGCTTTGTGGATTGTGATAATACTGCTCATGAAACACTTTAGTTAGAAATTATGAGAGAAGAAAAAAGACATATGTACTTCTATAAGACCTTAAGTTCGTGATATTAGTTGACACTTGACAGACCATAGATACAATAACAATTAAAGGAGGACAACGTAAAAGATAATATAAATGATGTGGTATTGACGTAAAACTTGTACGATTTTTTAGCATACACACATGACTATGCTAAAAAATTGAATTGTAGGCAAATCAGTTGTAGCAAAAGAATTATTCAATTATACAGTAGTATGGTTATTAAAACCAGAGTATATTAGCCTAATTTCCATGGAAATAATTTTGTATGCGTGCAAAGAACAAGATAATAATATTAGTAATCGAGCAAAAGATGTACTTGAGATTTTTCTGAAGTTCAGATTTTTGTTGTTATGAACAAAAAAAAAAAAAAAAAAAATGAAAGAAATAAATAAAAAATAAAAATATTTTTTGTGATAAAAAATTCGCTTTCATCGTCAAATTACAGACCCACTTTTTATTGTACATATAAACGTTATACCTACATAACGTTTTTTTAAAAATAAATTCCATGCTTCATATATATTTTATTTCAATTATATTGAATTTTATTATTGGACCATTATATTGGGAGGACGAGTATAATTTATATTTTATATTTATTTATTTTAGCGTAAATTTTGATATAATTTTGACGATGATGAAAATATGGGAAATCATCTATTGTGTATGTATACGAGAATACCAAATATTTGCTTGTTTAAAATACAAATAAATATCTATTTAAGAATAACATATTGAATTTTATACAAGGCTATGTAATATGAGCATATAACACGTATAGAAATTTATAAGCGCATTTTATATCATTCTCAGATACTTTTATTCATGTATAAGATTCCATTTACAAGTACGTGCATAATACATAAAATCTTTGTAATTTAAGAAAAAAAAAACAAACAAAAACAGAAAAAGAAAATAATAAAAATTTCTTATTGTATATACATATGTATGTAGATTCAAAAGCATTTGAAATTGGCAAGACAGCCATTAAACTACGATACATACATTCATATAATATACAAAATTCATTATTATTTTTCATTTTCATTTCATTATAATTATCATTATTATAAATACATATATACCATGGTTATGAATGAATTTTCTCATTAATTTCAAAACCATATATTTTTTAACTTTATAAAAAGAAAGAAAAAATAAAGAAATAAAAAAAAAACACAAAAAAATAAAAAATAAATAAAAGACTAAAATAATATAAAATAAGAAAAATGAATTTTAATACATGATTTATGTGAAAAATTCTCAAAAATTTTCATTCTTTTCTTTTCGTTTTAATTTTCATTGTATTTTGCTTTTTTTTGCTTTTCTTTGGTACGTTTTATTTTTATCATTTAAAAAAGAAAAAACTTTTTGTTTCTTGATAGAGAATTTATTTTTTTGAATTTTTATTGTCGCCGCATTCATTATAAAATGGATTTTATCCTATGAAACAATTTATGTAGAAGTATCTATACTTTATCCAAAAATTTTATGCAGTGAAAATTAAATATGATAAATTTTTTTTGTTTGTACATATTTTTAAAAATTTTCTAATGATTTTTTTTTTCATCATTTTTACACATTTATTTTTTGTTTTCCGTGTAATTTTTAAATAATTTTCAAAATTTATAAAATCCACTTTTTTCAAATTAAGCACCAAAAAAAAAAAAAAAAAAACATGGAAAAACTAAATTCAAGAAATAAAAATTTGATTTATACAAACATAACTTAACAATCGCATGAAAAAAATTTTGTTAGTGTTTTTACTATTACCATACATTATTCTGCTTCTTGTGCAGTGAACACTTGGATGAAGTGTACATTTTGTATACAAATGTGTATATACCTATTACAACTACACTCAATGTATTTGATACTTTGGATTTTGAACATGTGTGTACGTATGTATATTGAAGAATGAATTTAAAAAAAAAATAATTCTGATTGTCTTGAAAATAATGAAATAATAAGATGAAAAATCTTCATATTCTAAAGAAAATTTTTCTTTAACAACAATAAAGAGAAGTTTCTATATTATAAGAAAATGCGGTTTTTATATGGTGTTTTATTTTGTTAATAGCAGTATATAGAGTATATTTGTATTATGTAGATTGCATTTATATGCATTCGTTCGTGTATATACATATGTTATATGTACTTGTATGAAATGCGTCGATATCAACGATTATTATATATACACTTGTGCATGCACGTATTCATACATGTATGTATGTGTAAGTATATTGTATACTTAATCTAAATAATTCTAATTATCAAAACCGTATCACATATAATGTAGAAAATAATTAGGTTCAAGAACTTGAACATATAAAATAACGTACATGAATTTTTCTTTTCAAATAAATAATTAAAAAAAAAAAAAGAAATTTTTTTATTGTATGATTTAAAATTAATGAAGAAAAAAGAAAAACCAAAAATTTTATTTGTTTATGATGTTGAAAATGACTGCAAAATTACGATACGAAAAACTAAGCTAACATATGCAGAGTAAAATACCGAAACGAGTGCAAATAAGGTAAAAACGTATCCGTACAATAGACAATTTTATTGTTGTATGCAGTTTTTTAGGTAGGTAATGTAACTAATAAAATTGTTAAGCTTTAAATGTCCTAGATATTAAAAATTTATTAAAAATTAAAACCAACATTCAATTACATATATTAGTTCGAATTTAGGCAATACAAAATATGTGCACATGTAGAAGTGAAATGTATGTATGTATATTTATATGAATAGAAGACTATAGCGATTGATGTCCTTCAATATTGATTCCCAATTTGTTTTTTTTTTATTATTTACGTTCTATATATTCTTTTAACTGTAAACAAAACTGCTTATTTTCACAAGGATTTAAATAAATAAATATTGTCATTGATCCTTTTTTCTTTTCAAATATGACAAAAATTATGGAGATGATGTGGGAGGAGATTCACCTAGACGACGAGAATTTTAAGGACTAATTTAGTCTTAGCGCTCAGAGGCCTTTTTTCTCTCCATTTTAACAAATAATTTTTTTTTTGTCAAAATAATTTTTAACAATTTTTTATTTTCATAGTGTAAACGCTATTGCTTTTAATTTGATCATCTTATGATGAAAAATATAACAACAAAAATAAATTTTTTTTTTGACGAAAAATAATAATTAAAAAAAAAAAAGAAAAAAAGAAAAAAATTTTATATAATAAAGTTCTTAGAAAAATTTTTCAATTATAAGAATAAAGTTCATTATTTTACATGTTCTAAATTTTCTATGCATGGACACACATACAAATAAAATAAAAAACATAATAAAATTGTATAAAATTTATAATTTTTGTTATTAATGCTGTTGTTTCTTTAAATCCTTAAGAATTAGTTAGAATAATTATTTTATTTTATTTTTTATTTTTATTTTTTATTTATTTTTTTTGGTAAATTAATTGTACAATGTTTTACACATTTTAATGGGTTTTTAAATATTTTCTCATGAATTTAAAAGAAGAACGAAAAAGAAAAATTAATTATATAATTTTACATATATACACACACACACATTGCATATTTGTTTGTTGTTTTTTTTTTTGAACTTTCATTTTCACAATGAATAATAAGTATAAAAAGCGACAATATGATAATAAAAAAAATAAAAGCTAAGCTTTAAGCAATTAAAAATTAAATTAAAGTGTAATAATAAAATAAAACAATAAAAATGAAAAAGAAAAAGAAATTGTTATCCTTTTTTTTTTTTTTTCTAGAGAAAGAAAAACCTTTGAAAACTTGAAAATGCACACACAAATACACATACACAAAGAGGAAAATATGAGTAGAAGAGTTGATTTCTTTTCCTATTGTATAATTTCTTTTTTTGTAAGAAAATATGTATGATGATGATACTGTAGTTTTAGAAAATATTTGAAAAGAAAACTTCATTATTTTACAATTCATAGTGTGCGTGTATGTGTGCTAAAAATGTATACGTATATAAAATGCATATTGCATTTAGTGAATGTGACATTGACATACTTACATGTACGGTGGCACGTGTTAGTATGTAGAAATCTTTTTTTTTTTTTTTTTTTTTTTTTGTTAAAGTAAATATTTAACGGACCATGATGTGACAGAAAAGAAAAATTTCATTTCATTTTGTGTAATTCATTATTTTTAGTTTTTAAATTTTATTTAATAAAATGATATGTTGTATACCTTTATAGCATTACGAGTATTACATAAAAAATGAAATGTTTTTGCTATTGCTGCTATTGTACTTTATGTTGAATGCAATAGTTTTTATTGTTCTTTTATATGAATGTATCAGCAAAGTCGTAAAAATTATGGACATACAGGGACATCGTTGATTTGTGGTAATTTTTATTATTAATTTTTATTCAATAGCTGCAGCTAATTAGTTACAGCTTAGCATTAGTTGAGTATCAAGCTTTTCAGTTTAAACAAATAAATATTTTCAATGGGAATTTCTTGTATCAAGACATTGTGACGAATTGATTTGAGTAATCAAAAGTGGTCATTATTCGTTAATGTAGAGACCGATGTTGAGGATTTCTAGACAACATTGTAAATAGTAGTCTCTTAAAAATACTTTATCTTTGTGAAGGACCCTTTGATAATTTGATTCAATCCTATAAATATTGTGTGATATCAGGAATTTACTATACAGTAGTGAGTAGATTATTGTATCTTTTTGTCTTAGCCGAGCAAAAATACAGTTGCATGTTTGATCATTGATAATCAATTTGGCACAAATCTATATAAGTGTTTTATAATATCAAATTGTTTTGTTTTTTTTTTTCTTGTGTCATGAAAACAACCTTATTTGCTTCTCCATTACACCCTGTAATTCAATATATAATGCAAACAAATTTATAAATATGGTTTAGTAGTAATAGAATTTCTTTTATTGTTATCCAGACACACATATATGTACATACATAAAAAAGTGTCATAAAAAATGAATTGCATTGTACATTCATCTTTTCTGTATATTTTCAAACACAGTTGATGCTTACAACTGAAATCTAGATATATTTTTTTTTCTGTTTTTGAAAATTTTAAATATAATAGAATAATTGTAACTGAAACACGAGCAAGACATACATATATGTAAATGTTTGTATACATATCATATATTTATATATAAAATTGTTTTGAATATATGTATTCAAAAAAATGTAAATAAATAAAAAGAACGTTATTTTTTCATAATTTTATGATTACATATATTATACATTACAATATACATATGTATGTACATATATAAAAAGATTTTGTGTTTTTTTTTTTTTTTTTTTTTTTTTTGTATATGTATGTTAAAGAATTTATGAATTTTGTGGCTTTTTGAAAACTGTCAGATAAAAGTATATATGATGGTGTTAATGGTATGCATACTTACAAAGACTTTTATGGTTTGCTGTTTTAATGATTGTGTAATACTATATCGCATACATATACATATGTATGTATGTAGATAAATTTGTATTTATAAAATACGCGGTGCATAAAGTCATTGTATACTGTTTTGGTATTATTCATAGTCCATACATACATATATGTATTTATATTGCAATGGACATTATAACAATGCGGTATTATGATCACCACAAAAATATATAAATTTTTGTTGTTATTGGTGTTTTTTAAATCATTCATCGCATAATTAAAAGTTTTTTATTATTTTTTTTTTATTTTATGTTTTTGAAAATTTAAATAAATTCTGTGATATCGTATTTTATAGGAAATGAAGATTTTTTTTTTTGTTTTTATGGTACACTATGGATGCTGTTTTTGAACGCAAAATTAAAAAATTATGGTGGTATCTAGTGATTTTCAGATTTTCATTGATTTTATAGGTATTTAAAAAAATTTTTTTTCTTTATTTTATATTTTATTCATCTAGCTAGATTATTGAAGGAGAGCACATGAACAAGAAATAGTGACCTGTTTAAACATCGAAATTTTAAGAATATAATTTTTTTTTATTTTTTAATATAAGTGAATGATTTACCTAAATATTTCTATTTAACAAATTCTTGACAATAATCATCTGATCAATTTACCTTGTCATCAGTTAATCTTCTTTAGTATCCTTTCAATAGTTTGAAACTTTTTTGGTATTTTTTAATATTATAAATACTTTTGTTTTTCTTTTTTATTTAAATTTTCATCTTTCGATATAACAACATAATCGTTTTACATTTGTTGTTTTTATATTTGTATTCATGTATGTATAGTATATATGTACATGATAAAGTATAGTAAGTTATCGAAAATTCTCAACAGTTACAGTCAGTGCCCTTAATCCATCTTTCATTAAATTCATCAAAGCTGCTTATACACTGAAAAAAAAACGAGATCATACAAACATACTGTAGCGTATGTACATACAAACAAAATAGAAAAAAGGAAAGACCTTGGGGTGATTTACACTTCTTATATATGTATGCGTACTGTATGTATATATGCTTTATATCAAACACTTCAATATTATACCATACCATACGGAGGTATATGAAAAAGATACATTTTGTATGCAAGAAGTTGATTATCACTATCGTGAAATGAATATTAAAATCCTTAAAAAACCCAGCAGTTACAATATAAACAACTGGAAGTATATATTTTTTTATTCACAGTTTTTTTATATGTTTGTTTTTTTTTTTGTAAACCTAAATAAAGACAAAAAATGTTTTTTTTTGCAAACGTTTTTACTTTAAATATTTGCAGATTTTTATCGTGTTTTTTCGACAGCAGAGTAAAATGTCTAATAATATGTCCGTTGCATACATAAACATTTAATTTTTTTTTTTTAAATCATAGATAGTAAGCAGTTATACGTATTGCGATAATATCATTCAGGAAAAAAGGAACTAATGAAGATGGTTTTTATTTTGTCTAAAGTCTTAATTTGTAATTAAAAATGCCAAAAGTATGAAAAAGCATATGACTAAAATTTTAATGTTCTTTTACATATGTATGTATGTTTGCCTTTTTATTGGATATATATACGCGTGAATCATGTGGTATTAAATTGATTTTTTAAGTTTTTAAATTTCTAACGGATAAAAAAGATTTTTAAAATTTATTTTTCAAATTTTTTGTTCATTGATTTGAGGAAAAATAGACTGTGATTTTTATTGGTATAATTAATAAACAAATGTTTAAAAAATTAGTAACCATTTGAACAATGTATGCTTGTTATTTGTTGATAAACAAAAAGAGAATATAAAGTACTTTTGAGAAATAATCCAAGTTGAAATAAAGTGGGCGTAATTGCGCAAAGCAAATTAACTTTGATTTCCTTTTAATAGAACTTTGCAAGATTTTACCTAAAATTCTTTTGATAAAATGTTCTTCCAGTACATAATTTAATCGTTGGACAATTATGTTCTCGTAGATGGTTACCATTGTATTGATTAGAAAATTAATTTACACAATTATTACTTAAATCGATGGCAAGTATCTATAATATACCACCAGCTTAATTAATAGTTAGTGTTAAAATAATCAGAATGAACACATGTTGATATACAGATCTTTACTGATGATTTTTGTCCTTCTTCGTCATATAAAAATGTAAAATTTTTACAAGAGGAATATTCAGGATAATTTTGGTAAAAAGCTTTTGCTTGGGTATTAAACACATGAAAAAAAAAAAAACAAACAAATTTTCTTATTAATTTTCTTTTAAAGATTTTTATAATATAGAAATCGTGTCGCTATAATATCATTTTTAGTTTTATTTTATTTTTCATTTTTTCTTTAATTTTTTTAGTTGAATTTTATTTTATTTTCTCATTAAATTATCACTTACATATTTTTTTTTTCTCCATTTTTTTTTTTTTTTGTTATAACGTTAATATCAATTAATATCAATATAATTTTATGTTAATAAATTTTTTTTTTTTTAATTTTTATGTATACGTATTTTTATGTTTGAAAAAAAGCTCTTTGAGTTAATTATACAGAATACATATTATTTTAGCTATCAAAGTTTTTTTGTTGTTATTTGTTTTATTTTTTTTTTTTTTGTATTACAAATATTTTTAATTTTAATTTTAATTAGTTTCTTGTTTTCTTTTTCGTTTTTTTTTTGTTTTTTGTAATTCAAATAATCGCATATCATCATGTTATGTAATATTGAATTGGTAATTATTTCCCTTTTTTCAATTTTTTGTTTTTTGTTGACTCTAGTTTGTTTTTTGTTATATTTATTCAATATTTTTTTTGAAATTCATTTATCAGTTAAATTAATTAAAAACTAATTTTTAATTTTTTTTTTCAATTTACATATTTTTATTTTGTGAATTTTTATTAAAACAAATTTTTTTTTTTGAAAGAAATGTAAAAAAAAATTCGTAATATGATATATAAAATAGAAGTAATTTATTGCAATTAATATAATTTATTATTGTAAAAATATTTTAATGTGTTATTTATTACAGAATTTGTTTTTGTTTTTTCGTTATTTGAATTTATTAAAAAATTATAACCTACATATAAATAGGATGTCCCAGAATAAATTCTTCAAAGTGTAATTCTTTTCAAACTTAAAAATGCGTCTAGTAAAAAAAGAATTCATTATAAGGTATATTAAACAGACAGGATGTTGTTTAGATAAAAAATTTTCAAATTAACAAATTAAGTTATTTACAATCTATGATAACCTGTAGATGAACGTATGATACAACTGTCCTGGAAAATCATATCATTAGGCACATTGATGTTACAACTCTAACTTAGGACAATGAAAAGAAAGAACCGCATAAAAAACTTTTTATATATGTTTAAAAAATTACGGTTTTAAAAGTTCAATTCCAATGAATGCGATTGTTGTAATTCAAACTTATTTTATTGAGAAAATTGAAGTCTTAGATTTATTTTTAGAAATATGATGATCCGAATATATTGATCAATTCAAAACCTTCAATTTTCAATTTCTTAGGATCTATTTCACATTGAATGAATTTCAAGGAAGAAAAGTGTTAAAAACGGAAATATGTATGTACGTTTTTGTTAGAAAATGTATTTTGTAGCATTTAAAGAAGATGCACTTTGTGATACTTATTTCAGAACATCCTATATACTTGATCTCTTTATTTAAACTGATGTACAATTTTAAATTACAAAAACAATATTTTATTTTTATTTATTAAAATTTTTATTATTTGTTAATTAAAATTATTTCATTTTTTTTTTACATTTTTTAATTTTTGCTCTTTTTTAATTTTTGTGTTGTTGTAAGTATATGCAATATGTATTTTATTATTTGTTTTTTTGTTGTTTTTTTTTTTTGGTTCTATACACATAATTATAATAAAATTGTATAGGTTTGCATAAATTGCATTTTGTAAATTTTTATTAAAAATTTTTTTTAAAATTTTTTATTTTAACAATAAATTTTAAATTAAATAAATAATAATTAAATAAATATGACAATATTTATAGTTTATAAAATATTCAGAAAAAAAAAAAAATTGTTTTTTTAACACGTATTTTATAGTACATAAACTGTTAGATACAATAATAAATATTTTTTCTTTATTTAATGTACATATTTTCAATAATATAATAAATAAATTGTATCTAATTTAAACAAATTTCATTTATTATTTTTTTTTTTCAATTATTCCTATTTATTTATTTAGCATTTTTTTTTTGTTTTTCATTTAGAGATATATAATATAGATATATTTGCATTTTTTTTTTTATAAAATAAAAAATTTAAATTTGCATAATTCATTTATTATGTACAATGGGGTATAATATAATATACTATGTATGTATATGAATATGATAACGTGTATTAGTAATATATGACGATATATAATAATTAAAAAAAAAAAAAATTTGTTTTATCTATTTTTATTTTGTAATCGATTGTATTCAGTTTAATTTTTTTATTGAGTTATACTCGTATATAATTGGAAATTGCTAAGTTTTGCATGTTTCCATTGTTTTTGTTTTTTAAATATAACGAATTTTGGCCTATTTTATTTTAAAGAAAATTTTACTCAACTTCCTGTATGTATTTTTTAAAAATGAAAATTTTTATTAATTTTTCCAAAAGAAATATTTGTATTTTTTTTTTTTTTAAATTTTTATCAAGCAATATAATTGGGTATTCACATTACATTTTAATTTTTGCTTAATTTTATAAACACTTTATTTAATTAATTTCTGAAATAAGTCAAATGATGTCATTTACTATCATTTTTCAAATTAGATGTCATTAATTATCAGTTATTAGTAAAGTAGAAATAGGTCAAATTGTTTGTACCGGAAATTTGGGTTTGATTAATTAAAAAAAAAAAAAAAGAATCTTTTTTTTTTTAAATGTTTTATCAGGGTATTTTTATTATTTTCAAAATTCTTTAATGAAACCGTCCTGACATTTTTAGACTTTTCCTTGATATTAACGTTTTCAAAACATGCAGATAAAAAATTGAAAATGATGATGAAAATTAATATAGATATGTAGCTAAATGGAAAATTTTTAACTCGCAATAATACATTTTAAAACGAATTTTCTCCAATCGAAATACTGTCAATTGTAGACGAAAAAGTGTTTATCTCAATTCGATTTGTAGTGATTTTAGAACTTAAGTCCTAGATCAGTCGTGAATACCCTAAATATCAACTGTTACTGTTTTATGGATTGATTGTGAAACAAAAAAAAAGAAAAAATACATTTAAAATGACTTATTACAAAATATTTCATTACATATGTAAGTATGTGTGTTTGTATATTTATATTTATAATTACAATTTACTCGTAATTTACACGATGTGTAATTTTTAAAAATATAATTCAAGTGATATACAGTACAATATGTATTATTTTGGAAGGTATTAATTTAAAATTCATTTTCGGTTTTTTTTTTTTATATATATTTTTTAAATGCAAGTATTTGTTACAAAATTTTTATATTTTATTACTAGACAAAAAAAAAAAAAAATCCTTTATCGTAATATGTACAAATTGTATTTTTTTTTTCAATGTGTTAAATGGACGTTTGACGCATGTATAATGCTAGCTTTGCTATATTACATACAATTTAACGTATAATTAATTAATTACTTAGTTATCGAAGACATTCATATAGTAAATAATTTTTTTTTTTTTGTTTTTAGTTTTTGTGCACTATGAATACAGCATACGCTATATTTTCTGATTTACAAAAAAAAACATTCGTTTTTTAAAATTTTTTTATGTGCCGCTATACGTTTTTAACGGAAATAAAGGCATTTTTTGTATGAAAATTTATTTGATGTCTAGTACAGAAATAATAACGCTAATTTTGTGTTTGATGTATATACGATGTGCACATATTTAAAATATACATATAAGTATTTACGATAATTTAAAGTGAAGTTCACATTAGGGTAATGAAAATGACAATTATAATAATTGCGCATGCTAGACACATTGCAATGTGATTGCTTAAAATGTGATGAATGGTAATTCTATCACCATAGCATCAATGTGGGTTATAAACCCTAAACCATAGTTATACAATATATTGCCATCGTCATCGCTACAATGTGATCTCTACTTAACAATTTTAATACGATTTTATCTAAGTGCTTGGATGAATTATGATATTTAAAATTTATAAATTGAAATTTGAAAATTTTGTATATAATTTTTTTATTTTCTATAGTTTTTGTATATATTTTCTTTTATAAAATATGTGTATTATGCACGGATTTGGCAGTTTTAGTAATTATCAATTTTTTCAAAAAAAAAAAAAAAAAAAAAAAAACAAAAACCAACAACAAAATAACAACAGAAATTTTACATATTACAGTGGCTCTTTGAATTTTCTTATTTTCTATTTGATTATTATATTTTTGTTAAAATTTTTTATTAATATTACACATTTTCTTTTTTGTGATTGATAAAATTTATTTTCTTTACTTTTACGTAATTTCATTAAATTTTAATTAATTTATTTATTATTATTATTATTTTTTTTTTCATTTTTATACCTCTTTAAGTGCACCATTTTTTTGTTTTTTAACTAATGCATAAATTGATGCTGCTTTATAATTTATTGGACCATAGGAACGATAATCCACATCAGCATATTCCAAATCATCTGGAAAATTGGCAGCACTTAATGGCTACAGGGCATGTATATAAAATGAAATGAAATTAAAGAAAAAAAAAACAGAAAAAAAAATGAGTTAAAAAAAAATAATTGTTGAAATAGAAATTTGAAAAAAAAAATAAAGAAAAAAAAAACCTTTAAAACCAAAATAAAAATGATTTTCATATTACTAAAATTTTTATTCTGCTAAATTATAAGATATGTAATAAACATTTGATGCCATGTATAGATATTACTACAGGTTTTCTTTTTTACATACAAACGTATTTCAATGTTTGTTGTAATCATAGTACGGAATTTTCAAGCATTCTATAAAACGTTATGAGTTTCACATAACACATTTTTTCTTTTTGTCAAAGGAAAAATATCTCAAGATACTTCAACACGATCTGTTAAAATGCTAAATATCTGACCAATTGTTATTTTGTCAAATATGAAAGCTTTATAAAGTGCTATGTATTAACAGGTTAATCTGCACCTATGTATATGCTGAATAACATACATATACATACGTATGTATATAGCTAAGTTTTTAGTATAGACTCTGTATGGTATGATATGGTGTAAGTTGCTGTTCAAAAGGATATATGTATGAATTGAACTAATAAAAATGAAAGAGTCATTGTATGAACTCATATTTATTATTTTCAAAAGGATATTCAAGTTACAAGAGTCGTTCTTAAAAGTAAAACTAACTTTACAGTGTTTTAGAAACATTACTGGTGTATTAATGTTATGTTAGATATTTTATATTGTAATATTCTGGAACAAAAATATTGCATTTTACAACGTTTTGTTATTTGTGTCGTTTTTTTTTTTAAATAAAATTTGTCGTTATTTACCCATGTTGAAAATTTACAAAATACATATTTGAAAATTGTGAGGACAAGAACACCTATAAATACAAGAATGAAAATGGAATCCTTTTTTTTCCAGGAATTAAATTCTGTTATGATAAGAATTCAACACTCGATTTAATAAGTCTAGCTGTTTGTAAAACTGAATTGACACTTATCATTTTAATAGATCGTGTAGAGTACATTTTTTTGTTCTTGGTTAGTTAAAGCTCAAAGATGTTATTAGAGAAATATGAATAGAAAAATTTTAGCTAAAAAGATTTGGCAATTATTAAATATACATTTTTCAAATCAAATACATTTTGCAATTAATTGTGTTTTTAAACTGAAATGAAATTAATAACTGTCTTTAATGAGTCGATTATATAAAGCAGAACTAATAAATAAAAGCATAGCGATATATATATATATAAATAAAGCAAAACATTCCAATTCGAAAATTTGTTCATTTTTGTTGAAAAAATTACCTTGATTGTAGGAGAATGTTTTTTATTTAAATAATTTGAAAATTAATGTAACGGAAAATTTTTGAATTTCTATAAGTAATTCTTAATTTAAAAAAAAAAAAAAATCTGTTTTGTTTTCGTTTTAAAATACATAAATGCTCAAAGTAGTATTTTGTTTATTTTTAGTTCTATTATTATTATTATTATTTTTTTTTTCAATTTTTATTTTTTCAATATTTTTAATAAATGTATGTATCGCTTCCTTTGTAGATGTCTTCAAAATCGTTCAGTGGCTAGAACACATCATGAAAAAATAAAATAAAATAGAAAACAGTGTGATATAAAAAAAAAAAAATAAAAATAAAAAATTTTTTTTTTAATTCAGTTTAATGAACAACACATATAATTCTGATCTCCTTTTCCTTTTAAAGCTAATTTTTTCGTTTTTTCAATTTTCATGAATTTTTGTTTGCTATTTATGTGTGCGAGTATATATATAATGTATTACATGTTATAGAGATGAAATAATGCAAGTATATATGTAATTTGCTTTGTTAAAAAAAAAAAATTGAAATAATGAGAAACTGATTTTTAAAGTTTTCTAAAAGTTGTACATCTTGTTTCAGTTTATATAATTGAAAGAATTTTCCCTGAAAACTATATTCGTATAAAAATTGGTTTAATAAAAAGGGTGGATTCGAAAATTCATCACTGATTGAAGTGATAATCAAAATTGCCTGAACCTGATTAATGAATGATTTTATATTTTCATTAGGATTGTGTTGTGGTGGCAAGATCGATTTTTCAGACTCTAATTTATTATCAGAGATGAGTTTTCGAATTCAACCACAATAACTTTAATCATGCTAAATATCTTAAAATATTGGTGCTAAAAATTTACATGTGCAAGTATTAAACTTACCAAATTTGGTATCACAAATCCTTGGTTTAAAAAATTCATCGATTGCATTGGGTTTTTTTTTTGTTTTGTTTTTTTTTTTTAAAAAAAAGTGATTTTTGTTATATTTACAAAGACAATATGTTAAAAATATTAACAAATTCGAGAAAAAGGAAAAAAAAAAATTTTTTTTTTTATATTTTTAATAAACATTAATAAAATTTTTAAATTTTTGCTTCATTATATTTCACTTCATATTTTGTTTCTAATCTTGATGATCGCGTAATTGTATCATGATCATTATTTTGATTATTACTACTGACACCACCGATATGTATATTACGAATTGTCGAATTTTTAATTGGATATGGTATTGCAACTTTTAATAATTTATTCTTTTGTCTAAATTGTTCACTATCTGAATAAACAGTTAAATCATCAAATTCATCAGTTAATGGACTTGTATCACCATCACCATCATCATTTTTTCTAAAATGCCTATCCTTATTTATTATTGATGTTTTTGGATTAGTTTGATTTAAATTTAAACATTTCGTTATAACAGTACTATTTGATGATGATGATTGTCCACCATCATCGTCACCATAACGTCGAAAATTTCTAATATGACCCAATTCATTTTCTGAATAAAATTCATCATGATTATTAACATTCATTATCATTGATCGTGGATTATTTGTACTTGAGGTGGTCATATAACGTGTACTATCGTATGTTTCAACATTAGACATATGTCGTTTAAGACTAGTACCACATATTCTTGGTGTATTTATATCGTTATTATTACTAAAATTGTTATTATTACTAATTGGATTACTACTACTACTATTGCTACCATTACTATTACATTTGACTGGGGATATTGGCTTAAATGCGCTATTCTCATTAATGAATGGTTTAAAAACTAATGGACCACCATTTTGAATGTAATTATTTGATTTTTTCTTTAATTTAACACCAGCTACAGTCTGTGATAATTGAAAATGAAATGAATGATGTTTTCTTAATGGAAATTTAGCTGGACGTACTGTATAACCGCGAGATTTTTGTTTTTTTGCAGTGCTATACAATTTTTGTTGATGTTGAATAGTAGATGGATTATTAGTTAATTCAGTAAGATTTTCTAATTGATAATCACAAATTTTATTATTAGTAAGATGATGCATTGATGTACTACAAATTGAATTAGAATCAGGCACTGAAATTGCGGATGATGATGATGGAGGGAAAAGCTCTTTTGGCACAAATGATTTCTGTTGTTGCTGTTGTTGCTGTTGTTGTCGGCAACGATTAGTTGATGTTGATGATGCAGACGATGATGATGCACCACCACATTCATTTTTATTATCACTTCCATTCCCATTTCCACTACAACTTACAAAACCTGATGATGATGATGATATTGTTGTTAAAAAGGGATTAGTATTAGAAGCATGCTGTAAAATAAAATTAAGTACAAAGAAAGGAATAGGATATGGTAAATGTTAGTACATATTTACATATACATATGTAATTACGATCATACAAATCAATATTAAAAATTTATAAGGGGGACACAAACCTCAAGGCTAGCTAATGACGCTGAACTTAATTTTCGTCTTCTTGAAAATTTTTGATTTTGATTAGCGGACGATGATGATGATGATGACCGACTGTTAGTAGAATTTTGTGTTAGTTGTTGTGATTGATGCTGTTGCTGATGTAACTGAATTGATTGTTGATGTTGTTGTGTGTCTTTATTAACGCTGCTATTATTAGTACAATGAATTTTACAAGTATTGATGTCTATATTATCATCATTAGTGCAATTACATTTTATATTGCTGTTATTTCTTTTTGATGGATACATTATAGAGGATTCTGATTCAGAAGGGAACATAGGGAATTGATGAAGATTTGACGGAGTTGTTGGTGTTGGTGTTGTTGTTGAACTACCACCACCACAACCACCACCACTGCCACCATTGGCTCTTGGGATATTCATGTAATGCGGAGTATTACTATCGATTTTAGCTGATGAATTTGCCGACTTGTTAACTTTATGAAGTAATTGCCTTGGCGCTGGAACTGGTGTTATGCATTCATATGAACTATTTGAAATTCCTGAATCACTACGATAAATACTTAAACGTTCTTTTTCTGTTATTTCATAATCTTTTATTTGTTGTTGATACTGATGATGTTTTTTATGTGCAGAATGATGTGAGTAATTTGTAAGAATTTTTGATGATGATGATTGTATTGACGATGGTGGCGGTATTGATGCTGATGGTGGTGGCGTATTCGTTAGTGGACTAGAATTATGTTCATGAATTTGTATTGAATCTGTTAAATTCTCATATGCTGGAGGTTCATAAAAATTCATTTTAATTGACTGTGTATCTGTGGGATAACGATGTTCAACAGCACTACCGACAGCATCACCACTACCACAATCACTAAGTGAGTAATGTCGTTTACATTTATTACTTGACGACGAAGATGAACTTACGATTGCTGATTGCTTTTGTGTTGATGAACATAAATGCAAGCCTTTTTTCTGATTCATAGGTTTTAGAGAATAAAATTTTCTAGTACCAGCACCAATTCCATTATAATCACTTGACTTTTTTTTATGTTCGCTAGTACGAAAACTACTATCTGATGTATTAAATTTATTTGAATTGTTAACAAGGAATGGATTGCTTTTAGCATTTGCAACACTAGTATTATTATCTGATTTTATATTTTGTACCATATAAGGATAATCCGTTGTATAATATTTACCGGATTGAAAATTTGAGGCACAATACTGACGTTGTTGTTGTTGCTGATGATAATATGCAGTATAACTGGCAGGAAAACAATCATTTAGGTTATAGTGATTTGATACAGAATACGATGATGATTTGGCAGTAGTAGGGTTAATAGCAGTGGGATTATTGGTATTACCAACAACACCAATGCAATCATTTTGATTATCAAGTTTTAGGGTATTGGCTGAGGATTGAGATGGTGGTATGGAATAAGATGTTATTTGTTGTTGTTTTTGTTGGTGTAATTTAAATTGTTGTTTTTGTTGCTGTTGTTGATTACTAGCATCGATTAATTTTTGTCTTGGAGCAACACGTACAACATTTGTGTTATTATTAAAATTTGTAGGTGTTATAAACTGTAAAAAAATAGAATTAGAACACATAAAGCCAACAGAAAAACGAAAATACACATTATTATGTCAGTTTTAATTACAAATGCATTATTTATTAAATTAATTACAAAAATAGATAAATTTAAGGCTACGTTTAGATTAGCATTGTATATGTATGTACGTATGTGCCAAGATTCATACTATACCATTTGTATTCAGAGTGTCAAAATTATCAATAAAATTTGCATTATGAATGTGAGTAATTTGACAAGATTGAAAGATTGCCTAAGGTACTAATAATAATTCCAAGAGCTTTCATATTCAAGATTTACATACTTTCATAATTAATGTATAATAATTAGCCTATTATAATTTATGAATGATACGCAATGTTTGAGTGTCAGACAGAATGATACATTCTTGAGTATTTGGATGGAATATTGATTTTTATGACGAAATCAACTAAACTTATTGATTTTTGTTCATCAATAAGAATTTTCAAATGTTCAGAAAAAAAAACAATATTCTACATGAATGATAATTTTCGATGTGTTCAATGTCCATTTTATTTGACATTCAACGATATATGAGTGTGGCAGCAATACATACATACGTATATGGTGCAATTCTAAACATAATTTAGACAATCTTAAATATTGCTCAATATATTAATAATACATTTTATTTTTTATTTTATTATCAGAAATACAAAATTACAAAATATAAAATGATCATTTCCGTAAATAAATTAAACAATAAAAATAATCAAAAAAAAAAAAAAAGTTAATTAACAAAAATATTAATACAAACGTAAATAAAGGATAATGAAAAATTAAATTTAAAAAAAAAAATTAATTTTAATATTTTTATAGAAAAAAACAAATAAAAAAAAAATAAATAAAGAAAATTAGGTCCATTAGTCCATTACTGGAATTATCATTTTTTAATGTTACAGGTAGACCACAAAGAAAATTGAATACGGGAAAACATTCACATGTGCGCATTAAAAAAAATTAGTTAAATTGGATTAATTGTATGTTTGGTAAAGAAATTAGTATTTTCATGTTTAGATTAAATTAAAGATGAAAATGTGCATTAGGTTTTCTTTAAATCAGTTATTTTAGCTTGAGCTATTGTATACAGGGCCAGCATTTGCCGTTCACATTAAATTTCTTTTTAAATTTTTCTATCAATTGATACTATAACAAATAATTTTTAAATTCTCTCCTACGAATTTCTAAAATTTCTTTTGTACGAAAAATTAAATCTGACTTGATATGATGTTTCATTTAACTTTTATTTTAATCTTCTTTCGGCTGAATCAGATAATAATCTTTCAATATGGAATAAAAAGAATTACCCATTTACCCATATAAACTAAGATGAGTTAAATTCTCAATGATTGACAGATCATTTTTATATAAAATATCCTTTTGGTATCATTTATATCGTTAAGATAAAAAAAATTAATTAACTTTATACCATTATAAAACCATACTTAACAGGAGTTTTAAAATCATTTTCCAAATATGTAGTTTACCTTGTAATATTTTTCTTGTTTTATATTAACCGTAATATGTACATACATATAAATTTGAAAATAAATTAAAAATCAGTTTCTAAATACAAATATTGTTCATGTTGATAGATGTTAAATGAATTTTGAATTATTTCATAATTTGAAATATTGTTATTATTGATTTCTTCAATTAATAATGAAATTATCTGTAATTTTATATAAGTATAATATTTTTTTTTTAAATTTCTTTTAATTTTATGTTTAATCATTTTTTTAGGATATGTAAATTAAAAATTTGATGAATAAATTAAAAAATCAAAAAAAAAAAAAAAATTAAAATTAAAAATAAATTTTAAGCTTTATAATAAAATGAGTAAATATGAAGAGAAGAAAACATATTGAACGATGATTAAATGCAAATAAAAAAAAAAAAGAAAAGAAGAAAAATGTAAAAATGCTTGTGTATGTGTGTTTCTACAATTATTTGCATGATATAATGTATACCGTGTCTACTTGTTACAAATTAATTAAAAAATTAAATGACAAAAAAAAAATACAACTCAGTTGAGGAAAATAAGAAATTTATATATGTATATATGATTGTGTTTAAATGTGTATATGTGTACGAAAATTTTATAAATAAATTGAAAACGTTATGTAAGGCAAAAAGAAAAGAAAAAAAAAAAACGAAACGAGAATGATTATTTTGAAAATGTTTTATTTACCTTATTAGGTGCCGTTTGCAGACCATGAAACGGTAGATTCTCATACTCTCCAGGCTCCGTCAATGGATCCGCCAGTGTAGATGATTTGCCGTGTACTATATGAAAAAAAATATATATGGAAAAAAAAAGAGAAAAAGGACCAAAATAAAAAAGGATTTTAAAAAAATAACAATAAACTAAAACTAAAACTAAAAAAAGAAAATAAATAAATAAAACTAAAAGAGTTCTAAATACATATATTTACGAGTAGATAATTTTAAATTAAAAATGATATATATTTGGAGATATAATCTAAATTGTATTTACAAGAAATTATTATTGAATATAAGAAAAGGGTACACAGACTTCTTAGATAAAAGGGTAATATTTTTTTGTTTGCTTGTTTATTAAGTACATTTTCCTTTGTTTTTGGTTCATTCTAAAGAATAGACTATATATTGTCTTTTTGAGAAAATGTGTCTTTTATGGTTTATATAGTTATTTTATTTTTTTTTTATTTTTAGTTTTTACTTATTTGATTATTTATTTTGTTTTTAAAATTATATCAAATTGTACATTAACATAAAGTATGTTCATATAATTCAAGGATAATTTTTCAATACATATTATTGAGTTAACCGTAACAATACAACATAAATTTCCATGCAGAATAAAAAAACCAACTAAAACGAATTTAATGGATAACAAAACAAGCGAATACATGAAATTTAGTACATTTATTAGTACAAAAAAAAAAATTGTTAGTATTTTGTTTTTTTAACGGAAAATTTAAAAATTCATCACCAATCTCTTCTTACCTCTAATAAGCGTAAATGTAAAAAAACTTGTAAATAAAATAACGTCCGGAAAAAATCATCTAATAATGTACTTTTATTGTTACTGGTATTTTGTTCGTTCACTGTAACAAAATGTTGAGTAGAAATTTGTCATATAAAAAAATATAGTATGGGTTAATTTAATTTTGAAAAAAAAAGAAAAAAAAAGAAATGGTTTGTATTTTAATAAAGCGAGTATTAAAGGTACCCATAAGTAAAATCATTTTCTTTTTTTATTTCAAACTGATTTCATATAAGCAATTGCAATGAATTAAATATGACTCGTATTTCAATAATCGGGATTTTATGATTCATTAAATAATCTTTGAATCCTTCTGTATGAGTCAAAAACTGGAAGTTATCTGAAGAAATTTCTATTTTTGCAATTACAAATAGCCAAACCATGCATTTGATTTGCTATTGTATTTGTGTTGCAATAATAAAATTCGAAATACAAAATTTAAAAAATTTTTAAATTCAAATTCGGTTTTTTAAAATTCTAATTTAAATTCAAGTTTTGGAAAAATTCAAATTAAATTTTTTTACACTTCAAATTCAATTTTTCAGAAAATTTTTACAAATTTATTTTTAAAATTTTTATTAATTAAAACAAATCAATAAACAAAATAAAGTATTATCGGAAAAAAAAAATTATTTAGAGAAAAGGTTGCCTTGATACAGCAATGCCATGGACATATCTAGGTAATAATATTAACGATTTTATTATTTCTATCAAACTAAGACGATTGATTGGGTTTTGTAAATAAATTTCTTGCATTTAATTTAATTTTAGAAAGAAAAAAAAAAACTTTTTCGATAAGGTTTAATATTGGGGGTTGTGGTGACAAGGGTATGTTATGTTGTGTCAACTTTATCATTCATTTCGTGTTCAATTTGTTTGATTCTAATAAATTTAGTTACATATCTAGCTGAATTATTAAATAAAATTTTAATTTGAAGTTTACGAAATTTAATTAGAACTGAAATAATACATTGCTTATGGATACTTCAAATACTTAGATCTTATGCGGTACATAAACGTTTCATATAAATAAAAATTTTATAAAAGGCACATTTTCTGTTTTTCCAAAGGACAATCATTTGCATAATTTTGATTTCTTGTTTTTGGTTTAATAAAAATAAGTTTTAAAATCATATAGAAAATATTCAAAGAAAATACGGAAATTTTTAGATAATTTTTTTTTTTTAGTGAAAATTCACTAACACTACTATGTAAAATCAAATTGTATGTACAGAAAACATAGACTATATAGAAAACATTTATAGATAATTAAAAATTTGTATCTTCTAGAAAAAAAAAGGACAAAACAAAAATACAACAACAATAGGCGAATAAGATAAAAATTAAAAAAAAAAAAAAAACAAAAAAAAAAATACAAAATCAAAACAAATACAAAATTAAAATACAAAATATACAAATAATCCTTACATTTTTTCGTTGGATCATGCTTGCTTTTTGCAGTTGTTGTTGTTTTTGATGCTTGATCTATTTCAGTATTATTACTACAATTACTATTATTATTTATTTGAGTGCTTTGATTTTTATTTGAAGCAGGTGATTGCTTTAATACAATAGGTGGCTTTTTATATGTAACCACTTAAAATTTTAATGTATGAATTTTATCAAAATGCACATTATAAATCAAAATTTTTCAAAATAAAATATATTACATTTAAAGGCACAATACATATGTATACACACATTGAACACCATAAAATGACATCAAAATGTACAGGCAATAGTAAATTTGTTAAGAGCATGCGACAATTCATAAATTATGCGATAAAAATACATGAAAAAAAGAAAAAAAAAAAAAACAAAATAAAAACAAAAAAAAACATTATTAACAAGTTGTCACTAATTGAATGTTCATTATGAAATTTTAGGTTTTTTTTTTTTTGTTGGTATTTTAAATTTGTCATTATTACCATTTCCTGAACATCGAATACCCTTAATTCGATGTTTATGATCAAATTCTGATGATGATGAATTCATGACATTCTCTTCATAATGTTTATTTTTATTAAAATATCGTGATAATCCAAATAAATTTCGTAATGTTAATGATGTTGATGATAATGTATCATTATGATTTTTATTATCTGTAGT
Source organism: Anthrax anthrax (assembly GCA_963971155.1). Taxonomy (NCBI): domain Eukaryota; kingdom Metazoa; phylum Arthropoda; class Insecta; order Diptera; family Bombyliidae; genus Anthrax; species Anthrax anthrax. Next base: position 21,494,139 of record OZ020122.1, read on the forward strand.
TTTTTTATTAAGTATTTCACGAAAAATTTTCTCAAAAAGTCCATTACCTGTAGTTACTGTTGTTGTGGATTCATCATTTCTAAGTGGTTTTACACCATGATAATCAGTTATACTGTCATCATCGACACTATCATCATCATCATCATCGCTAGATAAATGATTTTCGAAATTTTTTCGTTTTTTACGTGGTAATAATTCTACAGCACTATTAATTGAATGATCATTAGTATTTGTGGAATTTTTACTTAATGCAGCGATATTTCGTTTTGGTAATATAGGTGGTGGTGGTGATCGATCATCATCATTTTCATTCAATTTTTGTATTTTATCTTCTGATTTATTCAGATTTTGATTAACATTTGAACCTACTGGCAAAATTTCATTTACATTTTCAATTGTTGTTGTTTCAATATTTTTTGCATTAGATTGTGTTAATTTTGTTGATGTTTGTGTTTGGGCTTCTATTGTAGCTACAGTTTCAATAATATTATTTGTTCGATTTGCACATAAATTACGTTTTGTACCATTTTTAACATGTACCATTACACCGGGTCTTAATGGCCATTTAGGAGGACTTTTTGGTATTTCAGTTGACATTTGTATCGTTGATGAAGGCATTGACGATGATGATGGCAGCTGTGATGATGGTGGTTGAGGTGGTGGTGTTGAAGGTTGATATGACAACACACTATATGTACATAGCGAATAAAAAACAAAATGCAAAAAAGAAAAAAAAAAAAAAAAAACAAACAAACAAATGCTCATAACAAACAAAATATAAAAAATTATAAATTTAAATATATCAAGCTTAAAATGCATTTTTAATTCAATAATTAAATGAAAAACAAAAAAGAAATAAAAAATTACATTTCGAAAAAATTCAATTAATTATTATTAAATTTTAATTTTAAAAATAAAAACGATTTTTATTTTATCATTTCTTAGATTTTCGTTTACCTCTGATTCATAGCATTTTTAACGTTGAAACTGGACAAACTCATATTTTTATTATTTTAAAAATAAAATACTAATTTTAATGTGATAATTCAAATTTATAACACACATGTGTGCTTATTATACATACATAACACGTATAAAAGTGCAAATTATATGCAAAGTAAATACAAAAAGATCTATAACTTACATACGTATATTACATGTAATGGAAGCAGTACAGCAAGCACATCTTTAAAATGAATTTAAGGCATTGACTAAAATATGATATGTTACTAACGTAACAGAATGCATTACATGAATGTGATTAAATAAATTTGAATATACCTAAAAGCATTAACGAAAAATTACTGTTGGTCAAGTTTCAATAAAAACAACATGTTTTTTTGCGATCGTATTTTTAACATTGCAAAAATTATGAAAATAAAACAAAATTTGTTAATCAGCCATATCATGTAACATGAAATAGTAGCGTATTGTTATCGACATTACTTATATAAATTGATATGACTTTTATTTACATATATACGCAAAAGTATATGAAATCTCTTATCACAGGTACGTTACTACAATAAACTTCTTTGCTACAACCTACAACATCGAGTTTAAATATTTTTTAACCGTCTGATATAAAAATTACATCATATTTGAGCTAATAAGAATTTTTCAATATTCAATTCTTTAATATAGAATCGTTTTCAATTTATCATCAATAAGATATCATGAATATTTTATTTTAAAATTCATTAAATTTTTTTTTATCACATTACATAATGGTCTTAGTGGTGATTTGTGCTTTAATCTAAATGCAATTTAAAATATTATAAATTCAAAAAAAATAAAAAATTTAAATTTTAGCATTCAAAAAAAAAAAAAAAAAAATGGTTTTTCTCTAACATGTGAAATTACTTATTTAGAGTGACATAGCTTTTCCGAACGATATTTGTTTATATTTAAAAAGAAAATGAATTTAGCATTTCTTTTTTGTTTTTGTTTACACGAAAACATACATTACATTAGTATTTTCATTTTGTGATTTAAATTTTAAATAAAAATTACACAGACTTATTTTTATGGAAAACATAAACATAGGAAAAAAAATTAATAAAAAAAAAAAAAAAATTATAAAAAAAAAAAAATAGAGTAAAATTTGTTAATACACTTACCTTTGTGTTGCACTGACACATATTTCCGTATGATCTTGATTTTTATTGTTTATTTTTTACATTGCAAATAAATGTGTTCATATTTTTGTTTTTCGAAACAAAAAACGGTTTTTTTTTTGTTTTGCGTACAAGCAATTAATTAATTTAATTTCAATTTTTTTTTTTTTTAAATTAATTGCAATAATGATGCATTTGAACGTTACGTTTTGTATAAAATGTTTAATAATTTAATTATGCAACAATTAATAAAAAATAAATTGCGATGATTGATTAAATAAGTTCAATTAATTATGATGATAATGATGATGATGATTTTTAATATATTGTGTATTTGTTTGTAATGTTTGTTGGTTTTAATGATGTTTGTATAGATTGTGTTTTACATTTATAACGATAAAATTATTTCAATTTTATTTTGTTTTGTTGTGTGTTACATGTATGTTATACCGAAATTATTTATTTTAATTTTTTTTTTGTAATTTTGAATGATGAAAAAGCGCACATAAGTAAACAAGAAAGCGGTACAAAAAAAAACAAATAAATAAATAAAAAAAAAAATGAAATTATAGAAAAAAGAAGAGAAAAAAAAAATACAAAAATATAGCATTAGTTTCAAAATATTATTATAAGTAATTATTTTTTTTTTTTTTTGTACAAATTATGTTAAAAAAATTTTTCGATAATTATGAAAGTGATCTAAAATTTAAAAAATATTCGTTATTTTTTGCAATTATTTTTATAAATTATTTTTAATTATATTATGATAATTATTATCAATGATTCAATACAGATTTGTATGATTAGAAAAGAAAATGAGTGAAAATCGTAGATAATTGTTCTTGAAAAATATATTTTACAGTATATTTTATTTAGACGATTTTCATAATTATCGATACAAATTAAGATATATTTTTTTTTTTTTCAAATTTAAAAATTAATACAGGTAAATCCTTATATATAAGCAATTCTTAGAAAAGAATCGATGTTTATATATGCGTAATTGTGCAATAAATTTAAATTAAACAAGAAATTGGTATTCTATTGCATTAGAAACCATATGTTATACAAGGATTACCATAATATAAAATTAATATATAAATTGTTTGTTATTATTTAAAATTATTTTTAATTGGTATTCATGTTAATAATTACAACAATTCTATGTAATATGAATTTTGTTATACATTTTGGTATAAAATAAAACATATAAAGTGTATGTATAATTGTATTGCTTATATATATACATATTTATGTTTAGAGTTTAATTACCAAGCATTTTAACAAATCAATTAATTAAATGGACATTTTTTGTGTGTGTCAAATGATGTGTGAGATGATAATTTTCAGTTTCATTAAAAAATCTTGATTATTGTCTTTTTTTAGTCCGTTTAGTGTTGATCAGCGTTTAAAGTGTCTTTTATATCCAGTGAAAAAATATAAAAAGTTACTGAATGACATTATAACATTTTCGTAAGTCAAGCAATGAAATGATCTTTACTTTTTCAGGATCGAACCTAAAATAATATTTATAGTAAGATTTTCCTTGAACATGTTAAAATCAAATTACATGCTTTGATATTCTGTTGTTTTTAATTAAATGTCAACATCAATTGACATTAACGGTATCATTGAGCATCCGTTTTTATTTTGATCAAAGATATTAATTTAAAAGTTTGATTAAGAGATGTTACCGGAAAGTATTTAAATTTAGCAGTATTTTTGCATATGCTAATATTTCAGTCGAAGCATTATAGTCAGCAGTATAGTTTTACATAAAACCAAGACTGAAATAATATAAAATCTTACAAAATTTTTGTTTCGATGTGAATTTTATTGAATTTACGTATTTTGATTGATGATTTTATATGTTTCATGATATTGCAATTATAGTTTAATCTACCAAATACGCATATATACATCACACGATGTCACGTTTAATACGTGCAATTTTAATACTGAAAATTATCTTATTACACAAAATTTGAATTTAATCAGTTTTTCTTTTCTTGTTATATTAATTTTCTTTTTATTAACGCAATTTTGAAATGTTTAAAAAGTAAATCTCAAATAAATAACAAGAACAAATTGTAATTATTTAATTATTTAATAATTTTCATAAGAATCTTGCAAAATAACAAAAAAAAAACGAATTTTTAGTTTAAACATTTTTTTTAAATTAATTTTATTTAGTTTTATTTGTTTGTTTTCTTTAAATACGAATAAATTCATGCATATAAACGTTCCAAAAACTTTAAAAATTTATTTTTATTTTCAACATAATAAAAAAAAAAAATTTTTAAATTAAAAAAAAAGAAGGAATTATTACATTTTATTAATTATGAGAATTTTTATGACCTTTTTTTTTTTTTAAAATATAAAAATAAACAAAGTTATTTAATGCTTTTTAAATACTTTGGAATTTAAATGGTGACAAGAAAATAAAATTAAATTGAAAAAAAAAAGATAAATGATTTTTCTTTTCTGTACATTTATAAATATACTAGGAAATATGATAAATGATATTTTGGTAAATTATATACTGTTTTTTTTTTGTTGTTTTTGGTTTTTTTAATAAATTGTTTTAATGGTAGAAGGGAATAATTACTTAATAATAATTTTTTCTTTACAGAGAAATCAATAAAAGAAAAGAAAAATGGTTTTTTATTTCAGTTTTGTATACTTACATTTTTCTTGCCTTCGTCTTCTACGGCATATACAAATAATTATACAACAAATTATAATAACAGCTAATAAAACAGCAGCTATCGATGCTATCAAAATAATTAATGTTGTACGATCCCATCTTTGCCACCATGTTAATTGTCCTGTAATAAGAAGAAAAAAAATTTTTTTTTTTTTAAATACTTGTATGTATATTGTATATACAACGAAAATAGAATTTTCTAAATGACCATGCACGTACTACATTAAATTCTAAGCAGACAAAATATTTGAAGTTGGATAAATTTCGTGTCGTTTGTTTGAGCTAGATAAATTGAATCAGGGGTTCCTAGCATTTTTGTACCCTAGAGCACATTACAAAGTGTCGCAATACAATGGGGGGGCTACAAATTCACAGTTTGGAAAATCATTAGAATGGACAAGATCTCGTTTTAGATGTTGTGGACGTCGAAATGAGCATAGGAATGAAATCCTTCTGCTGTAGGTCAAACATACCGATTACTGAAAATTGCAGCAAAGATTTTCGACTTTCAAATCAAAATATTCATTGTTTGTAATTAAACTATATATGAACATATGTATGTAGTTCCCTTTGCAATATTGTTGAGCTAAATTTAAAAAAAAAAAAAAAAAAAAACGCTCCTATATGAAACATAAAAAGCAACAACAATATACGATTTCCATAAAATTGACCACTTAAAAATTAATTAATAATATTGTGAGTAATATTCGAAATAAATGATAAAATCTTAAAATATCATAAATTAATGTGCCCTGTTATCATTATTGGAATTAAAAACAAACAAATCTTGAAAGAATGAATATTCTTCAATTGAAATTTAAAATTTTAACGGACTTTTTGTACGCAAAAAAAAAAAAAAAAAAAAAAAAAAATTATAGTATTTATTCATCCAAAAAGAATAATAACTTTGGTTCATATAGCGTATGTGCAAATTTATTTTATTTATGAAAGGATAATACAGGACATATTAATCACAGACACAGTGGTGTATGCATGACAGTCTCGTATGTATATGTAATCAAATGAAATATTTTCTTTTTTGAAAAAAATGTTAAGGAAAATAAAATTACCTATTTTTGCACTGTAAATGTAAAATAAGTTAAGAAAAAAATAAAATAAAATAAAATAAAAATTAAATTATTCTTGTTTATACAAAAAAAAGCAGCAGAAAAAAACAAAAAATAAAGTTATAAAAAAAAATATACATGTATAAATCAGTTTGGTAAAATCAATTTGCAGTAATATACGAATGGTAGAAAAATGTACTATAAACAACAAAAGGTACATAAATAAGAGATAATATATGCTGAACAGATTTATGCGTATCTGTGTTTTTATTCGGTGTAAAATTTTCTTTTTCATTTTTTATTTTATTTTTATTTATTTATTTGTATACGTATACAATGACAAATTTGAGTGTATATACACATTGTCTATTCGTACACATACATACATTTAATTTTATTCATACTCGTATATTTTTGTTTTTTTGTTTTTTTTTTGAGTTTATTTATTTTTATTTTTTATATTTTTGCATAATGTATGCAAATATATGAAAAATTTACAGTAACAGAATATAGTAGATTACAACAGAAATATACATATGTACATAAAGCAATGCAAATAAATTTAATTTAACTTTTGTATAAAAATGTTTAAAGTGTATCACTTGTGCTGGTGTTTTAAATTTTATCATTTAGTCAGACGGAACATATTATTTTTTTTTTCCTCCAAAAAGTAAAGTGGCTTTTTTTTTCTGTTTTTGATTTATTTTTATTTTAGTATAAAAAAAAAAAATGAATAAAATAAATAAATAAAACAAAGTAAAATTAAAAATAAAAACCATGTATAAGAGTTATGAAAAATAAAATATAGCTCAACGCAAGAAAGATGAGCCTCGAATTATGAGTAGAGATTTACTTATGAATAATTGTTTTCATTAAATTTTATTTATTTTCAAAATTTTTCATTTAAATGTAATAATAATAGGCATATACACATGTGTAGATCAGAGAAGCTAAATTACGGTTTAATGTAGAACGTAACGTTCTAAAAGCTTTAGAACCATTAAAGAAGAAGATTAAAAAGCTGATAAAAATATAAATTGCATATACATAAACGTCACATAATAAAATTAAGTGAGAATAAGTGAATGTGTAAAGTAATTTTTGTGTTGTTGCTTTCTTAAGTACATTCATTATGGATTGGTACCCTCCCTTAAGATATTAATACAAAACCTACACATAAAAATTTGTAAAGCTCAAGAAATTCGACTAAAGCTGTGATTTATTTTTTCATAACAATAGAGAAAATTTTCAAATTTTCGAAACGGTAAGTACTTATTCTGAATTCATTAAAAACGATTATAAAAATTAAGTTGAAAATTTTAATTAAAAATCATATTTTATTTTTTTACTTACTTTTTAAATTAACTGTATTTTATTATTTTCATAATAAAATATGTTAGCATGTAAAATAATTTGAATTTATATTTTATTTTGAAAACATTTTCATTATTATTTTTCTTTTATTTTTAAATTTCAATTTCTACGTAAAAATTAAAAATAAGAGGAAAATTAATTTACCTGCAACTTCAATATAACATATTGATCCAGAACCAATTGAATTTGTAACTAAACAATGATATGTTTTTGATATTGGAAAATCATCGTTTAATACGTAATGACTTTGTATACCAACACGTTTTTCACCTTCATATAGTTCGATTGTATCATTTTCAGTTTTTTGATACCATTGATATGCATACTAATGAAAAAGAAAAAAAAAACAAAAGAAAAATATTCAATAAAAATGTAAAAGATTTATTTGGTTAAAAAATTTACATCTTCTGGATTTCCTTGACCAGTACAAATTAATGTATCTTCATCATCAATTTCTCGACGTACAATTTCACATGATGGTTTATCTGTTACAAAAGAAAAAATCAAAAAAAAAAAATTTTTGTTTTTCGAAAATCTGCTGTTTTTCTTTTTTCAAATTTCGAATATCTTACATTGTACATTTAAGTAAACTTGTGCTAAATGTGAACCATGCTTATTCTCTGATACGCATTCATAATAACCGCTATCATTTCGATTTACAGCTTTTTGTAATTTAAATTTTTTATCATAAGTGATATTAAAATCTTTGTATCTCCAATAAAATTTTGGTTCTAATTAAGTAATGAAAATAATAAAATTTACATACAGTTTTCTATGACGTAAAAAAAAAATAAATAAAATTTACCTGGATTTCCTTGTGCTGTACAATCAAATTCTTTTGGTATTTCACCTTCGGTTACATTCAAAACAGTTGGAACAGTTGTATTTTCTGGAGCATCTATATAAATACAAAATTTGAAAATAATTATTATCGTGTCATGCACGTATAAAATGCATTAAATATTAATAATCAAAAATATAAATCAATAATTTTTATTACATACATTCTATACTTAAATATGTAGCACTTTCAACACCATGTCCAGCTTCATTTGATGTTGATTGACATGAATAATTTCCATTATCTTTGTGCTTATCAAATTGTTGATTTGGCCATGCTGATAAATTAAAATGCTGTACACGTATACAATTTAAAAAAAAAAGGAATTATATTTATGAATATTGCATTCTATAATTCAACAACAGTAAAATTCAGTATGGAGGAATTTTTATGTTAATTTTTAAAATAGAATTAATTTTTAATTTTGTGTTTTTTTTTTTTTGTTTTTAATTTTTGTATTACCAAAACAGAATATGCACTTTCAAAATCTCCAGTACTTTCATCAGCTGCCATATATTTCTCTTCAATATAATACAAATCATTTGAATTAAAATCAATTATGACACCATCCTTTTTCCAAATTATATTACATACTGGAAAACATTCTACACGGCATGTTAATGACATATTTTTAGTTGAATATAATACACCAGTATATTGTCCCAATGCTTTTATAAAATTTGGTGGTGCTAATACAGTTAAATTATATGTTGCCGATAGACCATTACCACCAGAATTATGTGCATAACATGAATATATACCACGTTCATTTAAGCTAACCAATTCCATAGTATAGGTTTTTTTCTTAACATTACTAATTGGTTGTCCATTACGGAACCATTTATAACTACATGTAAAGAAAAATGTACAATTGTTTTTTTTTTTTTAAATTTTTTTTTTTTGAAATCAAAATTAAAATTCAGATAAAAATTTAATTATTAGTTTTTTTTTTTTTGTTATCTTACGAATTAACACCAGCTGGTGGATAACCAAGATCTTGAACTGAACATAATAATGTCACAGCCTTTTTTTTAATTACTAACGATGGGTCTTGTGTTATAACCGCAATTCCTGGTTCATATTGCACCTTTATGTATCATATAAAAAATTTCAAAAAAAAAAAAAAAAAAAAAAGAGAAAAATTTGTCACAATCGATGTCACAAAAAAAAAAAAAAAACAAAAAACAGAATTTATTTTTGTTCAGTATCTCGACATTTTTACTTTACCACTAATTCTTTATCATCACTTCTTGGACCCCATCCAACTGAATTATAACCTTCACATGAATAGTTAAAAAAGAAACCTCTACCAATGCTTTCAAGTAGCAATTTACTTGGATCGACATGGCATAAATCATCACCCTAAAGAATAGCAAAAAAAAAAAAAAATACCAGAAATAACAAAAAATGTATTCATCATGATACTAGAAGGAAATAAAACAAGAGAACTAAAATGTGTATGTGTAGGTACATGTGTATGTTTTGTAGGAATTTTATGTAATTAAAATAAATCAAATTGTCGAAAATATGTAAGTCAATGGAATTTTAATGTACATACACGCATACATATATGTATATAAAAAAACACATTTTTGGCATAAATATAATAAAACTAATAATGAACAAAAAAATTTTTTTTTTTTGGTTATTTTACGTTGATAAAAATGAACTTACATTTATTGTATTACAATCAGGTAATTCTTTTAATAATGATGAATTTGCATACCATCGTACTTTAAGTAAATTTGATGGATTGCCATCTAATACATTACAAAATAATGTCACGTTTGTTTCATCATTTTCAATAACTTGATCTACTGGTAACATTTGAACTTGTACAGTTGGAACATCTATTGTGTGTAAAATACAAAATAAAAAAGAAAACAAAAAAACCATAGAATTTTGAACAATTATTAAAATTAAAAATTATACTGTGTTCGTAAAGGCTTTTTTTTTTATCAAAAACAAAAAAAAAATTATGAAAGACATCTATCGAATTTAGCTCTGAAAAATGAGCCATTTTCGTTAATTATAAACAGTACTTTGTTTAAAAATCTTAAATTTTCTACAATTTAAAAGCATTTCAAGTCTAAAACTTATTTTATATTTTGTGTTTAGTTAAAAATAGTACGAAGACATAATTAAGTCTTCTATTTATTTATTTAATATTACCAAAGAAAAAATAAAAGCCTGTATTTAAAAAAAAAAAAAAACTTTATGAATAAAGTATATTTGCCATTTTCATGATTTTTGACACAAATCGTTACATAAATTTCATTTTTATTATATTTTAAATAAAATACTTACATTGTACATCAAGATCAATTTCAGTATCAGATACTGTTGTACCAATTGAATTTGTTAATTCACATGTATAATTACCATCATCAGTACGTTTTGTATTTAATATACTTAATGCAACATTTTCAGAATTTCCACCTTCAAAACGTGATTCATTTATATTGACAATTTCATCATCTCGTAACCTATATTAAAATTCATATAAATATATAAATATAATATCTAATATAAATATGTAGTACATAAATATAATGTGACACATATAATACAATATAATATACTATCTCATACATAATACATGTGTCATGTAGATATGTATTTACTTGCTTATGTGCATAGATAAATTTGCAAGTAGGTATATTTTTGTGTATACATGTATGTATGTACCTTGTACATATGTATGTACATATAAATATCTTCATATGTTCATGAAATATTTTAGTTAAATATTAAATTAATTCACAAAACATATGTACCAAAAATCTTTTATATACATAACATATTCATTCGTACATATGCACTCGTACATGTAAATTATGAAAATTTCAAATTTAAATTTTATAATTTTGATTAAATCCATTTAATTAACAACTAAATGAAATTTATTTATTTTCTAATAAAATAATTCTACGCGTGTTCATTTCATGCATACATTTGTATACATACATACATAATATGTGTACCATAATAAACTGATGGTGGCATATAATATAGGAGGCATTTATTATATATTAACTAGAATCCACATATATTTATGCTTTGTACATGTATGATTCTAAATAAATATACGTTCTATTTTATTGTTTATAAAATGATCTTAAAATTTAGATTATAGACATTTAATATAGAAATGTGGTAAAGTTATATGAAATGTTATGGAAAATCTTAATATTTTTTTATTGTTATTTTGAGATTATAATAAGAAATTTAGATATTTATGACAAAGGTGACAAAAATGAAAATCCTGTTAAATTTTCAATTTCATTATGTTATTAAGCACATATATATGTTTGTCTGCAAAATATCATTTTAGATAATATCAGAAAACAAATAAGGATGTATAGAAAGGATAATTAATTTTCATTGAAAATTAGAAACAATGAAAAATGAAATAATTTATAATTTTATTTACTATTATTTTTGTTTTTTTTTCAGTTTTTCTTTATTTATTTTATTTTATTTTTTTTTACCATTTAACAGCTGTTAAAGATGCTGGATTTGCTATATATTCACAATTTAATAATACTTTTTCACCTTCATTTACAATAACATGACTTGGATTTACTGTGACAACAGGTGGAACTGAAAAATTGTAACAAAAAACAAAAAAAAAAAAAAATCAAAATGAAAAATTGCACAGGAAAACTTAATAAATCAATAAAACTAATTTAACAAATATTAATTAAATAAATAAATAAAAATAAATAAATAAAACAAAATAAATGATAGATAATAACTTACATAAAACTTCTAATTCAATTTCGGCATGTAATGATTTTTCACGATTATTACGCATTACAATATTATCAGCATCACAACGAAAATCCATATCATTTTCATAACGGCTAGCAACAAAACGTAATTGACTAACTGTTCTATATGATCCATCTTTTTCACTTTCCTAACATGATAATGTAATGATGCAAGTAAAAATGTTTAATTACATTTAGATTTTTTTTTTTTTTTTTTTTTTTTAATTAAGAAAGAAAAAATTAAAGAACATTTTCTTATATTTATTACTTACAATTTCTGTTTGAATTTTTACTCTATCATTACTATCTTCAATTGTTGTACTTGAATTACTCCAACTGATATTAGCAGCAGGACGAGCACCAAAAACCTTTTTATTGTTTTCATTATACATATCGTTGTTTTAATCAAAATTAATTGATATAAATGTTTTTATTTTTTTTTAAAGGAAAGAAAAAAGAAAGGGAAACGAAGATAAAACAAAAATTAATTTAATTTTTTTTTTTTTTTTTTAAATTTTATATACGAAATTAGTTGTGACCATATTATATTAGAATATATATAAATTTTTTTTACTTACTTTGCATTCCAATACAACATTACTCTTTTCTACAACATGATGTTCAATACCAGTTAATTCAATTTTCGTTGGACGTACTAACATAGAAAAATGAAATAAAATAAAATTATAATAAAATGGAAAAAAAAAGGATGAAATTCAATTAATGACTTCAAAGAGAAAAACAAAAAAAAAAAAATTGTCAAGGCGAAATTTTATCAATTTCATGCAATTTAGAGCAATAAATGAAAAATTTATTATTTTTTATTTTATTTTTTGTCTTTGTCTCTTTTATTTTATTTATTTTTTCTCTTTATTTCTTTCAAAAAAAAAAAAAAAAATTATCAATTTTATGCGATAATTTGCCAATGACAATACTTAGTGATAAAAATAAAAAAGGAGCGAAGCAAACAATCAAATAAAAAAAGAAAAGAAAATAAAATAAAAATCCTTTATTTGTGAGATTGAAAATGAAAATGATAAAATTTTCCGTTTTTTTTTTTTTTTGTTTTTAATTCTTTGCTTTCATCATTTTATTTACATAGTACATAACAAAAAAAAAAAAAAAAAGAAATTGTATCAAATAAAAAATTCATTTTTTTTTTCAATCAAATTTACTTATTCTTATTTTTTTTTTTTTTGTTTTTGTTTTGTATAATCACACTTACCTCGTAAATCCAATTTAAGTTGATAACTGATCATTTTATCTAAAGCATCACTTTCAATACGACATTCAATATCATTGTTTAAATCCTCTCTAGATAATACAAAGGTTAACTCTTCAGAATTGTATTTGAATATACCATTTACTTCTTTTGAATAATTTCCCTCTGTTGTTAGTTGTTAATGTTGTTGTTGTTGTCGAATGTTGAGAGAGATGTGAATGTGATGAACATGGAAAAAATGAAAAAACACAAAAAAAAAATGAGTATTTTGTACGTAGGTATGAATAGATAGAAAATGAAGTGACAACGAAAAAAAAAGAGCCAAAGTAGAATTTCCAAAGAAAAGAAAAAAAAAATAGATAAAATTAAGCTCTGACATTTTATGTAGGGCCAATACCATCCATATACATATATTTAAAGGGGCACAATTGGTACAAGGGTGTAAGCATATTATAATAATGTGAATATATGCAATAGTGAATAATATTCATTTATGAAAAGATAAAAAGCAAACAAAAAAAAAATTAGATTAATTTTCAGCTTAAATTTATTTTTTTTTTTGGACAAAAAATGTATATAGGTTGTCTTTTTTTTTGAAGAAGAAGAAGTAGAAGATGACAAAAGAATAGAAAAATAAGACTAGAAAAAATCGGGAAAGACAAACACAAAAAAAAAAATCGAAATTGAAGAATTGAAGAAAATTAAAAAGGAAAAAAGAAACTAAACGATGAAAATGAAAATTAAATCAGTATTGAGATATGAGTGTACATTTTTTGTTTTTACTCTTTTGTTAAAGCTAATAGTAATATGTATTGTTAGTCAGTCACATTACATTATGAGCTGTTATCTGTGTGTATATTTTCCTATTGTTATTATTACTATTATTATTATTAATATATTTTAAGGAACCTTTAACAGATATAAGAGAGCACAGCATCACAACATGTCATATAGCATATTTGTCTTTTTAGACAAAAAAAAAAAAAACTATTATATACGTGCTGTATTATATACAAAACACACACAATATAGAAAAGTGTTTAATAAGATTCTTATGAATTTTTAGTTTAAATTGGAATTTACAGTAAACAATAGACCGTTTTCATTTATTATTATTATCATCCACTATATATACATATATTGTACTATCGTTATTATCCTTATTCTATACTATTATATATTATTGAAATATTACGCGAATATACGATGCGATGATAAAAGTTAATATAAAAAGGATAAAATTGCTGTTATTGCAAAAAAAAAAAAAAATAAAAAATAAAAATGAATGAAAATTACTTGTTTGCATATGTACATACATACATACATATATTTAAAGGGGTTATACAGAGTATACAAACGTTTTGATCATCGCACTGTTGTTATTAACGTAAATCAATGAGCTTGTATTATCGTTTTTAAGAATCCTTTGTTTGCACAGTTATATAATATGTTCGCTTTTAAATGAAATTTATATCAATACATCAATGAAAAATATACATATGTATATATATTCTATTACATACATACAATAAATGAACGATACTTATGAGTATAATACCTATACTACATAGAATTTAATGAAAAATCCAATGCTTAATATTTTATTAGTGCTTATAACTTTTTAGAAAAAGGAAGAAAATAAATTTTTTTTTTTGTATGTTTTTTTTTTTTTTGAAAATTTTAAGTGTTTATGAAACACTAAGCGCACAGCAATGTATTGCAAAGCAATGGCAAAAAAAAAATCTACGTATACACAACGAAGAAGAAAATCTTAAAGCCATTAATTTTACACTCATTTTACTTTTTTAGTAGTATAGATGCTTAATTTAATAAAGTTTTTAAATTTTCATGAGAATTTTTTATTTTATTTATTTTTATTTTTTTTTTGTATGCTTCCTTATTTTTTTATTTGTTCGTTTTTTGGTTGCATGAATTCATGTTTAATGTCAATAAAAGTGGATTAAAGGTAAAGTACAAAATTTATAAAGGGAAAACAAAAAAAAACAAAAAAGAAAAAAAAAATGTTATAAAGAGCATGCACTCTAGAATCTCTTTTGAAATAAAATTTTCATAAAAATCATAAAGTAATTGACCGAAGAAAACATAAGAAAAAAGGGAAAATTTGTTTTTTGCTTGTGCCATTCCTTTTATATATAGTTTTATATTACTACTCTGTTTTGTATAAAAATTTGATTTACAATATGTATACGTAAAGGAACAAAACTTCTTTTTAAAAGATGCAATGTCATCTTTATAATATAGTATAGGTATATGTAATATAAAATTAATATAATTTTTCTTTCTTCTTTCTGTTTGTTAAAAAAAAAAATGAATATTTTAAATGTATACGTTTAATTTTTGCATAAAAAACTAAAATTTATGCATGAAATCTTCTAAGTATGTATTATAAAGCAAATTACCAATTACATACTAAGAAAGTATTTAAAATATATGTATGTATGTGTATATAAAAGGCTAAGAGTTTTCATATAGTTTTCAGTCTGAAAATTGATCCAGGAATGTCTAGAGGCTATCAAGGAGAAAGAGAATCTCAACACAGGTCCGGAACGTGAAGCATTTCATATCGTCCGGATTTCAGCAAAAACAAAAATTTGATCCCAAGGCCTTTTTACCAATAATTTTTACTTTGAACATTTTTTATCAAGCAATCTAATGAAGAATTACAAATTTTGATCAATAGAGATCTGTTGTATTCGTGTACTCGTTAATTAAATCTATAGTTATGTGGTCTCAAAGAATGTCAGTAAACTGCAAAGCTTAGATTATCAAGTGATTTCGGATTTAGCACAGGAGGAGTAAACATGTGTAGTCAGTGCTATCGTTTTCCAAAAATTTGAAAAAAGTGTAACACGTTCAAAAACGGCAATGTTTAGATTGAGTTTCTTGATTACTAAACTTTTATATTTTTTCAAATGCTTTCGTTTGAATTTTGAAATTTCCCTTTAAAAATAAGTAATTTTCTTTTTTAATTTTTATTGTAAACAAAATTCTTAAACAAACAGAAAATTTAATAATTTCTGTATAACAATGCAACTTTGTGTGTGTAAAATTAATATAAAAAAATGTTGTCTATTGATTGAAATATTATCATTAACTTTCATTATTTCTAATGTGTTTCACAAGAAGTCTAACCAGAATCCTCGATATTTCATACAAAATATTTTTTTTTAATTGTAATGTAAAACAGAAGTTTTGTTCAGGACAGTGTCTTCATCCTTATTTCTCAACCGGTTTGCTTTTGCATTTTTTTATTCATTTTCGTATTTCATGTATGTATACTGGTTTGGTCTGTATGTATACATAACAATAACACACTGTATGGCAGTTCGATTCTAGTAGTCTAGTCAGTTCTCAAGGTCAGTACTCACTCAGTAGCATAAATGAGGTTGAAAATTAGTATTTAATTTAGTTGCTATTTGAACATGAGAGAAGACGGGTGGGATTATACACTAGCTCTTGAATTTTATTTTCATTTGTTTTCGTATTTTATTTTCGCATTTTTATTCATTGTCTAGCAAAAATTCATTGTCAGGAGCATAAAAGGGGATGAAAAATGAAAATACTTATTCAATTTCTTTACCTTTTGAATGTAGGGGAAGACGGGTGGTATAGTGGCTCTTGAATTTTATATTCAAATTGAAAGTATGTAATTCTAAGAAGCAGTATTTTCATTGATATGACAGTATTACAGTATCAGACATTAGAAAGAAGTAAAATACTACCATTACAATAAAACGATAGCACTGTTGTAGCCACTGATCAAGTTAAGCAGTATCAAAGATATTTGTTAAAAAAAAAAATGCAAATTACTTAGCCGTTATACCGATTTAAGGTAAGGGTTCACCAAAGGTAAGATCACTTAATTTTGTTATTTTCAAGACCATCAATTTTATTAAACCATTGAATTAAAATTTCACGTAAACAATGAAATGGGAGAGACACTAAACATATACTGAATTCAGTGTTAGGGTCTCCTCGTAATCCAGCCATCTTCATACTAATTTAATCTAATCTAGTATACATATATAAAATCTTACTTACGACTCGGCAATATCATATCACCACGATGCCATGTTATTTTTGGTTTTGGACGTGTATTCTCAACAATACATAATGCACGTAATTCATGCCCTTCTTGTAATGGCCCAATTATTTGTGGTGTTATAATTTTTTGTTTATCATATAAAACATATGTATCTGATGGTGCAACTATATATAAATTTTATTAAATAAAATTTAAAAAAAAAATGTATATATAATAAAAATAAAATATCTAAAAAATTTTTCATACACAAATAATGTTAACCGTTAATTTATTCTTACCTTTAATTAATAAATTTACCCTGTATTGTGAAGTTGTACAATTTTCTTGGGGTATAAAAAATGTTATATCACAGTTATATGTATCTTCATCTTTTATTTGAAGATTACTAATTGTTATTTTTGTATCAGGACCTTTTGGTGAATGATCTATTTTCAGTCTAATGAACCAAAGAAGAAAATTTATGCGTGAAAAATACATGAAAACAAAAAAAAAAAAAAAGAAACAGTTGTTTTAATAAGAAAGATTAAAATATTTTACGGGAATTATTTTTTGTTTTTCGTTTTTTTTTTTTTAAAGTAATTTAGTTGATGAAAAATTTATGAATCCACAAGGATTATATAATTCAATTACGTCACATAAGACTTTTGGTATTTTGTTTAATTAGAGTTTAATTAATTACTTTTTATTTTTCTTCTGCATTAAATAATTAATTTAGAAAGTATCCTGAATTTTGAATGAGATTAATATCATATCTCTGAATTTTGGTTTTTTTTTTCGTTTTATTTTTTGGTATTCTGAATTTTAATTTTGTAATTTAAATTGATTTTTTTTTTCTCTAGAAAAATTCTTCCATCAGTTAAATCAATTTAATCAAAAAAAAAATTTTTTTTAGAGGTAAAATTTGTACATATGTATGTATGTGTGTAGGTGGAAAGATAAAAAATAAAGAATTTCGTATGTTTGCATATATGTACATATTGCATAGTATTATAGTAACTGATACGTAAAGGAAGAGAAAAAATGTATTTTTTTCAAAGTTTATTCATGAGAAAGAAATCAAATTATCCAAGAAATTGTTGTAAATTTTTCTTGTTTTTTTACCTACATACTTACATATCTATTCACATATGATATGCGCACATGTGTACAATAAAGGTATTTCTACATGACCAATTAAAGTGCCATACTCGTTAATTTTTCAAATTTAAATTTTTCTTATTTGGTGTATATTCTTCAGGTATGACACCTAAAACCTATCATTTTCATGCACGGATAATCAAATAATGAACATTTTAATGTAACATAATTTTGATGTAACTATAGAATTGGGATAAAGAATGTCCTTCATGATCTCAAAGTATTCAGGCTATCAATTATGAAAGATTTTATAAAATCCTTTACCAGATAAGTTAAATCTTAAAAATCTCTTCGTTAAAGTAAACAGATTTTTAGATTTCGGCTGATCATGTAGAAGTACCCTTAGTTTTTACAAATATAGTGTACATATGAGGAAAATTTAATGCAATTTATATTGTTAGATTCATTGGATACAGGATGTAAATATATTTGCTATGACTACCGGTGTATCCAAATATTCATTTTTTTTTTTGTTTTTTTTTTTTAAACTTTAAAACATTTTTATATAATATTTACGTATTATATATGTTTACGTACCTTTCTCTATATTCTGGTGCTATATTTGTTCCATTACCTAATACGACAGCAATACGTTTATCTCCCTTGAACCAGTTAACTGAATGAAGATCACCACATGTTTTAACATCAATCGGGCATGATAATACTATTGTTGATCCACGTGATTTTGAAAATGTTTTATCTAGATAAAAATAAAATAGAAAATATAAAATTTTTGTATAAATTACAAAGTATACTAGATTCGGATATAAATAAGAAAACAGAATCTTTATAAGATGTAAAAAATTATAATACATAAAAATGAAATTTAGTTTTTTCCTGTTTGTATTTGATATACATAGTAAATTTTGTGTACGCTTTAAGGCTTACATGATTGTAACTTTACATATTGATATACATATGTACATATAGGTGTATTAGATAATACAATATAATGTAAGAAAATACGTATGTGTACACATATGAAATATAAAATACCTGAACTCTATGTTTTATTACAATGTAAATGTGATGTAATATTTAGAATATTATATAATAAATACCAGAATACATGTACTATGTAATATGCATGTAAATTCTTAAATTCATGTAGGTAAATGTAATAAAATGACATTGTATTATTACAAATTTCTTTTGAATTTTATAAGTTCATATGTTAAAACTGAAATATCATATGTAATGTACGTATAATGTAAATCTCGTAAATATACATGTGTAATAAGTATGTATATGTATGTACATATGTACATTTTTCGTTATAATATGTACTTATATGTTTGACTTTTACTAGTGGTATATCTATAACATATATCATATACCTGATAAAGGATTTCAAAAGCATACAATATATTTTACGATTTTCATCTTGTTATGTTGAATTTACAGAAAAAATGTATTTAAAATTCTTGTTATGAGATTTAAAAATTTTTAATGTAGGTATGATTTAAAATTTTCAAAATTACTCAGTATTAATACGAGTAATTATAAAGATTTGAAATTCTGAATAACGTAAAATCAATATTTCATAACAATCAGTAAATAAAAATGATATCATACAATTGTATATTCTCAATTGTAATTCAAAAATACAAGCGTACACAATCACCATATTATATTCATTTGTTATTGATTCATGCATTATTGATTTATTCTTGTTTTCATTTACACTAAAATAACAGAACCAATGAAAAAACAATTTTTTTTTTTCTTTTTTTGGTTAGAGATTAGGTTGTATTGAAAGATTTATTCCATCAAATAAATTTTCATCTGAATACGTGCCCATATTACACGAATCATTAAACCATAAAAATCTTCCTGTTATAGAGAGCATGGTTTTTTTTTTTCTAATACATACTACACGTTAACTTAGTGAAAAACGAATGAAATAAATAATATTTTGGCTTTTCTTTTGTATAAACTTCTTTTTCTACGGAATTTGTATTTCCGGAATTTTGTAAAAACACAAACAAAAAGTAAAAAAGTTCGATTTGGGGATAAAAAAGGAGAAAAAATAAATAAAAATAAGGAAATATTTGTTGTTTTTTTTTTTTGTTCGAAATGAACATCCTTTTTTTTTATGTACATAATTGTAAATTGATGATGATGATGATGATGTGTAAACACCGTTCTTTGTTTTTGTTGGTGTAAAATCATACCTATGATGCCTTGGATTTTCTGAGACTAAATAGATCATGGGATTCTCAGGTAGATTTTACTAAAATAAATATATTAAAGTGCCAGTATGATGCATACAATAAGAATTTTTGAATTTCTTTAGAAAAATAGGCCAAGACGTAATCATCTAAAATTCATGTATAACATACACTTTGATTCTAGTGAATTGACACGATGATAGAACAAAACATAATATGCGTATTATAAGTGAGATTTTATGATATAAATTTTCATGAATATGCATGTATAATACTAAAAAAAAAAAAAAAATTCAAATTGGAAATATTTTGGCAATTACCCAAAACAATGAACTGTTTCTTTTTGCCCTGCCAGTATTAGTAATCATCTAAGAAAATGAAACTGTTTTTATTTAACTTTTTTTTTTGTTTTTGTTCAAAAATATTTTCCCTTTACATTAAAAAGTTTTTTTACATAAATTACAAAAAAAAAAAAAAAAAAAAAAAAAAAAAAACGGAATATTTTTAAAATTTCTTTAAAAACTAAGTGTTGAAAAGTTATAAGGATAAATTTTGTATAAATTATTGTACATATTTTTTGAACGGTTGAGTTTTCCATTTAATAGAATCGACGAAATAATTAATGAAATTCTCATGAATTTTAGCTACCTTAGTTATTTAAATTTATAAATATTTAACTTTGAATATTTTTTATTATAATTTTTATTTAAAAATAAAAATAAACCTTTTTTCTATATACATACATATGTACGTATGATAATAAGGAAATCAGTTAGTCAAAATGAAAATGAACAAATAAAGAAAATAAAAAAAAAAAAAAAACGACTTAATACCATTTTGTGATTGATTTTGACCCAATCTCTTTTTATTTTTCATTTACATATTCTTATAAGTAAGGATCTACCGTTTTGTTTTTTTCCTATACCTAAGGATTATAAAGGATTTCTTTACTTTTTATTCATTTTCTTTTCCTTTTTAGTTTATTTTATGGTACAATATATATTTTTTTTTTTTGATTTTCAGTTTTGTTTATTTATGCATTTTCCATTTCCGTTTAGTTTAGTTTTGTAACCTTTCGTACTTATTTCTTTTTTTTTGGCATTTTCTTTAATATTTTGATAGAAAAAAAAAATTTTTCTTTTTTTTTCTTTAGAGTTTGTATAATAACAATATGTAAATATTTCAAATTGATGATATTCGAAAAATGTTCGCAGTTGTTTCAAAATGTTATGTAAAATCATATTAAAAGGATATCTTTTTAGAATATATAAACAGTTTCAGTTACAATATGTAGACAAATGTACATGTAGACAAATTCACATGTTAAAGGTTTTTCATTTTTTTTTTTTTTTAAACTTTTCTGTTGTATACAATAGAAAAGAAGAAGACAAAACAAAAGAAAAAGAAGACAGTAAAAAAAAAAAAAAACATAAACATACAAAAGGAATTCGTTTATTTGAATGAACAGGATGTGTTTTGGTATAAAATGTAGATATGTACATACATAATATATTTTCAATAATTTAAATTGAAAATCAATTTTTGTTCACTGATGTTCATCCATATTCACTTTTATGTTTGGTTTATTTTATGATTTTTTTATTGTTTTCCTTTACTTTTCCGATATATTGTAAAAGGCAAAAAAGAAAACTTTTATTTGGAAAACAAGTTTTTCAACATTGAAATAAGTTTAGAATTTTTGTTAAACCTTGAAAACTCCTATTTTCTTTTGTATCTTCAAAATTTTGGGGGTATCCACGATCTGTGGTAAAAAAATGGTAAAAATCTAGTATTTGTGTTCAATAATTCTTATTGCCATAGTGGTAATTTTTGTTTAAGGCTTAAAATTATGTATAAGAGTTTCCATTTAATTTTTCAATTTCAAAAACATTTTCAATAAAAAACAAGAACAAAATACAAAAAATTTTCATTGTAGAAGCACCAAATTATTTATTAAATTTGGTAAATTTATCGAATTCATGAAAATAATAAAATTTTCCACCATATATTGTGAACACCCCTTTTTTAAGGATTCTATTCGATATAAAATAAAATTAACATTGGTTTCATCCTTTGCCTGCCTATGTATTTTGGTGTAGATTATATGTGTTGTTAAATTTTGTTTATTATTGTTAAAGTTTTTATAGTTCGGAATTATACATATAATTTTTTTTTTCAGGGATATAAAAACTTTTACATTTTTTTTTATTTATGTAACATAACAATACAAGGTCAAATAATCAATTCGTGAACATCATATGCGAATGTAATGAAAATCGACAGTAAGGAAAAATTAAAGAAAAAAAAAAACAATTTTTTGTTTTTGATTTACATTTTTTACAATCCCATATGTGTACGTATGTAGTACATGTGTAAATGTAATAAAATAAATGAAAATTACACTATAAAAAGAAATCAAATAAAAAAAAAACATCATAAGATAATGGAAAATAAATCAAAAATAAAATAAAATTTTATTAGAACATGTACTGATTGTAACATGTTACACTACATTACATTATTGTTTACATAAAATTCTAAAGCTACCTGATGTACATATTAACAAAATATCACATGACTTTGTAACAGTATAATGTGTGTATTCAATTTATGTAGATTATACATAGATACTACGTAAAAGTATGCATATAGATATGTATACACACATTCGTGCATACATTATCACAACAGACAGGTGAAATATTATAAGGCAATAAAAAAAAATTTTTATTTTTATTTTTTGCTTTTATATTCTCTTAACATAAGGTTTCAATTCCATTCAGTATATTGATTACTTTGGTCACACTTGAGTT
The DNA here is from genome assembly GCA_963971155.1 of Anthrax anthrax. NCBI lineage: Eukaryota > Metazoa > Arthropoda > Insecta > Diptera > Bombyliidae > Anthrax > Anthrax anthrax. The sequence continues at coordinate 21,517,427 of OZ020122.1, forward strand.
GAACGATTTTCTTGATGTATCAAATTACATTTCGTGTTTGTTTGTTTTTTCGCATTCTTTTTCAATAAGTAGATAGAAAAGTATTCAGTACAAAAATGTAAATTAAGGCCACTTGTATTAAAACCTTAATATTGTATATTCTTAATAAATAAATAAAATTACAAATTAAAATTCAATTTCTTGTCATGGTCGTTTCTTAAGACATTCTTTAGTATAGTTCAAAAAATTTATTGAACAAATAAAAATCAATTGAATAAACAAAAAAAAAACACAATCGAGAACAAGCGAAATCCAATTAAATTACATTCTGAATTGGATTGAATTACTCAATTTCTGTAATATTGTACGAATGTTATATGAAAATTTTTTTAATAATTTTAATAATCTTATATTTAAAATTTTTAACTGCCACAAACGAGCATACGGTATAAAATTATTTCAATGATAATGTAGCAATTTCAAAAAAGATCATAACCTTAGTCATAATTTATAATATTAGTATTGAATACCAAGACAAAAGAAAAAAAAAAAAAAGAAAACGAAAACGAAAACAAGAACCTCTGTTGATGATGAAAAATTTTTGTATTTGTTTTTTTTTCATTCTTGTACTGTATATAACCGACCTCGTTAGTAGTAAAATTTTCTGATGATGAAAATTTTGATGATGATTTTTTGTTGTTGTTGTAGTTATTCTTGTATAGTGTACAATATACTCGTAGTATTTTATACAGTAGCAGTACACATGGACAATAATATATAACAACAAAAATACTATTACTCAATATTCATCATCATTATCATCCTGTTCTTGTACAATATATTTATGAAAATCTATTTTTTTTTTTGTTTTTCTTTTCTTTTCTTTTTTTTTACTTTTATTTTGAAATTGTATTTCATACAATATACATTTATGTACAGTACACGCAGCGAAACAACCATAATACCTCTGATGTTGATAACGATGATGACGATGATGATATGGGTACAAGTATATACTTTGCATGTACATGTAAAGAAAAAGGATTCATATATGTATGTATATATTTTGTACACTAAAATACACATACATCGATGTTTAAAATGGTAAATGCAATTTTGATGCAGTAAAATTTGTACTTAAATGCACAAATGCTTTTTCATATATTTTGCATACATATGTACATATGTATGTTTAAATATTTGTAATATACATATTGTGAAAATGCATTGAATTCTACCACATTTTACGTACATACACAGAAAATGAATCGATTATATGGGTGAATATTCATTTCTTTAAATGAATGCTAAAGTTATTTAAAATGCATTTGTCTTATATATACGTATCTATAAATGATTGTATAGTACACATACATATGTATGTACATATATGGTAGGAAATATGAATGAATGAATATGAAATAAAGAAAAATGAAAAAGGAGGAAAAAAAAAGAAAAACAAAAACTACAATGGAAAAATGTTTGAAGTCGAAAATGGTAGCAAATGCATAATGTACAATAATCCAGGAGTAAATATGTACATACATACATATGTATGTACGTTCAGATATGAAATGAACATACATGAATGTTCATTTTGTATATACTCTTTATGATTTGAAATCACACATAAAAGTGACAAATTCATTTATTGATTTAAAGAATTTAACAAAAAAAAAAAAAACAAGAAGAAAAAACAAATTGCATAAAGTAAAATAAAATAATAAAAGAAAATTTATAAAAGGAAAATTCAATGCACACACATATATGTACATAATGTACAAATAAAAATACAATTAAAAATTCTATAATATTAGATTTAGAAATTTTAATACCATATGTATATGTACATACTATATTTTATATTTTATTCAAATTGGATATAAAAGATTAGAAAATATGGAAGAGAAGAATAAATGAATGAATGGCTATGTACATATGTACATTGACACTTAATCGAAAAAGTATTGGGACAACAGAACAATGTATTTTGTGTATTTAAAAATAAACTATATGCATATATGAATATTTATGTATGTAAGCCTAAAAGGCCATTAAATGTCCTTAGAGTAATTTGAAAAGTTTTAAATCAAAGGATATGTGCAAAATGCTAGTTATGTGAATAAATAAAAGATTCAAATCATGAAAAAGCATTGATTAAGCAAATTTAGCATTTGGCATTCACATTGATGAACATGTAAAAAAGGATTTTTGTTTTTTTTTTTTTTGTTTGTCATTTCGTATACAATCAAAACAAGGAATATCTTGTATGTATGTGTCCTATTTGTTAAAAACTTACAAAATATTTTGTAAGTACTTAATATGAAACAAATATTCTCCCTAGAGTCAATTTAGATGATTAAAATACTTAATTTCTATAGTATTTTGTCTGATTCATAAGTTTATTATCTTAATAATTTTTTGAATAACTGTATTTTCAAAACAATTGTAAGCATAATAAATCAGTCATTTGTATTTTATATTTTGTGAATATTATTTTGTCTGTTATTTACGAAAATAATATGGAATAATGTTTATTTAAGTTGATAAACAAAATGTATAACCTCTTGGGTCATTGAGACACTATTAGTTCATTATACAATTTCTTCATTTAAAAAATTAAAAATTTTGAAATAGCATAGAATAAGAATAAATGAAAAATAATAAAATAGATATTACTTAATTGTAAGAAGAAAATTTGAAAATATTAAAATTCTAATTTTTAGCCATATCTGTCAGTATTCAAAGTATATAGTTAAACTTAAGAAATTCCCTAAAGGACAATTAAGTTCAAATGCATTGAGCCCTATCTTATTGGTGCCAAAAATACATACGCATGAGAAATAAATGAATTTTTTGTTTATTTATTACATTTCAAATGTTCTTAACTTTCTTTTTTCCTTTTTCATTTTTTTTTCTTTCTATGTTATCTCGTTTATTTTTTTTTTGTTTTTGCTAAAGTTCATATATCTGTCTTTAACATTTACATACTTGAACTGAGATTTTTTTCTTATTTATTTATTTATTTTTTTTTTTTTGGTTTGTTTCTTCACATATACCCTTGAGTTTTAAATGTATATATTTTTAAAAAACTTTCTTTCTTAGGCTTAAATATTGAATAACACTTCAACAAAAGTTTGTATATCATATCACTATATATCTACATACATATATCGTGTATATACGTACAGTTTATTTTTTAACTAAATTTTGAAAGCACTTAAGCTTCATTGGGATTTTAAAATCGTCGTTGTTGTTTTTTTCTCTCTTCTGTTATATTTTTTTATATCGTTTTTTTTTTGTTCATGAGAAGTAAAAGAGATGAAAAAAAAAATGTAACTAGATATAAAGCAAATAAATCTAAAGAAAGTGAACAAGTTTATGATCGAAAGAAAAAAAGAAAAAATAAAAAACTTAAGGATAAAATTTTGTTTAACGATTTATATACTATGTATATGTTTGTAATTTTTTCATAGACACACACACACACGCAGAAACACATACTAAAAACAAATCAGGATGCTATATAATATGTTGAAATGTGCATACGTATACGTATACACAAAACTATACACGGATATTTTACATGCACACAATTCGATATCAAAAGAATATATACTTAGTAGAATAAAAAAAAAAAAAAAAAAAAACAAAAACTTTTTAATCTACCAATTCTATGTACATATATTTTCTTTCATTTTTTGTTATTTGACGTTACTCATATCTTTTTCAATTTTTTTTTATATTTTTTTTGATTTCTTTTTTATTTTAGTTGTATTTTTTTTTTTTCTATTTGTTTTTAACTAAATTTTTCTTTATAAGTTTTTAGTTTGTATGTTAAATAGTATACCAACATCAATTTTTATTTTATTTTTTAAACATTTAAATTGTATAAATATGCGCACGTGTACGTAAAAAATAATTTATTTATTTAAATAATAAAAGCATTTCATGATTATTTATAAAATATTTATTTTTCAATTTTCCACAAAAAAAAAATTAAAAAAATAAATTTTACTATAAAATCAATTTCTGATAAAATATGATAGGAAAAGTCAGTAAAAATCATCATTTGGTTAATTATTTATTTTTAAATAATTCTTAGTATTACTGATAAAATTAAAATCGAATGCCAATAGAGATATAAAAATAAATTGAAAGTTTTAAAAATATTATTAGATTGTCTAGTAAGTTTCTGAGGTTTTTGTGTAATGTAACTATATCCTTAATTTTCTCATAGTCAAAACAATGTAGTGATACGGTATTATTAATGTTTGTGATACAATTATTATGAATGATACAATACGTGTTCATCTGTTTTAGACTTAGATGTCATAGAATCTAATCTTGCATTAGCACTGTATTAATAAATTTCGAAATTGTATCACAATTAAATAATTTTGTTGTCATTTTTTGAGTTTTTTTTTTTTTTTAGAATATTTATCGGTTTATTATTGATCTAGGGCTAGACCTATAAAAACCTGAAATACTTTGGCTACAAAAATAAAAATCACTAAGTAATAATTTAAAGTATGCTCCTACATGATTGTCTACTAGTGTGAACACAATCAGGACAAATAACGAATAAGAATTTTCATTCAATTTTTTGCTAAAGGAATTATTTTTAAACTATGTGGCAGGCATTCGTTGTAAATTTCTAATATCAATACAATATTTCAAATTTGTATTTATAATTTCAAATGACTAAACACAACAAAACAATTGGAAAGATACAAATAAGCAATTATGATAAAAGTAATAAAACAGGAAATCGAACGAACTTAATAGACAACCTAAAATTATATTAGTTTTTAAGCAATTTCTGCAATTTTATAAAGGATTTAATTAAATGTATATTTGTTTTAATTAAAAATTCGAAGAAATTTTGTAAATCCATTTAACTTGAACATTCGAATACGTTCATGTACTATAATCTGTAATCAAATTAAAATAATTAAAATAGTTTTTTTTTTTTTTCTGGTTAAACGATTACTCATTCGACTACAAATTACTGCAAAAATAATCAAAAAACAAATATATAAAAAAAAAAGTGGAAAATTATTACTTTAACCAATTTTCCTTTTGTTGATGTTGTAAAAATGAAATTTCATTTTTACAATTTCCACTAAAAATATATTAATATCGATATAAAAAAGAATACATGTGCATATACATAAAGTATGTAATATTTTGCTGTTTGTAGCAAAGATACACATATTTAAAAAAAAATAAATAAACACATACACATATACATGTAGGTGAATAATTTATGTGGGAAATTCATTTTTATCTCACAATTGTTTTATAATTTTTTTTTTTTTTTTTTTTTTTTGTTTAAAAATTTCAAAAGAGAGAAAAACAACAGACAACAGTCAACAGCTATAATAAATTGACGGTCAATCTCAGATAGTATGAATAAATTTTTTATGATTTTATTAAATTTTATATTACGTTCATTGTACATGGATATTTTATTTTATATATACAAGAATAATATAGCGAATATAACAAACAAACTGATTATATCGTGTTTAGTGTGTTGTAATTTAGCAACAATCACAAACAATATAATAAAAGAAAACACTGTTTTTTTTTTTCGTAATTAGTGAAAAAATGAAAAGAATTCTAATGCAAATTTTATGATGTTACACAGCATTGGTACGTGTAACGTTTATATAGACGTCATATCATGTATATAAGGTATTTCATGGGAATCATGAGTATAATCAAAAGTTTTCTAATATACAAAAAAAAAAAAAAAAAAAATTCTAGTGGATTGTGAGAACATTTAAATGTTTAGTAACTTATTAAAGCATGAAATAGGAATGAGAATAGGAAACTTATTATATCATACTTATTTACACACATAAATACATAAATACATATGTATGTATATCAGACAAGTGAAATAAATTTTTGTAATTTATTAAATCCAAAATATTTGAACACCCTACATGTTCTTCCTTTTTTTATTCAATGATCAAATGTACATATATTCAACATACATGTACCAATGTAATTCAATTTTCGAACTATTTTAGTTTTTTTCTTTATTTTCTCACCTTTATGTACATATACATTATATATATATATGTATAAATGTATTTTATTGTAATTTTATGTACGTAGCACTATATACATATATAGATACTATATATTGATGTATTGTTTTAATTGGTCTTAAAAAAATCGCTTAATGACCAAACATAAATATTTTTATGCACAAAGAGTATGTAAAGTATGACGTACAGTGTACTATAAATACATCCATACATACATACAATAATGCCTATAAAACAGAATACGAGGGTAAAAATTAACTTCACGGCATACATAATTATTATTTTTCTCATGTTCATATATATATACATTATCTATTTACTACATGTTTAAAAGAAAAATGAAAGAAATTTATTTCCGGAGACCACTAGACCGTAAATAAGACTCTTATAATAAGCAATAGAGCTTAAAGAAACAAAAAACTAAAAAAATAATAAAAATATGTACAAGAAAAATTCACACAAATTATTTTGTGGGTGAATCAGAGAATGTTTTACATGCGTTTTGTTCCCAACAAAACTAAGTGGTTTTTTCTCGAACAAAAAAAAAAAAAAAATAAAAATAAATAAATTAGCATTTATCTGTATGTATTGTATTAACGATAAAATTAATGTGTATTTAATGTATAATTCATTTCTATACCAATTTGTATCGCATTCTATACATGTATGTACTACTCTGATCAAAAATAACCCGGACTCGTTCATGTACAACCCCCGCCAATATTTTAAGATGCATTTCTTTTAGTATTTATGTTTGTATACCTGTTTTTTACATTTCCTCCAAATTCGAGCTATATATGTCAATCAGTTGTTTTTTGACAGCACTTTGTTTAGGTCAAGTTTTTGCTTACTTTCGATTTTGCGATGGAAAAAATAATTGAACAAAGAATTTGTATTAAATTTTGCGTAAAAAATGAAATTAATGCTACTGAAACGCTAAAAATGTTGCAAAAATGTTTGGTGATAGTTCTCTATCGAAAACAACAACATTTGAATGGCATAGTCGTTTTAAAAATGGTCGTGAATCAGTGAAGGATGACATTCATCCTGGGCGTCCTTCAACATCAAAAACCAAAGAAAATGTTGATCTGATTAAATCAATGGTTTTGGAAAATAGAAGATTAACGATCAGAGAGATGGTTACTGAAACAGGAATTTCATTTGGTACAATTCAAAGCATTTTAAGTGATGATTTGGGCTTGACACGACTTGCAGCGAAATTGGTTCCTAAATCATTGAATTTTTTACAAAAACAAGAACGTGTTATTGTTGCTGAAGAGATGCTTTCCAGAGTAAATGCTGATCCTGCATTCATTCAACGGATCATTACTAGTGATGAGACGTGGGTGTACGAGTTTGATGCGTTAACAAAGCAACAATCAAGTGAATGGCGCGCTTCAGAAGAACCAAGACCCAGAAAAATTCGTCGTACTCAATCAAAGAAAAAGATTTTGCTTACCGTTTTCATCGATTATCGTGGTGTTGTGCATCATGAATTTTTACCAACAGGTCAAACAGTTAATAAGGATTATTATTTAAGCGTAATGAAGCGTTTACGAGAAGCAGTTCGTCTAAAAAGACCCGATTTGTGGCAAAATAATTCGTGGATTTTACACCACGATAACGCACCTTCTAACACAGCCGTGGTTATTCGTGAGTTTTTGACTAAAAACTCAACAAACACTATTCATCAACCACCATATTCACCGGATCTCGCACCGTGCGACTTTTTTTTGTTCAGTCGCTTAAAAAAACCACTTCGGGGAACCCGCTTTGACAGCATAGAAGCAATTAAAGACAAATCGAAGAAGGAACTTATGGCGATCCCAAAAAGTGAGTACGAAAAATGTTTCCAGGATTGGATTAAACGGTGGCACAAGTGCATTGCATCAGACGGAGAATACTTTGAAGGGGAAAAAATAAATATTAATGAATAGACTTGTACTTTGTGTTTTATTGACCAAGTCCGAATTATTTTTGATCCGGGGGTTATGTGTATATATATCATATGTGTATATGCAATGTATGTAAAAAATCTATTTAAAAATACGATATGTATTTTTATAAGACTTTAAAATATGCATAAAATTCTGTTTATCATCAGTACGTAAAATAGCGTAAAATAAACAGTAGTTTAAAATGATAAAATAAAAATGTAAGCTATAAACATGCATGCATGTATTTATTTAAGTATATGCATGCATTTTAAATTTTAAATTTTTACAAAAATTTCATAAAATTTTTATTTTCAATTTTTACACATGAACATATATGGATGTAAAACATGTAAACTGTTTGTTAATTAAAATATAATGGGTTTGGTGATAATAATAAAATAAAATACAAAAATTGGATATAAAATTCATAGAATTGTGAAAAATTTAATATTATGAATTTTTGTTGGTTTTGTTTTTATTTTTATCATTTATTGCTTTTTGATGTGATATTCTGAAATATCATGAAAAAAAAGGATGAATTTATATTCGACACAAAACTGTTTTTGTTTTTCAATAATATTATTTTTCCAAAACGGCAAAAAACAAAGAAAAATGAAATAATAAAAAAAATTAAAAAAAAAAAGAAACGGAAAAGTATATAAAAAATAAAAAAGGAAAAAAATTAAATAATGTTAATTTTCAGGATATCTATTAATAAAGAAAATAATATATTTACAGGTACAATTTATGTACACCATGTAATACATATATGTATATGTACGTACTAGAGTATATACGTACATATACATATGTATAAGTATATTTATACGTGAAAATACAGTGGCGAGAAATTAAAAACGTCCACTATAGATACATGAGGCTTTTTTTAGAGAACAGAATGATTTCAAATGCATGTGCATGTCACATACATATGTATGTGTAACTCCTTTGATAGTAACATAATTAGACATAAGTATCTTTGACTAACAATTCCAACAATTTTTGGTAATCTGAAGAGATCATTCCTTAAAATTGTGGCTTAATACCCATTATCTGTTAAGTTCAAATTCTAGAGGAGATAAAAAAAAATTTTTTAATTTTATACTATAAATGAATTGGGTTGAGAGCCTAATACTATTGATCGAGTATCCAGTAGCCAACCCACTTGGATTTAGTAACCTACTACCAACTATTACAATAGAGTAAGGAAAACTATGGTAATGAAACTCTACTAAACTAACCACTCATTGATTTGTAACTATGCATAGAGTATGTAAATGCACAAAAAAATATTAACAAAAAAAATGTTCATTCAAGCTTTAGTTTAATTTACTTCGAACTGTCATGTCAAATAAAAGAAAAAAAATATTAGTGGTCACTTCAAATAGTTTGCCACTGTAAAATGTGTGATAAAATCGTTCAATGTACAAATACACGTACATATGGACGTACTAATGAAAAGTCAGCATTTATAACAGCTTACATGTATGTTTACCTATCTATTGACAATATCGACAATTTTCTGTTTTTGCTATTTTTTTTTTACTGTTAATATTTATATATAACATGAATATTTTTGCTTATAGCAAAAATTTCTACCAATCATAATATAATAACAAAACGGTTATCAATGTAAAATGGCTCAGATGTGTGTATATAAAATAAAGATAAAATTAAAAATAAAATTGTATACAAAAATACATAGAAAAAAAAATAAAAATGAAGTAAATAAACATATATTGAGGTTTTTGATATGTTATACGAAATTATATATCGTGACTGACTATATCAAATAAAAATTTTATTTTTTTTCCGCTTTTTTTTGTTTATTTTTTACATTTGTTTATTATTAGGCCACAATAAATAAATTTTTTTTTTCATATCATTTAATTAGTGTATAAATATATTATTTGGAACATTCTTTATGTTTAAAAAAAAAAAAAATAAAAATAAATAAATACATAAAACATGAGGAGTGTAAAATTTCACCTACAACATGCGTACTTTATTACATTAGAATTGATATTATATACAATATGTACAGAAGCCCATTAAGAAATATTTCGTATTAATGGAATGTACTTGATTGGTTTCATATTATTTTATAATCTGACAACATTTTTATATTTTGATTATTTTGAACTAGTCTGTCAATCAAACAAGGAAAAGGAATATTCGAATGTCCTTGACTTTCATAGTAAAATAAAAGGACTTTTGTTTCACTTATCGTTTAAGGTAGACAATTCAGCTTGTAATGATATCATTCAATTGATTAACCTTTCACTGTTTTGTGTACATGTGCGTACTTTAGGTCAGAATTTACAGTATATTTGCCATATTTTTATTTTATTTATTTATTTTTTTATATCATCCTTTTTGAAATTAAATGACTGAAATATGGACGTACGAAAAAAAAAAATATGTTTAGGTTTAGTTAATATGTACGTTTTTACAATATTTGGAAATACATATATATACATATATAGGTATATAATAAAAACCTTTACATATATTATTAGCATACTCGTATGTTTAAATAATATGTATAGATTATAAACCATACATTATTCAAATATCCTTTTTTTTTGCGTATGCTAATATTTTGAAATTTATTATGATTATTTTTTGTCTGTTTTTAATTTTTTTTATTTTTTACTTTTATTTTTTTTAAATATAAATTATTGATTTTGATTATTTTGTAATTTTATTTATTTATTTGGCATTTGTATCAATACAAAAAAAACAAAATATAATGAAAAATGTTCTATAAACAGAAATATCAAAGATATATAAAGAGATAGAAATGAATAAAACAAAAAAGAATGTATGTCAATATTTTGAAATTTATTTATATGATGTATTAAATAGAATTTAAAAAAAAATATATTTATTCTACAAAATATTGGATATTTACTTTTCATGTATTTTACCATCTGATAAATTTCAAAAAAAAAAAAAAAACAACAAAAAAACAAAACAAAATGCACAATGCATATGCACATCTAGTGTATATCACATCACAGACTATCATAAAATATGTCCTGGTTTTTTTTTTTTTTTAAATGTATATTTATGGTCATTAGTAATAATATGTAATGTCACAGAAATTATGTACTGATAAAGTCAAAAAATGATAATTAAAAAAAAAAAAGAAAAGAATTAAAATAAATAAAAATTAACATGGACAGAAATTTTTGATAAATGTAAAAAATAAAAAAATAAAAAATAAAATATATTTATTGTGAAAATACGTACATATGCATACAGTAAAAAATGGACTATCTACAATAGATACATGCATCAATAAATGCAAATATTTTATAAATAAAAATCATATATCAATAATTGTAAAAGGATAATTAGACAGGTCATACACATATGTATGTATGTATGTATGTTGGTGACATATAAAAGAAATAATGCACGTTATGCAGTTCAAATTAAATATAATTAATTTTAATAAATTTCAATATGCATTAGTGATACGATGTAATGGTGTGAATGTGATATAAATTTAATATACTTATATGGATATATACATATGTATGTATATATACGTACATTTGTTAACCATGAGTACATATATATTTATACTCATTTACATATACGTACGTATTTATCTGTACATAATCATGCCTATATGTATGTTATATGTACACTTATCTGTTTTATATATACATACTCTTTATTATGACACACGATGTGGTATAATATAATTAATGTTCAGGTATATGGATCCGTAATGAAATTAAAACCAACATAAATTCCATCAAAGCTTATATATCTGTACATTACATATAATATAACAGATATTTTCTAGGAGAAACAAAACAAAAACAAAAAGTAACAGAAAAAAGAAAGAAAACAAATTTAGAAATTCTAGGACTTCATGCATACATACATACGTACATCTGTACGTCTGTAGGTATATCTAGAAAACTCAGTTTGAATAAAATATTCAAGTCAGAAAAAAATACTGTTTTTAGTTTTTTTTAGAGCACAGTTATATGTATATTTTTGTACTTTAGAAAAATATGGCAAAAGACCTGAAAAAAAAAAAAAATGAACAGGAGAAATATAAGAAAGAAATATATAGCATTTTATAACTGAAATTTATATGACAATATTATTATATACAAGGAGTACCTAGCTGTTGTAAACAATAACACAACAACAGTTAAAAAAAAAAAAAAGAGAAAAGAAAAATAGGAATTGTTGTCGTTTTTCTTTTTTTGGCTTTGTTTTTAACCACAAGACTGCCGCAACGGAAGAATCGCTTCAACAATTCAAATTAGAAATGAATCCTGTCATACTTGAGTGAAATTCATGCTATTTGTTATAATGGGGATATCTACATAAGTACGTGTACGTAATAAGGGGAGGAATAAAAAAGCAAAAAAAAAAAACTGAAAATAACAACAACATTTTATACGGAAGGTATTATATGATTGTTTGTTGGTTTGTTCATCGCATTTTGGTTGTAAAATCATTCAGGTTTCTTATAATAAATGTATAGTGTTCATATGAAGTTTTATTGTTATTTTTTTTTATTTAGATTTTGGGAATTTACTTATTATATGGTTTTATTTATACGTAAATGTAACGTATATGACGTAAGTACATTCTCTGTTTTTGATATAATTTCTTTATTTCTTTTTTTTTTTTTTTTTTGGTGTAAGTTGATATATACGTATAATTTTCTTTTCTTTTTAATATTCATTCATTCATTTATTCATTCCTTATCTGGTTCTCCCAATCTCCTTATTTTTTTGTGGGTTTTATTCCTTGGTTTCGTTTTTTTTTTCGAGGTTTTATTGTTTTTTTTTTTGTTTTTTTAAATATTTTTTTAGAGAACATGTTTCATGATGTGTAAATTCTTTATGTATGTTTGTTAAATGGTTAAAAATGTTGCACTGGAATGTAACCAAAAATATTTAAATTTTATTTATTTTTTATTTTTTCAAAACGATTGTGTGTGTAGTGTGTACATATATGTATGTATGAAGTATTGCGAATAGTGTAGGGTGTATAAGAATGAATTATACATTTTCTATGCTATACAAAATGTGATAACAAACAAACATATGTGAACGAATAAAAGTCAAGTATGTGTATATTTTGTTGGTCTTTTTCTCATATTTTTATTAGGAGGGAACTGTTTCACATATGTACATACATATATCCTTTTTACATACAGATTACTTGTATTTTTGTATTGTTGTGTACATATTTTTTTTTTTTTTTGAAAATTTTCAACTTGTTAATATATAACAACAATATTGTGCACAATATGCAATACATATGATGATCATCATGTATGTGTAATTGTAATGCTACATACACACATAATGTATTTAGAATAGTTTCATTTTATAGTAAATGTGGCTGCATACTAAAAATGTCGTTATTTTGTTCATATATATACCACATATAGTACTTTTATCTGCATAACAGTGAAATATAAATTATTCAAATTTACATAAAATGCATATGAGACTATTGAGAATGATATTTTTTGTTTTTGTTTTTGTTTTTTATATATACCACATATACATATGTACATACATATGTATGTATGTAAAAGAGTTTATCAATGTATGTACAAACTAGTTAAATGTACAATATCATAAAAAAAAACTATACTATTATTATTGCTATTATTATAACAAGGAATATATACAACAACAACAACAACAACAATAAAAAAAAAAAAAAAGAATAATAATGATGAAGAAAAACCAAAAAAAAAAACCAACGAAGAAAAATAAACAATCATATTATGTATACATACATGAATAAAAATAATAAATGAGCATGAAAATCTGAATGAATGCATTTTCACAAAATTTCTCAAGAAAATATCGATTGATTTTTGTAATTTAAATGAGAATACACTCTTATCTATCTATGATGCATAATAATACAACATACGTATGTGTACATATGAAAATAAAAAGACTAAAAATATTTTACATATTTGTATGTAAATGCATTCTGAATTCCTGTTTACTTTTTTTTTTTTTTCTAATGATATGAATTGGAAAAATATGAATATTTTTATAATAATTGTATTATTTATATGGGATTTCTTCTATCGTCCTAAATACTGATACTGTTGTTATTAAAATTCCAAGTTATACGTACATATGTTGAAAATATATATTTTTTTTTATATCATTTATATTTTTCCATGGAAATTTTGATTATTCAAGAAAATTCTGTGATTTTGCTTTTCAAAACAATAAACATATCAAATTTAATAAAATTTAATTTTTTCATATTTTTGATAAATTTGAATTTGAAATTTCATCAATGTTTTATATTGAGGAAATGAAAAGTAAAAATCAATTTAATTCAAAATTCATTTCATTGTTTACAATATTCTGTTTTCTTCTGATAAAAATTAAAATACCCTACCATGAAAATTTTACATTCTATTTGTGTATTTTTAATTACATGAGTTCAAAGGATATAAAATCTCAATGGTTTTTCCTTCAATAGTCTAAAAATCTTTGGGGTTCATGACCATATATAGGAACAGATAAAAATAAGGTATTGGGCCTTCTAAGTGATCATGCCTTCCATGATTATGTTAAATAATCTTTGAAACATTATATCCTCTAAATTAAAGGAAAGGAAAATAATGTGAAAAATCATAGTGTAGTGGAAAATTATCACTAAAATGTCGTGATGGCTTTATAATGTATGGCGTATAATACTAAAAATACCATTGTAAAATTTTAAATGTTTTGAACTGGACAAAATATTTTAAATAAAAAAAAGTTAAAGAAATTTTACAAAAAATACAATTAAAATAAAAAAAAAAAAGAAATGTCCAACTTACCAATTTCTACGCCTCTGCAATCTACATAATGATTTAATAGCACTAATAATAATGTTGTAGTAGTGATGATGTTGATTGTTCCTTTAAAAAACATTTTTTTTGAAAATATCCTTTGTTTTCGTTTATTTTTTGTTCTCTTTTCTTTATTTTCTTTTTTAATTCATGTATACTGTAGAATTTCTATAATGTATTCTAATTTATATTTTTCCATACAATAACGATGTGTTAAAAACAAACGAAAATATATTAAAATGCACGTGAGATATTTTCCTTTTTTTTTGTTTTATTTTAATTTTCTTTTATTTTTTTTTTAATTTTTATTGTAAACATGCACGCACTATAAAATCACATTTTATGTATGTAAATATATTAAACGATTTAGAAATTCGATTTGATTTTCTAAAAAAATAAAAAATAAAAAAAAAATAAAATAAAATTTAAAAAAATATTATATAAAACACAAAACCAAATAATAAAATTTTCATTTGAGATTAAAATATAACACGTTTAATATTTTCAAATTTTCACGTAATAAAATTTAATAAAAAAAAAAAAAATAAAATAAAATAAAATAAAATCTGTATTATTGTTATTGTAACACACTATAATATTATTTTGAATATTAATAATTCATTTTAAATAAAACTTTTATCCATAATCACATAAAAATAATGGTAATCACATACACATGTGTAAGTGTGAAACATGTAGTTTTCATGTATATTTTATTTAGATGATTTTCGTATTTAACCCATGTATATATGTATAACACTTAGTATACGTAAAGATATTATGTATGATACGTGCGTAAAATTGTTTTTTTTTTTTTAGTTTATCCTTTTTTAACAAATTTTCCATATAAAAATGAAAATTTAACTAAAAATTTTTTTTAAATATTATTTGACACGTTTTCCAAATTTTTAATTATATATCAATTTGTAATTTATTTTAGAAATTAATCAAAAGTTATACGTAATTTACTAGTTGATTAGTTTTTTGTAATTTTTTGATCATGTTTTATTAAAAAAAAAAAAAAAAAACCCAAATATTGCTATAATGAAAAATTTGAAAAAAAAAAATATGTATCATAAATTAAATGATTCTCATTTAATACATTTGCATAATTTGAATATTTTTATTTTCAAATTTTCATATATGGTATCACTTTATTGCTTTTAATTTTAAATGTACAAAGAAAATTAAGAGAAATTCAATTAGTTTTTTTTAATTAAGTATGTATATGGTCGGTTTGAAATAGACAGGTCATGTAAATGTATGGAAGAAATTTCAATTTTATCAGTTCCATTAAAATGGAAATGTGTTACATGCTATTATTATAAACGCATGATATTCAAATTATGTTAAATTACATGATCATTCCTGATGAATGGCAATTGTTACAACATTTCTATATGATATTTAGAAAATTCAAAGAATGGATTTGTTTATGCAATTAAGGGAAATGTGTCATAGTACATAGATGCAATTTTTCTATAATTAATGTTATATATAATTGATTTTATGGTCAACATAAGAGTTTGAAATTTCAAGAACGCTTTCAATAAAACCCCTTTGACCAGTCGTTTTAGTTTTTCCCTTTGGATATCTGATAATTCATGACACATGAATTTGTAAGAGAATAAAATACAAAACAATTCAGGTGTGTTCAAAAATATTTTCTTCAATTTTTTTTTTTTTCTTTCTTTTTTTTTTTTTTTGATTTAAAATCAGAAGCAATTGATGTATTTAAAATTTCGAAATTTATTAAAATTCATTGTAGCAGAAAAACATCTTAAAAAAATTTTAAAAAAAGACACCGTTTGTATTTCTTGTATGTTGTGTTTTTTAGATTTTATTCCTATTCGCCTGGTTTGTGTGTTTTTTTTTTTTGCTTTTTGTTTTTTGTTTTTCATTTATTTATTTAATTTTTTGTTTTTCAATGCTTTGTATCTGAACACATATTTGCATAAGTACATATACATACATATAGGTAAACTATTGAAATGTTTCAGTATCGGAAAAAGGATTTTCTCAATTTTTCCTTTATATTTTTAAATGTGTAAAAAATTTAATGGACTTTTGTAACACGTATACATATTTCGTGAATATGTAATTTGTGTCGGAAATTCTTTAACATATTATTTTTCCTTTTAGTTTTCTTCTTAAACTTTAAATTGATTCTTTTTTACACTAATGGTAATCGTTATGTAGACTAAATATTGTACATATACGAAAATTGCTTTTTCATTCTTTTTTTTTGCTTTTTTTGTTTTTACTTTATCGAAATACTTTTCATTATTATTGTTTTATAGAACACAGAGAGAGAGTAAAATTGAGCTAAAATTGTTTATATCAAAGGGAACCATAATACATGTTATATTTTTTTATTTATTTATACGCTATTCTATATCTTTGAACAATTGTAAATGTACACATGTGTACATATTTTAGCCTGAAATAAAAGAAAGCAAAGAAAATCTATTCAATAGTACAATACAACACAATATTTCGTTAAAAGTCTATTTTAGATGATGAATATATATACGTGGAACATGAAGTACATATGTGTATAAGTTGTCCCAGAATTTGCAAATTGCATTTTCTTAAAATTTTTATCAAAATTAGTATTTTTATTTACACAATATGAACGGTTTTATAATTCTGATTATTTATTCCATGTGATGCAGATCAGATATAATTTGCTATTTTGTACTTTACTTGTGAAATCTATTTCATATAAGATGTTATCAATGTTATCGTCTTTATGTGACTGAAAATGGAACACGATTTTCCTAAAATCTAAAACAAATTATGGTTTCAATTCTGGGACACCCTATGTAATATTATTTTGTTTCAATTTATTATTATTTTTTTTTTTTTCAAATTTGATTTTTTTTCCTGCAAGTAGATTTCTTTTTCCAATATAAATCTATGATGAATTTAATGTATGGTGTACATATGTACTATTTTTGTATATTATAGTATATACATAGATATCTTTAACGAGAATTGTCTGCATTCATGATTCGTTCACATATATGTACATAAGTACACATATACATATGTACGTACTATCCTTAAATTCAATTTTCTATTCTTTTGTTCAATTTTCTATATATGTACATACAAGTATGTGTATATGAATGTGTATTAGTATGCAGTCAATATAATTTTTTCGACTATATAGTATTACGGACACTTTATTAATTCATATATGTACATATATACGAGCAATTGCATTATAGATATGTAGAATATGTATTGTAATGGATAAAATTTTTGAAACATATTTCTATTGCAATTTTATTTTATTTTTTAATGGAAAAAAAATTTTCTTTTAATATACGATATAATATTATGATATATATACACATGACTAGAGTGTATCTTATTAAAGGTACATTCACGTATAAAAACCATGATACACATATAAAATTCAATTATATGTATAATTTTCAATTCAATTTAATATTTTTTTTTTCTCCTGCTTCGTCTTCTTTATATACGTTTATATAGACAAAGACAAATGAGATCCTTTTTATAGTTTATATTCTTCTTTTATTTCCCCCTCTCTGCTTTATTATTATAATATTATATAGTAGATATAATTTTTAATAGACCATGTGTATAATGTGTGTTTGTATTTTTATTATTGATGATCCATATATTATTATATATGTATGTACATATTATAATTGTATATTTGTATATATGTATGTAAAACACATTTTAAAGAATACCATGAAAACGTTTAAACCATCATTTTATGTTATAATATTATATAAGAATGTTATTCATATATTTTATAATCCAATAATGTTGTATAATAGCGAATATACAGATGAATGAATGATTGATTATTTTTTGCTGCAGTCATTTATTATTTTTATTATGTTTTTTAGATGAAGAAAAATAAAAACCATTTTCTATTTCTCTGCAATGAAATAAAGAAAAAGAAAATTGAAAAAAAAAATTTTAGAAAAATTTTCAATCAAGTGTATCTAATGTGTATGTGTACAGGTAATGCATGTTTAATGTAAATTTAATGAATGATGTATGTATGCTTTTATCATATATGTACTCGTATGTATTAAATAATATAAGCCTTATAGCCATATATGTATGTATGTATGTAGTACAAATTTCATTCGAATAATTCTATTTTTCATCGTATAAATTATACATTTGCATATGATTTAAAGAATATACATAAGTTTCGCCCTTTTGAAACTTATGAATTCTGATATATGTATGCACTATTCATAGTTCAGAATTTAAGGTCCTGATAATTTTCTCTCATTTCATAATGAATTTAAGGTTTTTAAAAACAAAAGGGAACAACAAAGCTGAATAGTTGGTACTTAAATTGAAGATTAATAAATGTTAAGGCTTCAGTTATACAATGCGCTTTTAAACATGATTAAAGTTTGCCAGACAAAAATTACCGCATTTCCGAAATTCTGTCTATTTGATATATAATATCTAGGGTACTATAATTTTAACCTGATTATTGAAACAAATAGGCAGTGAAGTATTTTTAAAAATGCGGCTTTTTAATAATTCAAAAATTTCATGATTCTTATTTGTAGAAATCTTTTAACACGACGATTTCACATTTCCGTTACAGTATCATCTCTTAATTATAATTATTCATTCATTTTGATCAATCTTGATCGATACCAAGCTTCAAGTTTATTCATAAGATACAGCCAAATATACATAATAAGATATTCGTAATTAATTTTAAATGCATATATGCACATAATATAATAAAATCCAATTTATAGTTTAATTTTATTCTTGTTTGAAATCAAAGGAGATTATTTTATTTCGAATTTTGTTTGTATTTTATCTTAATTAAAAATCTATAGATTTCATTTTTAATGTAAAACTGGGCATTATAATTCAATACATTATATGTACTTGCAAGTAATAATGAGAAATTAACCAATAAAAGATTTTTGAAATAATATTTCTTTTTTTTTTTAAATAAAAAATTTTAATAAAATTTAATTTAATATGCATATTATTAGTTTTGGTTTTTAAAAGAACTATGAAAAACCAAGACAATATGAAAAGCTAAAAATATATAAAAGTAGAACAATCAAACACTTTATCATTAATAATAATATGTTGTATTGTATTATTGGTAATATACTCCCAACTGATCAATATATAATGAGTACTAATTGTATGTAGTCGATATAAAGTGCATACGTATAAGTATGTAATTTTAGTAGAAGAAAATCAATTGTTTTCATCTATTTATATCCTATTCCTATATAGTAATATATACACAAATCTATCTTAGTTATGCACATCTGGGTGTATACATTAGGGATTTTTAAATATACAAATCGACAATACAGTACATATTGTATGTACATATATATAGGTATAGGTATACAAAGGTACAATGCTAGAGTACTATGTATGTATTTACAAAAAACGGGTCATTCTCCCTTGGGAATCGTTTTTGCTTTTAGCTTTTTGTTTTGTTAATAAAATGTGTAAATATGTTCGAATCTAGAGATCTATGTATGTATACGATATACATACCCATATGTATATAAGTATGTTGGTGATTTATAAAACACATAAATTATTTGTATATTTTGTACTTCGTATACAAAACTTCATATTTATTTATATTGTTATGTGTTTATTTATTGCAATTTTCTTGTGTATGTACTTACATATATACATAAATGCATACACACGTATAAAATAAATAACAGAACTTATAAACAAAATAAAACAAAAAAAAAAAAAATTGTACATAATATAAATTGTTGTGTTTCGGCACATCGAACTTTCTATATATTAACAACTACCTTCAATATATCCATAATATATGTACAATTAGACATATTGTTTTTATTTGTATACATAAAAACCTTATTTAATATTTTTTCTTGAATAGATACGTATACAAAAAATACATACGTACGTACATATATAATATGTCGTATACCAAAGTCAGCCCCTGAAGCTTTATCACATTTTTTCAAATACATACATACGTACAATGTACATGCATGTACAAAATATAAAATACTTTTCGTATTTATCTACAATACATTTTGTGAAAAAATCTTTAATTGCAAACAATGTTTTCATTTTTGTTTTTCCATTTTTCATTGTATTTAATTTTGTTGTTGTTATTATTGCATTTTCTTGCTAGTTATTTTTTTTTTATATTTTTTTTTTTGAAAAAATAAATGAAAAAAAATTGTTTGGTTTTTTCTTTTTGTCTCAAAATTTTCTCGATGTATTTTTCCGGTATTTTTTTTTTCTTCAATTTTTTTTTTTCTATTATTTTTTGTTTAACTTTTATTTTTAACTTATTATTTTTCAGTTATTATTTTTTATATTTTTATTATTATCATCATCATGATCATCATCATTTCTTATGTTTGTTTTGTATACAGTTAAACAATGTTAATTTATAATTGTGTGTGTACAAAATGAACATGTGAAGTTTCATACATAAATGTTGTGAATGGTTGTGAGTATACATGAGCATGTATGTTGGTGTTTTCTTTTTTTTTGGTTCTGTTTTTCTTCATTTACCTTCTTTTTTTTTAATCTTTCCAAAAACAAAAAAAAATTATTATTTTTCTTTTTTCTTTTTAGATATCTTGCAATTCTTGTGGGAATAAAATCTAAATTATTTTATTTATAAATACACCTATACACTTTTAATGTTAATGATGATTTAAAAAAAAAAAAAAAAGAAAATACTAAATAAGAAAATAAATAAATAAAATAAAAATTGTTTGTATAGACATAAAATTTATGTGTACACTTTACAAGTATGTTTGTATTTGCATGTGAACATACACCTACATATTATGTACATACATACACTAAACTTCACACATACATACTACATATGTATGCGTATACTCTTGATGTGATGAAATTTTCATTTTATAATATGTTTTTATTTCATTATTTTTTTTTTTTCTTCTAGATAACATTATTTTAATGGTATTTTCTTATATAAATAGGTACATATGAATGTACATATGGATGTAAATATTTATCTTTTATTTATAGGAAAATTGCTTAGAGTAAGAAGAAGCTCATTATAAAATGTCGAACTTTTTGACTGCAATTAAATAATATTTACCTGAATACAATTTGATGTAAAAATATTTAAAAAAAAAAAATGAAAATAATAGTAAAACTCATTATTTATTTTTAACTGGTTTTTGGTTTTTAAATTTTCGATTACATATCCGTCGTTAGATAAGTTTTATTAAAATTTTGATTTTATTTAACCGTTTTATTTAAACTTTTATGTATGTATGTAAAGAAGGAAATGAATATATAAAAGCAACAATGTTTTAATTAAAAATTTTTAAATTGTAGAATTATTTTTTTTTGTTCTTGTTTTTTTTTTTTTTTTGTTTAAATTGATTGTAATTTTGTACATAACTGAATTTTTAATTTCAAACTTTGATTAAAGTTGAACATAAAATAACGTAGAGAAAATATGTAAGTTCGGTAAAAATTTAAAAATTTTAGAATCTCTGAATTTTTTTAAATGTCGAATTTCAAGCTGAAAAAAAATTTGTTAATTTTTTAGATTTCTAATTTAAGAGCATTTTTAAATGCTAAGTTTTGGGCGGACACACCTAATGTAACATTTGATTTAGTGAGTTTGAATCAAAACGAATAGTGCTTTGTGTGATAAACTGAACAGATCATAATTACAAATTCAAGTGTAATCAAATTTTCGATTTAAGAAAAAAACAAATGTTTTTTTTTTCAAATCAACTGATTGATCATTTAATGCTTTAAATATTATGTTCTGAATAAATTCTGTAATTGAAACTTTTCAAATTGCAATAATTAACCTTATTCTTTTCTATAGACAAAAAATAAAATTAAAAAGAGTTAAAAGAGTTAAAATAAGAGTTAAAATGTTATAAAGCAGCTATTTAAACATCGATTCAGATATATTATAATTTAGTTGATTAAATTCAATTATTACGTCATTATAAATATTTAATTAATATTTTCTATTACAGATTCAACAGTTATGAAAGTGAATTAATTACAAATAACATCCCCTAAGATTCTCAAAAATCCAAAGAGATAAGCATATTTTCATTTCAATGATTTAAAAGTTATAGGATATCGAGATTTGTATGTGTGTATCTATAGAATATACTAATAAACGTTAAATATCAATGAATCCTGTAATACGTTTATGTTGGTAAAAATGATAATACCCAGTGAAACCCTATAAAATCTAAATTTAATTTTTTATACATTTATTCGTTTCTTTTTATATCGTTTTATAAAAAGATATTATATTCTCTTAAGAAGAAAAAAGGAATTTAGATTAAAAAAAAAAGAAAATATAAAATAAAAAAAATCATAAAAACTACTCATATAAACCAACCAACCCATAAAACTGCCACTATCCATCATCATATTCGCATACAAAAACAAAAATGTAGAAAGCTTTTTTCTGGGTTATTATACTATCGTTTTTTTTCTCATTGTTTTTATCCTTTTTTTCATATCATGAAAATAAAAAAAATATATGACATATTGTAGTAGTTGTACTGAGTTGGTATTGTTATTTTTTATTTTTTGGTTTAAAGAAAAGAAAAAAATAAGAAAATGTGTCAGGCTTCTTTTTTCTTTCTATATACAAATCAGTTGTGTTGTAGTACAGTAGAATATTTTACTAAAAAGTACCTATGTATGGGAATATAATAATAAGTAAATGATAAATATAAAAATAGTAAAACCAAGTAAACATTAGGATGCAATTTCATACGAAGAACAAAAGTTTTTTAAAACCAAGAAATATAACACTTAAAAATTTCTGTTAAAATGAATAAAGTAAATTTATTATTATTCTGGTAAACATTTTCAAGGATACCAAAAAATGAATCATTGTTTATAGTCCTTTTTTACCTTTAAATTTTTGTCTTAATTATTTTTGTTTTTTTTTTTTTTTGTTTTATTTTTTGAAATTTTTAAATTACCTTTTGACTTTATTTTCAAATCATTCAAAATTCACCAAAAAAAAAAAAAATAAACAACATTTGTTTTTTAATTAAAAGGACAATCAATTTAAGCACTCATACACACATATAAGCATTTTATTATGATTACATATTTTTTTGTTACCAAATTTTTCATTTACAGAAAAGACAAATCCTTTTTTTGTTTTTTTTTTGTATTAATTTAAAAACATGAAATCTGCACATCCACATTCAACACATTTTTGTATCCTTTAATACCCACTTAATGAAAAAGGATATGTCATGTACAAACAAGTTGTTATACAAAAATTTACTATATATTTTCATATATATGTACATGAAATGATGAGTGGTTAGATGTGTGTATGTATGTACACACAATTTTCCTGTATGTACATGAATTCAATTAAATACTTTTGAAATTATCCAAAAACACAAAAAACAAAAAAATAAAAACAAAATCACACATATATGTATGTTGATATTTCATTTAACTTACACACAAACATGTATTATTGCATGATAATGACATCGTTCTTATATTTAATAACTTAATTTAAATGATATCCTTGAATTTGAATTTTATATATTTTTGTTTTCGGTTTATTTTATTTATTTTCTTTTTTATCATCACAAAAAAAAAAAAAAACATTAATGTATACTATAAAGTAAAATGTTAAAACGTGTTCTTTGAAATTCTTTTAATATTAAATACATAAATGTATAATACAAAAATGATAAAACACTTTGAATCCTTTGAGAATTTTATATGAAAAATCATATTCATACTGTAATTATACGTTATACATTTTATGACAACAAAAATGAAAATTTAGTGTGAAAACTTTTTGAATGTATGTAAAATTGTTAACTTTCATTAAAAACAATAACTAAATACTGTCAGTACTATTTTCTTATCCTTGTTGTCCTTTTTTTTTATTTATTTTTTTATTTTTTTTTTCGTTTTTGTTTCTCTGTTAAGTTAAATTATAAAAAGCCGGTATTTTTCTTTTATTTTTTTATGTAAGAATAAACAACACATTTTCCGAAAACAAAAAATAAAAATCCGTACGAAAAGACAAAATAAAGAACAGAATAACGTGAAAAAAAAATATATATAATAATAAGAAGAACTAAATGATGAGAAACCTCTTTTGAAACTGAGCCAAAAAATATTTTTGTCATCGTATCGCAATGTGTACTGTAGTAAAGACTATTATATCCATAATAATATGAGAATTTCATGGTGTATAGGGTAGCCTAAGAAAAATAAGAAGTTTGTATGTATGTAATGATAAAAGGCTTTTTTTTTTCATTAACGTTATACTGTTTTTGTTGTATTAACAATACAGTGGCAGTCAAGTTTTCAATTTTTAATGGGGGATTTTGTATTTATAATACAGGTACGATGAGGTACGTTATCAAAAGTTCTCTAATATATATATATAGAGGTTCGAAGGTATATGACTGTTTATTATATGAATATCGGGTTATACGATTGCATACATTTCATTTTGTTTATTTATTTATTTACCTATTCATGGGTGTATTCATTGTTTTATATAGCGAAAACTTGAATTAAATTTCTTTTTTTTTTTTTTTTTAAATACTGAGTGTGTATTTATGATGGGACACAATTTCTAGTTTCATTTCAATGCACAATGGATATGTATGTATATTTGTCCATAGTAGAAAAATTTTATTTATGTTTTTTGCTAGGTTTTTGTATACATGGGAAAATTATAATATACATACATCATTTACCTATGTATGTATGTAAACAAATCTATCGAACAAACACACATAAATAAATGTATACTCTTTGCCAAAGGTGGTGTATATATATAAACGACGCATGCACACAAATATGCATATTGTATCTCTGTAATCTATATAATCTAGAAAATACAATTTTTGGAATCTACGTGTAATACATATAGTACATACAGACATACTTTTCAATGCATATGGGAATTCCATAAAATGCTATATACTATCACGCTATTTTTTTTCTTTTTTATAATGCAATTTGGCTTCGTATTTTCGGGACAACTATACCATACATATACAAGACCATAAAAATGTAATATTTGTCATCATCGTCATCAAATCTTGTATCATAAAAACAAAAAAAAAAAACAAATTTCAAAATATACTCTATAGTATTTTTTTTAACGCTTATAAAAAAGCATTGCAGATACCTATGATGTGAAATTTATTTATTCAACTCTTAGACAGGTGTATCAAAAAAAAAAAAATACCCATCGTCTAGTTTATTTACTACTCCATAAATAATAGTGAAAATAAATAATCAAATTACAATTATTGCCATGATGTGTGTATTTTTATTCTATTAAATGAAAGTAAAAAAAAAAAAAAAATAAAGAAGAAAAATTGAGAAATAAATAAGAAAAAACATAGATTCCAATTCGTATCTGACTAAATGATAAAAACAATTGAATGATCATCATCAAAATACGGACAATATGTTGTTAGTGAAGTAAGTAAAAATTCTTTCTATAATTTTTATTTTTGTTTTTTATAAAATTTCTAAACATCCCCTAACGAATGAATAATCGTTATCACACTACATAGTATGTGTATTGTGTATACGCTTGACTAAAAATATCTGTACTCATGCATTTATTTATCATAAAAAATAGTTACACAACATACTGTGATGTACATCCATATGTACGTTTTTTTGTTTTAAAATCTACATATACATATGTGTACTAAAGTATTCACTGGAGTTCACTTATTGAATTGTGTACAAGCCATACATCTTCGTAATATGTACATACATATGTATATACATCAGCATGTAAAATGTATGTATATAAACATACATAACATATGTACGTACATATATACATGTGGGAATAAAATAAAATTGTATATCAAACCGGAGGAACTGAAGTATGACGATATGTTTATGGACACATATGTATGTGAATACACCTACACACATATGTATGTGTGTACACAAGAGATACATACATACATATATACATATATCTGTAGAATTTATGTATGTATGTATATACAATAAACTAACAACCTGTACATTAATGTGTTCACACAAGGATAACAAGGAACAGGTGAGTTTTAGTTGGTTTTAGGTTACATTTACGGCTACTATCAATTACAATAAAAATACAATTTCTTTCCAATTTGTTCATTTTTTTTTCTTTCTTAAAAGTGTGCATATGAGAACAAACACACATTTTTATACATAAGTAATAAGTATGTATATACATATGTATTATGTACAAATGGGTCATGTCCATATGCACCTTCTTTTAAGGTATTTCTCTTTTAATTTTTTATTTTTAAATTTACTTACATTCATGTACATGCATTGGTCTTGAAAAATTTAAAATCAACTTGAAAACTAAATTTCTTTCTTGAGAAAAAAAAAAAAAATTAAAATACAAAATAAAAATACTTGTGTGTGTATTAAATTTAAAAAAAAAAAAAAAAAGTACAAATAAAATCAATACTCTTTTCTTAATTGAAGTTTATTTGTGTACATTTGTATATTTGTATTTGTCATATAAAAAATTTAATTCTGTCAAGTTTCCATTTTCAAAAGGTACAATATACATGTGTACATGAACGGTCAAGTGGTTTACTATGATTGTCATTATCCTATGAATCCGACATACATATGAAACATATGAACATATCCATCGTTATAAATATGTACCATCAAGTACGTATTATCTTTAGTATTACATACATACATACATATGGATATGTATACGTACAGACGTATACGGCTATATGATAATTGATATTAGAAGACGTGTTCATAAAAAATTTAAATTAAAGAAAAATAAATTTAAAGTTGATTATGCATTTGTTTCTGTAGTTACTAATTAATTGAATGCATAGAATATGACACAAGGATATCATTAATGAGTTCAAGGAATTGTAGTTATCTTGTTTTAATTTTTGTTGGTTTTTTGATTTATGTACATATGTCCATACATACATATGTTTGTAAGTACATACTAAAGCTTTTTAGTAGGAAAATTTTATTTTATACCAAATTTTTTAGAAAATTTTTTAATTTTTTTTATTTTATACATTTTTTATCTACATTCTAATTATATATGTATGTACATAGGTACCTATATACTTACATATGTACATATTATGTATTTACATATCTGATAAGATTCAACCATGTAAGTAATTTTCAAAGTTATGAAGTTATGAAAATGATATCAAAATTTTCATGTACATAATTTTTAAAGCTATTGTATAGATTTTCAAAAGAATCTGATTTTCCGAAAAAAAAAAAATATTGAATTTTCATGCATTGAGTCAAAAGTTTCTAAAGTCATGTGCAATGTAATTCGATACTTAAATAAAGTCAGAGAAACAAAAGACAATCCTACGGCTTAGTATTATCGATACTGCAATTACAATTCAAGAAATTAACTTGTCTTAAGCAGTAAGAGGTTTTGTTAAGATTAGATGAGAATAAACAGCATTCAATTTGCTTTGTTCTGTTATGATTGCTGTTTTATTGGTAAGAGTATAAGAAAACAAAAAATCAAGTAGAATCACATAAAAATCAAAATCTATTTTTAGATAAGAGATAATGTTCGTTTAATTGCTACTTTGTTTTTTTTTTTTTTATTTTTTTTTGGTTTAAGATTAGACAATTTCAAAAAGAAATCGAAAAGAAAAAAAAATTATTTTTTGTTATCATGAAAGTTTTGATAGTTTTAAAAGAAGAAAACTATGCAGAAAAGTTTTACAATATAACCTCAAAGGTAAAAATAAAAGTAAAATAAAAATCTATAAGTACATATATACGCAGATATCAGTGTGTTTAGAGAGAAATAAATTATCTAGAATTATCTCTAATACAACTACTTCACAAAAAAAAAAAAAAAAAATCAAAAATTTTCTTTCGAAAAAAGAAAATTTTCCTTGCTTTTTATGTAATACATTTTTTGTTTTTTCGTTGTCATTTTTTAGTATAGAAAACGTCTTTATAAGTATGTTCATTTCATGTTAAAATCTTCAGATACAAGAAAACAAAATTTTCAAAAATTGTACAAAAAAAAAAAAAATAAAAAAAAAATAAAAATACAAAATTCCTAAAATAATGAAAAAAAAAATTTTTTTTTTTTTATTACAAATACTTTCATATTGTGTAAAGTTTAGATTCAATAGGAAATAGATTAAAATTTTTCTTTTTTAATCCGAGTATTATTGACTACATATATAAAGCTGTAATATAGAAAATTTGTAGGATATTCTTTGCCAAAGAAGTAAATTTCTATGTAACATTCGTACATATTATATGCATTTATCATGTAGTAAATATGTACATACGCATTTTGTATATATATACGAATATCTATGATAATATGTACCTAAATAATTCAATGCGATTTTATTTGTTCAAAAATGAATTAAATCCGATTTAAAGCTTATACACATTTCGACCTTTTGTCCTTATATACTATTTTCAATTTACTAGAAAAAAAAAAAAAAAAAAAATTAAAAAAAAAAATTCTCTTTCATACATACGAGTATGGACTATAAAATTGTACATACCGATACCAGAAAATACAAAGTTATGTAAACTGTATAAAATAAATTGAAAATGTAAACTTTCTGATGTACTTACAATATATACCTACGTACACATTTTGTATTTTAATAGAAAAGTTACATTTACGTATCAATCAGACAAATTCAAAATAGTTTGAATGTTATATGTACATACAACATTGTAAATAAATGCAGAATACTAATGTATATAAATAAATATGCATGCATATATGTATTTTAATGGTACATCTACATATATTTAAGTATTATCCTACATACATTTTATTGTGTTGTAACTATTTGTGAATACAATTAGAGCTTTACACACTATCCATTCATTTTCGTATTGATAAATTGACCTATACATTTACAATTCAATGCATCAACTTCATTTTTATTTCTGTTTTTTTCTTTTTTTTTTTTTAATTTCGAATAAATTAAATTCACATGTAAGTATGTACATGCAAATATATTTTTAAAAGATTTTTATTAGAGGGTGTCTCAAAATAGAGATTGTTGCTAGAAGAAAAAAAAATCATTTAAATAAATCTTAAAATTTAATCCTTCTGAGATATAGAAGATTGTTTAAACAAGAAAATCACATGTTGTTTTACTTATGTACTTGGATATTTAAAAATATACTTTTGAGACAACTTGCATATATTTGGTTCATATTCAGTGCAAATTGAAGGCTTAGGCATTTTCAACAAATTATTGATCGGAATAAACTTGGATTAAGTCAATGAGATAGTACATGAGATAATTCATAATATATGTATATGGCACCATGTACATATGTATATATACATTTCGTGTTTGAAACTTTTCAATTACCTGTATTTCAGAAGGGGTGAATTGCAAACTGGAAGGTATAGAACGATCTTTTGCTAATCTCTAAACTTTCAGAAAAATGGTATGATTGACATTTATACCGAGACATCCTATATAATGTTGTTGTACATATGTGTATGTAAAGCTTCAAAATATTCAGTACATACATTTGATTTTTTTTTCATATGCGTATTATTATTTATTTTGCACTAAGGATGAGATGAGGTTTGGTAGCCTCAATTCATATGCGTATATAAATCAATTCATTTTTTATGTTAAATGTATAGATGTTTATTTTGTGAAAAGGGGGAAAAAACGTGTAAGTTTCATTCATAAAATTTTTTTCAAAACAAGACTTGCCAAAGTGTTGTAACTGTAATTCATGTTTTTATTTTTATTTATTATTTTTTTAAATTTTTTTATTATCACATCACATACACATATAAGTACATTATATTTCACTTGAAAAAGGATTTGAATAATGTACCATTCCTTACTAATAATTTTTTCTTCCTTTTTGTATCTTTCAAAAGTATACAAATACATTTTATGTTGCAAAAACTTTATAAACCATTTAATACATAAAAAAAAAAAAAAACAAATTTTGAAATGTAACGAAGTTTTTATAAAATTTCCATGAATAAAATAAAAATTGAAAACAGAGATAAAAACTTTGTTTTTTTTTTTTTTTTTTTTTTAATAAACAAAAAATCTAAATCATCTAACAATCAATGTAATTGAGATTAAAATTTATATATTGAAACTTGTAAGTTAATAATAGTTTATTTTTATAGAATAGCAAAATAAAGATATCTATTGTGCTCTTTATTAATTCTGAATATTATGATATTAGTTATCAAAACAATACATAAAAATCATTCAAATATAACGAATATAATAAAAATTTTACATTTTCATTTTATTATTGTATAAAATTGATTACTTGAAATGAAATTGATAAATTCTATTTAATCCAATAATAAAATGAAAATTTTGAAAAGTATTGATTTTCATTTCCATTTGCTTTTTCTTTGGTTTTATTTCATTTGATATTTAATTTTGTGCTTTCAAATTAATTTGTTTTTTCTTCCTGTATTCATACAAGTTTATTATACAGGGCCGTCTTTCAATATAAAATCTGTGCTTAAAGTCTACGAATTTACAGAAATATGTGTATATCAAAATTCACTGTAGATCATATTACTATTCGCTATGTATTTATCAGATATTCTAGCAAAGTCCGTAGGAAAATTCATTCAAATAATTTAAATTAATTAAAACTCATGGTTTAGTCAATGGGATGTACATAGGTACCTAGGTAGGTAGATGCTACATGTTAAAACCATAATTATTTATGAAAATTAACAGATATTAATGTATAGAAAAAATTCAAAAACAATTTAAATATATTATTTATTGAATAACGTTGATATTAAATTAAAGGTCCCCACAAATACAATTTTCATGGAAATTTGTTTAAAATTTATGACCATTTTAAAACGGCCCCACATAAAAGTACATATTTGAAATAAATTTATTTAAATACAAATATTGTTAATAAAGTTTCAATTGTATGTTAAAGAGATTACAAGAGATTAAAAAAAAAAAAAATAAAAGAATAAAATTTAAATGCGAATATGCAAAGATCTGATATAATGTAAATTTCTAAATCTAATTTTTCTTTATAAGTATTCAATGTCCGCAGTGAACATTCTCTGGTTTTTGTTTTTTCTATCGCTTTTTGTTTTTCTTAATTTGTAGAACAAAATTATCAAACAAGGTATTGATAAAAATATTTCATTTTGATATAAAAAATTTATTTAATTGAAAAATTGTTAATGAAAAATTTTAATATGAAATTGTATAGTAATTTAAAAAGATGAAGATAAAATGTATAAACGAAATATTTGAAATTTTTAATATTTTCAACATATTTTTTGTTTTTGATATCTGAGGAAAATAGAAATTTAAAATTTTAATAGTTTGTACTTGTACGATACTGTACAATTATGTGATGAATCTGTGAGTATTGTTGGTACAGGATATTCTTCTGCACGAAATTCTACTCTTCACTCACGCGATAAAACCACAAGATACACCAATAATGTCAGATTATCCGGGACAATTAGAACTGTTTGTATCATTTCTATATAAATAATAATGAAAATTAAAAATAAAAATTGGTAATTTTGAAAGCTGGTAAAAATTTGAAACAAAATTTGAAACGTACTTATATCAGTACATTTTCAAACATTGGTTGTTTACTTTTATCATTTTGTGTAATCAAATGAATCATATTTAGTTACGTAGATCCATCTGTTAGAAAATTTTCATTTGATGTTGGCATTTACATTAGTTATGAGGCCATAAAACAAACATCAACTTTTGAAATGAATATAAAATGAATTTAAATATGGAAACTGCATTTATCGTATGTATGTACCATTTATAAAATTGATAAAAGTCAATACTCGATTTTTTTTTTCTATAGGTAGAACGAAGAAAAACCAATTAAGATTAATTTTTATTTTGTTTTTCATGGTTCAATTTACAATGTAAGGAAAAAAGTAACAATATATATTGAATAACGATACAGTTACAATTTAATTTGTAATGCAAAAATGTTATTTTATGTAGACATGAAAAAAATTTAAATGGGAATTTTAGCATGAAATTCATTAATTTTTATTATGGTTTTCATTTCTTATAAAAATCAGATTAAAATAAAATATTACTTTAGTAAAATAGTTATAATGAAATTCATTATATTGTTAATATTATTACTAATAGTTTTATGTCGTAAGTTTTTGAAACGGATTCAAAGCGTTTCTTCATGGAAAGGACAATCATCAGGAGAATTGCAAAATGTGTTAACGCCTAAGGCACCAATAGTGATAAACGTACTTAATTCACATAAAGGCGAATTAGCAAGCACTCTTTGTTCATTTAGTCCTGTACTACCAAGACCATCAGATCGATCCGATTCATCTATTCCTGCCTTATCATCACGTTTTCGTTGCCGACGGAATCATATCGATCATCCAGGTTCTCCCGATTCACTTGGTCCTCTCATCTCACCACGTCCACCTGGATCACCGAGAAATTCTCATTCGCAAGGTCCTCCTATACAACCAGTCAACCCTAATTCAAAAGGACCTCTCGTATCACCAATCAAACTTATTTCGCAAATTCATCCTATATCACCAGCCAAACCTAACACACAAGATCCTCGTGTTGTACCACCAGTCAAACCTAATTTTCAAGGTCCACCAATACCATCAGCCAAATCCATTCCACAAAGTTCTCCAGTACTACTAGTCAAACCCAATCCGCCAAGTCCTCCCATACCACCAGTCAAACTTAATTCACAAGATCCTTCTATACCCGCAGTCAATTCAGTTTCGAATAGTCCTCCTATACTACCAAACAGTTCTAATTCGAATTGTTCTCCAATATACAATTCTAATTTGAAAAACTTCCAAAATTCTTCCAATTCATCAGTATCTTTTATTATAAAAAAATCGAGAGAAATTGATGGAAAGATTGAATCAAGAAGATTTTCTTCCCTGCCATTCAGAACTAGATTAAATAGATTAAGATTTCCGTCTGCATATAGAATTAAACTTAGGAAATCAAAATCATTGTAAAAGTGTAAATGTTTAAGATGTTAAATTGATATTCAAACTAATACTTTATCTTACTATAAAATAAAAGCATTAAAACGTTAAAATTAATTTGTTGTGATCAAACATTACTAGTTGTACGATAATCGTGATCAAATGAAAATCAAAAATAAAAAAAAAAATAAAAATAAATATCAAAATTTTTAAATTCAGATCTAAAGTGTAATTTTATTTAAATGGAATTGAAATGGAAATAATTTTAAAGATTATAATAATCTTTTTGGCAAGGAATAAACGTATAATCATATATGTAACTGTGGGTGAATACAAAAAAGGTGAAATTAAAAATGTTTAAATATGCATATGACCAGCTTTATATACATATGAAAGCAATTTTGAAAATAAACATAAATAAAATATTGAATGAATGAATACAATCGATTTTTATGTATAAATTACATTTTTATATTTTTATTTCAGGATTAAAAGCATTTTGTAGTGTACTGCAGTTTTTCATTAAATATTGCTACAAAAATATAATTCAATGTACATACATATGTATATTGAAATAAAAGAATAAAAAAAAAAAAAGAAAATAGACCAGGAAAAATTTAATTAAACATTGATTAATTTTCCATTTCATTTATTCGAAGTTTAATAAAATAAAAAATAATTTTTTTTTTTAAATTTTACTGAAAGGATAAAGGATGTTAAAAAGTTGAAAGAGTCGAAAGAATACTCGAAAGAAAAATATGTATTAGTATAGTTGAAAAACAAAAATGAAATAAAATAAAATAAATTAATAATGAAAAAATGAAGTAAGTAAATTCTCTTTTCAAAAACAAAAAAAAAGAAAAATTGTATAACATACCAATGTAGTATATGAAAGAAAGGTGAAAATTTAAACATTATAGATTTGTATAGAGAACATAAAAATGAAAGCGAACAAATCAGAAATTTTCATTTTATATTATTAATAATTATTTGTCATCGCATTATTATGAAATAATTATAACAAAAATGTTAAAATTATAATAAATGACAATAAAAAAAAAAAAATAAAATTATACTAAATGATATTAATTAATTATCAGCACATAAAAATTTATACATGCAATTATTTGCGTTTGTACTCGCATGTTTTATTTATATTAAATTTTATATTTAAAAAGAAAAAAAAAGTAATATGATTTATATACATAATGAAAAGCATTAATTTTTTATTTGTTTCTTTTTATTATGATTATTTTCATTGATTTTTTATTTTATTTTTGTCAGTACACAGGACTATGTAATGATGTGTATTGTGTACCATTAATTGCTATCATTGTATTATTGTGTCTTTATGCTTCTATACATGCATGTATGGAAACCTGGCTTTTGATCATGTATCCTTTTGTATTCATACACCCAATTTACACCATATGATATAATTAATTTCTCATGTAATATTTTATATATATATTTTTTAAATATGCTGTAAATAATAAAAAAGGAAAATTAAAAGAATTGGCCTATTTGTCACACGTATTTAATACCATGAAATTTTGTTAACGTTTCTGTAATTCTCTGTTTCCTGGAAATCATGTTTTTTTAATGTGTAATATCAATACAAAATACAAAAACAAAATTCAAAGGAATTATGACAACAAATCAATATAGCATTAAATATTTTAAATATTTTCGAATTTTATACGTTATTAAATTCCAAAAGATTTTAATGAGATTTTTTAAACAATTACATGAGCTTCCGTAATATTTGACAGTTGATAACAGATACTGACAAATTTAAAATATATAACAAACACGGAATTTAATACTTGTACAATATGTTTACTACGCGAGTAAGTCTATTAAATTCTGGTATAGTCTGTATGTTAATTAATACATATATTCATTTATATAATTGTTTGTAATTCATATAACTATATAACTGAAACATAATTATCATGTTCCAGGTACATTACATATCTACATGCAGTATATATTGTACATGAAAAATTCATGATTAATTATATAATCAACAATTAATCAATGAATTGCTAAACGAACAATTTACCTCAATTATTGGTTATTGTTTTCTTATAATATGAAATTACACGTGAATTATATTACATAGACAGGAGTACAATAATCACGTGTATTACATAATGAAATTAAATGAAATTTTCTTTTATTTTATTTTCCTTTCATTTTTTGTTTTTTTTTTTTTAATTGTAATTCATTTAAAATTTAAATGAAAAAGAAATTTAAAAACGTTTATACGTTAAGTACATTATTTTGTTGTAGATGTATTTGTAATATTATTTGTGATCATCATTATATACAGTATAACATATACAATATACATGAATATTACAATAATTGTAATACTGCAATTTATTTTTATTTTTTTTTTATCATTTACAATACTTTATTTCTAACTCCTTTCATAATGACCATTGTTGTTTTCTAACTATACTATTTAAATAAATTTGTTATATTTTATGACTTAAATGCATGCAAACATTTTGTGTTTTGTGTTATAATATTTCATAGCCTTAATTTCAAAATCTGTTTTCATTTTTTTTTTTGTTTTTTTTTTTACCTTAGTATGACTTAATATACAACAGGAGTAACTTGAAAAAAAAAAAATAAAAATAAAAAAAACATTTATGAATGCTGTACATAGAGTACGTGCCTTTATATATAAAAAATAAAAACCAACAGAAATTGTGCGTGCATAACGAACATTGCATTTTATTTAAAAAAAAAAAAAAAAAATGTAAGCACATTTTATTGATTTAGAACATATATTATTATATGGTTGTTTCTTTTTTCTTTATTTGCTGAATAAATGTTTGTTAAATATTAAATAAGCGTTTTCATTTGAACAAACATGTAATGAAATTGATGAATTTAATTTTAACATTTTTTTTTTTTTCATTTTTTAAGCAATTACATGGTAATAACGATTTACGAAAAGCAATTTAAAAATTTATTATTAATGTAATTGATGTACACGTACGTTTTTATTTTTATTTATTTTATTTTTTTTTTTATCTCAGGTATGTAATCGGAAATTACTGGAATCCTTGAATTTTCATAAATAGAAATTTTTGTAATACCCATGAGAGAAAGGAAAAGATGTATTCTATAGGATTTTTCATAAAAAATTATGTAGATATACATTTGTACATTCCCTTTAGAAAAATTAAAAAAAAAAAAAAATAAGTTCTATTTTACAAGTCAGTATTATTATGACCCATATCAGCAAGTAAGGGACTACACATATTGTCCTTCATTTTGGGAAAATTTTATAAATCCAGAAAAATGTTGAAAATTTTCATTTTACATATTTTTCCTGTATCACTCGTAATTATCAATTTAATATGTAACATCAAGTAAAATCCTAAACGTATACATATAAATGTCCATAATGAATTAACAGAGACCATCTCTTTCTGCCTAATTTATTTATTTTTTCTGTTTTTTGTCGTTTTTTTTTTTTTTTTGTTTTTCATTTTATTTTTATTAACTATATAAGAACCAAAAATAATATAATTGTGTATGTGAGTATACCTATATAACTTATAATACCCATACATACATACATATGTATATTAAATTAGGCATGTATAAAATCAAAATGTGATTACGTGCCTACGTTTCATTAACCCCTAAACAATTTTGTTATGTTTTATATATTTATGTAGAATATCTAAATAATTTCAATGTGAGGATTATAAGCGATTAAAAGATTACCATGCTTTTATACATACTAATATGAAAAGCATGAAAATATCATAAATTATGAATTTTAGGAATTTCTTCTGTTATGTACAAATACGTTTATACAAACACATGTTATTTGTTAATTAATGAAATTTGTAAATTTATATGTATACCTATATATATATATATATATATAGGTATGTGTGTTATGTATTTATGCATAATCGATGGATATAACATTTCTAATAATAATAACGAATAAATAAGCATTTATGTGGATGAAGGTATTTTTAAGGTGTAGCAATTTTATACGTTTATTTATTCAGTTTTTTTTTTTTTTTTTTTTTTTTTTTTTGTTGAAAATATGAAACAGAAATTATTAGAATTATTTTTAATTAAGTACTGGAAAAAAAAAATTAGGTGATCACGATAAATAAATTAAAGTTTTAAAAATATCGAAGTTACTTTATTTATATATTTATTTTTATACTTTTTTTGTAAATACAACGATAATTCATTTGAAGTTTTATTCAAGTGAAAAAACAAGTATACACGATTTCGGTAACTATAGATTTTTTTGTCCCATAGGAAATTTAATTTTTTTTTACATCAGTTACATATTCAAGTAATTATTCGTACTTTCAACATTAAATATCATACACTTTAAAAGTCTGTATTTTATCCATAAAATTTCATTAGATTTTGTCATCATTTTTAGCAAATTTTAGATTTATTTTTTGTACTTCTTGAAATCTTTAATTTGATTACAAATTCTTATAAAATAGTCTTCTTCATATTCAAACTAATGAAAGCTTGAATAAGTTCGGACATAGAATTTAGAATCTAAGATGAAGGTGATTAAAGCTTAGAAAATTGCCAAGGATGCAATATACATAAGTTTAGACATTTTAAAATAAAATTATTTTTCTTGGGTCTGTTAACGTTTGTACCTTTTAAATATACATATACAAATAACAACGAAAAATTCAATTTGCTGTCCTCATATTCATATGTACCTTATCAAAAGAATCAAGATACTCAAAATAACATTTTCTCTAGTTACTTTAAAACAGAAACTTTTACGTAAAAGAAGTCTGAAAAAACTGTTTGAAAAAAAAATTTTTTTTTTTTTCTTAATTTTTAAACTTTTCTAATAGTAAAACAGTTGAATAGTTATTTAAAAGTTTTGTTTTTATTTTATTTTAATACTTTTTTGTATGTGTGTTTGTTTGTAAAAAAAAGAGAAAAATTTTATATTACTTTCAAATTGTACATGTTTTGTTATTTTTCAGGGATTGTAATTGTACTTATGCGTTTTATATACCTTTTAAATGTTTATCAAACTGATGGTATTAAAAAATATAACAAAAAAAAAAAAAAAATTAAATTAACATAATTATTTAAAAAACAATAAAAACAAACCTTTCTTGTTTTTCTATATTTTTTTTATTTTTTTTTTTTGTCAAAGTATTTTTTGTTTTAAAACTTCTAAAAATCAAACTTGAAAACTTAACTTTATTTTTTTTTTTTTTTAGTTTTTTATGTTTTAAATACATAAACTGTTTTTAAATGAAAAACACAAACTTTAAGTTTTAATACGTATTGTCATAGTGTGTAAATGGTCAAATGTATTTTTAGCATTTGAATCCTTTTTTTTTTTTAAAACAAATAAAAAACGAAAAAACCATAAATGAAGGCTATACATATGTAAACGAGTTTTCAATGTGCATCATAATTGTGTATATGTATATATCAATATTAGACGTATGCACATTAATGCAAACATTAAATTACGTATTCAATGCACAAATAAAAAACTTTTAAATTTCATTTTCAAAAAACAAAAAAAAAAAAAGTTAAATGAAACAAAAACTACAAAGAAATAAAAAAAAATTAAATAAATATAATAAATAAAAAAAAAAACAATTGTTTTTGTTGGAGTTTTATTTCTAGGAAAAAAAAAATATTTTTTTTTTTTATTTATTTTTGATGTAAAAAGTTTTCAAACTATAATTCAAAAAATATTTTCCAGATTTTCAAAATATATACGAGTTTAAATTGAATACATTGCAATTTACACTACATAAAATTTTTTGCATTTACACTACATAATATAAATGTATGAATATAAAATTTTGTATGATGTGTAATTTAATGTAATGATGCAATTTAGTAATGAAATAGGATTTGATTACGTTTTGTTGAAAAAAAAAAGTGTATACAAATAAATACAGATAAAAAAAAAATAAAAAAACAGGGGAAAAAAGAGAAAATTTAAATGAAAAATTTTCTATATTTAAGCTTAAATATTTAATCAATGATTATAAAAATTAAAAAAAAAGAAGAAAACATGAGAGAAGAAAAGATAGAAAAATAAATGAATTTTTTTTTTCAAATAAAATTTGGGAAAAAAAGGTTTGGAAAAATAATCTCGTAATCATATTGGATTATTATCGTAGGTTTTTTCATATGTATAATACAGTAACGATCACTAAGATAAAATGTATACTTTGATGTATCTGTATATTTTCGATTATTTACTGATTTTTTTTTTTTGTATCCTCAACGAGTTACATTATTGAAGAAATTTTTTTTTTTCAATTAATTTTATTTCCATTTTTTTTAATTACGATTGAGGTAAATTGTGATTTTATTATTTTAAGTGCGATCGTTCGTAATGGTATTGTAAGGTCGAATTTGTGATCATTCAAAAATTAAAAAAGAGATTAAGGCTAAGGTATGGTAACTCACGTTAGGTATAAAACAAGCGAATACTTGAGCCTATAGTCTGTCTATTTATTCGATGCAGTTAAGGTCTTATGGAAAGTCAAGTAAAGACCACTTTACGTCCCTGTATATTGATATTAGAAAAAATTCATCTCGTATTACTTGATAACTTTACAGGTTGTGGTAACACTACTCGTGAAATGATCTTATGAAAAATTATGAGAGAAGAAAAGAGACATGTGTATTTCCATAAGGCCTTAACTGCATCTAGTTAATAGATAGATTATAGAGGTTTACAGTTTAGTTGTTAAAACAAATAAATTTATAGCTCTGAAAGCATTTTTTATTGTATGTGTATTTTGCCTTTTGCCACCTTCTGCTAAAAATAGAGTTATATGCAGAAATGATCATAGTTCATATTATGATATTTTTTCTTGATACTTTTAACTAAATTTTCATTTTTCCTTTATTCCCCAGGAATTTTGAATTTTTGTTACTTATAAAAATTTTACCCTATAAATTACAAAAAAAAAAAATTCTTAAAAACTCAATAAATTTTAGTAAAATTTTATGTTTTATTAAAAAAAAAAATATTTATTATGAAAAACAAAAAACATTGAAGGAACTGTAAATAAATCGTACTCAACTGTTTACATTCGTTTTTTTTTTGTGTCTCTTTGAAGTTGAGAAAACTTTTTAGGAAAAAAAAGTTTTTTTTTCTTTCTTTCCATTTTGTTGTTTCATTTTTTTTTTCCATTAAATAAAAAAAAAATAACAAGAAGGAAAAAAAATGTATTCCCATCAGTAGAACATTTGAAGTTAAAACTAAAATATTACAAATAAGTAATGAAAAATGTAACACAAAAATAATACAAAAAAAAAAAAGAAGAAAAGTCATATAAAAACACTAATGAACAAAAAAAGGGTTCTTGTTTAAACTTTTTTTGTTGGTTTTTTTTTGCTTCTCATTTAGAAGTTAAAAAAAAATTCTGAATTTTAGCTTATTGTATGTAACGTTGTTATTTATATATTTTAATTTGTTTTTTTTTTTTTTTGTTCGTATAAAATATTAGACTTTCATATACATTTTCAACAGTTTTAGTTTTTCATTTTTAAAAGTAAAAAACGGAAAACTTCTTTTATGAATTAAAAAATAAAAAAGAAAAATAAAAGAAAAAAGAAAATGTTTTTTGTTTAATCATAAAAGTAAATAAAACCATGAATAAAATTAATAATGAAATTATCATTTTTTTCATTTTAAGGATTTTCTAATAATTTTATTAAAATGCTAATTATTATTTCTCTATATTTGATATTTCTAAATTGTATTACAATACCATTACTACACGTATATCTACTTATCTACTTTGAGTTATAGAGATTTTACATCTATTTTCCTTATATCCTATATACATATGTATGTATGTATATGTATGTACATATGAATTTTCCTTTTTCAAATGAAATTATGAGCTTTCATTTATAATCGTATTACATTACAAAAATGTATTAGATTTTTTTTTTTTTTTTTTTGGAATATTAAATCCATATAAGGATTCATTATTAATGAATTTTATTTACTATTTATAAGAAGAAGAAGAAAAAAAAAATTTAATTTGTTCTCGTTTTTCTAATTTTGATTGTGTCGTTAAATTTAAAAGTTTTTGTTTTTAGCTTTTCATAAAGTATAAAATTTCGATTATAATTTATTTTATTTTGTACATGTATGTGTATATACGGTGATGAAAAATGTTACGTACATAAACTTACAGAATCTCTAAAAAAAATAAAAAATAAAATATATACATATGCACTTATATATTTGTACGTATGTGGATTATATACATGTATATAAAAATCATTTTAGAAACATAATATAATATAAGAAACTTTTTAGAAACAAAAACAATAAAATATGAATTTTCCATTTAATCAAAAATTTATGGTACATTTACTTGAATATAATTTTTGTAGAGTAGACAAATGACTCTGAATGTCATATGTACACGTATGATATGGTATGTATACATAATGTATGTATGTATGTACATAAAGAACAAGATGAATAAGTTGATCATAAATGAATAAAGTTAACGTACATACTTACATGTATGTACTTGGATATAGAAATAAAAGTTTTAGAAAAAAAAAAAAAAATATATAAAAAAAAAATTAAGAAAACTATGAAAACTTATATTAGTAAATTTTTTAAAAATAAAATAAAAGTAACGACATTTCTGGATTTTTCATATACATACACAATTTTTCATTTACAGTTAAAAAAAAAAAATTTTATTGCAACGAAATTATTTTTAGAAAAAATTAATACATACATTTATATTTTAGTACATGCTATAATATTCTCTATAAACGAACATGGAAAACAAATTTAACCCCTAAGGAACGATTTGATGAATGTATAACTGAATTTTTTGATCAAGTACGTTTGTAATTATTGAACTTATGGTAACTAGAAGCTTAATAAAATTTAAAAGAGATAGAGTAAAAGAACATTGTAGTCCTGTATAAGAAGATCTACTTTGTTAAGGCCTAAACCAATCAGCTAAATTCTTCTAAGATAAAATTTCAAAGAAATATTTAAAAATTTCTCAAAGGAAAAGTTTATCTGTTTTAATTCCCTAAAGAATTATTAAGAAAAAAAAATTTTTTTTTTTCCATAAAATTTTAATCAAAATGAATATTTTCTAATAAAAAATGAAGAATCTTACAATTTTTGCAAGTGACACGCTTTTTTAGACAAAATGTAGAAATTGACAAATAAATATTAAATGATATAATGAATGAAAATCTAAGATTTTTGGATAAAATTTTCTTGTAATATTTTGAGGATGAAACAAATTCCATGTACGATTTTATACACACATACATATACACGATATATATTTACATATTGTGTATATGTGGTTGAATTGCTTGATAAAATATGGACTAAAAACTAACTAAAATATACCACATTTAAAAACCTCAAAATATGTTAACATAAATATACTTAAATACACATTTAAAAAAAAAAAAAAATCAGAATATGAATTGATGCTGTACAGTTATAGTTATCTGAATTGTAATTTGAAATATTACATATTAATTCATCATCCACACGTACTATACACACGTATACTGTACACTGTACATACATGTATGTATGTGTGCATAAATTATCATTTTCTCAATTTTTCCAAATTGTATATATACACACAGATTTTCATTTACAATATGATAAATTTACAATTTAAACGAAAATGTAATTATAAATATATAAAATATGTACCATTCACATCTAAGAAGCATGTAGTAACATTATTTTATAGTGTATCAAATATTTTCTCATAAAATTATGGTACATCATGCATACACTTTCATATAGAATAAATAAAGCATACACATATGTATGTATATATGTATTTACTCTATGTTTTACAGATATTTCGTGTATCTGGTATATGTATAGTATAGGTACATATATTTTGATATATTTATTACTTTCGATCAT
Organism: Anthrax anthrax; assembly: GCA_963971155.1. NCBI lineage: Eukaryota > Metazoa > Arthropoda > Insecta > Diptera > Bombyliidae > Anthrax > Anthrax anthrax. The sequence goes on from OZ020122.1 coordinate 21,561,243, forward strand.
CAATTTTATGTTTAAGGATTAATAGGTATTATTAAATAGAAAACATGTAATACAATCTCAGTACGTACTTTATATACACAGAATGTAACATGTAGATAAATGTGTGCGTTATTAGATGGATGTATATTTGTGTGTTAGATATACGTTAGGATTTATTTGTAAATTTCAAATCGATTGGTATATAAGCATGAGTATATATGGACACTTATATGTATGTATATACGAGTACATAACTGTCCACAATATATTTAATATTTACGAAAAACGCTTGACATTGAATGGCTGCAGTTGTATATTGCAGTATTTATGCAGAATGAACACACATATGGTTCAAATGAGGTTCAAATGGTTTACAACCTTTCTATAAATATAAATATCATATCGATTACCAATACTTATTAGATTTAAAAAAGGGCATACATATACGTATGTAAGTACGATATATGGACATCTACACACAGGATGTATATTTTATAGGTATTTTATGTTGTGTTTTTAAAAAGGAATTCATATACATACATACAAATATGCCCTGTTTTATGCAGAGAAACATTAATATAATAATGAAATTTTTAGATTTTACTTGTGTCTCAGATACATATACAGACAGGTAAACAGTATTGATCATACTAAAAAAAAAAAAAAAAAAAAAAAAATTTATTTTTTATGTGAAGATAAAACATGAACGAAATGAGCGAAAGAATCCATATACTCTAACATATGTAGATGATACAAATTGATGTCTTAAATGAGAAATATCGAAATTTAATCCGAAAAGAAAAAAAAAAACAAATTTTTTTATTTTTTTAAATTGCTAAAATTTTGTTAAATCTTGTTCATTCATTATAAATTACACGCATATGTGATATTATTTATATTTCAGATACAGAAATCCAAATAATTTTTTTTTAAGGATGTAATCCTTTTTGTTCTTTTTTCTTGCTGTTGTTTCCTACAGGAAGGAAATTATTATATTTCTTTTATACTACACATTCTACATATGTACATATGTATACGTGCATAAAAATCCCGTATATATATATCGTACAAATGTACAAAATATCATTGTAATTTTGTAGATGAAAAATTTTCATCCATATTACAAGGCAATGAAAAATTTTTCAACAGTGTTATCTAACAATTTGTCTTTTTTACTGGTAACTGTCATTTTTCTGATACCCTCTCATTTTTATTTTCTATATTTTATATACTTTTCCTTGTTGCCTTTTGTTTGGTTATTGTTGTTATTTTATTTTATTTTTTTTTCTTTTCATTTTCTTCTTGATAGAAAATTAGATTTAAATACGTGATGAAATTGTTGTGTTTCCTTTAGGAAAATTCAACGACAGAAAACAAAAACAACACTAATTTATAATAATGAAAAAAAGGAATCTTATTTTTTTTTTTTTATCGTTTCTTCTATAAATAAATAACGATGAAGTAAAGGTAAAATAAGCAAAATACCTGTCGTTGTTATATTCATTTTTATTTTTATGTTAGAACTTTATTTACAGTTATTAATTACGTACGTTAAATAAATATAAATTGATTTGCATAAAATAAAAGACAAAATATATATCGTGTATTTTCTTTTTTTTTTTTTTTTTTGTTTTGTTTTATTTTAAAAGGGAAATATGACAAAAATTTTAAATGACTGATTATATAATTACTAGAAAGACAAAAAAAAAAAAATGAATAGAAATAAAAATAAATATGAAAAATGAAATACGTAATCATTTTATAAATTCAGTCAGTTTTAATAATTTCACATGTTTTCTGATTTTTTTTTTATTTGTTAAACAATTTTGTTTTAGATTTCATTTTGTTTTTATTTGTTTTCTGAGCAAATACAATCTTTTTAGAATTCATTTAAATTTTGTTTAAAATTTGCAAATTTAAGATAAAAGGATTTAGGTGAATGTTACAAGAGCGATTGCCAAGCCTTGTAATCTTCTTAAGGTTTTTAGGCATTTTTAGCAGGTAGAACTTAGAGAAATGCGATTTTTTTTTGCGGAAGTCGTAGTCTCTCTCTAAGGAAAGCTTAACGAATATGAATTAAATTACGTGAATACAAGAAAAATGGACCAAAAAGAAAATTAATTAAAATGCAAATAAAAAAAATTAAAATTTAAGTAAAAAATATTTGAATAAATCTGACTGAAAATAAAATTTCTGTTTCATCACATTTTTGTCCATCATTCTTGGCTTAAGCGAATTGACACTAATACCTTATCTTCAACTTTAAAATTAAAACTAATTTGAAAATTAGAACTCTGCGAAATAAAGAAAATCATATAAAAAAAAAAAAAAATTTAATTTAATGTTTTTGTTCTCTTTCACTACTCAAATATTTATGCTGTAGTTTTCACAAATCATCCATGAAAATAAAATTTTCAAAATATTTTAAATCATTTATTGTTCATATGTATTTGTAAATCTTTCACGTAACACATCTAGCAAAAAAAAAAAAAAAATAATGTAATTCACAATGTTCATAAAATCCACTATATTTTACAGTTAGATAGTCTAATTTATTTCATACGATTTTCCTTTAAAAATTATTATTGAAGAAAAATGAATTTTTGTCCTTTTTTAACTTTTAATTGGCCATTCATTTTAGTTTTATTGAAATTTTTTTATAATTTATTTTCTTCTTTTTTTTATATATTTTAAATAAATAAAAAATTCATTTAATGAGCTTTATTAAAAAGCTGAATGAATAAAATTTAAAATTAGTTTTTCTAAATTTTTTTTTTTTTTAGTTTTTCACTTAAAACTTAAAAACGAGATTCTGATATATATATATATTTTTTTTTGTGAAAGGATTTTCACAATTTTCAATTGATTTATTTTTTTCAAAAAAAAAAAACAAAAATCGAATATTTTTAATTATTGAAAAGGAAAAATAAATTTCACAAGTTGAAAAGTTTCAAGTAAAAATAATGATGGTATATATTATGGTTTTGATATTCTATATAATACCAATGGTTTATAGTTAGTATAGATGGTGTACTTAAGCGATGGTAAATTGATATTTTGAAAAAAGTACCTTAATCGATAATGATATTTATTGCTATTAAATAATCTTTAATGTAAGTAGGAAATTTTCTCAAGAAATTCACGAATGAATTACATAACAAGATGATTGTTAAAATTCAATGAAAATACATATCAAAAAGGAGAGAGAAGGGGACTTTAAACAAGAAAAGTTTTTTTTCTTACAATTTTGTTTTTTTTTTCTGGGAAAATGAACATAATTTCTTAAAGTTTTAACAATAAATTTTATTTTTCAATTTTTATTTTTCTTTAATTTTATTTTTATATATGAAGGTATGCCTAAATTTAGTTCAAGTATACAGATTCCATACATATGTATAATATCTGAATATTTTTTTTGTGTTAAGTCTTTCTACCTGTATTTATATAGAAAATTTTATATTTGGACGTATGCGTTAAATTTTATCTGTTTATCATCGTCATAATTATTGCAAAGCCCTAATTTTCTTTAAATATGCTTTAATTTTTATGTATATAAATGTTACAGAAAATTATTATTTTACATAGATATACCATTATAATTACATATACATACATTTTGTGTTTACATACTTATTTTCCAGATGGTTGACAAAAATACTGCGCGTCAAAAAAAAAAAAAAATAAAATAAATAAAATAAAAAAAGACATAACAAAAAAGAGAAATAGGATAAGAGGTAGGAGAAATCCTTTAATAAATTTAATTAAAGTTCATCATCATCATCAACATAAAAGCAAAAACAAACAACAAAAAAAAATCAAAAACAAAAACATTGCCGTCATTATCTCATCATCATCATCATCGTCATCGCTGTCATCGTTATAATTATCGTTTTATTGTAAGTATCATTTTAATTTTTATTTTCATAATGTTTTTAATATGTATGTATATGTATTTATTTTTGCCCCTTTTTATCATGAAAATTCTCTCTATAACATAATGTACATGTATAATACATGTATATACCTACATATATAATTTTGCCCTTTCATATAATATTAACAAACTGATTATAAGGTTTATTTTAATTCAAGTGAAAATTTTATTGAATAGAAAACAACAACAAAATTAAATAACAAAACGACTGAATTGTGAATATTGCTTGTGTATATTAAATTCATGACAATATACAAATTTTATTTTTATTTTAATTACAATGAAATAAAAGGATATTTATACGTTCATTGTTTTTGTTTATTTTATTTTTAATTAAAAAATTAGATATTTAATAAAACATTTTAACATATCATCAATATTCTAATCAATTTGAATATACATAAGATGAGCATTTCATCTATAAAGTTGAATATTAACATTTTTTTGTTTTTTCACAGAATACTTTAATAATTAGGCAGAAAACCAAATTAGAAAAAGGTTCAGGGTTAAATGTTATTTTTTTAATGATGTGTAAATAAAGATTTTTGCATTGGAAGAAAATAAATACATACGTAGCTAAATGCATTGTAAGCTTTTATCCTTTTATCAAGGTTAGTAATGCTATATTTTGTAAGGATATGTTTTTTCCCATTCTTATAAATGGGATTTAAATGATATTTTGTGTTATCCTTTTTCGAATTTTTTTTTTTTTGGAGAAAATTATCTGGTTAATAAATTTAATATATTATAGAAAAAAGTGAAATAAGACCTACAACACGTTATTATAAATTTTTTCAATATATTAAAAATTAAAAGTAGAGAGTGCATTATATTTATGTTCTCTATTAGTATTAAGGAAAAAATGTGAGAATGAATTAAATTTACATATTGAAAAGGGAAAATACCAAAAATTTTCATAGTTTCAACAGAAACAAAAATACCATACTTTAGTTTTTTTTCCGTGGCATCACGAAAATAAGGATACAAACAAGAAAACACGAAAAGTAAATTAAAGAATATCTATTTTATTTTTGCACTATTTTTGAAGAGTGCCAATTGCAATGTGTATTTTGCGTTGGAGAATTTGAAAAATTTACTATTCATTTTTTGTATTTTACACCAATCAAGCGAATTTATTTTTATCTTAAATTTTAATTTAAACGAAAAAAATAAAATCTTAGATTTTCAATACCTCTTAACGATTTTTTATGCAGTTGGTTTAGTAGATTTTAATATTGAATTTTCTTTATTTTTTTTTTTTAAACAACGGAAGTACATTGAAAATGCATAATACGAATTTCTTGGATCCATGAAGTGTTTTTTTTTTTTGTCTGTTTTTCTTCTTTTTTTTTATTATAATTTTTTTGGATGTATGCATTTCCATTTATTTTACACATTTTGAGCATGAATTTACGCATATAAAATTGTATAATTCAATATAAATTTATTATGATCTTTTTATACATTTTCTGTTGATATTTTATCAAGATGAGAAAATGAAAAAGAAAAAAAAAATGAAAACAAAAATGTGAAGAACAGATTTTGTTTCCACAATTTTTTTTTTCTAGTATATAGTGTATCCTCGGTTTTTTTTTCTCAGTTTTTGGCTCATTGCCTGTAGTACATAATAATATATCTAATGTGGTGAAGTGTTGTATCAGTGTATAAAACGTAATGTTAAATAAATTTATAATATCTAAACAAAATATTTGAATACATACTACCGCGTACATGTATAATATACTTAGTATAGAATATAATGTGCATACATACACACAAATGCATGTATGTACATTGCATTACAACAAGCAAATTTTATTGCATTCACGTATGTATGTAGGTGTGTGTTTATTTGACTTTGCATTGAATAAAAATACAAAAAAAAATTTCCTTTTTCCAATTTTTTCTTATTTTTATGTTGCTTTGATGAATAGCTGCAACATGATGTGCTATGATGACGTTTGTTATGGTATATTTTGTATATAAAGAAAAAAGATAAATGAATAAAAAATAAGAATTTAAACGAAAAATAAAGAAAAGAAAATTATTAATTTTTTAAAATCATATGTAAATGTTTAACATTAAACACATAACTGTAATAAAGGATATTATGCAAAAAAAGGAGAGGAAGAAAAAAGATTAGGAGGCGAAAGGATAATATGTACATATGTATTTTTTACGATCTGTAAATATAAACAAAAACAAAAAATTTTAAGCATGTTGAATTTGAGTCAGGATTTCTCAACATCTTTGTATTCTTAAGCATTGAAAAAGTATTCAGAAGCTTGTCTATGTCTTAAGTAAGCTATAGAATTTCATAGTGATAGAAAGCACCTCGTATCATCTAATGTATCTTAAATAATTGTTTAAAATTTTTGTGTTGAATGATTACATATGAATGACACATAATCAATAAAGAAATAATAATACTCCTCTCCTACTTATTTCTACAGTTTACACGGTTGTAAAGATATAGATAAGCTTTAACTTGTCCAAGGGCACAAATTAGTGCTCTTAGGTATAAATATAAGGTACGGTTGGGAACCTATATTTTAACTAAGTATGCAGCTATTCGAAACAGATACATCAGATACATTTATAGCTGTATAATAAACATTTTGTTCATCAACAAAAGCCGATTTTTTACATTCTTTATTGAAATTCTTTATTAATGAATATTTTTTTAATTGTAAAACATCATGAACTGAAGTGTTAACTTCAATCGAAAAAAAAAAACAGAAAAAATAACAGAATATAAAAAGAAATTTTACAAAACACGTTTCATTAAATTTAAGAAACAAAAATATAAAATTTTAGATATTGATGTTTTATTTATTTATATATTTTTTATTTTTTACTTTTTATTTTTTTTTTTGAACTGAAAAATAAAAATTTCTAAAAGCCATGAAAATAATGATGTAAAATTTTATGCCTCTGTTGTTTTTTTTTTTTTTTTCTATTTTATTTTTGGAAAACATAACATCCTTTTATTTTTTTTAAAAACAGAAAAAAAAAAGAAATGGAAGAAAATATTATATGTAACTTATAATATGTGTTCGACACATAAAAAACAACATTATATTAAATATTAAATTTACATTATATTAAATATGTAAAGGATGTTTTGATTATAATTTTTTTTATACATATGTACACATGAAATTTACACATGTACGTACATAAATCAAATGTAAATTTTATCTGACGCAAATCAGAACAGTTCAATATGTAAAAAATAAAAGGAAATACAAAACATACATTTTTTTTTTTTAAATTTTCATTCCTTTATTCTGTATCAAGGATATACACATAAAAAAGTATTTTTTCTTTTTTTTTTTGTTAAAACTCTTTTTCAATTTTTTTTTTTTTATAATTTGGTTTTGATTTTTATTTCTTACTTGAAAACTTTATTCTATATGGATTTATAGAAAGGACGTGGAATATAATGCATCACTTAAATTTATGTTTTGTAATTTTTATAAAATTAGAAATCCTTTTTTTTTTTCTATTCAAAATTAAAATCGTAACGAGAAAAAATGTAACCTTGGGAATACATCTGCGGTTAAATTTAATAAAAAAAAAAATAGGTTGCGTAAAAAAATTTTAAATAAAAAAAAAAAAAGGATTCCAAAGGAATTGAAAAGATAAAAATAATATTAAAATACACCAAAACTCTTCGATTTGAGAAAGAAATTTTAAATTTTACTGGAAAAAGGGAAGCAAGAAAGTGTATTGACAAAATTAATTGACCTAATTGGAAGAATTTTATTAATGGGAGCAAGCTACTTATGTATGCCATAGGCCATAGGTATTGACAGTCGGATTCTGATGTTTTTCCACGTGTAAGAATATGACAGGGAACAATCAGATCCTTAAAATTACATTAATTTTAAACCATAATTTTTTTTCTTGTACATTAGAGAAAATAAGAAAGGTAAAATAGAAGAATAATGTCACATAATCATTTTATGTCATGCTATCCACTGATACTGATTTTCAAAAATTCATCAAAAATCTAAAATGAAAATTATTGATTTTGTTTTTTTTTTTGTTTTTTGTTTTCAATAATTTTAATTCTAATTAAGTTTTATCATTTTAATCTTTTACTAAAATATAATTTTTGTTTACCATTTTAATTTTTAATTTTAATTAATTTCAACTAGAAAAAAACAAAGTTCCAAACCAAATGATAAAAAAAGAAACAACTCAAGCTTGTAATTATATGTATAAAAATTTTGTATATAGTATGTATGTAAAACACTGTAACTTATGTACTCACGGTATTATAATTGTCATGTAAACCATATGTGTTTTTTTAATTCCCAAACATTTATTTTAATACACAAAGCATAAAGAAAAAAAAATAAAGAGAAAAAAAAATAGTTATGGTCACATACGGTCATGTATGGTGTTGTCACGCAATTACAGGTACACACGCTTATATTCATTATTATTATAAAATGTAAAAAATAAAAACTAAAAATAAAAATTAGATTTTTTTGCTTTCATTTTATAAAAACTATGTAAAAAGTTTATTTGTGGCCATATGATATTGTGTGACCTGAAGCAATGATTCACTTTAGGTCATTTTTATTATGTACAGTATGTAGGTATTTTCTTTATTAAATTTTACAATCAATTTAATGTTTTAGTAAGTAAGTAATAATGTACACCCTCAAAACAGAATGAATGCATGCATGCGAATAAATAAAACCATAATACAGAATACTTATATTGGTATGAAACAGAACAAAATTTTGTCATAATGTAATGATTATCGTTTTAAAAACTAAAAAAAATAATTTTTCTTTTTCGTTGTTACGTAATTATGTTCAAAGTTTAATGGAAATTTAAATGTTACATACTACATTCTTGGCTTTCGTACGCATACTTCACATATTTCTGTACCATATCTTCATGTATATACGATTATGTGTACCAGGCGATAATTATAACTATTTTACATTGCCTTAAGCAAAAAAAATTGTATTCAATGTTCACATACTGTATATAGAGTACGTACTCAACTTTAAAACTTCAAGTAAATGGATACACATTATGGCCTACAATCATTCACTATTCATTATTTCTTGTACTCATCATTTGTCTTTTGTGCATGTAGTCCACTTTATTAATGCGCGTATAGAGTCTATATATATATATATATTCTACTACAGACACAACTTCGTATATATGTATGGAAAAAATTTTGCTAGGCATCAGGATAACTTGTTGAGTTGATGTTCTCATAAAGGATTTTCCCATTTTTTTTTTTTTTGTTATTTGTTTTATTTAATTTTTTCTTTAAATGGTTTCGTGACTATAACATGAACCTATGGTATTTCGTGTCTTGTCAAAAACTCTGTTATATGTATAACAAAACAAAAAGTCTAAAAGGCCTAAAGCTTTTATACTTTTCTCAACTACATCAAGCAAAGAAGGCAAAAAACAAAGGATAAGAATTTTTTTATGGGAATAAAAAATGTGTGGTAAAAGGCTTGTTATTAATGAATAAAAGCTTCTATACATTAAAGTCCTTTCTCGGCATTTTTCCTTTTTTTCCTCGTTTTTGTTGTTGTTGTGATTTCATAACATATTTTTAATGAATTTATTCATATCTTCATGTGTAGGTTGAGCAAAAACAATCAACAAAATAAAATTGAAATTCTGATAAATGTGTGTATGAATATTCCAGTAGCATTTTTCATGTTTTATGTTCTTTATTTTTTGTTGTTGTTTATTTCGATTTTATATCTTTTTAATGAACTCATCAGTTATTTTCGTGCGGATAACGTTTTTGTTTTTGTTTTTTTATTTTATTTTACTTTTTTTTTTTTTTGGAAAAATAATAATTAACACACGACAAAATTGTTACACTTAGACAATTTTGCTAAATATCTCTACATGCCCGTATTGTATGTAATATTTTTTATGATCGCCATTATCACCATCAGGAGTATTTTTCCAAAGTGAATTCTTGAAGTTGGGGAAAAAAAAACAATGAAACATTGGCTTGATAAAGAATTCACGGTTTTATTATTTTAATTTTAAATGTACATACATATGGTTCTTTTTTTATTTTTGTATTTGTGCTTCATTTATAACGAGCAAACCAAAAGAAAAAAAAAAAAAAGAAACAGGAATTATCCTGCAGGCTACAAAACGGAAACATAAGGTACTTTGCTTTTTTCAAGTACAAATATACTAATAGTATTTTATGCATATACAAATGACAATGATTGTTATCCAGTCTTACAGAATTTTTTAGTGACATATGAAATGTCTGAAGTGCCATGGAGATTTAAAAGTTTTGTATAACATCAGGTATGGTACACTTTAACAAAGTAAAAAAAAAAAAAAAAACGCAAATCCTTTTTTTTTTTTATTCACACAGTTTACTTTTATGAGATCTGTCATCACCTGAAAATGTGTACATGTTTACAGTACATATGTACATATTTCATTTACATGCATGTGTGTATTGCAAAGTGTTAAAATATAGGATTTTTCTTCAAAAAAACAAAAAAAAAAAAATGCATTTGTATGAGAAAATAAGAAAATACGGTAAAAGTTCGAAACTTTGTTAAATAAATTAAATTAAAAAAGAAAATAAAAAATATGTGCAAAAAAAACATTTTTTTTTTTTTTTTTCAATCAAAAATGAATGACAAATATAAAATATGAGTTTTGAAGGAAAAATTAAATAATTTTTTTTTCCAATATTTTTAATGCATATGAAGTATAATATATGGATGTATGTATTTAAGCAAATACTTTAGAATGTATACGAATATAAGGTAAGTTGGAAAATTTTTTTATTTATTGAAAAACTAAATAAATATAAATAATTTTATATGTATGTACGTATGTATATACTTATAATATGTGGCATTATATAACCACAAAATTTTTCATATTTAAATTACATACATACGTAAATGTTACTATGTATATATACGAATGAATCAGAAATTTTAACTTAAAATATATACATACTTTCTCTTCCGTTCATATAGTGAATCAAAATATACAGATTGATTCAGGTAAGTCTGCACATATGTATACTTAAGAAGGTAATAGGTCTGGAGGAGACTTTTCCCAAGTATGTATGTGCAAACTTAATGGAATCACCCTGTATAGAAAAATCAAACTCGTTAAGAAAAAGTTAACAAACACCATATATTTGTCAAATAAAAAAAAAATGATATATTTAATTTTTGATAATGTATTTTACAGAGAGAAAATTCTTTTTACTTTTTGTGATAAAGTTCTAAAATTTTTTCTTATTTACGATTAAAAAAAAAAAATACATAAATGAAAATGGAAAAAAATACAGCAGGTAAGTTCGATTTCTTTTCCACTTGTATTTCATTTAACTCATTTATTTTTTGTATTATTGTTGCTAAGTTCTTAAAAAGCATAAATTTAAACAAAATTGAAAAGAAAATAAGAAACAAAAACAAAAATATGAAATCTATGTTTTCCTTATTTTTCAATTTTCTTATTTTGGTTTTTTTGTTGTTTGTTTTTTTACTATTAAATAAACGTGTAACAATGGAAAGATTATTTCTAAAAAAAAAAAAAAAAAAAAAAAAAAAAAAAAATGTAGAAGACAAAATATAAGATTCGTATTTTATCCTTTATTCTTAATTTAAATTTTTAAAACAAAAATCTTTTTCCTCTATTATTGTCATTATTCACTACAAGATTTCATTATATTCTGTACATACAATAGAATTAAAAATTGTAAAATATCATAGGCAATACGCAATTTTGGAAATGCCTATGGTATAAACATATTCAAATATGTTGAACATATTTGAACAGTTTAAAAATGTTGTTAAATAAAAAATATTAATTTTTGTTTTTTTATATAAATGACAACATATAAAACGAAATGTCAGAATAGATAGCAGTTCCCTCATGATGTTTTTCAATTTCATACGCTATCATTAAAGTTTTTACTAAGAAATCAAGAAATTTTTCTTGGATAGATTATACAAGATACGATATAATTTGCGTATTACTAGTGGTGTTTTACAATAAACTATACAACTACTTAGTTTTCTTATTTACCATCTTTTTGAGTTTTCACATTATATTCAAGTATGTTAAAAACAATGACACTCTTCTTCAAAAATACTCTACAACTCTAATACTAAAGCTATTAGTTCATTTATTTTGTTATGTATTATTGTATTTTATATTTAGAAGAAAGACACTATACAATGTACATAATATGTATATTGCACAAATTCAATATCAACAACAAAAGCAATTTTTGGCAAATTGCAACAAAACATTAAATTTTTGTTTATTTTAGTAGATGGACTTGGATAGATAATTAAAAAAGTTTCTTGCAGAATAGAAAAAAAAATAAATAAATAAACAAACAAACAAACAAAATGTGTAGTTTTATAATTTAAAGGATCATGACACTTAATTTTCAGTTGCCGTTATATGTTAGCATCTTTTGAATGTATTTAATGTGCATTCTATTGTCAAAAATACTATAATTAGTTATACACTATAGTAACTGACTGTGCATACATGTTGAACGTGTGTTTGTTGTATATAAAACATGCGGTATAAATGATACACAAATTTTCATAAGGAATTTCAATTTTCATTTATATACAAAATGTATGGTACACGTATAAATACACAAATTCATGTTAAAGGTGGATACGTGCTTTATTAGAATACAAAATTATTTCTTGTATGTATGTGCATTTAAAAGGAAAATTAACAAAAAAAAAAATAAAAAGGGAAAAATAAAAACACTGATAAAGTAACAGCTTCTCAAAATTTTTGAATGAATGAAAGAAAAATGAAAATGAAAATGAGTGAGTGACTTGTGTATGTAATAAAATTTTCTGTTATTTTTGCCGCATATGCAGTATATATACATAAAATGTATGTTTGTATGTTATATGATACTCTATAGTATAAAATTTTGCTATGTTATATGTACAAGATACATTATTGTATTTTTATATTGTATGTACAAAAATGAAATTATTTCTACTACATATAATAAATATACAAAAATTTAATGTAAGCTTTTCTCTCTGTGATGATGTTTAAAAAAAAAAAAAAAACAAAACAAAAAACAAAAAAATAAAATAAAATAAAAAAAAAAAAACAAAAATAAAATAACAAAAGAATGAAAAAAGAAAACAAAATAGGAAAAACGTGTTAAATACCAGAAACAACAAAATTGTAGACAATATTGCACACAGAGAATGGGGTACAAAAAGAACATAAAATGCTAAGTATACAATATAATGCAAGACTGATGTATGCCACATAATACATCCGTAATATCCGTATATTGTGTGTATGTATGTACATATATATGTACGTGGTACATAAAATGTATGTAGATATGTTGCCATATACGTATATGTACACAGAACTTATATACAAATATACGTATTTTCTATAGTACAATAATACGAAAATAAATGTCAGAAAAATATAATAGTATTTCATGTAGTTTTGTTTTTCTTTTTGATGTGTGAAAATGAAATTGCGACAAAAAAAAATTTTTTTTTATATTTTTTTTTTAAAACTTTCTTTTTGGAAACTTTTTCAAAAATGAAATAAAATTACCAAAAAAAAAAAAACAAAACAAAACAAAAATAAAAATTAAATGAAATATAAAAATAGAAACATAATTAAAATACAAACCAAGCAAAAAAAAAAACAAAAAAGCGAACAACATTTCGTTATGGTTTTCTATGGGATTCTTTTGGCTAAATGGCAGATTGTTTCCAAGACAAATAATACTAATTTAAAAAAAAAAAAAAAAAAACATTAAATAGGTTTTCCGTAACTCATTAGACTTTTAATTTTTATTCCATTGTTTGTTTTTTTGTTTTAGAAAACAATTTTTATCTTTTATAGATTTTTGTTTTTGTTATTTTTACAAATTTATAAGAATGTTCTTAAGTGTTTGATTATAATAATAATAATTAGCGAAATTTTTGTAATTGAAAATGTTAGCATTGAGTTATAATGGTTTATAGCTATCGATTGATTTATGGGAAAATAATCGTTTTGGGATAAAAGCCCTTGAACTTTATGAAAAGAGAACAAGTGATGTTTTCTTTTTCTGATTTTTTAGAGTCAAACCACTTGAACATTTATTATGTCCTTTTAAAGGTTTTATGTTTTGACCTCTTTAAAATTATCCCCTTTTTATTTCAATCAATATAATGTACATAGATGCAGATATATAAAAATTTTCTTTAACATTTATAATATGTATTATCCCAACTAAATAAACTTTTAGAATATATGCATTGAGGAATATTGAATTTTCAAATCATTTCTCTTTACTACCCTTCAAATTTTCACTCAATCAATATTGTATTTTATTTAACCAATCATATCAATTTTTTCAAACTGTCAATCAATAAATCAAATATTTTAAAAATATTCATTGTATTTCGAACTCGCAAAAAATTTCATTAAATTTCAATCGAATCTTCACAGTCACTTAAACAAACCTTCTAAATTTCAAAGGATCAAATGAAAAAAAAAACAACAAAAAACCAGTATATACTAAGAGAGGTTTATTGTTCACAAAAAAAAAAAAAACAAAAAAAATTTAATTTATTATACCGTAATTTTTATGATAATCTAAAAGTATCATAGTGGGAAAATTCGAAACTAAAAAAGTACAATTCATTGTTTTACAAGTGTACTTAACCTTTAACATTCAATATAGGATTGTATTTATTTTCATTTTTTATATCACAATATCCTTTTTATTATTACTAGGATTTACTACCGATTATACAACAATATAAAATTATATGTATTTATGTATGTATATGTGTATAAGCTTGAAATGTTGAATACATATTTCCATGGAAGTGTCGTTTTTATCAAATATCAAATGTACATATGTATGTATGTATGTATGTATATAAAAGTACAAGTTTGTTATTATGAAGTATCAGTAAAAGAATACAAAGAAAAAAAAAATGAAACAAAGTAAACACAGTTGGAATTCATCAATGTCACATTGAGATATGTATGTACAAAATATATATGTTTGTGTATGTAATGTTGTTATCTGTAGTAATGGTCATATTATTTTAACACCTTTTTAACAGTAAGAGCATTTTACATCTAAACGGAAAAACAACAACAACAACAAAAATACTGAAATAGAAAATTCATGATTTGTAATACAAATTTTTTAGTTTATTTTCTCATGAAAATCATTGTAATAATGTATGTACGCATATGACATGATTTTTGTGTACAAAATAGTTGACCTAAATTTTCTTGTAAATATGTATATAATCATTTACACATACTATATGTACATATGTACATTAAAAACTTTTTATTTTTCTATTATTTTTGTTTTTGTTTAAATTATTCACGTATGTATCTGAATTTTTGAATTACTTTTTAAAGTATTTAGAAAATTTAATTTGAACTTTTTAAACTGTTTCCAAATTACTTATATGGTTTTGCACATACATATGTATGTATGTATCATCAAATACACAGAGTAGATATATACATTAAATTTGTATACATTTAACATAAAAACGGTCTTCCTTCTCATTTAAAAAATTTTAAATACATTTATATAACACACAAGTATCACATATTGCAATTTTAATTAAAATTAAAGGATAATATTGTGAATGTTTAGTAAACGTATAGAGGAAAAAAGAAAAAAAAAAAATTTTTTTTTTTTTTATTGACTTGCTGAAACGTTTCCTCTATATACGTGTGTGTGTGTTAAATGTATTATGTAAGTGTAATTTCTGTTTTATATTTGTATTTACTATTGACCCACATTTTATAATTACTTACATTAGATCAGACATAATACTACGATATATGGTGCAATGTGCAATTGTATATGTATGTACACGTCTATAAGTATGTATATTGTGATATTCAATGTGGAAAACTTATGATAGCGATATAATGTTGATATGATATTATAGAACTTTTGTACTTAGTAAGAATTTATCCACATAAATATTTTTTCTTTTATTTTTGTTAATGTTTTGTACCTTATTTGTTCATGAGGTTTTTTGTTACATGAAATTAATTAAAAAAATTTTATTCTTTCTTTTTTGTTATCAAAATATAGTACATTTTTTTTTCTTATTAATTTTCTTGTTTAAGATTGTATTTACGTAATTAAAAAAAATCAATTAATATGAAATTTTTTGAAATAAAAATTTTTTAAATTTATCGAAATTTATAACGTGATTTATTTTACAGGTTATCTTTGAATAATATTGCAAATTGATATTTTATTGAATTATTAGATATATCTCAAGTCTATAAAAGTGTACCAAATACATGATATCTACATGACTATATGTAATTGAAAATATATTTTTAAACAAGTCATATAGTGTATTTGAATGCTTTGTGAATTAAAAATGAGTGGATCTTTAACAAAAAATATTTGTATGTAGATTTGATTAAACCCGATCGAAAATTATGTATCAGAATTTTCAAAGACTGTAATTAAAAATTGTGTAAAAAATGTTTTTTTTCTTAGATTTTAATCTTCTACATACTTGATCATTTCGTGGACCATTTTGTAACATATCAAAATAACATATTTGTTCAAATTAGAAAATGTTGGTATTTATTAATTTTTTTGCATTAAAATTTAAAAACAAAATTATATCTTTCACTTTTTAAATAGATAGTTTTAAATTGTGTTTTTAAATAAATTTTTTTTTTTTTAAATTTTAAATATTAATTCAATTTTCTTTTTTCTGTTTTCATAATTAGCAAGCAATGCATTGGTCTTTTAATAAGGTTATCACTTGAATAAAAATCAAAAAAAAAAAACAAAAAACAAATTATGTATATAGTATATACGTATGCATGTTTATCGATTTTGTTTACACAAATATTTTATTGTCATGTATACATACTACACATTGTATGAACATACTCGTACATATATACATATATGCATACATATGATTCTAGAATTTTAATTTTAAATTTTCATTATTTACATGCGAATATTATTTATTGCATATACATATATAATATGCACATATGTTACATATGGACGATAATGTATGAATACATATAAAAAGAACTTTGAATTAATTTACATACATTGTAGAATATATAAACACATAAATTTATAGACATGTAATGTGTAGATTACATGTATAGATTAAATATTACGTAGTATACGTGTACAAATATTCATTTTTCTGAATTTTAAAAATGATTTTAAAAACATCATAAAAATAAATCATTGTGTACCTACTACAAAAGTAGAGTGGTTTTTCTTTTTCGTTTTTTTAAATTTTATTTTCTGATCATATGATTTAAAAAAAACAAAAAATAATCCAGATGGAACTTATTTTCGGACTTTAACAGAAAAATAAAAAAGGAAATCATAAAATCAAAAACAAAACCAATGGACTATATATACATAAATTGAATAAAAAAAAAAAAAAAAAAAAAAAAAAAATATGTACAGATCTGTGTATTCTGGATTTTACTGCATGTAGTATTGGTCATAAAAAAGTGCCTTATTTGTATAGTACAGAGTACAGATGAACATTTTAATTATGTTCTGTATATGCATATAAAATATCTTATAAAGTAAATTAACATACAAAAATGTTAACATACACTACAATACGTGCACTATACTTCCAATTTATAATATCTTATATATTTTTACATTGAAAAAAACCAAATTAAAAATAAAAAGTGTAAAAAGCAAAAAACAATTAATTTCATTTATAATAAAATCATATATACGTAATATATAATATCGTATACTGTATACACGTATTGAATTCATTCGCGTATATATATTTTATATTACGAATAAATTAGGTTGGAGGTGTAATTTATCGCAAAAAATAATTTAACTCATTTATTATTATTTTTTTTTTTTTTTTGCTTTTAAACAATTTTTACTTATATTTTCATTATTATTTTTCTCGTTATATGAGCATATTTATGTTTGATTTTTTATTGCAATTAAATTAATTTTGTAACTGCTTGAAAAATTATTAAAATTCAATATAGCATAAAATATTGATCTTACATACATATGTATATAAATTTGTATGATACATTGTTGTAAAGAGGGTTTATTACACAATATAATTACCATAAAATTTTAACTATTGAATATAAATTAATTACATTACATCAATTCAACATAAATGATATTCCAGAATTTGTTGTTAACACTATAGCATATATTTTGGTTTTTTATATGTACGTATTGGCATTCTGCCGAATTATTTAAGTACTTTATCTAATCAATTTCGCTTTTTGACAAAATATTCATTTGAAGAAAAGATGGTAGGGCAAACTATATATTTACATATATTGTCTAGTCGCTTCTAATTTACATCATATTGAATGTAAGAAAATTTTGTGAATTTTTAACTTTTACATTGAACTCATTTAAGTTCAAAATATTTTACAATCCCAATCAAAATTTCGATATTTTATTATAAGTAGGGTATTATAGTTTAGCTTTTCCAATGTTACTACAGTAAATTATGTAAACAATAGCACAGTACACAAATGTGGAAAATTGAGTAAGATATGAATGTAATTAACATAAAAATAGCAGAAAATTACATAATGCAATTCAAGATAATCGCGTTTATGTATATCTTAAGTTTTTTTTAATTTTTATTATTTTTAAACGATTATAACTGTGACATAATAATGATGTAATCATTCACCTGTAATTCATTTAAACGGCATGTTAATATTTTCTTTTGTGATTTTATTCAATTTATTTATTTTATTTTTGAAAAATATACTGAATGAAAAATTTGTATTATCAATTTAAATGAATGCGAAATACAAACAAATATACCATTTCTCAAAAATCATGCTGTATATACTTTTACTTTTAATGGCCATTCATTTGCAAATAACAACCTGTTAAATATAATGAATTTTTATTTTTTATTTTTCTTAATTTTCATTTTAATTTATTTTATATTTTAAGTTTAAGTACAATTTGATATAGCCACACTTTAGTTTTATTTAATAATTCATGATGTCCATTAATAATAAAACGATAATTACCACCAGCAAATAATGATAATACTGGCATAATAGCACCGCTATTTGATTTATATCCTTCAGTATAATAGTAACCCTATATAATAATAAAAATAAATTAAAAAATTTAAAAAAAATCTCATTTTTTTTCGTTTTTTTTTGTTTTTTGTTACCTGTTTTAATGGACAAAGTGTTGTATAATTTCCATATTTTCTAAATTCCTTAAATATTGTACTCATAAAAAAATATTTTTGTGTACCATTAAAAAATGCACATAAATTCATATTTTGTCTATCAATAACACGATAATTTTTTTCATCATCATCATTTGTTATATCTAATATTTTATATAATACAACTGTTTGATATAAATTATTATTAATAGTTTTATAAACATGTAAATAACAATTAATTTCATTAACACTTGATGATTTTTTAATTAATATTGCTGTCATATTTAAATATTCTAAATTTGATTTGGTACTTAAATATGTCAGGCTATATGTTGGTGCCTATATTGGTACATTACCAAAAACAAAAAACAAAAAAAAATTAAAAAAAAAACCCAAATAAGTAATAATGAAAAATAAACGCTTATTTAAAAATAAATTTATACCCGTCTATCCTTTCCAATAACCAATCTATAATTTTGTAGCAAATATATTAAATTTACGAACAATATAAATCTTTTAATTAATTCCATAATTTTTGACCAAAAACAAAAAAATAATAAATTAATAAAATAGGAAAATAATGTGTTCAAAATATTCCAAATTATTACACTGAATTCAATCAATTTACTGAAAATGTAATTGAAAATCTCTCTTTATTGTGAACTATTTTTGATAAATAGTTTATAAAAGTTTATGATTTTATTTTAGAATCATTTCAAGAAAATGCGAATAAAAATTTTTTTTTTTTTTATTAGTTAACTCGACCATTAAGTCAATTAACAAAGTAATTACACATGATCGCATGATTTTTATGACGAAAATTTTTTTTATCGTATACGCACACCACAAAAAAAAAGAAAAATTAAAAAAGTTTGTTTTCGTTTATTTTTTTTTCAAATTCGTTTATAACTGAACTATTTGAATTATATTTAAAAATAATTTTCTGAAAAATGAAAGAAAGATTTTTTGAAAAAATATTAAAAGTTCTGTTAAAAGTTTAGAACTTTTAAAAATATTGCATTTTTGTTTTATATCTTTTTTGTATGAAATTTTAATTTGATTATATTTTGTTAGGGTTTTACAAAGATTTACTAATTTATGAAAGTTAGTAAAATGAGAAAATTGAAAATAAAATTAAGGAAAAACTGGAAAACTCATGTAATTATACTTATATTCATATAGTATATATTATATTGCTAGAGTTAAGAAGACCCATATCGTAATGTAGCTTTCAACGAATTTGAAAATCAATCAAATTTTAAAACGAACAATTCCATAGCAACTACTGCTTATGATTAAGTAGTTATTTACAGAAAAGTGAAAATAGAAAAAAATTTGAAAATATTTTACAATACGTTCAACTTTTCATAAATTTTTTTTCTATTACATTTTTTTTTTTTATAGATTACTGAATGTCTATAATCTGGTTTCATTTCGTTTGTACTTATTTTTACAAAGTCAATGGGTTATTGGTAAAGATACAAATTCAATTGATAGAACAATCCAGTATTTCAATATATGTAAGTAGATTTGATCGACATTAGTAGACAAAAATTAAATTTTTCATTAAAAACATCCCAAAAATTCCCTTTATACAAAATTTTTCCATAAAATGGAAACTCTGTTTTGTACTGCAATATCGCCTCGCGCACAAAACTTTTTTCTACATAACGCTACATGTTATGCTGAATTCTGTAGATAGATTATAGTTTTATGAATCCTTAGCATCTTGATCATTTATAGTAACACCATTAAACTGAATAAAAAAAAAAAATCAAAAGTCAAATTAAGTTTAAAGTTTTTCTAAGAGTTTAGTTAATTATACATCTTTAAAAAAAAACTACATGAACAAAGTATATAGACCGAAAACAATTTTTAAAAAACAAAAACAAAGAAAAAAGTTGTTTAAAGTTTTTCAAAAATTTCTTCAAATGACTATAAATGACCTTAATTTTGTTTTAATATTATTTGATTTTTTTATCGATAATATTTTTTATATTCGAAACAATGTGAAATATTCAAAGATACATAAAGATAATTAAAGGATAACAAAATTTTTCCAATGTATTAGATTAAAGCCAATCCATTATTTAAAAAAAAAAACTTAATTAATTGAAGTTTTCAAAGGAACATAGCAATTAAAAATTATAGTGACAAAATAAAGCAAAAAAAAAAAAATGTAATACAGTTTTAAATTGGAAACATTGATGTTACAGTCAATTTAACATTTTTATTAGTGTCACGAAAGTTTTAATACAACCATCAAATTTATATTGATTAAAAAAATAAAAAAAAAAAGAGAAAATAACGAAAAAATGAAATTCTGAAATTTGTAACATAAAAATTTCCCTTTTTAGTCGTGAAAATCTGCAATAGACAAAAGAGAAAGTAACAGTAATTATGATCAAAATGTTTTTAAGTATAAAATTTTCAATTATTTTTATAACTGTTAATTTATTAATATATCAAATTGTAATTAGTAAAACTAGACAAGTAAGAATTTAAAGAAAATTTTAATTTTATTTAATAATTTTTTTTTCTATAATTTATAGTTTTTTTTTTATTTTCAATTTTGTCATTTTATTTTATTAGAAAGCTGCAATGAAATTTCTCTCTGTAACATCAAAATCAAATTTAAAATATTTAAATTTAACATCAAATATAAATAAAACACCATCCAATGTAAATGGTATTGATTTGGATTTTTATATATTTGAAAAATTTGAAAATTATTTATTTCTTCGAATTGAAATCTTAAAACAATTATCACCATCATCATTATTAAATTATCAAATTGTTGATAAAAAAGTACTTGATGTTTGTGCATATTTTAATGGTAAACAAAAATATTTATTTGTTAATGTAATGTTTGATAATATGAAAAGTTTTGGTAATTTTACAAGATTGTGTCCATTTTTACCGGTAAGTATAAATTAAAATATCAATAAAAATAAAAGTCTGGTATTCAGTGATAGCATTTTGCGTCATATTGATATAGAAATAAATGTAAAATTGGTCTTATACGTACATTTATATTTCATTTGAAAAATAAAGTCATCTGTATTTTAAATGGATGCTTCTTCATCCAATAAAATCATCTATTACTCTCATTTTCTAATTGCCAGTTTCATTAAAAAAAAAATAATAAAATAAATCATACACATAAATAAATGATTCAATATCTCTGTGCTCCACAAAAACACAAATGACTGTTAAAATAAAATGAATAGTTGAATGATAACGTAATTGCCGATATAGACGCAAATATACCCACTGAATCCCAGACTTAAGGATATTTTATCCTAAATTACTTGGTGAATGATTTAATTTGTTTCTGCTTATTTATAATTTGATTGATCGGCTTATTATAATAACAAAATTAAATTCAATCGAATTAAAAAGAAAATTATCGATCAATCAATCGAAAATTTTAATAAATATCTTAAATTTCTATATTACAGAATATCGAATTTTGTTTTTAATTTTTTTTTTTTTTTTTTAATACAGGGTTATTGTTATCTAAGAGGATTTAAAGCTGGCGAAAGTGCCGCATTACCAATATTATCATTATTTGCTGGTGGACAATATCGTTTATTATCAAATTTTTATTATGAACCACCAAATAAACAAAAGATAAATATATTTGAAATTATAGTTCATATGCAAATTACCTAAAGAAAACCGAAAAAATAAAAAAAAAAATAAAAAAAAAATGAAATTAAAATAAAAATATCAAATATTAATTTATGTATTATAGGTAAACATTTTTGCTTTGTTTACTTTGAACTAACATTTTTGTCTTCTGTTGAGGATTTTATTAATAGAATATCCTTTAGAATTTCAACAATCTGTTCTACTTGATGATAAATTGAATTTTTACATATATCAAAATTTTTAATCTGTATTAGACGGGTGTATAAACGAACGAAAAAAAAAATTTTTTTTTTTAATTTTTTTATTTCTGATGTTTGAATTAAATTTAAATTTAAACTGCAATATACTCAAATGAATTATTCTTGAATGAAAAACTAATACAAATTTGTTTTTCTTTTCATTTCATTTTGATTCTGATAAATTCCATTATGCATATTTATCTTTGAAAGAATTTTTATTTTATATAAAAAAGAAACCACAATTGATATATACATGTGTGTGCACATATATAGTAGTTGAAAATAAGGATAATATTCACAATTTCTTGTTTGAAAGAAAAAAAAGAAATAATCTACAATAAAATATACTTATATTCCATCCAATTAAATAAAATTAAGAAAATTAAAAAAAATGAAATCTAAATAAAGGATGTAAAATCCTTTTTTTTTTTTGTTTTGTTTTATTATTTGTTTTCTACATTCATTTTTCGTACTATAATCTCGTGTTATTTAAAATTTTCATTTTTTTCTTTTTGTATTTTTCCAATTATAGAAATTATATTATGAATAAATAAGTCCATTACATATGTGGTATACATAACCTATAAATAGTAGAACGTATGTGCTTTATAATGCAATGTAGGCGAGTGCATACGTTTTTACGTATGATTACGATACAGGAAAATATCTTTTCACTTTTTAAATATAGTACACATATTCTGTGTATACATTTCAAACAGTAGAACTACCAAGTAAGCAATTCCACAATTTTTTCTTTTTTTTTTCTTCCTTTTTATTTAATTTTGTTTTTCTTTTTTATTTTACGCTTACACATACATATATGTAAATTTTTAAAATGTAATAAAAAAAATTAAAAATAACGAAAACAAAATTAAAGAAGAGAAAAATAATAATAATAAAAAAAAAATTGTATGAAGTATCTCTATGTAAACAAATATGGGTGTATAGAGGTTAATAAGTATATTTTTCTATTTTTCATAGACTTTTGAATTGAAATTTGCTCCCACATGTACATTGAAATTTTTACACATATGCATATACGATGGTACAGAAACTTTTAGTCTGTTGTGTGTATAGCGCCCATTTTTCTTATTCAGATTTTTTATTATTTTTTTATTTTGGTTTTTTGCCCCGATCCTCTTAGTTTTTCTGTTTTTTTTGTTGTTCTTTTGCTTACATATAGTACATACAAAAATTTATTAAAGATTATGTGAAAACTTCATTTTTTTTTTTTGCATATTTCTGATATTAAAACAGATACTTTATGCATAGAACCTTTTTAGGTTTGTTTTTGTTTTCTTGTTCGTTTTATTTCCATTTTTTTTTTCTTTTTATATTTTTTTATATAAACCAAAGAAATGAACATCCATATAATTTCACTTTACAAAAAAAAAAAAAAAAACTTAAAGAAAAAATATTACAGGGTTGATACTAAGTTGAATGATTAATGTTTTAAAGTTTATTATTGAAAAGAATAAGAGTACACGAGTCTAAATTTAGACATCTATTATTCAAAAATAAAAATGTAACTAACAATTTTATATGGAAAAATGAAGCAAAAGAAAACCGTTAATTGTTTCACAATTTTCGTCTACAAAAAGATACTTTAAGTTTTCATACTAATTTTCTCTTAAACAATTGTTTTCTAATTTTTCCTTGTAGACTAAAAGAATGTTTAACTCTCATTAAATTAAAAAAAAAAAAAAATAATAATAATAATAATAAAGAAAAGTGGTAACTCATTACATACATCCTGTGTGCTGATAAAGAATAAAAAAAAGAAAGAAAATTTGTTTTAAAGTGGTTAATAGTGCCGCTAGTAAGTTATATTCTGGTGGTACTTAGAAGGATTTGCATTTACTGGTAAACAAAAATGTACATACATATATGGTATGGCGTGGCGTACTCGTATATCTCTGGATGTATACATACATATATGCATACTCGTATATGAGAATATGTACGTATGCAAGTATAAGTAGATAATTTTTTAAATCCACAACATACACTATTCACTATGTATATAAAAACAGAAAAAATAAAATAAAATCACTTTTTACTTTGCAATATGAAATGATACATGCATACGATATCTATATGCATTTATAGGGTGTTTTATGAAAGGAAGCCTTAAATAATATTTTTTTCCTCGATTGGTTAACCAAATCCATACAACATTATACTCTATGTCATGCTTTAACCTTCAATTCAATTTCTTGTATCCTGAATCGTCATATTTCAATAATAGAGGGTACAAGTCTAACAGCCATAAGGAAGTGATCTTATATCTGTACTCAAGTGAAAAAAGGGTAACAATATATTTCTTCATAAGGCGTACATAAGTAATTATTTTAATAAATAATTAATATTGGCAAGACTTTAAGACATGGTATACGTATATATTTATTTTTTTGGCAATTGAAGATTCCTAGATGAGCCACCCTATAATATCTACGTATATGCATTACGTATGTACGAGTATATACCGACTATTTGATTTTTTAGCTTTTATTTGAATAAAAATTTAAGTTAGCAGTTAAAAAGCAGCTGCAATTTTGCTCTTATATCATACATATATCTACTGCGGTGGCGGTGTTTTCCTTCAATTTTCTTTTCATTTATTTATTTATTTATTTTTATTTTTTTTGCTATTTTTATTCCAAGTATTTAGACTTTAAATTATAATGTGTACATGTATGTTGGGCACTCTTTTTTTTTCCCAGTTTATTTCTTGTGTAATTTGAATAAAAATATGCAATTACGGAAATACTGTATCACATACTGGCAGAATATTTTTTCTACGAAATTTTCTAATTTTTATTTTTTATTTTTTTTTAAATTTAATTTTAACAAAAACAAATTTGTTTGTATGCAAAATAAAACGTTATATAATATTACGTAATTGATATTAAGAATGATTTAAAATTACGTATAGTAATGTATGTATAAACTACACATTTTTTCCCTTTGTAAGTAATTTTCCTCTATTTTTTCTAGAATTTAAAGCAAAGAATTTAATAACCATAAAAATTTGATTCTCATTAAAAAAAAAGAAGGTAGTAGTAGTTATTGCATATACAATCGCATATGTATTTATATCTCAAACAGTAAAGACAGTCAGGAATCAGGATATATTATTTTTTGTGTTATGTCTACAAAAGCTAAATTGTAGCTGTTTAACACAATAAAAAAAAAAAAAAAATTTAATAAGAGGCTATTCTGTAAAGAGCAATACAATTACGATTACTTAATTCATAACATGAAGCATAGTAAAAAGGAAGAATGAAATGAGAATGAATGAAACTAAAAACAAAAAAAATATATAATAAAGTTAAATGTAGTGAGAAAAATTAGAAACCGAAAAAGAAGAAAATTTTTCTTCTTTTCTGGGTTTTCTTGTTTTTTTTTTTTTTTGTTGATTTTTAATAGCAAAAATAATTACATGTATAAGGTAACGAGGAGAAAACAAGAAAATTACATACAAAAAAAAGGAAAATAAAAAAATAAACCAAAAATTACATTATAATGATTAAAAAGAAAATAAAGGAAAAAAAAAGAAATAAAGTAAAAAATTTTCATTTACACTTCTTTTTTTTTTTTAATATTAAAAATGTGGTAACAACAGAACATAATACAGAAAGAATAAGAACAGGAAAGAATAATGGCAAGTAACAACGGGAAGAAAAAACAAAAAGGATAATTAAGAAAATGTTAAACAAGGTATATAAAAGATTTTTTAATGATTATATTCTTCTTTTTTATTTATTGTTGTTTTAACTTTGGTCTCTTTTTATTTCCATTCTAAGTTAAGTTACTTTTTCTTTATTTATTTGGTTTTTCTCTTTTATATTTCATTTTTGTTATTTTCTAATGGAACTACATACATATGTATATAAAATAAAAGTAAACTGACCATTGTGGTATATCGATTTATCATAAAAAACAATTTTTTTTTTTTCTTTTCTAGATTTTTATAATATAAAATTTTAAAATTACTTTTATGATTATTTTTAATTATGGCAATTTAGTTATATTATCAAATTAGTAGAAAATTTTTCATGGGATATATTTTAGAATTGCGAAAAACATCAAAACAAACAAATTGTAGTTTTTCAAGGAACTGAAAAATATTTAGAAATTTGTTAATTTAAGCTTATGATGGCATAAGCTGTAATGTGTACAATTTATATAAAATTTCCATCCAAAATAATATTTTCTCTTTCTGATTAAATCATATTTGGCTTAATTTGTTCATTTTAACGATATCGTAAAGCGTTAATCTTATTCATAAGTCAATTGTAAACTTTTAATGATTTTTTTATTTTATTTTATACAAAATCAAGTATATAGTAGCAAATTTTTCAGTGGGAACAACTTCAGCTGTTTGTGAAAAATTGTAAATCATAATGAGATAACCGAAGGCTGACAATTTTTCTTGTAGACAAATGACAATTTCCTGTCTCGAGGGGAAATTACAGTTCAATAATCAGTAATGCTGATGTTTATAACTTGACCTTGTGCAATATATCTGATATTTTGAAACGTGTACATTTTGTATATTTTGACAACATTTTAAAGAAATTTCAATGTAAATTGTTGCTTTCTTGTCTCGTTAATGTTACCTTTGCCTTAGTGTTGACATTTTAAAATCTGTTGTATCATTCTCTGGTTTTATGTTATTTCATTCTAAGATTCTAATATACTGTAATACAAAACAATATGTACATATATGTGATATCTTCAGACAATAATTTACGTATTAAATACTAAAAATCGATTTTTATATAAATCAGTTACATAAAAATTCATTTTTGAATTTTTTTTTTTAACATCATAAAAAGCATCACATCTAATAATTTTTAATGATATTGTATAATTTAGCTTGTTACAAAAATTTATTAGGCAAATATTTACATACATATTTAGTGTATGGCATGTATTAAAAATAAAAATTCATATTTTATTTGTTTGCTTTTATACAAAATTATTCAAAAATTTATTTAAATATAAAATTTATTACTTGTATTTTCTTTCTTTCTTTCTTGTTCTTTGTTTGTTTTGTTTTTCAATTGTATGTATGTAAAAAGATAAATCAAAAAATTAAAGAAAAATATAAATTTTATTACTTTATTTTTGTTATAACATTTACACACAATTTAATTAATGCAAATAATGAAATGAAAACAAAATGAAAATTCTTTTATAACTTTTTTCACTGTATAAATACAAAAAGTTTTTTTTTTGTTTTTTTTTTTTTTTTTTTTTTTGTTGTTTTGGTGTTGTATTAATTTATTTGTTTGTATTCTTTATATACCTATACATTCATACATTCGTATGAAGAAAATTTATTAGAATTAAAAAAAGATTTTTGCTTTTATTTTTCTTTATAAGAAATTTTCTGTTATCATGTGTGTATTCAAATTTGAATTGTTTTCTTTTGAATTGTTTATGTTTTCTTATGTATAATTTTTAACAAATTTTTATATAAGCATTGTTGTGTATACCCGTACTTGGCAGCATATGTATGTATATTAATATGTATGAACCTGTATATACCTTTATGATATTTTTATACATTGGTGTGTATATGTATACATACTATAGATAATAAGTCCTTTACGTATAGATAATAAGTCCTTTAAATTTAAGATTAACTAATAAAAATAAAATAAAAAACAATTAAATAAAAATTAATTGAAAACATAATTAAAATGAAGTAAAATTAAAAATAAATATCCTTGTTTTCCTTGTTTCTTTATATTTTATTTATTTTTATTTTTAATTTGAAAATTATTATTTTTTTTTTTTGTTTTTAAATATTTACATATCTGTATGCATACGTGTATTCTATGATTGAATTTTTTTTTTCTTTCTTGTAAAAAAAATGTAACAACAAGGAAAGACAAAATCCAAAACAATACATGCATATTCTTTATTTAAATAACGAACAGATAAAATAAAATACAATATAATGTACATGCATATGTACATATGTATAATGTGAGAATAATAATAAAATTTTATTTGATATATATTTTGTATTATGTTTATAGAATTTAGTATGCATGCATGGTTAAAAGTGCATACTTAACGTATATATAAAATTTGCAACAAGTTGCCTATACATATATGCATACTTTATAATAATATAGTATAATATGTATGAGGGCGTATATATAATTTTTAAGAATACAAATATACATACAATCATGCATGTAGAAATGTATTGTATATGTAATCAAAAAGTATAAGGAGCTGACTATAATCTTTTAATATTACAATTTTCTATAATATATACAAAAATATATACATATGTAGGTACATAATATTTAAAAGGATCTAATGTGTATGCTTTTATGTTACGCGAAAGACATTTTTCAAATTGAAAGTTAAATTCTATATATCTTCAAAATAATATACAAAATGTATGTATGTACTACGACATGCATATAGAACCATATTATAAGTACAAATGAAATATATAAAATAATAATAAAAGGAAAAGGATAAAGTTTGTCTGGCTTGCATGCATGTTTGTATTCTACTTATTGCTTTCACAATGTACAAGCAATTGCTCAAAATATATGCAAAAAAAAAAACAAAAACAACAAGACGTTAAACACACATGCAAATGTCTTATATCACCTCGTGTATGTATGTATGAAGCTTAAGTAGTTGTACTTCTTATAAATTTTAAATATATTGTATATTTGACTTGAGAACTTATTAGAATAAAATGCAATAATTTACAGAAAAGCTATTCAGATAAAGTTTTGTAGGTATTCTGTATCTAACATTCAATATAAACTGATGTTTTTTTTTTCATGTTTTCTTTATTTTATTTAATTTTATTGTGTATAGAATACTACTACTACTGCTATACTACTATACCTCGTATATATACTACTTGCTACTACTGATTATATAAAGCATAAAAACTTTCCTTTAAAAATTGAATAAAAATGAATGAACAAAATGAATGAATGGTGTTTTTTTTTTTTTTGTTTTGGTTTTTTTCATTTTTGTTTTACTATATAACACAAATTAGTTATGATGCAATTGTATAATGTACAATAATGAATGCATATGTAAATATAATATTCTTATTCGACTACGATCATAAATTTAATTGTTTTTGTTCATTCTTGTTATTACGGTTGGAAAGATAATTAATCGGAATACAAAATTATGAAATAGATGAACATACTGAATAGAACAAAAAATGAAAAACAAATACAAAAAAAAAAAAGAAAAGTTTCTTATTCATGTGCTTACATGTACGTATGTATACTACCTATATGTTTTAAGATATGCTACAGAAATTGAATTTGTAGTGTTCATGTTTAATTTGAAATTAATTTTCTGATTGCATTTGAAAATTTTCGTAAATAAACTGTTGTTCAAATAAAACTTTTATTTCTTAGCATGTACTTTTAGAATTTTTTTTGTTTTCTTTTCAGAATGTTTTTAAAGCAGTACTTAATTTTTTTGTTATTTTTTAGGTACATTTTTGTTTTTTTTTTTGTTTTTTTTTTTTTGTAACATTAAAGTATCTTTAATCCGAAAGGCTTAATTTTCTCCATCAGATGTGACTGCCTAAATGTTTAAAAGTGTTTTTCACATGACTTGCATGTAATCAGATGATTATCAGATAAAGCATCAACATCTGTGAATTTTAAAAGGAAAATTTTTGCTTTATATTCTATCAGTTGAAATATTTTATCTTAAATATTTAAAAGTATTATGTAATACATTATCTGATAAACGGATAACTGTCAATAGCAATTTTCAAATTTGCATTGATTGTTTAAAGAATATCTGTCCTTAAGATTTCTTTGATTTTTTTATATATGTATGTATGTATGTACATATTCTTTGGTATCAGTGCAATTTACGGTCATTTGAGTTCCAGCATTCTGAAATAATATGTCTTACTATCAGCTGTTAAGAATATATTATAGATCATTCGAAATTAAAAAACAATCTGTAATAGGTTAATATCAGATGTTATGAGATCTATCATGTAATAGTTAAGAAACCAGCAATTCAAAAAAAATTTTATGGCAATTTAAACATACTATATAATTCAAAATAATTTAATTTTGTAAGAATTTCTCATAATTTTTATAACACATAAAATTGTGTAGTTTTAATAGATTAAAATAAATTAAATTTTCTTGTATATTTTTCTATAACACATAAAAATCAAACACCAAATTATTATACATAATATGCCTTTTAATTCATTATCATTAGGGTTAGTGTAACATAAGATATGTATATACACACCACATATGTATGTATGTATGTATATTGTGTAATTCATGTGAGCATAAAAAATACAACAAAAAATTTGATTTTTAATTTTATGTACAGACATGCATGTAGATATATTATATTTAGTTTGTTATGCAATTTTTAGTACAATGTTTCATTAAAATTCATAAAATGTTTGTGTGTGCATTTATAGAAAATCAAGAAAATCATCATTTTTGTGAAAGGACAATTGTACAAAATGTAAATTATTTGCTCTACATTTTACATAATAATATACACACATTAATAACGTATACGTACATATAAACTATATATGTATGTATTACGTAAAATATGGTAAAACAATTTTTGATGTACATGTGTATTTGTACATCTGTGTTTTTCATTTACATTTTACGTATACACACATGTGGGAATTTTGTACTAATTCATAGTTTAGGATATAAAATGAAAAACAAGAAAGAAAAAAAAATACATTTTTTTTTTTTTTGTTTTTCTTTTCGGAAGAAAATTTCAAAAATTATTTGCCATTCATTGTCCTACATATAAAGTATAAATTTTCGTATTTTGTTTATAGAATGAATCCAGATTGTGCATTATACAAGAGAAACGTACATACATATATGCATGTGTACATAGAGAACAAAATATGTAAAATGGAAATTCCGAAAAATTAGAATAAAAAAGGAAGAAAAAAAAAAAAGTAAAATAAAATATGTACAAAACAATTTTGTTTGAAATTAATGTCCTGTGTCATACATACAAAAATATACATAAGTACATATGTATGTATGTATACATATTGTATTATAATTAGAACACAAAATTTACTCGTTATCATTTCATTGTTCTATTCTACAATATTCAAATAATTATGTATACAAAATATCAAAATATCTATAATACGTACACACATACATATGTAAATTGTTTATCTTTTATTTTTACAAATTTCAATTTAATGTATCAAATGAACAGATGAATATCGCATATGTATACATGCTAGCATTTTCAAATGAAAGATGATGATAATAACTGAATAACAAACTGAAAAAAAAAAAAAAAAAAACAAATTCACCTACTTTTTATGCCTAATAAAAATGGGAAAAGAAAGGAAAATTGACTGGAAGTATACAAATATCAAATTTAATTCGAATTTCCTACAGTTATATAAAATTTTTGGATACTCATAGCATTTAATTGTCTTTTCAATTTGGTTAAACATTTATACATACAATATAATTTACAAAAGGATTTTTGTCATATGTATTAAGTATGTATGTATGTATTAGAATTTTGATTTTTTAGCTTATACATTTATTTTATTTATTTAAAATTATTGTTTCATTCAAAATATCGTTTTATGATTAATAATAAATTATTTACTATACATATTTGTAATTCAGTATGATTATTAATATATTTGATGTTATTTTTTATGCTATACTTAATGCAGTATCTAAATTATATGGTTACATTATAATGTCATCATAAATATGTTCATTCATAAATATGTTCATTTGTATGTCATTATCAACAGTAGTATATAACCACTTAATTATCATTCAATTATATATGTAGTATATGAAAAATCTATGATTTTCTAAAAACTGAATATTCAAATGAAATGCAGCAACATTAGATCAATACAACATACATTATCGAATAATAAAATTAATTGAATAACAAATATGTGAAATGGATATAAATATCTACATATACATACATAGATACATGTATGCAAATTGAAAGCTACATTTACATATATGTACATATACATATGTATATAATAGACTTATCATACTTAACGATCTAACATAAATATAAGTACATATAGCTTTTATGTATTTTGAACTGTCGTCATTTGGTATCGCATTTATATGTTATGTACGATTTTATTGTAAAATAGCTGATTTCCGCAATTGTTCATTATTATTATTATTATTGTGTTTAATTGTAAATTATGATAACCCTTTAGATAACAATTTGGTTTATGTTACATACATACATACATACATACATATATACATTCGTCTGTCTGCATTTATCCAAATTTTATTTTATTGGGGTATTTCTACATGATTTGCCTAAATGCTTCTAAATATATAGTTATCTATAAATTTTAAACAAATATCTGTTATCGACATTATTTAAACGGTACAGGTTAGCTATAATGGTCTTTTATGTTAAAAGCCCAATGTTAAAAGCAATATCTTCGTTAATTTTTTATACGATTACGTGTGTGCATTGATTATGTTTCTGCTTTGTTTTGTATAATTTAACACTTGATAAATGACAAATTCATATGTATATAGTGTGAGAAAAAAAAATGCAATTTAACAAAAGAAATTAAAATGTTAAAGCAGTTAACGCATTAAAAGGGACAAATTTTCAATCAAATGATTTAAAATTCATTAAAATGTTTACAATCGTGTACATGGATTATTTAAAAATTCGTTTATTTTGTCTAACATTTTGGACGTATCATATGGAATTACCTTTATAATGTAACTAATTGCTTCTATATATAAAAATTTGAAATATTATGTATCTATTATTTGCATTTTTTCTATTATCAATAATTGTTATCATAAATCAGAAATGTATTTTCGTTACATAATTTTCACTTTATTTTGTGTGTTTTTATTTTATTTTATTTTATTTTTTTTTTTCAAAAGTAAAACCCCATACGTATAGAGATGTATGTACGTGTAAATGCAGTTATTTATGTGCATAAACTCGACAATTCTAAACAAACACAAATTATAGGCTTGAACTCAAACATTTGTTTTTTTTTATTTGTTCAATTTGAAAACCGTTAAAACAATACCACAATTGATTGGAAAATACATACATATGTACGTACATGAAATACAATTAAAATACCACAAAAATTACCTTCGATCTTATACACATACATGTATACATTTCTACTACTTATATATATGTAGTTAGTTACACATTTAAAATATTTCGATAACGACCATAAACTACCAATATATTCAATGTTTGATATTAGCACAATTTTTAATTTAATAGAAGAAAATATAAGAGGAGTTAAAAAAAAAAAAATCCCCATGAAATTGAAGTTGAAAACTTTTTTGACTTTTTTATACGATGTATGTTATAATCGATTTACATTTTAATATTTGGTACATATTTTTATTTTTTTTTTTACCATGCATGTGAATATGGTATGTGAGCATACAAAGTATATAGAGGCTTAGTAAATGTCATGTTGGTATTTTATGTTTACATGCGGTAAAAAATAAAAATATTTTATATATGGTATTTGTGAAAAATTTGAATTTGAATTAAATTTGATAAAATTTGCATATTTCATTTTAAGGCATGTAAAAGGGAGGAGTATACTGTATGTGTGTGCGTGTATATCGAGTGCTTCAAATAGAAAACTTTCTGTTTTTTTTTTTTGTAATTTAAAAACATCCTACATAAAGTTATAATTGTGTCGATGACAACAAAATCAAATTTAATGAAAAATGGGGGAATAAAATATTTGTTGTGTTATTTTTTTTTGTAATTGTAAATATTTTAAATTTTTTCGATTTTATTTACGTTTGTTTTTTTTTTTTTTTTGAAAAATAAAATTTCAGCAATTTGTTTTAATTATATAAAACATGTACACAATGCTCATATCAATGATGTAAAAATATTAATTGTTTAAATTCAATGTACCTAAACATATTTACATATATTGTTTTCATGTAATACATCAAAATATCCTCCTAATCAATTTTGTGTATACAAACATTGATCCAATATGTAACCAATATATCCTTTTTCGAATAAATTAAAATGTAAATATTTCTATTTAAATTAATTGTAGTAGGATTATGTATGTACGTGTACTTAAATGCTTCTGAATGTACAGTGTATATAGTATACGATATAAAATTAATTGTAAACAAATTAATAAATAAATACAAATTGTAAACATACCTACATATAGTATTTGGTTAATGTTAACATGCGTGTAATCTAAATCAAAACACAAAAAAAAAAATTCAAGGATATAAAAAAATTCAGTTGTAATTTAAAATTCAAATAAAAGAGAAATGTTAGAAAATTCTTACTGAATAGGATTAATTTTTCAATTTTATGTATGTGTAGACAAATTGCCGTAGAAATAATATTAAATCGATGAAAATCCTTTGAGACTTAATTTAGCCTAAATTTTATTGTATCTGATCACTTTTATTATATAATTTTTTAATTGGCAATTTATTTTCACCGTGTAAAGTTATAGATAATAAGAATAATATATGTGTATGTATAAACACTTTCGAGTGACGAGGCTAGGATTAATGAATTTTTGTTGCCCCTGTGCTGAGTATGAGATCACTTGATAGGCTGAGTTTCTGAAGCATTTGAGGGCACTTTCTGTGATTGTCGCGGAACTGCAAATGTAATTGACGAGGTGAATACATTACA
This sequence comes from Anthrax anthrax, assembly GCA_963971155.1. Taxonomy (NCBI): domain Eukaryota; kingdom Metazoa; phylum Arthropoda; class Insecta; order Diptera; family Bombyliidae; genus Anthrax; species Anthrax anthrax. Next base: position 21,597,014 of record OZ020122.1, read on the forward strand.
TAGATTAGTTACAATGTTCTAGCATTACTCAAAAAAAAATAATTTGACCAGTAAACTATGCAATATCATTTTTAAATTTGAATTAATCTGTGGTAAATTTTTCCTGAAAACTGTAAGATAGTTCTTTCATATATTGATATTGTCGAAAGAAAAACAAAAATCGATAACATATCTAGATATCAGTCACCAGATCACGAACATATAATTTATATATTTTTTATTACATTGTTATTACATAAATAACGTATTTATATTAAAAGTGAAGAAAAATAGATAATATACTTTCGTGATCTGACCTCTGGTCCTTGAATTCTTTTAAAAAGTTTCAATCGTGTTAAATAAAAAATTTAGTTTATTATGCAATTTTCTCAATGCATGACCGATACGTGCATTCATGTACTATATATGAAAACAAAAAGAAAAATATATATATATTAAAAAAAAATTCATATTATAAAATTCACTTGAAAAGAATAAAATATTTTTACGTTACTTTTTTTTTATTTCATTAAACAGTTTTCCATCTCAAATACTACACATGAAATAAAATAAAAATAAATAAAAAAGAAAAGATACAAAAAAATAAAATAAAATAAAAATTTCATTGCACATAGTTAAAAAAAAATTTTTATTCAATTTATACCAAAGTTTTAATGTATCTATATAAAAGGCACAGACTTTTCTTTTTTTTTTTTTTATTAAAAAAAAAACAAAACGAAAAACGAAAACGAATTACTTTTTACATCAAAGATTAAGTCTTGTTAAATTTAAAGAAACAATAAGCAAAATAAAATTTGGAAACAAAAAAAAAAATATGAAGAAAAAAAAACTTTTTTTCTATTTCTCTTTGCATTTTATTATTTTTATTATTTTTTAATTTTATTATTTCATTTTTTTCTTTTTAATTCCATTTTTGAGTAAGTCTTATAGAAAATTCGTTTAAGTGAATTATATCGAATACACATAAATTTAATATCGCAATCGTATAATCTTCATGTTCTCTCTTCATATTATATAAAATGTATACGTATATGTACTTTCACACAGTTTATACACATTTATCAGATATTCTTCTTTTTTTTCCCCGTTTATTCCGTTTTTATATTAAAATAAATGTACTACATACATATGTATGTATATAGCCTTTATAATATTCTTGTTATTTAAATCCTATATAGTAACTTTATTCTATCTTATAATAAAATAATGAAAATCATCTTTATAAAATATTTATAAAATTTAATATATGTATATATGATTGTATGTAAGTATACTTTTGAATACACATATATTCGTAGTCGATAGATACTATCGCTGTATATGTACATAAATACGTACGTATATTGTACTAAATGAAAACTACAAAATATCAAAAAGATAGAAATAAAAAAAAATATATATCAAAAATTGAACGAATAAACGAAAGAACTTTTTGATAAATTATTAAATTCAACATTACAACATTTTGGATTTTTAAGATAAATTATGTATATTATGTATACATACATACATTAAATAGACAGATTTTGCAATTCAAATGTTATCTTCTTTTTCGTATGTTTATTTTTTGGTTTTTTAATTTGCATTTTGTAAATTTAACAAAATTTTCTAAAAACTTACATAAATATGACAAATATATAAATTTTTATTTTACCTACAAATGGAATATGAAAATGGAAAACTCAAAAAAAAAAAAAAAAACAAAAGTATATATAATAATAACCGAAAAATTCAAAAAGTTATTCGTTTATTATTGATGGGTAATATATGGGATTACGACGATTGCATTCTCTGTAAGCAAATATGCATATTAAACAAACATAAAATTCAAATAATCATAACTTTAAAATGTACATCTGTATGTATACATATGTACGAAAAATTTAATTTTTAATTTTTCATAATTTTTCCTAGAAAATGTTATTTAAAAATTTTTAATTGTTTTTTTTTTTTCTAGTTGGAAAATATAATTCATTTTCTACATATAGAGAAATTCAAAGTGTTTTTATACACACACACACACATGTGTTCATACACGAATGCATGTATGCATTCATACGTACGTATGTAAGTATGTATGTAATTTTGGTAAAAACAATTTTGTATTTTATGTACTCATATATTTAAAATGACATCAGGATATAAATAAATTTTAAATATTTTCCTTTTTCCTTTCCATTTTGTACAATTTTATTATTTTCTTTCATTTTATATGTATGTTTGTAAACAAACATTTTATGTTTAATAATATTTTTTTTTTTAAAAAAAATTTTTTAATATATAAATTAAATTTCCCATCATCATAATTTAATTCAGACTAAGCATATTAATATATTTTGTCTGTGCACATCATTTTATTAACACTTTTTACGGTTGTTAAAGCATTTATTCACGACTAGTGTTTTGAATGTAAGGGAGCGAAGTTTATGCAAAATAAGCGAATATTGTCTTGAAGAATTTTTTTCTATCAGTTGGATAAATTCCCTTTTTTGTCATAACAACTTTTTGTGCTAAATTTCTATTAATCAGAATATACATACGTATATATGTATGTATGTACATAGGTATGTAGTCAATTCTTCTTATATACACAAACAAATTCAATTGACATATGAATGACAAATTCAACCGATTTATCTCTAAAATGGTAAAAGATCAAAGCTAATAAATAATTTAACCAAGTTTTGTGGAAATTTAAAAATTTGTCAAAATATTTTTTCCTGTCAAAGTCCTTCTTGTCATAATTTATTAAAATGAAAAGCGTGATGTGTATGCAAAATGAATATAGCAAGCAATGTAAACATGCCTTTACGAATAAACATTTATAATTTTTAAATGAATTTTATTCAATATTTTTTTTTTTTTTCGTCATAAACTGAATGAAAGTCATAATCTATTTTTTAAATATTTTTATTTTTCATAATTAAATAAAAAATATTTTTAAACAAGGACATTGTTCTAATAGAAAACAATTTTGAGTGGCTAGCTAGTCATATTTTTTTTTTTATTATTAACTAAATTATTTTTATTTTTGTTAAATTTTTAAAAACAATTGATGTCACTCAAAATATGTAAATTGATCATGAAATAAATTGAATTCGATTGAAAAATTTCATTTCATAAAGGAAAAAAGAATTTATCACTTTATTTAATTAACATTAATTTACCCTTGATTTTAACATATAAAGTGGTTTTTTCTTTTTCTTTTTATTTTCGTTGTGTTTTTGTTTCTTTTTTTTTTTTTTTCAAAATTGAAACATATTGTTGTACAAGAAAAGATGTGTAAAACGTCGTTATATTCTCAGTAAAAAAAAAAAAAGGATAATATACACATTTGATCTTAATACTTGAATGTCTGCTGATGTTTTATCTCATAATGTACCCAAAGCAAAATAAAAATTCTTTAAATAATAATAAAAAAAAAACTGATACATAAAAACAAAAAAAGGATGAAAGAAAGAGAAAAAACAGGAAGGAAATAATGGAAAAAAAATATATATAAAAATGAAAAATTAAGAAATATGAAAAGAAGGAAGAAAAAATTTTAAAAAAAAAAGTTAACAAAACAATTTTTCTGATAAAAATCTCAGTTTCAGAAGCTATTGAAAATGAGATTTTCTTTCATTTATTTTTCTTCATTTTTTTTTTTTTCAAAAATTTTATTGGCACGTCTAACATTTATTTTTCTTTTCTTGTTGGTTTTTTTTTTATTCACTAGAAATTGTATGTACGTATGTATTTGTGTAGCTTTTAAAAATTCTATTCTTTATACATATATTTTTTTTTTTTATGAACGTTTGTACATATGTATTTTTGATATTTTAATATAACATGAATATTCCATGTAATAAAAAAAACTTAACTTGTATGGTATATGTATATTATATTTAAGAATTTTGTTATTCTTTCTTACAACATTCTAATGTACACAGATGTGTATATACATATGTATATTATGTATGCTGTGTATATGGTTTATTATTTTTATTTTTAATCAAAAGAAAAATTCAAAAATGTGTGTTGAATAGAATAAAAGAAAATTTTGTTACTATTGTGTGTGGTATGAAAAAAAAAATAAAGGAAAATTATGAGAGAATGTAAAACATAAAGATCAATGGATATTATACTCTAAAATGTATATATACAATGTATTTATTAAGTATTTACATACATTGTATATATATGGTATATTCATTGTATTGTAATTTCGCACCACATTTAACATATTCTTAAAAATAATACTGAAATGATATAATAAAAATAATAATAAAATAAAATAAAAAAAAAAAAAAAAGAAATAATAAAACAAATGTACACTTTATATGTACATAGTACGTAAGTGTAAAATATCTGTTGGTGAATCAGTACACAGATGTATATACGTACTTTTACTACAGAGTGTAATAAAAAATGAAAAATACAAAAAAAAAAGAAAATAAAATAAAATAAAAAAACAAAATGAAATAAAAATGAAAAACTTTTCATAATGAAGTACATTTCAATGCATTACTCAATTTCTATAATATTTTATTTAATTCTTATTTAATGTTTTAACTTTTCTTTCTTTCTACATTATACGTACATATGTACGTTGTTATTTATTTTTTGTTGGTGTAACATTTTGATTATATTCTTATCATTGTACATATATGTGTTTGTTATAATACATAACATATTCACATAACACATGTAAAAAAGACATGATAAAGGGAAAGTTAAAAATTTTCATATATGTACATATGAGCAAATGTGTTTTATTATTTAAAATATAACAGATAATTCTTGTATAATACAGTCTATATATTATGTATTGTAGTTAACTGTAGTAATATATGTATATAGTATAAATTTTTTAAAGGAAGAACAAATATTACATTAGGGTATGGTACAAGAAAATGTTATATACGATAAATTTTTATTGGGACATACAAAAGAAAATTGACATTTTCTATAAATGTTTAAATGTATCAAATATACCAATAATATGTATATAAAATAAACACTGAGTAAAATCATAAAATGTAAACCTTTTGTAAAGTGTTAAACCACACATGAAATTGTATTATACATTTGGTTACCTGTTTATTTACATGTATGGGTATATAATGTACATTATATAAAAAGTCAAAATAATTCAGTAAAAATAATATCAAAAGAAAAAAAATTTTTTTTTTTTTTTTTTGTAGATATGCGTATAAATTCTTAACCATCAAAAAGAAAAAAAAAAAGAAAATAAATTTTTATTTATTTTATTTATTCACTGTTTTATTTTAATGTTTATATATACGTATATCATTTTAAAAAAATGAATAAAATTTTATATTCTATACATGTCGTTAGTAAATTGTGAATAATTAATTTGATAATAAACCATATATACATGAATATAATTCTTGTATCCTTTATATATATGATAATACCTATAGAATTCTTGAAAATAAAACATAAATGTTATTCAAGATAAAAATATAAAAATTTTATTTTCCTTCTTCTTCCTGAATTTTTTTTTCCTTTTTTTTTTGGTTTTTGATAAGTAAGTATGTATACGTATTAGAAAGAATTTTCATTTTATCATCATCCAAAACAAAAAAAATATTTGAAAAAGTTTTCTATACCCATATACATGCATATGTACATACATATAATGTATAGACGTTACTGACATGAAGATTTATACACAAGTAGACAAATTAGAAGAAAGAAAAAACAAAAAAAAAAAGGTTAAAAACAAGAAAAACGATAAAATATCAGTATATACACATAATGTATATGAAAGTATGTATATATACCGTAATTCGTATATACGACCATGTCAGTTAGTTATATTATTAAATTTTTGTCTAAAAATATAAGCAAAACAAAAATAAAAATAAAACTCAAAATATCTACTAAAAATATCGTTATCAATAAAAAGGATATATGATATTAAAAGGTGTTAAATTTGTAATTTTCCAAATAGAACAAAAAAAAAAAACAGAAAAGTTTTTCTTTCTATATTTCATTCTGAGAAATATGTACATATTTTGATAGATTTTTTTTTTTTGTTTTTGGTATACTACACTTTTGATATACGCATACATTTTAATTTATTTCATGATTTGTTTATTTTCTTACACCTTCAACATTAGAAAGGATTTTCTATAATTTTGTATTTGTGTATACAGTGAAAAGTTTTCCAAAAAACAAAAAAACAAAAAAAAAAAAAATAACAAGAAAAACAGGAACACCTTTATCTTAATGTATCTGGTATATAAACATTTTCAAATAAAGTAGAAAGGCAAAAAAAAAAAAAATAAAAAAAAAATAAAAGGAAAATTTTCATTACGGTCGTCTAAACAATAAACTGAAAAGTATACATACATACATACAAATAGATAAAATGTTTGAGAAATTTTATAATTTCATTTTGTGTTTTTCTAACACCCATACGAGTATATTACCAATGTATAGAGTAAAAATATTCTATGAGACAAGCAAAAAACTAAAATAAAAATGAAAAACAAAAATTATATAAGGAAGGAAAATTGATTTTGACAATCCAAAAGGGTCGATCGTTCAAAGTAAAAAGGTCCTTAGATACATGATTGTATTAATAGGTGTTCTGCGTTCACACCGTATTACATATTTTCATGTACATATGTATACGACGTGTGTGTAAATATAATTTTTTTGTTTTTGTTTTGTTTTGACTGTAAAGAATTCGACACATTCTCTTATCTAGCTTTTCTTTAAGGAAAGAATTTTCATTTTTTTTTTTTTTTGTTTTCTGTGTGTGATAAAAGTGAAATTTTTTATGTATAAAATTTTAGATTTCCTCATTTTTTTTCTTTTCACCTTGAACAAAAAACAAAAAATGTATATGTACAAAGTATAGATATGATGTATTTTAGATATATAAATCGATATTTACATGTGTCTGTAATCAAAATGCTATTGATACATTTTGATATAAAATGTAGGAAGTAGATGAACAAAAAGGAAAAATGAAATTGAAATTGTATTGTAATTTATCAGAAAATATCAAATAGTACATGATTGTTACAGAATTTCCTTTATAATACAGTATTGAATTCAGAATATTGTAAGTTTTTCAAGAAAAACTGAAACATGAAAAATTGAAAAAGAAAAACAATATAAACAGAAAAAATAAAACAACAAAAATATGAAGAAAAAAAAAATATTTGTACGTGACCATTTTTGTATAGGAAATAGGAAATAATAAAAATAATTTTTTTTTTTTTACTTATCCTTTTGATATTATACGATTCCTAACAGTTAAATATTGCCTAAAAAGATTGACATTTTGATATGTGATTAATGAATTTTTCTTTTAAATAAAAGTAAAAAAAAAGAAAAGAAAAAAAAAACCAAAATGAACAAAATTGTACAACATAATATAGTCCGTACATTCAGTATGAATGTACAATAATATGAATAAATAGAAGGAAACACAATAATAAAGTCAGTAGGCCAGTTATAATTACATACTTATAAAAACGATACGATATCCAACAAAAGTAAAAAAAAAAAAAAAAAAAAAAAACAGTAACAAAATATACGATTATACGTTATAATGTGTGTAACGTCATCTACGTATGGGAATCATAAAATATACAAGCCAAATATGTAAGTACAGAGTATAACAACGTGTCGAGTATATTTTCAAATAAAACAAAAAAAAAAAAATAATAATAAAAAAAATCGACTTTACTAAATTCATTCATTTTTCACTGAATCTATATTTATGTAATGATTCTAATGGCCTTTTTTTTTTTTTGTTTTTTTTTTGATTTGCTTTTCTTTTTCAAAGAAACAAAATACAGAAAAGAAATGATTTCATGAAAATAACAGGCAAAAATTAATCATAAACACTCTACTATATTCGCTGTAGGAGGGCATTTATTTATTCTTTTTTTCATTATTTATTTTTTTTTTTTTTTCTATTCAATTTAATATGTGTAATGGATTTTATTTATCATAAACATATTTGTACTTTTGTCTTTATACCATTTTACTCATAAGTATGTAGAAGATTTATATAAGCAAAAATAAATAAAAAAAAATAATTTTTTTTTGAAATTGAAAAATTCAAAAAAAAAAATATATACATACATAATATCTATTATAAAATGAATTGACGTAATTTTTAAAATTATCTTTAAAAATGTAACTCATATGTTTACGAAATAAAATTTAAAATGAACGAATTTTTATTGTTGTTGTATTTTTTTATGTAATTTTGTAGCCAAAAGCAAAAACTGATTATTGTTAATTTATAAATAATATTTTAAAATGGAAATTATATTTGAATTATGGAAATTATAATTTTCAATTTATAAAATATGCAATAATTTTGCGATTAAAATCATTTTTATGTATTTTACATAATTTTTATTTTGTTTATAAAACAGAAATTTTAAATATAAAATTAATTTTTGAGTCCTATACAAAAACTTCTCAATTAGAGCTATGAAGAGCTTGCAACAATTTTAAGACTTAATAAAGTACAGCGCTATATTATTACGATTATTCATGCATGCATCGTCGCCTAAAAAAAAATACGTTATTATTCGAAATTTGTCATTCATTCAAAACAGTAAATTCGTTTAATTTTAATTTAAAATTTTTTTATTTTTTTTTTAATTTTTCTCATGCAGACCGAGATATATAATCATTTAAATGCATAGACACTATTATTTTGCTTGATTCTCATTTTGTATAAAATATCATGCATGAATAATGGATATGTAGACTATACTTTACCTATAATAACTTTTAACATTAATTAATTATAATGTTTACAAATTGTATACTATTTACTGAGAATAATTATAAAATAATTTTAAAAAAAAATACATACACGAGTACATATATTTAAAAGTACTTTTAAAATGCCCAGGTTACATTTTTATTTATGCGTATTATAAAAGTGTCATACATTTTAGGATACTCCTTTAACACAAAGTGAATCCTTCTATCATATGTTGTATGATATGGCATTATTAAGAGATGATACATTATAAAATGAATAAAATGTGTATATGGTTTCTCTACTATATGAACAATATGTAGTGAACTTACCTGTATACGGTTTGTTAATTTACTCGTATTCATTTACATTTTACAGTATTATATCCTTTTTGTAAAAGTGTAACAAAAATTTAATTTGAAATTTTATAAAATATGCAATAAAATACTATCATATATACACTATATCATGTACATGTGTATATGTATACACATGAATGTATGTATGTACGTTACGTGTATGATAGCTCTTGTGCACAAAAGTACTTTTATTTTTAAAATAACGTATATTACACTTTAAATTCTTTGTACACTGTGACTATTGCTAATTATTTTATATATGTAAAAGAAATTTAATTTAACATGAATAGTTGTAACGAACTGTTTTTCTTTTTTTTTTTTTTTTTTTTTGTGTGTGTTTGAATTTCTGTTTATATATCGAAAATTTAAAATTAAATGAAATGTCGCTTAAAAATAACTTAAAAAAAAAAAAATTTTTTTTTTTATCCTTTATTTTTGTAGTTTTCTGTCCTTTGGTTTTGTTGTTATTATTTTTGTTTTTTTTTTTGGTTTAATTTTTGGTTTTTATTTTTCTTGTAGAATTTAAACGAATGTTCAATTTAAAAATTTTATTTTTATTTAACATACTTACTACTTGGAATTAAAAGAAAATTAAAGAAAAAACAAAGTGAATAAAAAAAAATTATTTCATGATTGCGTTGTTTTTTCTTACTTTCACTGTCTCTTGTACTTCTTTGGTTTGTTTTTTATTATATTTTTTTTTATTTTTTTATTCTCAATGAATATTTTACATGTTCGAGTACAACATACCACCGTCTTTAAAAATTTATTTAATTTTTGTTTTTGTTCAAATTCAATTTTTATTTTATTTTTTTGGTTTTTTTTTTTTTTTTTTAAATTATTCTAAATTTATCAAATTAAATAATCACTTATTCAATTTCCAATTTTATTTTTATTTTCCGTTTCTATATAATTTTTTTTTTTTTTTTACTTTTTTATTTACTTATTTTCTTATTGAATTATAAATGAATGTGAATAGATGATGAACTAATATCTAAGAAAAGAAAAAGAAAATCTTCTGGTTTTTTTTTTTGTTTTTCTATTTTATTTAAAACGATTTATACACAATATACACACAGACGTGTACGTAATGTAACATAAAATTGTATCAAGAGTGTGCATACATAGAGTACATAAATATTTTTTTTTTTTATATATAGACCAATAATGTATGTCTGTATAGTGTAAATAAAAGAAAATAGTGAGTATTTACAAGTATTTTTAGATTTTTATTTAACACAATAAAAACCATATATTATGCTTCACAAGAATATATATAGAACAAGAGAGTAGGTTGTGTGTACATTTATACATCATTTTTGTTTTTTCTTTTAAAATTTGTTTGTTGGTTTGATTTTTTTTTTTTTATGTAAATTCGAAATTTTTTTTTTAAATTTGAAAAATTATCAAAAAATAAAACTCTTTATTTTTTGATAAATTTGTAAAATTTACAATATTAAATGGAAAATAAAAAATTTTTGTTTTTGCTAAAAATCTCAAGAACATCAAAAGACAAAAAAAAAAGTCAAAATTCAAAATAACACAACTTAAAGAAAATTGTCCAAAAAAACAAAAAAAAAAAAAAACAACAAAATTTCTAGTAAGTAAGTGAGTGAAAATTATTTTTAGAAAATCATCACACAAAAACGTTGGATTTATTATTGTGCGCTCATACACATAAAGGAGCAAAATGTACAATATATACATGTATTATTTGAACATTTGAATTTGAATTGAAAATTTTGTAAATTGTATAAGAAGACATCTAAATAAATAGATACAATTTTTTATTTTATTTATTTATTTTATTATTTTTGTTAAATTTTATTTTATTTTGTGTATATGAAACACACCATACACTAAGTTTGGATAGTAGCAATGTTGGATGTACATGTATATATACACGTCATATACTTTAAAAACGTTCACATTATTTTCGCTTTATATGCAATGTATGCTGGTGTACATATTTTTACAATTTCATCATATACAAATTCTAACGTATGATCTATGCATTAAATATCATTTGTATGAAAAATTGGTACACATTCTGTAGTTTCATGGGTGCACAGATGTACATATACTAACATTAAACGCTGATGCTGGCTACTGTATGTATCCGAATTTATATAGGATATACAATGTATGTACACTTCTTTAATTCCAACAATAAAAAGAAAATCAAAAATTTTTTCTTTTTTTTTTTAAATTTTTAATTTTTAAACGGTGATGTCACACTCAATATGAAATTTGGAATACCCACATATTTTCCTTTCTTCTTTTTTTTTTTCAAGTATCATTTTAAATTTTCTTTTATAAAAATTTTTCAGAAAAATTTTCGGAGATTTGATTTAAAAAAATAAATCAAAAAAAGCAAAAACGTTAATTTTAAATCAAAAGTAGATAGAATAAGAAAAAAAAAAACAAAATATTTTCATCATTAATGCGCTCTAATAAAAATTTACAATGGAATTTTTTTTTTTTGTTTTAAATAAAAAAAAATTTAATAAAAATTCTTTATTTTAATTTCATGTCTTCGATCTGTTTGTATATTTTTATTTTACATAATCGAATGCATAATGAAAAATCAAAAACATCAGTAATGCAATACCACAAGATTTTTACAAAAAAAAAAAAAAAAAAAAAAAAAAAGAAAAACAAAACATTGCAATATTTTGGAAAATAATTTAAAATATTACTTGTAGTATTACACCAGAGTATGTCAAGGTAATCAAAACATTCAAATGATAATTTGTAGATTTTATGATCGATGCAAAATGTTTTTGTTTTTATTTTCTAGTAATTTTAATGTTTTGAAGGATTTTTCATATTTTGTTTATTTATTCAAAAACAAACAAAAAAAAAAAAAAGAACGATTTCCACAAAGCGAGAAAATCAAAATTGTAAACGAAAGTTGATCTCACTAAAAGAAAAAATGTTCTTTTTTATTTCTGGAGTGGTTTGTTTATAAAGTTTTTTTTATTTATTTTTTCATTTTTTTTTTAGGTTTGTTTTTATTTTTGCTTTTAGTCAGTATACTGCTGTTTTTTTTTTTTTTTTTTTTTTTAATGAATTAAAACAAAATATAGTCTTATCGTGATTACTTAAATTTATTTAATTACATATACTATTTGAATAAAAATTACAAAAACCGCACCTCTTGATTTGTTTTGTTTTTTCTTTTTTATTTTCTTTTTACTTAATTCTCTTTAAATATTATTTTCGATAATAATGTGAAAAACAATGAAAAATACATATATATACGATCTTAATAACCGAATCGTTCGTTCTATACTGAATGAAAATTGTAATGAAAATTCTTTTAACCAGAATACCGGTTAAAAATAAAACAAACAAATAAAACAAAATGAAAATCAAAAAAGAATGAAAAAACAACAACAAGAGAAAAATCATCAAAATATACAGGACAAAAAAAAAAATTCTTTTCACCGTATGAATACTACTTGTATATACAAGGAAAATATAATGGTAATGGTAATGTAATGTGAAATTTTCTTTCTCTTTAATATAGAAAATATTTAAAAGAGAATTTTTCTCGATTTCACATATTATTCAAATATTATGTACATTTTGCATTTTGTGTTGTAGAATTTATACTTTTCTATTTCACTGTAAATTTTCTATTTTACTCTTTTTTAAATTGAAGAAATTTGAATTTTTTGAGGAAAATTCAAAATATAATTTTTTTTTAATAAAAATTTCTCTCATATAAAATTTTCTTCATTTTTAACTACACCTCTTATAACATTAAATTCGAAGACAAAAATTTGAAATTTTATATTTTGCGCATGGTCATTATATTTTATAGTTCCAATTAGGGAATTCAATTTTCATTCAAAATAAATTTCCTATAAAGAAGGGATAATTTACTTGAAGAAAATTCGTATACATGTACATAAATATATAGATAGATACCTTTTTTAAACAACACACGTAGTTTCCTTTTATTTAAGGATTAAAAAAAAAAACTCAAAAAAATATTTATTGTCTGTGGTCATTTGAAAATGTTTAATTTGTGATCATACGCATATTTTCCCTTGAATATTTCGTTACATCTACTAAAGAGAAGTAAGAAGTAAAGAGGTAAAGAAGATATAGAATTATAATTTATGTATATAAAATATAGAAAATGGTAAAAATGAAATATAGTAACATTTCAGGAAGATGCAATGTCCACATGAAAAAATATATGGACAAAAAGAGGATGCATAAAGGGAACATACCTGTGCAAAAGCGTTTCAGTTTTACAGTTAAGATCTATATTTGTTCAAAACATATGTATATTTTTCATAACTTCAAAGGAAAATTTTAGATTTTCTATTTTTAAGCACCATCCCTGGTCTGGTAATATTTTCAAGATTAATTATAACACAAAAATGAAATCTGAGTTTAAAAAAAACGTATCATGAAATTTTACTCATTCTATGCATTTTTTTATGTTAAAACAAAATGTTGAGCTAACAACTGAATAATTTCAAGACATTTGAGGGTTTTATATTTAGATTTTCTATTGATTTCAAAGGAAAGACAAAAATTTACTGGCCTATGTATACATACATGAAACGCCGTAGGCTGTTTTTAAAATACATACTTCAATTATTACATTAGGAAGTAAATATATATGTAGGATATTTTTAAATTGAAACCAAAAGTTCCTTCTTTTATTATTATTTTGTTAATTTTGTTTTTTAAACTGTTAACATTATATACAATGAATTGTTAAATGGCATAATTTATCCTATAATTATACTATTACTAGTTTTATTGTCTCAGCATAAATTACAAATCATTAATACTTATTTCAATATTTAATTAAAACTAAATTTTAATATTAAATTTAATTTTTCTTAAAAAATAAAAAAATAAAATAAAACTAATACTTAATTTTACTTGTACGTGGTTATAAAAAATACATTTATTTATCATTTTCTTACAAATAAACAAAAATTTTAAAAGACAAATTGAAAAGGGAAAGTACAATTTACAATTACATATGTAATGTAAAAAAAAAAAAAAAATTAATAATAATAAAATAAAATTCATAATAGATATTTCTACACAAATAATCTAAAAATAAATAAATCAAAATAAAATTCAAAGTTATTGGATTAAAAAAGGAAAAAAAAAAAGAACTTAATTATATTAAAAACTCATAAGTGTAGAATATACCTATTTTTCATGATTATTTGTCTTTGATATTGTACATATTATGATTATTTGATATTGTTACAACATTATTTATTTCATTTAATTTTTTATTATTATTATTATTAAATGTATTATTATCAATTGATTGTACTGAATTTTTAATACCATATGAAAAATAAATAATATAACCGATACCAATCCATACTAAAAATCTAATCCATGTAAATAAATCTAATTGAAACATTAAATATAAATTCATTAATACACTAATACATGGTATTATTGGTACAAATGGTACTTTAAATGTTAATTGTATAGTTGATACTGGTTGTCTCCATATTATAAATATTGTTAATAACATTGTTGCAATTATAATACATAAAATAATTAATACAATATTATTATTATTAATTAATTGTAAATCTGTTATTGTTAATATTATACAAAATATTATACATAATATTGTATATAATACTATATTAAATTTTGTTATTATTGATGTTAAATTATTTGGATATTTTGTAAAATTTAAATTAAATAATTGTTTTATTATAACAGGAATTTCAACATTAACATTATATTGTGTCATATCTGTATCCTCATAACGTAATACTAATACACATATTGCAACTATTGTATAAGCTAATAATGTACCAATTGACATCATGTCGATTAATTGTTGAAGATTGAAAATTAACGACATTAATGCTACATTTATAAAAGAGATAAAAAAAAGGTAAAGAAAAAAAAAATTTAGATTTTTCTCAATCAAAAATGTAATAAAAAAAAAAAAAATTTTTTTTTCAATTCTCTTTACCTGCTAATAATCCTGCAATAACTGTTGCTCTTAATGGAGTTTTTGTATAGTCATTAACACTTTTAAAATATTTAAATATTATACCATCTGATCCCATTGCATACATAACTCTTGGTAATGGGAACATAGCACCAAGTAAGCTAGTACATAAGGCAAATATAGCACCAATTGTTACAATCCATTTAATTTCAATCCATCCAATCTCTTGGAATACATGTGGAAATGGTGCATTCGGATCCTATGAATTAAAAAAAAAAAAAAAGACAATATGAAAAATAAAATTCGAAGAAAATTATTATTATTATTATTAATTTTTTTTTTTTTTTTTTTTTTTGTTAGTTTACTTGTAAATAATACGGCCACATCATTGTTAATACTGTTGATATACCAAAATATGAAAAAAATATTATTAACAATGATATCACAATTGATAGAGGAATATTTCGTTTTGGATTGATGGCTTCTTCTCCAGTTGTCGCAACACAATCAAAACCAACAAAACCATAAAAACATTTAGCAGCTCCGATAACAACTCCAGAGAATCCGTATGGCATGAATCCACCTTCACCACCTTTCACATTTTGTGGTATTGATTCTTTTGGAATATTCCAATTTTTTGGATCAGCTAAATCAAAAAAAGAAAATTTATGTAAAACAAAAATTGATTTCTACATGAATTTAAATTAACATTTACCCTTGATTGCTCCTGATACGATCACTAATACAACTGTTAATAAATTAATTGTTGTAAAAATATTATTCATACATGTTGATTCTTTTACACCGAATGCTAATATTCCTGTTATTAAGAGGATTAGTATAAATGATAAAAAATCTGGATATTCAGCTAAAAAGCTAACATTAATTGGCATTTTTTCTCGCATGTAATCTCCCATTGTATGATTAAGTAATGAATCTAGATAACCAGTAAGACCACGAGCAACACTCGAAGTACCTTAATATGGACAAGTATTTCAAATATAAATTTAATTAATTTCTACATATGTATGTATATAAATTTTTTTATTTACCAATAATATATTCTAATATTAAATTCCATCCAATATTGAATGCAATAAATTCTCCGACAGTAACATAACTATAAACGTATGCACTTCCAGCTTTTGGTACTCTTGATGCAAATTCAGCATAACATAAGCCAGCAAATGCAGATGCAATTGCTGCTATTAAAAATGATATTGTTACAGCTGGTCCAGCATTTTCATATGCAACTGATCCGGCTAGTACATAAACACCTAATCCCAATGTACTACCAACACCCAAAAATGTTAAATCAAATAAATTTAATACACGCGCTAATTTTGATTCTTCAGCTACAGAATTATCATTACGTTTTAGACGTGTTAATGCCTTATACAAAGTAACCATCTTTTTATCTTTCAATAAAAATAAAATAAAAATAAAATAAAAATAAAATTATTATGGAAAATTTATTTTTCTTTCTTACATATGTACATACATAGTATATTAAATGATTCAAGGGTAAAAAAAGAACATAAAATTTTAATTCCAAAGCAATTTATAATAAAAAACAATCTTTTGTTTTATTGTTTCAAAATTTCATAAAAGTAAATAATAGAAAAGAATAGTGATATTTCTGATACAACATGAAATCTCAAGAGTTCAACGTATGGTGGATTTATGATGCTACACATCTCTTTGCATTTTTATAAATTTTTCAAACGTTTGTTTGATTTTTTTTTTATTGTGCATTTATTTTATTATTGTTTTCTGTGTTAGATTCATGCTTAAAAATTTCCATGGGAATATTTTATATTCTCAAATCTTGTCGTATTTAATTTAATGGGAATTGCAACAGATATAACGTAGACGTACTGAAATTTCAGGATAAAATAAAAAGACTTACATGTTGTATAGATACATATAGTTAATCCCAATATAATTCGAATTTGACATTGTCTCAATTTTAAAGTCGCATGCACAAAGATAAATCGGATTTTGATTTGAGTAGATGAATAGTTCATATGTACATGTACATAAGTATGTACTCGTACATAAGTATGTACTCGTACATATGCATATAAGTAGATAAAATCCAAATTCCAAAAGTTGGTCATATATACGATATTCCCAAGTATTAGGAAGATTCAATATTAATTTGAATTATTTTAAATCGTATACACGTACACATTGTTTTTTACAAAAACCTAGTGAGTGAAGATATTCTGATGTACTGCCTTTATTACACTGAATATTTGAACAAAGTACATACAGAGCAATTTTTTTTTTTTTTAGTTTATACTAGAAGTAAAATATAAATAAATTATGTTATATATTTTGTATTATAAAATTGTATAATGCTTTCAATTTTTAGAATAATGAATTTATTTTAATTTTAAATAAGAACTGAGATATGACGTTTTTCATACGTAATCGCGTTTACATCGTAATCGAAAATTTATATAGTTACAAAAAAACGTTTTTTTTTTATGTATCGTACAATGTCATTTATTTCCGTCTAAATAATACTTTACTATTTGATAATACCTGTCTGTATGATTGTTTTATTGCTGTTGTCTGATTAAACAAAGTTTTATTTAATCGTTTTTCATTTTTATTTTCAAATTTCATTTCGTTTTTTTTCTTTTCTTTCTGTTATCACATTAATTTTTGATATTAACTGATTATAATTTGATTATAAGTACGTTAAAATTTCAAAATACCCGCTCTTATAAAGATTACAATATATTTCCATAAAACAAAAAAAAACAAAAAAAATTTAAGATACATTTGCGATAATTTCTATATGTAATTCAAAATAACACTTTACGTGCAAGTGTCCAAAAAAACGTTTGATATTAATACTTTAATCGATATATTGTTTTATTTATACTTAAATATATATTGTTGAGAAAGTTATAAGCAAATGTAGATCATTTTTTGTTGTTTTTTTAATCAATTTTCTTGCATTTTTTTTTTTTTTAGAAATTGTACGTCACAATTTTAAAGTACGCTCTTTATTAAGTATCCAAGCAATATTATAGAGATAATATAATTTTTTTGGGTTTTTCTTTGATTGTTTTTTTTTTTTTGTTTTGTTTTCTTGAAAATAGAATTTTATCAAAATTAATTGTATTTTCAAAAATTAGAGATTAAAAATCGAAAGACCAAAAAATCAAGAAAATGATTGTTTTCTTATTAAAATCATCTGGTTTCATGTAGATTTTTGAAGTTATCTCTATATCTTGTTTTTTTTTTTTTTTTTGTATTTTCATTTCTACATTTAACGGACAGTTTTCAATTCTGTAACGCTACGTACGTACGTATTGCACAAAAAAAAAAAAATTGTATGACGTCAAAACTGAAGAAAAAATTGAAATATCATTAGGTCACCTGAGCAATTTACACAATTATTAGCACAGTTTTTCGGTATTTACTTAGTTAAATGAGCATGTAACATGATTGCATGTCAGGTTTATTGTGCAATCATCATTCAGTGGTCAGAATTGTTACTAAAAGTAAACATATTTTGTTCAAAATGGATAAAAAACAAAGTATTGGTTTTAAAACTAAATAGGTATGTGTATTTAACTTAAGGAAGATTACGTGGATTCTTGTTTTTGCTTTAATTTTGATTAAAATGCTTTATTCAATCATTTTTATATGCATTGAGCTTATTTTGACTTTATCCAGAAGGGTAAACAAAAAATAATCCATTCATTAAATTTTATGATATTCATGAATTAAGGGTGGAATTTTGTATTGCACACAAATTTCAAAGTTTTCAAGATTTCAGCCCAATGAACTCTGAAATCATTTAATAAAATATCACCCAAACAACTATTCTGAATGATTTACATAGGCGAGAGGCGAGTCTCCGTTAAACGATAAACGCCTGTATTTTGTAGAAAATTTGTTATTTACCGGTTGTTTTCTTTTTTTTTTTTTCTAATTCGTTATTAAAATAATTGAAATGCTAATTTATTCACATCACGAGATTCATGTACTTCACCAAAAAAAAAAAATAAATAAATAAATAAATGAATAAATAAATAAAAAATCAAAGTAAATGTGTGTTATTGTTGCATCACAATTTAATACATACCCATATGAATTATTATTTGATATTGAAAATAACAATAAAATGTAATCTGTTATGGGCAATAACACCTTTCCTATCTTCTTTTTTTGTTAACGTTTTAAATTTCACTATTATTATTATTATCATCATTATTGTGTTCTGTTTGCAAGGTCATCATATAACAAATTCCCATGATGTAGGTACATATGTGTACATGATGGGAATTAGTTACAATATAGATATACGCATATCTACCTAATATGTGTACCTACATAAATTAAGTAATATATGTACATACACATGTTCGTTGATTGGTTTGATATATCACCAATTCACCTACACAACAATACTCAATTTAAGACATTTAATTTTTTTTTTTTGCTTTTTATTATTGGAAAATTGAATAGAATAAAAGTGAAAAGAATTTGATTTTTTTCAAATAATAACAATAAACGAAAAAAAAAAACGTATGTTGGTGTTTTACTAAACATGTGTAAATATTTTTTTTTATGCTTTTGAAATAGATGATGTAGTACGTACATAAGTAGGTACACATGCTTGTATGTAAAATTCCTAAGGTGGCTTAAATAAACCAAAAAAAACACAATAATTTTTTTATTATTTAATTTTTAAATATTTTGTTGGCATTTTATATGATTAAATTCAAATAAAAACAAAAAAAAAACACATAATAAAAAAACAATATGATAAAAATACATAGATAAACAAAATTAAAAAAAAAAAAAAATATTCAATTTAAAAAAATTTTAAATAAAAAACCATAGAAAAATTAAAAATAAAAAACAAATTTGTTAATGAAATGTTTATGATCTTATGAAAAAATTATTAAGCGTGAATTTTAAATTATAACATTATAATTGTATGTCATTAAAATGTATTCTTAAACGTCGAAAAAAAAAAAACAACAAAAAAAAATTAATTATAATGAGTGATAATTTATGTTGCTTATTATTTTGGTACTTTTATAACGACAATTTCCTGTGCTTTACGAAGAATTGTATTCAAAAAAAAAAATTTTTTTTTTTTAATTCTCTTATTACAGAACATTATTTAAAATGAAAATAATTTCTAGATTAGTAAATATTATCTAAATTCGTATTTAAGTTGAAGGGATGAGATATAGGAGAATTTCTTTCAAATAAATTTTTTAATTATGAAATTTCAATATTTTTCATCATTTTTATGGCATTTAATTGATTACGTGTGGAAAATTTTTTTTGTTGATATGTTTTTTATTTTTTATTTTTCGAAAATATATTTTTACATAATTAACATTCAATTTATATTTATTTGCTCATCATCTTTTTATTAGATGTTATCGTATATTTTATGTTTTTATAGGTAAAATGACACAAAGAATAAAACACATATTAAGATAAACAAATACAGATGAAACTATTTTTTTGATAGTTTTTTTTTTTATGGGATGAATCTTTAGAATCCACGTGTATAGTACATGAGATGCAATGTTAAATTTTAAATATAGTTCATCTATCACATTGAATTTTTCGTTAAATGATGTAAACCTTGGGGGTAGGTTGATGTTGAAAATCGAAAAAATAAAAATTATATAACTGAGAAAGGAAATTTTTTCAATCATTTTCTACGCTCTATGTCCTGTAGGCATTTGAAAGAAAAAACGATTTTTTTTTTATGTTAATTTGGTCTTTTAAGCAATATCCTTTAAAAACATTCAAATTTCGTGTATGTAGATCAGGATGTTGTAATATATTTTCGAGCGCGAAATACAAGTAGAATATTTTCCATTTTCTAAATTCATAGATAAAATAAACTCAAAATTTTGCTTTAAAAACGCTTTAGAATATGAATCGTCAATTTGAGTGTATGATAAAATGAACCCTATATGTGATATATGTATGTATGTACATATCTCAAAGCAAATGCCAGTTTAACCTTTTTTTTATTAGGTTTTATTACACAAAATATGTATGATCTATGCAAGTTTGATTTTTTTAAAAATGGTATTATGAAAGGGAATCCACAGTTCGGTAATTTCGATTTTAATTTTAATTTTCGATTGTCCTAACTGTGTTTTATGTAATACAGGGCAAATTCAAGACGAAGCACTTCTGTTAAGTTGTGTAGCTTTAAACGGCGAGAGGAAAATAATGAAAGATTTTTGTAGTTTGTACTGGGAAGGTAGGGATAAAATGATGACAAGGTCATTTAACTAACATTTCCCTAGCCCATTGGATAAAAACAAAAAAAATTCGATTTATCCAGATTTAATTAATCAAAATTACGAAGATCATACATTTAATCAGATACGAAAAAATTTAAATATTCAAATGCATTTTTTTTTAAATTTTACGTACACAGATATTTTTGATATTTTTCCTGGAAAATACGCTTTTCAATTCAGACACGAGAATTTATCTTTTTTTTTTTTCTAATTGCAATAATTCGATTTTACGATAAAAGATGATGATAAAAAATAATCTATTGTTAGGTACATATTAAGAGAATAAAAAAATGAAAAATGGGAAAGAAAATAAAAATGAAAAAATAATTGCATGCATTTAATTAAAAATCTGGTATAGAATTCACATGTTCTCAGATCTAGAGCCAATTTATATTATTAAAAAAAAAAAGAAAAGGAAAAAAAAAATTGAAATAAAAATGAAAACAAGTTATGCACTGTATTAACTAGTATTCCGTACTGAGAACTGAGAATTTATATGATGTCAGTAATTTAATTGTTATTACTGATTTAAATTTTAGAATAATTGCCAATATGTACCTCTATATGTGTTATTGAGAAGAAATCAACATTTTATTATTAAAAAAAAAATATGTCATGACATTCAGTATTAATTTTATTTTGCATCTCATACCTACAGATACTGAAAAACATGTGATATTTAAATGTTAATTTATTTTTTTTTTTAATAATTTTATTCAATTTTAGAAAAATTTTTCCTGTTCAATAAGATATGTGCATAACATTACACGATTTCTATAAAAAAAAAAAAAATAGAACAAATATGTGTGGTGATATTTAATTAGATTTTAAAAGACAGGTGCATTTAAGAAATCACACATATGTACATATTTTTTATAAATTACTTTTTAAAACCCTCCACTATATATGAAGTGATATTTGAAATACGTTAAAAAATTTTCAATGATGACATACTCGTACGTTACATACCTGCGATACTTATCATACATTGTAATAATTTCTTACCTTTATTATATAAAATTACAACATAACATGAATGAATATATAAACTCTAGCAAAATGTTTATTTTATTGTAATTAAATCTAGGTTTTCTTTTCTGTTTTTTTTTTTTTAATCTGCTTGTGATTTCTGCTCAAGGTGAATGCAATAAATAAAAAATTAAAAGCAAAACTAAAATATTAATTACTCTATTAGTAAACAGTGATTTATTTCAATGTCTTTTTAGGTTTTACTTTTTTTTTATTTACTTATTGTTTTTTTTTTTTTTTGTTATTTTTTAAAATATGTCGAATAAGTAATGATGGTTTTTTTTTGTATTTTCCACTTATTAACGTATTACACGATTTCCTGAATTTTCACTTTCATTAAAAACAAAAAAAAAAAAATGTACACTCAAAATTTAAAAAAGTAACCGTTTAAAAAATTTTTTTTTTATTCAAATATCGTTGTATTAACAAATATGATAAAGTGCATAAAAAATTTTCAATTACACAATTTTACTCATAAATACATTATGTATGTATTTATCAATTTTTTTTCATTACATTTAAACAGTTGCAAAAAACTAAAAAAAATTTTTTTTAAATCAATTTTAGTATGTAACCAACTAAAAAATTTAAATTGATTTAGTTTGCATTTATAGGTGTAGGTAGTAAGGTACACTTAAATTGAAAATCACCTCTAAAATAGTATTTCGGTTAAAGTACCTACGTATGGAATTGCAAAAAAATCAAAAACACACCAATCACTGTATTGTACTAGACTACACACTATCGTATAAAATTCAAAAAAAAAAAAAAAAAGAAAAAAAAAAACAGTACCACTTACAGTGTTTCAATAAAACATATTAATTTTATTTTTTTCAGTTTTTTTCCAATCGTTTTTATTGAATTGCACTAGCAAAAATTTAAGAACAAAAAAAAAAACCAAAACAAAACTATTTTATTTTATTATCGAGTTTGACCACTTATTTTATGATCCCCTATGGTATGAAAGTTAACAAAATAAAAAGATTACTTAAAATAATGCAACAATAATGATGGGTACGTTACACAATTGTAAGTTTTTATTTTTATTTTATTTATATTTTTTAAATTTATTTATTATTATTTTACAACAATTTAAATAACACAGCATGTGCTGTATTCTAACTCGTGTCACAAAACGGTCTGTTTTGCTTTGGTGTATTTTGAAAATAAACCACCTTATTATATTGTATTATAAACCATACCAAAAATTTTTAATTAAGCTTATATTTTTTTTATATAACTTTTTTTTTTTTAAATATAAATATTAAATATTAACTGTTTTTATACTATAGACATGTATGTAAATACTCACGTAATAATCGTATATGATATTACATATATCTACATATTTATATAAATACAAAAAAATAAAAAACAAAGTATGTGGGTACATGCATTCTTATATATGTATGTACGTGTATAAAGTGTACAATGTATAGCTTTTATTGTAAAATTACTTTGCTATATAAACACGTACTTACTGATGTAGTAGGTATACTCAAAATTAACGTATACATATACACATATTGTGTACATACATACATATGTATATATTACGATTCGATATATTTTATAGTAGAGCAATAATAGTAATAAAATAATATTAAACTAATATTTATACTTAATTCAAGTAGTTAAAGTACTGAGGAGTTTGAAAATTTTCATTTGTAGTTTTATTAAAAATAAAAATACATAATAAAATAATAATCCACTTTAATTCTTATACTCCATACACTAATTCGATGCAGTTAAGGTCTTAAATGAATATATATGTTCTTTTTCTTTTCTCGTAATTTCTCATAAGATCATCTCACGAACACGAGTAGGTTACCACAATCTGTAAAGTTATCATATAATACGAGATGAATTTTTTAAATATTAATATACAACGACCTAAAGTGATACTACTTTATGTCATTTCATTAATGACACTACATCGAATTAGTGTATGGAGTATAATTTTACTATTTGTAATTTTTTTTTGTAAAGAAATACAAAGCTTTTATAGCTAATCAAACAGTTAAAAATTAAAGTTTGTGTTTTTTTATATGTATTTTGTCTGATTTTAACTAATTCATTGTAGATTAAAATTTACTGTATAGTAAAAGTATTTTTTCTTATTATACAAATTGTTATCTAAAAGACTTTACTGCAACTAACCATTTGAACAGAGTATACATAACTTTCAGTTTATTTTTTATTTTTAAATTATTTTATTCTATATGGATTATACAGTAAGTAAATTAATTTTTGCACTAACTTTTTTTTTGTTTTGCTGTATTAAAATAACAAAAATTGTCGTTATATGTATTATCTTGAAAAAGCAAAACTTCGAGTTTAAATTTTTAATTTCATTATTCTTAGAAAATGTTATGTTTTTTTTTTCTTGGACAATAAATTGCATTTCGTTTAAATGAAAAAGAGTATATACCCAATTTGTTAATGGATATAATATAGGTTAATTTAATATCTTATTGAGTAAAGGTCAAAAATTTTATTGAATTTGTTAAAAAAATGAATAGGGTACTTGAATTTATTATCAAAATAAATAAATATATAAATAAATAAAACAAAAAAATAAAATAAAATAAAAAATATAATGAAAAAACAAAAATCATAATGAAACTGCAAAGAATTCGATTTTGTGATTTTTGTACGTTTTTTAAATCAATTATTAATAATTCATTAGTTCAAAATATGTAAATTTTAACTAATTATATCTTTTTGAACGTGACGATAACTTTCTATTAACACGAAGATAATGAAATATTTTTTGTATTAAATCACAAGAAAAAAAAATAAATAAATTATTTAAAAATTTCGAAAATGTATTTTTTTTTTCTTTTTTAAATTTAAAAAAAAAAAATCTATAATAAATAAATAATGAAAAAATTAACGATTTTTATTTAAATGATAAATAATTTAAATCTATTTTAAAATACCGTGCAATTAGATATTTATATATGTACCTTCAATCAAGCATTCATTTTTGTTTTTATTGTATGTCCCACAGTCTAAGTGTTCTGAGAATTTGAGACTGAGACTGAAATAATGATTTTATAAAAGATTCTCAATTAATAAACCAGAAAATATTTGAAATATCTAAAATTGATCAATTTATTCAAAAGAGAAAATAAGTAAAAACTAAATTTAAATGTGTCATTTAATATTTTCCATCTTGAAAAGCATACGATTATGCACAGTCGTTTGTATAAATAATTAATTAAAGTTTTTTTTTTTTTTTTTTTTTTGCTGATTTTTGCTTTTATTGCAGTTATACCGATTTGAATAAAAAGAGGACAAAATCAGAATACAATTAATAGTCCAATAACATGGTAATCTCGTAATGTGACTTCTGTAAAACTCGATGATGCTTAATATATTTCTTAGCTGAACTGAATTAGCCAAACGAAACAAAATTGAAAAAATGCATAAAATCTGGTTAAATTAAATTTCATAAAGATTTTTGATTTAATGTGATCTATCCAATTTAATTTCAATGTATTCTCGTTTCGTTTTAACTAATTCAGTGTGTGAATTCAGATTTGAAGTTAATTTTAGAAGTTCTAATACCTATGTTTTGAGTTTTGTTTTCAATCTCCTACATTTCAGCTCAATAAACTTGCTTGAAAATGTAACCTTCTGTACTGTTATAAAATTCATATAAATTTTAAGCTTTTCTTAAAAATTCAATTAAGGTATTAAAATACCATAAATTATGGCTCAAATAATAAGGTTCACTTTTTGATTAGTATAGAGATGTACCATTGAATAAATTGGATCAAACAAGTTCTTGCTTTCGAACCTTTTATTTAAATCTTTTCTTGCTCTGATTTTCTTATTATGAGATTTTCAAGCCGAATACGTAAATTGTTCCAAGAATTTAATATCGCTTTAAGGGAGACTTGATTGTAAATTAATTAAATATCATAATTAAATCATACATTGTGCACGTCTTAGTGATTTTAAATTGTTGAAAAAATTTTTTTATATATAATTTATTTATTTATTTATTTTTTTTGTTTACAGAAGTCTCAACCTAAAACAAAAAATAAGTTATATTTAAATATGTCCATATTTTTAAAATTAATAGATTATTAATTTTGTATTCATCTTAATACACACAAATTCAAGTAATAAAAGAGAAATATATATTAATATTCCCTTATTTTTGGTTTCTTTAAATTTTTTCCCGTATTTTTAACATTTCTCTTGTTGTTTATATGTATAAAAAAATATATAAATTTTATATTAACCATTTTTTTGTTGTTTGTTTCTTTTTCTTATTTACTCAAAACTCTTAAAAACAGGACAGTTTTTTCCCTAGATAAATTTTTTATTTATTTATTTATTTTTTCTTCATTTCTTATTTTGATATTATTACTAGATAAAATTGGTTTTTCTGGTATTAAACAGTTTTTAAATTATTGTAGATATTCACATTCAGATATGTATAATGTACATATAAATGTACCTATATTGTATAAGATCTTCAGAAAAGATTTGTTACTGAGATTTGTTTGTAAATATAGAGCTTATAATATATAGAAGTAGGTCTGTATTTTTAGAAAACAAAAAAAGAAATAAAAATAAAATAAAAAGAAATATTGTACTTTCACTTGATGTTTTCGGTACCAAATCGTACCAATCCATATATTGTGGACATATATGTATGTGCGAGTTAACATGATGTTAGAATTGTATACATATATGTACAAGCACAGATACATACGTATGTAGGTAGTACGAGTATCACATATTAGTGAAGGTCGTTGATTTTTTAATCATTTTTTCTTTTCTTTCCTAAAATAAAAAAAAAATAAAAATTTAAAAAAATTATTATGTAATCATACAAACATAATTTCTGGTTCTGATGGTTATATTGACTTCTATCAGTTCAATTTATATTAACAGAATTCCGTTGAGATTTAAAAAATCTTCACAAGACAAAAAACAAATTATTTTTGTTTTTCAATGTTATTGGGCTTTCAAATTTTATTTTGTTTATATTTTTCATTTTTTTTTTTTTTTTCGTTTAATTAAAAATTAATAAAAAAATAAAAATCAAAGATTTATTACTTTGTGTATTTATTTGAAAAATGTTCGACACGCAATGTTTTTTATATAAATCAATTAAAGGCCGTGTCTATTACATTATTCAAATTATTATGTATGTACATATTATCTGGTATTATTGAATTTTGATGACAATGTTTATATGTACATTAATTTGTAAAAATGTAAAACAATTAACTCATGCATGTCATGTAAACAATCATATTCTCTATGTACAGAGTATATTGGTGGCTTAGTTAATACTACATATACATAGGTACATTAAAAAAATTTGCTTATTTGTTTATGTTTATATGTACATGATGCATGTTTAAATGACTTAAATAATTATGT
The DNA here is from genome assembly GCA_963971155.1 of Anthrax anthrax. NCBI lineage: Eukaryota > Metazoa > Arthropoda > Insecta > Diptera > Bombyliidae > Anthrax > Anthrax anthrax. Next base: position 21,624,833 of record OZ020122.1, read on the forward strand.
AATGTTGAAAGTTTTTTGTACTACTTCCAAAAAAGTACATACATGTATGGTTAAATGACCGTTTCAAGGTAAAAAAAAAAACCGGTTAATTATACAATGTATTTAAAAAACAACAAATTTATGTGAACGTAACGTGTATCTAATTTTAAACATTTTTATTTTTGTTTAATACAGAGGTTTTATCATGTCAGGCGTTTTTTTACACTCATCATCATCAATGTACACATGATACTTAAAAAGATTAGTTAATACCCAGTACAGTAATTTCTTTCTTTGAGCACTTTTTTTTGACTAAATAAAAACAAACAATTCAATTTAATTGATATCATATTGATAGATTTAAAAAAAGATTTGAAAAAAAAAATTTGTTGAAAAGAAAAGATTTGTTACTGAGATTTGTTGTAAATATAGAGCTTATAATATATAGAAGTAGGTTTGTAACTGATCTGAAACTGATCTGTGTCATATACTTAGTACATGTTCTTGTAATATGAATAATGTATCATATGAAGAGCTCATTTTAAAAAAAATCCAAAATAAACGGCTTAAATTACCACACCTATAACTTTTAACCTGTATCATAGATAAGACAACATACAATTGTACATACATATCTTTATATCTTCTACTTTAAAGTTTTTCAATGTGTCATGAGCAAGTAAAAAGATATCCTTCGTTATACAAACATATAATTTTTGGGACCACTTATATTGAAGTGACATTGTTGTATAAACTTTGATTTGATCGTATTTTTAATTTATTTTCATAATTCATTACATGAATGAAACGTTTTATTATAACGTTAAATAAAATTAGGAATAAAAAAAAAATATGATAGGACGGTGTGTATTAAAGGATAGTTGTATTTAGATTCTATGTATTTTATTTTGAAATATAAAATGGAAAAAAAAAGTCCTTTAAATTGAAAGTAAAAAATTATCTTTAATATTTTAATTGATTTTATTTTCAAAAATAAAAGACAAATACCCAGTTATTTAATACACATAGTACAACATATATAACTTTTTTTATATTTCAGAAATTACAGAAATATTTGATATTTATCCATGTCAAAACTATGGATGGATGAAGTATGCATGTAATTGTAATCTACACAATATAAATTAAAAATCATGCGCGAATTATAGTTTTGAGAATTTTTAGTTATGAAAATTTCCCTATTTAATTTAAGAGAAAATAAATAAGTTTTTTTTTTTTTATATTTTTAATAAATAATTATCTTGTTTACTTTAATTCTTAAGAATAATTTTATTCACATTAATGTTCTGTAATTTTATTGTGTGAATGTTTCTTTTTTCAGTATGTAATGGACTATTCAGGACTTTAAACTGAATAGCTTCAAACAGCTGTAATTATCTGTTTTTTCGATTAAAGTGAATATTAAAAGATAAGAACACAAAAATAAATACACACATACATATATAATAATAATAATAATAATAATAATAATAGTAATTTAAATTTAAATTACTGCATTACAAATTAATTTTCTTAAGATCTGTTTAATTCAAATTTCATTGTACTTAATCTCAAAATAAAATCCAATAAATGCATTTGAATTTGAAATTCTTGTATATCATCGGTGACATAGAATCCAGGTATACCAGCTTCTTGTAAAACAGTTTGTTGATCCTGTACCTAAAATTAAATAAAATTTAATTAAAAGGCGTGAAATTTTTGTTTACATGATAAAAAACTTCCTCTTCTTTACCTTTTGGTCCAAATGTGCTATGATTCTATTATCAGTATCTTCTAAAATTTGTCCATACTTCCTTTCAAGTAAATGTAGAATACGATTCAATTCTTCTCGATCATGAATTTTTCCCCTCCATTCTTGAACTTCACCTTGATATTTAAATTCAACGTCTTCACGTAATTGTTTTAAATGTCTTTCAGTTACATGTTGTATTTCTGCTAGACCTTTGACGATTTCAAATATAGTGTCATCTAAAAGGCAATTAGCCAAAGCAGTCAACAGTTCGTATGATATCCGCATTTGAAGTGCTCTGTAAAAAAAGTTAGAATTAAAATTGGACTTTTTTTGTTATCTCTTTGTATACAGCATATTTGATTACTTACTCAGGAATTCCTTGGTGCATCAATTTCAATTTTTCCACATAGAAATACAATTTCTTTTGTAAAAATTCTGGACTGGGAGTGCTTTGTTCTGCCATTATTTTTTTTATCAATGAATTTAAAATTATCAAACAATTTTTAAGGCTTTTCACAAAAATCCAAGAATATGTTATTGTTCACTTCGGTCGAAATTCGGTCACATCGGGACACATCCACGTCTTCACATATATATAATAGAACTAGTGTTAGGCACTATCGATAGCAACTATCGATGCATCGATATTGCCTTTGGAAAAAAAAGTATATCGATAGATAGTTTTCAAACTATTCGATGAATTCGATAGTTTTCAAACTAGCGATTCGATAGTTTTTTAATAAATAATTACTGAATTTGAAAATAAAAGATAAACATTTTTTTATATGTATTTGTTTAATTTTTTATGAAAATATTTTCGGTTTTTAAAACACTATTTAAATTGATTCATATTTTGATTTTATTTGATGTTGTTAACTGCTTCGCAACGAAAGAAAAATATAACAGAGAAAACAAAATGTCAAAAAAATGATAAAATAAAAAAACAGCGGCTACCGGGCTCCCTTATATACGTCTCACTTTTTCCAACCCGAAATGAATTCGATAAATCGATAGTTCAAATCACTCGATGTAAAACTATCGATAGTCGAAAACATCGATTGTGCCCATCACTAAATACAATTCGATATCAGCTGTCAAGCTTTGCTGAGCTGACAGAATTACCAACTATTTTTAAATTTTTATTTTTTTAATTAATTTTAAAGTTGAAACGAGAATTTAGTAGTAGAGCGCATTCATTTATTCTGCTATTTTAATTTTACATTTCATCATACATATCTTATGACATTTCTTCATAGTTTTATAAATTTTTCCCGCAAGTCGAGTACCGATCTACTTGTTACACGCCTCGTTTTCCTCACCCATGACTTCAAAAACATCTCATAAGATACGATATAACGCAAAATAGTAGATTCAATTTTTGTTATAATCAATTGCGTTTATTATACTTGGTCACTGGCTATCGACTGTAAATCGAGTATCTAAAGTTTTTTTTTTTTTTTTTTTTTTAAATTTTTAACAAAAAAAAATTAAGAAAAGACAAAGAAATAAGAATTATTGATTTCTTTTGTTTTATTTAGAGATGGGCACAATCGATGTTTTCGACTATCGATAGTTTTGCATCGAGTGATTTGTGATTTATTACTTTGTGTATTTATTTGAAAAATGTTCGACACGCAATGTTTTTTATATAAATCAATTAAAGGCCGTGTCTATTACATTATTCAAATTATTATGTATGTTCATATTATCTGGTATTATTGAATTTTGATGACAATGTTTATATGTACATTAATTTGTAAAAATGTAAAACAATTAACTCATGCATGTCATGTAAACAATCATATTCTCTATGTACAGAGTATATTGGTGGCTTAGTTAATACTACATATACATAGGTACATTAAAAAAATTTGCTTATTTGTTTATGTTTATATGTACATGATGCATGTTTAAATGACTTAAATAATTATGTAATGTTGAAAGTTTTTTGTACTACTTCCAAAAAAGTACATACATGTATGGTTAAATGACCGTTTCAAGGTAAAAAAAAAAACCGGTTAATTATACAATGTATTTAAAAAACAACAAATTTATGTGAACGTAACGTGTATCTAATTTTAAACATTTTTATTTTTGTTTAATACAGAGGTTTTATCATGTCAGGCGTTTTTTTACACTCATCATCATCAATGTACACATGATACTTAAAAAGATTAGTTAATACCCAGTACAGTAATTTCTTTCTTTGAGCACTTTTTTTTGACTAAATAAAAACAAACAATTCAATTTAATTGATATCATATTGATAGATTTAAAAAAAGATTTGAAAAAAAAAATTTGTTGAAAAGAAAAGATTTGTTACTGAGATTTGTTGTAAATATAGAGCTTATAATATATAGAAGTAGGTTTGTAACTGATCTGAAACTGATCTGTGTCATATACTTAGTACATGTTCTTGTAATATGAATAATGTATCATATGAAGAGCTCATTTTAAAAAAAATCCAAAATAAACGGCTTAAATTACCACACCTATAACTTTTAACCTGTATCATAGATAAGACAACATACAATTGTACATACATATCTTTATATCTTCTACTTTAAAGTTTTTCAATGTGTCATGTGCAAGTAAAAAGATATCCTTCGTTATACAAACATATAATTTTTGGGACCACTTATATTGAAGTGACATTGTTGTATAAACTTTGATTTGATCGTATTTTTAATTTATTTTCATAATTCATTACATGAATGAAACGTTTTATTATAACGTTAAATAAAATTAGGAATAAAAAAAAAATATGATAGGACGGTGTGTATTAAAGGATAGTTGTATTTAGATTCTATGTATTTTATTTTGAAATATAAAATGGAAAAAAAAAGTCCTTTAAATTGAAAGTAAAAAATTATCTTTAATATTTTAATTGATTTTATTTTCAAAAATAAAAGACAAATACACAGTTATTTAATACACATAGTACAACATATATAACTTTTTTTATATTTCAGAAATTACAGAAATATTTGATATTTATCCATGTCAAAACTATGGATGGATGAAGTATGCATGTAATTGTAATCTACACAATATAAATTAAAAATCATGCGCGAATTATAGTTTTGAGAATTTTTAGTTATGAAAATTTCCCTATTTAATTTAAGAGAAAATAAATAAGTTTTTTTTTTTATATTTTTAATAAATAATTATCTTGTTTACTTTAATTCTTAAGAATAATTTTATTCACATTAATGTTCTGTAATTTTATTGTGTGAATGTTTCTTCTTTCAGTATGTAATGGACTATTCAGGACTTTAAACTGAATAGCTTCAAACAGCTGTAATTATCTGTTTTTTCGATTAAAGTGAATATTAAAAGATAAGAACACAAAAATAAATACACACATACATATATAATAATAATAATAATAATAATAATAGTAATTTAAATTTAAATTACTGCATTACAAATTAATTTTCTTAAGATCTGTTTAATTCAAATTTCATTGTACTTAATCTTAAAATAAAATCCAATAAATGCATTTGAATTTGAAATTCTTGTATATCATCGGTGACATAGAATCCAGGTATACCAGCTTCTTGTAAAACAGTTTGTTGACCCTGTACCTAAAATTAAATAAAATTTAATTAAAAGGCGTGAAATTTTTGTTTACATGATAAAAAACTTCCTCTTCTTTACCTTTTGGTCCAAATCTGCTATGATTTTATTATCAGTATCTTCTATCATTTGTCCATACTTACTTTCAATTAAACGTATCTTACGATTCAATTCTCGTCGATCTTGAATTTTTTCCCTCCATTCTTGAACTTCATCTCGATATTTAAATTCAACGTCTTCACGTATTTGTTTTATATGTCTTTCAGTTACATGTTGTATTTCTGCTAGATCTTTAGCGATTTCAAATTTAGTGTCATCTAAAAGGCAATTAGCCAAAGCAGTCAACAGTTCGTATGATATCCGCCTTTGAAGTGCTCTGTAAAAAAAAGTTAGAATTTAAATTGGACTTTTTTTGTTATCTCTTTGTATACAGCATATTTGATTACTTACTCAGGAATTCCTTGGTGCATCAATTTCAATTTTTCCACATAGAAATACAATTTCTTTTGTAAAAATTCTGGACTGGGAGTGCTTTGTTTTGGCATTATTTTTTTTATCAATGAATTTAAAATTATCAAACAATTTTTTGGGCTTTTCACAAAAGTCCAAGAATATGTTACTGTTCAATTCGGTCGAAATTCGGTCACATCGGGACACATTCACGTCACCACATATAATAGAACAAAAGAAATCAATAATTCTTATTTCTTTGTCTTTCTCTCAAATTTTTTTGTTTAAAAAAAATAAAAATAAAAACTTTCGATACTCGATTTACAATCGATAGCCAGTGACCAAGTATAATAAACGCAATTGATTATAACAAAAATTGAATCTACTATTTTGCGTTATATCGTATCTTATGAGATGTTTTTGAAGTCATTGGTGAGAAAAACGAGGCGTGTAACAGGTAGATGGGTACTCGACTTGCGGAAAAAATTTATAAAACTATGAAGAAATGTCATAAGATATGTATGATGAAATGTAAAATTAAAATAGCAGAATAAATGAATGCGCTCTACTACTAAATTCTCGTTTCAACTTTAAAATTAATTAAAAAAATAAAAATTTAAAAATAGTTGGTAATTCTGTCAGCTCAGGAAAGCTTGACAGCTGATATCGAATTGTATTTCAATTCAATCCACATTCCACCTACACACACTTTTTTCAAAAAAGTATTTTTTTTGCCTGCAAAATTGGAATAATTTGAAAATTTGTCTTCCTTGAAAAAAAAAAAGTCAGAAATATTAATATTTAAAATTTTTTTTAATCAAACAATAAGTTAAATAAACAATTTTAATTTATAAAGGGCAAGTATATCGAATTGGAAGAAAACCAAAGTATAGCAGAGATAAAAATGTATTTGATTTCTCATAGTCCTAATAAAATAATTGCATCTAAAACAAGACGAGGTAAATCATACACGCAAAAAACAAAAATTTAAGTACCGAAGTTTATGTAATTTTATGTGGTGTAGTGAAAAATAAAAAATAAAAATTCAATTTAAAATGTTGTCTTGTTTTATTATTTCAGCTTTACCACAAAATTGCGAGAAAATCGAAATAATTAAAGATATAAAAAAGAAATCAGAAGATGGTGCCATTGATGAAGAGTACAGGTAAATTGTTCATATTCAAAACTTTTCTGTAAAATTATTATTAATAAGATTCAGATAACGTTTAAAACTAAGTTAACACTTGGTAATTACGTTAACATCTAGGTTTTAATTTAATCCAGTGTTTATTAAACAATAATTAAAAAATTATATTGAATTTTTATTTATTTTTCATTTTAGTGTTCCTCGTCCTGTATTTCAAACAATAAAGAAAACGACGGTTAATCGGCATGATCATGAAGAAGAGACATTATCACCGCAACATCAAGAAATAGTCAAATATATAAATGATTGTAAGTTCTAGAATTTACGTGTAAATAAAAATTCATTAATCAATTTTTACTATTATGATTGTAGCTTGGAATATGATTGTGGCACAAAATCCATATGATAATCCAAAATCTCCTGACCGCAATCATTGTAAGTAAATTTATCTTTTCACCTTAAAAAAAAAAAGCAATTAAAAAAAATTAATTTCAATTTTAGTGTCTTCTATTTCATCATCGTCAACAACTTCATCGATAGCATCATTTTACTGTGTTGAACCGCCAAGTCCGGTATTAAGTGATTTTAAACCATTCGATTTGGAGTCGTGGTGGGGTCGACGTTTATTTAATAACATCACAAAAAGTCTGTGAAAATATTTTTGATTTTTTTTTTTTTTTTTTTTAGTGAAAATAAAAAGTAACGAAAAATAGAATTGTACATAAAAGTAAGAAAAAAGAAAACTTGATTTTTTTATAGTCTGAGGGTAAAATTGTATAGTTTTTAGTTTTCATTATTCACTTAAAAGAGATTTTTTTTTGTTCACTACGAGACGAACATAGATTAGTAAAGATAGTACCTTATTTTTCATTGTTTAGAAGTATAGATTTTTTTTCAGCTTTGCGCCAATTTTAGTGAATCATAAAATATCATGAAAAAGTAAAAAAAAAGCTTTAAAAGCCAGTGACTTTCTTTATTGTAGTCGATAATCGCACTCTAAGTCAAGAAAAACAAAATAATATGTATTTAGTTGTTGAAATTTGGAAAATTAAAAAATTAATTAGTAGGTATAAAAAGTTTTACACGAATCAATTAATTGATTCTAATTGTTAAAAATAAAAATTTCTTAAAAAGAAACTGATTTACAAAACGAAAAATGTGTATTTATTGTTATTATTTAATACCCATTGCCCATTGTTATAATTAAAGTAAAAATATAAGTTTGAAATATTAAAATGCATTAAATTTTGCTTCAGTATTCATAATAAAAATGATTTAAATTTAACTTAAAAATTTCTTCAATTTGAATAAAAAGGTAATGATTTGTCTTGTCTTTAAAAACATTCGTAATTTTAAAAATTTTATAATAAATCCTGTTTTTTTTTTTTCTCATTCTACAGGATAATTCCGGTACTTAAGAATTTTTAATGACTGTACAAATTGCTGAAATAACTGTTCATCATCATCGCCATCAGTTATTCTTGACCATGCACATTTGCTTATGATAATTTTAACAGCATGATTAAGAATATCACGTAATTGAAATATCTTAAAAGAAAAAAAAAATTGAGAAAGAGAAAAAAGGTTAGTGGTCATCTTTCATATTTAATTAAATAGAAAACAAAAGGTAAAAGGTTCTAACTTCTTCAGTTTTTCTTTCTTGCATATTTAAATATTTATAACATAACATTTCCGTTCGTTTTTGTGTTTTCTTATGCTCTTCTAATAATTCATTATATTTATTTTGTATTAATTGTTTTTCATGTATTGCTGCTTTTAATGTTTCCTCTTTTTTACATAATAATTTTAAACATTTTTTATAAGCATATGAGAGCTCATCGTATCTGGAAAAAAAAAAGAAAACAAATTGGTACATTAAACTCAGCAACAAACACAATTCTTGCCTATCACCTATATTGCATTAAAACCGGACTAATAGTATTAATTGTCGTTTGATTATTTAAATGATTATTTAAAATACTCCGTGAAGAGAATATACTGCGAGGCGTTGAATCAGTTGATGTTGAATCTACACCTCTCATTACATAAAATAATTTCTCATTTCGATTATAAATTTTTAATGTTTTACGAATTTTTTGAAATTTTTTATCTTTTAATTTTGAATTAAAATTTGATTTGAGGCCATCCAGTTTTTTTTTTTTTTGTTTTGGAATGGTAGATTAAAAGGAATATTATCTACAACTTAAAATTAAATCCTTTTTAATTTGTTGTATTTTATTGTTTTGTTTACTTCTCTTCAAATTGGGTTTTCTGTTTTAGTAATATGCTGATTGTGTTATTTTAATAAACTGATGCATGGTATTTTGAATATTCAGTTTAGATTTTTTGTGTTTTATATTTTTTTCTTTCGAATTTTTGTTGAACTTGAAAGCCCTAACATACAAAAAATGTACAAAATATATGGATGAACAATTATCGTTTATGTGTTGAAAATTGACAAAAATATGAACTGAAGGGATTTTTTTTTTTAAATTTTAAATATAAAGCAATGGTATCTACATTAATATCTATTAAAATAAAGAAAAATTTTTTAAGTAAAATAAGTAAATTTCGGGAACCTATAATACCAATAAAAATACAAAAAATATATATGTATGTTACATACATACATATATGTATACACATATGTAATTGTCGATATTGATTCAATATTTGAAATCCATACTAAATCAGGCAAATCCTAATCAAACGGTTTTAATCGCATTATAAAGCATGATAATAGAGATTCACACTAATTGCAAGCGCATTGAATCATTTTAAATCTTGTTTGATGTTGTTTTATTCATGACTATTTGACTAAATCAATGTATTTCAATTTTATATTTTTGTTTCTTGACTAATTTAATATGGTTCATTCTATTAGGCCCCTAAAATAAAATGTTAAATAATAAGACGGAAATAAAATGTTCTTTTATGTTAAAGCATTTCTTAAAAATCGTTAAAATTTTATTAATTTAAAAAAGGGGAAAAAAAAAATTATAAATAATTTAACGGTATATAAATTCATTATGCAAATGATTTGAAATTCAAATCTATTTAACTTAATGATACCTAAAATATATAAATTTCGCAAGTATCTTTTTGTTTCGATTTATTTTTCACTTGTGTTTTTTTTTTTTGTTTTTTACTTTTCTAAAGAAGATAAAATTTTCGGTTGTCTTTGATATCCTTCTTCATGTTGCTGATGCATACGTTCTCTTTTAATCCAACATAATATATTAACCCATGCAAAAGCACATGTTCCAACATAAATAATTCGAAATTTCGGTGATACAAATAGAAAATTAATCGATTGTGCTGGTAGCCAAAATGCACATGATCTTATAAATGTTGGTAAAAATTTTTCTTTTAATTCATAGAATGGATTTTTTGCACCTTCCATTATAGACATGCCTAAAATGAATTTTTTTCATATTGATTATACTCGTATATTGTTTATGATGATTTAAGAACATTTTTTTTCTTTTTTTTTTAAATTATTACATGTCTGTTAGAATTACATTCTTACCCGTATAAAACATAATTAAAAGTACTGGTGTTAATATGAATTGATCTAATATCAATTTTTTAATGATAATACGACCACTTGTACCAGGATATTTATTATCTAACCATTTATACCTATAAAACAATTAAAAATACAATAGAAAGAATAAAAAATGAATGAGTATGCATATTTTTATTATTTTCTTGTTGCTATTACAAAGGATCTACTTATCTTTATTATTAAATTGCGTGCTATTTGTAGAACATACAAAACGGACACATATCCAAATATAGAACTTGCATATACATTTAAGTATTTTATTAATGAAAAATTTTTATTATTCAAGCATTTTTGTATTTGTGCACAAGAATATAATATATGTATATTAGATTTGTTTGTTTTAATACAACATACATATATACTAGTATTGTATGTGAAATATTTTAAGTGATTAGAAAAAAATAACACACAACAGAGAGCAAACAACTTTTTTTTTTGTTTTTGAAAATTTTTCAGTTACACATTTTGGTTATTGAATGAAAAGCTTTCTGTGTTAAAAAAAATGTGCGCATGTATGTATATGCAAATTTCAATATGTACACACATGTAAATGCAATTAAACTTGTTATCCTAAAGGATAACGTGCTGAAACTGCGGTGCACGAAAAGTAGAACATTGCAGTAATATTACTGATAAAAAAAAATTATTAGATTATTTGGTCCTAAGAACAAAACAGTGCATGTAATGAATAATAAAATAATTTAAAAAAAAATAAATAAATAAAAAAAAAACGAAATGCAATTATATGTATGTATTTTTTCAATTAATTAGTTTTATATTTGTGCAGTGTGTTACGTGCTAGTAATGAATGCATATTTTAAACATGTGTATGTATGTGCTGTATTTTTTTTTTTTGTATACCATGTATAAAGTGTTGGTGAATAAATGAATGTTCCCATTACAGCGTATCGACCTAATGTTGGTACATCAATATCCTGTTTTTGTGTTGTCCTTTTCGTTTTAGAAAAAAAAAGTAAATAAACACCCAAAAAAAAAAAAATGTATAGTTAAAATTTTTTGTCTTATGTAAAAATATCACAATACAAAAAAGAAGATTTTTAAAATTTCACTTAAAATACTTGAATTTTATTACCAAACTTTTTTCACTAATAATTGTTGAGAAAATTCAGCACTAACATATAATGTACCATAGGTAATACTATTTGCTAAAAATGGGTAACGTGTAAAAAAACGACGTACAAAAGATATCATTTTTTAGAGAAAAAATAGAAAAATTCTTAATTTAAAACCAATAAAACAGGGAATTTTATTTCGTAAGAAAAAATATAAGTTAAATTATTATTTAAAAAAAAATAAAGAACCAAACTTCCTTACTGGATGACTCGGGTATACTATATTTTGAACGTAAAAGCTTCAATGTTCTGCTCAATTTTGTATATTCAACTGTTTTTATTTAATTTTATTTATTTTTTTTTTGTGCACGCAAATATACTTCATTCAAGAGTTTGATGTAGTCAAGGTTAAAAAAAGCACGTTTATGGATTATTTCGTTATACGAGTATTATTAAAAAAAAAAACTTTTCAAATACAACTTATTCTTAGATATACACACACGTTGTTATTATTTTTCATATATCCTTCATGTTTTTACACCTCAAAGGCCTTGAATTGTTAAATTTTAAATCGTAAGAAATTGTACTATTCTGTCCGCAACGAACCAAGCACTTGAACAAAGTATTGGTACTCATAACGTTTATGTGCGACAGATTTTAAAATCTCCGCTATACGTTTTGTTAAAAAGCCCAACAGTTACAATTTTTAGTATCTAATAATTTTTAATTAATTTTAATTTTCTACAAAATGTTAACTAACGTAGTTTGAGTAAATATGAATATTTTTTTTATTATTATTATTGTTTATTGTGTTATGTGTGTAAGAGATAAAAGTGATCATATATATGGAATTATAAAAGTGTAATTTACATACACGACTTAGCAAATAAATTATTGTATACGTTTGTAAAATTGTTTACAATCAAGTGATAACAAATTAAATTGTTTTTGGGGATGTTATTTAGAAGTAAAATATATACAAGTGATTTAAATTGAATAATTTAACATATCAAACGTGCATATGTATCGTCATAACCGATACCATTCATATAGCGTTAGAAAATAAAATAGCTATAACAATAGACACCATGGTAGAAAAATTTTCAAATTTGAAAATATGAATAACTACGAGATTTTCATACATGAGACAATGTGATAAGAGATAAGCAACAATACAAAACGTATCGCAGCATTCGCAATATAATTTGTCAATGCTATAGCTGTTGAGCTTATCTTTTCGAGGAATTTTCGTTATTGTTTGAAAAATTTATCCGTTTAAAAATAACGAATTTTCTTAGAAAAATTAGCTAAAGCTTATTCTACTTTGTGAATTAGGTTTTTTCTTTACTGTGTGCGAAATTCAAAGCATTTTTAATTTTCCCTCAAATTTCCAAAATGGTATCAAGAGAAAATAAAGAAAATTTTGAATTTCGTCTTTATTACATTTTCCGTTTTGTGATTTTCCTCTTTAGTTTTTTGTATACAATAATTTTTGGTTTATGAATTTATCGAATTTAAATTTGAGCTTATATTCCACAATTCAGTACATATAGTAAGTATGTACTACTAGTAGACTAATTACAAATCTGGAAAAATTTTAATAACGATTTTTTTTTGTTTTTGAATGTTTAGTTGAATTTAATATGAAATTTAATTTATTTCTTAAAAATTTCTATCAATTTATTAAATTTAATAACGTAGGATTTGTGATACTACATAGCATTACATCAATTGGCGATAGCTCCATGATGACATCAGTTTGTAATCTTTTTGATTTTATATCAAGGAAGTTATAATAAAATTCTTGGAAAGTATTAAAATTAAATGCAATGTGCAAATAACATAATATAATCTGCAATTAAGTTTCCTGTTTTTGTCAAATCGAACCTCATATATAACCCATAATTTTATTTCATTTATATATCCCCGTTCTTTATCCTTTTAATAGTGAGTTAATAAAAATTCTTGTTTTCCTTGTATGTATGTATTTTGTAAAACGGTGGTAAAAGTAACAAATGAAAAATGTACATATGTACGATTATGTTAATACAACGACATGATGTGTGGCATTGGTTTATAATATTTGTGTACGAGAATTTAATGAAATGTTTATTCTTTATATTTTCATAACAAAGAGAGTCCTTAATATTACATAAAAGAACATATGCAATTTAATGTACAAATATTGTACAAAATGAATAAAGATGAAATTATTCGTATTTTATTTTATATTTTTGTATTACCTAATCAATCAATTTCTGACAGTCGATTCATCTTGAATTTATTTTCGCGTGTACGCTACGCTACGATCATGATGTAATATTCAAAATATGTACATACATGAAATTAAAATGTGTAAAACAGAAATGCATATATAAATACATGCATATATGTGTATGTGCATACATAGCCATACAAATAATGTGTACAAAATAAAAAAAAAAAATTTTTTTTCGTTGATTGTTGAAATTAAAACGTATAGCCTTTCTTTATTTTATTTTTTGACATTTTGATTGATCCTTAAAAAAATTTAAGTCGTTATAGTGATTTAATATTACCCTCTTTAAAAGGCTGAAAGAATTATTTCATGTACATATACGTGTATTTTTCTTCATTTTTTTTTTTTTTTTTTTTTGAACGATACGTTTAAAAGAAAATTTTTATATTTATTCAATTTTCCTTCTTGAACTCAAATTTTAAAAAAAAAACCAAAAAAAAGAAAAGAAAAATAATAATTTTTTGAAGTAGAAATTTAATTATTGCTGATGATACTTGTCTCGTTATTGGATTTTGTTACCCTACATGTTACAAATACAATGGATAATATGGATAGACTGTATAATATGTGCAAATGTAATGCATATGTAGAACTATACATGCACATTTGATACCAAAACATATTTAATACATTCACATGGTATTAACCCAATTTATAATGTTAAATTAAAAAAAAAAACAAAAAAAAAAAATTATACTTAATTTTGTCGCACGTGCTATATTTTATGAAAATTGTTTAAAGCATTTAAGCACAAAAGCGTACACTTATAATATTTATATACGTTCATAATATGATTTAGTAAAAAGTTTACTCTCTACATTAAACATGATATTATCATGATACCTATTCAAAAACTTGTGTATTATATGTATATGAAAAATGCCTACATACAATTATTGTACTTGCAACATATATTTACACACTTTTATGTGTGTTACATATACACATGATTGGGGAGACTTTTTTTTTCTTTCATTAATTTTATTTATATTTATTATTGTTTCATAAAATAATATCTGCAGGTAAATTTTTGTATACATATTATACACTTAAATTATACATATACAAACAAATATATCACACACAACTATATTTTTTTATACGTGAACACGTGTATGAAAGCATGATAGTATATGAATATGGCATGTATCTAGGATGTTTGTCCTCACGTCATCACTTTATATATAATTATGCATACAATATATTACATAATTTCGGTTCATTGGTACTACAACCACATTAGCATATGTGTATGAATATGTGTGTCTTACTATATTTTATAATAATACCTGAAAAAAAAGGAAAATATGAAAATTTCGACTCCTTTGCCTCTACATGTATTTTTTTTTTTGTTTTTCATCCATTCAAAAATAAAATAACACAAAAAATGAAAAACGAAAAAAAAAAATTTTTTTTTGTTTAATTTTTCGAAATATTAATTCATGTATGCATGCACCATTTGGTTAAAAACAAAAATAAAAAAAAAAATTTTTTTGTTTTTGCATTTTTTATTTTCGGTTTTTTATATTTTTATATACATTGTAACAGTTTGAGAACATTTTTGACCTTGTTTCTTTTTTGTTTTTTTTTTGTTTTTTTTTTTTGTTTTGGAAAACTTTAGAATACAAAAAATAATTAGATCTCAACTTAACCATATAGACAAAGAGCACAATAAAAAACAAACGGGGGTAAAAAAAGAAAAGAATTAAAAACAGAGCAAAAATATTAAACAATATTAAAGCAAAACAAAAAAAAGTGAATAAACAAATTTAAAGAGAAATTAATATGTTAAATACAGAAAAAAAAATTTTTTATTGATGTTTTCTTCTTATACAAAATGAGAAATGGCCAAGTATCAAATAGTATATTAAATTTTTTTTTTTTTTTTTTTGTAGTATATAAAACTTTTTGTTTTGTCTTTGTTTCATTATTTATATTTTTAATTTTATGAATGCCCTTGGAAAATGAAATCAAAGGTACATTTACACATAACAAACGAATCATTTTTTTTTTTTTTTTTTTTTTTTTTTTTTTTTTTTTTTTTAAAGAGAATAGAACAGAAATATTACAACCGTAAATACATTCTTAATTTAATTTCTATTTTAATTATTTAATTGAATGAAATTAATTCTAAAAAATATTTTAAAAAATTCTAAAAAAATTCATTCTGGGTACACGATACTTTTGCATGTGTGTATTTTATATGCAAGACAAATTGATGTGTTTGTTTTCTTGTAAGGTACTAGTATATGTATGAATTGTACCACTGTACACTTACATGTTCAAATTTGAAATTAATTCAAAAATTAGGACATAACAAATTGTACCATATTTTCCCAGAAATGTTAATACACAATTGTACGATATGCATCATATAAATATAAGTATCTGGATTAATTTTTTTTTTCTTCTTATTTAGTAAGAATGTTAAAATTTAAAAAATATTTTTATACATTAAATAACGAGATTATTTAAAATTTGGAAATTTTCAAAATATTTGAATAAATGAAAATGATGGTAGATCTAGATGTATAATTTGTGACGAGGTAAACGGTAGAAGAACAAAGCAAAAGCGGATGAAATTGTGAGTTTGTGTTCAATTAACATGAAAAGGACTTTATGTTATGTTGGTTTTGTGATTCAAGCGAACATCGTAAATCTCAGAGAGAAACCAACCATCCAATTTCTGCAAAAAGTTACATTTTCGATATACTTGAGTTTTCTATATTTTTAAAATACCTTGCATAAACGACATGCGATACAATCTTACTGTTATGCTAATTTTTGCTCTTACAAACATGATCTATCGATTGGTACATATATAAATTTGGAGTAGTCGTGCGTGCATCAAGCCCCATATAATTTTGTCCATTTTTTTTTTTAATTTTTCAAAATTATTTAATCAAAACATTTTACATGCACAGGATAAAATGAAACATCCTAAACTGATTATTTTGATTAAGGCAATAGCTGTTTATATGAACTATTCTTGCTTGTTTGTGATATCATTTTTTATATTTAAAAAAAAAAAAAAAAAAAAAAAAAAAACAAAAATTAATTTCTAAATTAGAAAATAAGATTAAAAATACAGAATTTTCAAGAAAATGACCTTATACACAGTTTAGTAATCACTTAATGTATAACACACATACAACTGTATTTGTTATATACAATCTCATATGGCTACCAATTTGTTACATTTCATTTAGTTTATTCAAAAGAAAATTAGAAAAAAGAAATTGAAATTATTCAAGTGATGAAAATGAAATTGAAAAAAAGAAAAGATGGTGTAGAAAGAAAAAAAAAAATTAGTAAAGCCTAGAAAAAAAAAAATCCACAGAGAAATACCATCATGTCCTATTAATATCAACATTAAATTTTCTACTTGGATATATACTTATTTTTTTTTAATTTCTAATTAAATCCAAACTTTTTAAAAAGAAAAAAAAAAGTTGAGAACATGAAAAAAAGAAAATTTTTTTTTTCACACACATATACATATATGTATCTTTCAACCACCATTATGCGTTTAACAGTTTAAAATATATACCACAAAAGTAGCGTTGAACTGAGAAATATAGCCAAAAGCAATATAATCTAACAGTTTCAACAGCAATGTAATAGCATCATCATAACAGTTAACGTATACATTTGACCAGAAGCAAAAAAAAAAAAAAACAATACACACATGTATATTTTATGTATTTTATATACCGCATTGGCTTTATACTTTTGCTTTCGCTATATATACAATAATTTTATATTGCATATACACACACGTATATACACGATATGAGGAAGATTAATGAGCGTAAACTCGACTGGGCGCTTCAACACACTCATTTGCATAATTTGTATCGTTTTCTCACCTCTAAAAATATCCTTCATAATTTATCCTGTTGTGTATACAGTGTAGTACAATTTTATTTTTATTTTTTTTATTTAAATTTTATTTTTTTTTACCGCACAAAGCTTAACCATAATGCAAGAAAACAAAAAAAAATTTTTTTTCTTTGATTTTTTTTTTTTTTTTTGTTCATTTTTGTTTAACAAAAATTCCATTTCAAATGATTGTATACGTACACACATATATAAATGTACGAGCAATACATATATAGAGATAGTAACAACAACAAAAAAATGATAAGGGCTGCGGAAATTATCATTAAAAAAAGATCAGCAGCAAAAAAATTTAAAAAAAAAAAAATTATATGCGATGGAAAAAGTTTTGCGCTAATTTATCTCACAAAAAAAAATACAACCACACATACAAAATTATAATGTGCTGCAGATAAATAGCAACAAGAAAAAACACAACAGTCGTGGTAAAGAAAAACAGGACAAAAGGATCTTTTCAGTTCATGTGTATCTGTGTACGGATATTTGCTTGTTTGTTGGGTTTTTTTTTTTTAAATATATTTTCTAAATTCATTCTGATTTTCACGCTTTTAGTTCATATTGTAATTCATATAGTTCTTGAAAATTTCTATTCTGAAAAATGTTTGACGGTGATTATTATTAACACAAACAGTAATGGTAATGGCAAAAGATGATGACCATAAGATAGTGATGATGACTACAATGGTTTCATAGTCACTACTATGTTATGATGGAAAATCTCATTTTCTTTTTTTATTATTTATTTATTTATTTTATTTTTTTGTTTAATTTTGCTCTTCAACGAACAAAAATTCATATTTTTCATTCACTATCGTTTCTTGTGTAACGTACGAATCATTTCAAAAAACAAAAAATCAAAAACAAAAAAAAAAGGAAATCAAATTAATTTTTTTTTTATTTATTTATAAATTTGTATAAATGTGTAAATATTTAATGTAGACAATAATAACGCTCATCATTCAAGCACACATACACACACATTCTGAAACATATATAAATTTAGATTTTGATATAAAAATGAATTTATGCAAATTAGTCCTGTGTTTTGGAACACAAAATTGTACTTGACTTCATAATATGTACTTGTGACTTGTGTACACAATATATTGCTGCACACAGCATTTGATGTAAATGATGGTAGTGGGCTAGAGAATTACACACTGTTGCAAAAAGAACAATGAAAAAAAAAAAAAAAAAAACAAAAACAAATGAATAGGGTGAAAAAATTTATATTTGTCGAAATTTTTAATTAAATTCGTTGCTTTTCATTATTATGACGTAAAACTATTATATTTTATAATGGCCAAAAGGTGAAAAATATGACAAAAGAAATTTAGCAAAAAAATAAAAAAATTAAGAAATGAAAAACTTTTTAAAAAACTACACAAAAACTAAAACTAAAATCTTTCATTTTAGATATACATAAATTCTATGTACGTATGTATGTATATTGTCAGATACACCTGCAGGCTTTTAAAATTTTATTCACAATAGGACATACATCACATACATACAGGTAGCCTGTAATACAGGTAAAAGCATTTTAAGAAGACAAAAATTTACAGTTGATATGTACATGTAAATATTTGCATATTATAGAATGGTTTAAAGATGAAATTTTATATGTATGTATTTATAGTATCTTATATTTGTCTTTTAAAAGTTAGAAAATTATATTATTGTATATTATTTGAATTTGTATGTGTGCAATTCCCTAAATAATAAAAATTTTATATATTAAAAATAATTTTATAGCTATATGAAAAGTTTTATGTTACTCAAAGGAATTTTCACTAAATATAGGGAATTCGTTTTTTTTTTTTTCTTGCTCTCTAGCGAAATTTTCACATTAATGATAAAATTACTATTTTTCTTTGTCTTTTTTTTTTTGTTATATGTATGTATCACATACATACCTTCAACACCATCCCCTACATCATAACAATAAAAATAAAAATAAAAATTACATTGACATTCATTTGCTATTTGTGCATTTTCTATTCTACACTATTCATGCTACTATTCTTAGCCCTGAGCCTGACAACAAAATGAATTTGTCGTGCGTGCATTTACACTATAAAATAAATTCATTGCATTGCATTGCATTTACTAAAAGATGTTGATTATACTCTTTTAGTTTTTTTGTTTTTTTTTTATATCAACGAAAATATTAAAATTTTGAAAATGAAATTATTTACACTATATTCTACTTTCATCTATTCTATATGTATGTATGTGTTGTACGTGTAAATATAATTACATAAAAATATATGTAGCTAATTTAATTTATAAATTCATGTGAATTTCTTAAAAATGAGATAAAATTTTTCGTAAAAAATAAAAATGTTATAAAGTAGGAAATTATTTTAATATGCAATGTCTTATGTTTAAAAAAAAAAAAATAATGAGAAAACAAAAAGAATGTAAAAGTGTAAAAATAATTATAATGAAGAACAAGAAATTTGAATTAAAACAAAAAAAAAAAAAAAAGAAAATTTCATTTGTTGATTTTCATATACATAACATATATTTCCCTCTTGAAGACTATACCATTGGGATTTTTTGTTAAAAATTTTCCGTTACAATTAATAAAGCAAATTAAATTATCAAGAAAAAAAAAAAACTTCATTGAGAATAACAAGAAATTTTTACCCCATTTTTATTATTACCCAAACATATACATACGTGCATATTAAGAAAAATAATTGTATATATGGATGTAGATGATTTTCATTGAATTTCAAAAATTATGAAAATTCATTATGTGCAAAAAAAAAAAAACGAAAATGATGTAATAAAAATTATTTTCATATTTTAGGGAAAACTATAATTATGTAATTCGATCTATCTATATAATATAGAGATATAATTGAATGATATTAAATAAAGTGATAAATATTATTTGGCTGCTTTCCAAATTGACAAATAAATTAAAAAATAAAATAGAACTGACAAAAAAACTGACAAAAAAAAAAAAAAAACAATTTAATAAGGAATCATAGGGAGACGATTTAAATTCATTGACTAAAATGAGATGGGAGCGATAAACAATTGATCAAATAGATCAAAACCACTTCAAAGAAAAGCAACGTTGCGGTCACTTGATGATGTTGAAATTGTGAAGAACTAATTAGAGAGAAAGAAAATAAAGCAAAAAAGAATCAGACAGATGCGATTTTAATAATGAGGTAAATTGCACTATCAATTGATAACTTGATAGAATGCCAATAAATAACGACAAAAATGACCAGAATTATACCAAGATTCATAAGAAAACTGATAAATCAGTTTCACTGCTCGAAAAAGAAAAACTTTATAAATTTAATGTAAATTCCTTTTTGTGCTTTAATTAATTCACGAATTTTTTGATTAAACCACGTAAATGAGTAAAAAATTTTTCAGATTTCTTTTTTAATGTTCTCAAAAAGTAAAGTGAAATCCTTATCTCCGTGAGGTCTCCTGATTTCCTTTTATTTTATTGAATTTTCATTTTCTCTTTTACAACACGCAGAGAATTTTCCGGTATCATGGTGTTAAAACTAAAAATCTATCATACTGAGAATTAAATCTAAAATTCGAATGAATCCCCTATTCACATAAGTAATTCAATTTTTATTAAAACAAAGATGTAATACATTTTGTATACAAATGAAATTTTTTTTTATCATGGCTTAAATAAAAGACAAATTTTCCTGTCTTTTTTCTATTTTTATTTTTTTTTTTTTTACTTTCAGTTTTGTCTTTGTGTGTTGCTTTACTAATTGATGTTATTAAGATAAATTTGAAATGAATTTTGTTTCATTGGTTTTTTGAGTATAACAAGTACAACACCATACAAACGTTTTTATTTAGAAGAAAAATAAAGAAAAAAACAAAAAATTTTTTCTATTTATTTTCCATTTTTTACAGCAGTCACATTTTGCTAGAAAATTTCATATACGTTGAATGTTAGTTTTTAAGTAAATATGCAGGAGGTATTTGCTACTAAATAATTTGTACTACACACATACACTTTTCTTTTGTAATTCATACGCGATTTCTTTTTTTTTTTTTTCAAGTAACCCTCAGGCAATTTTTGATACTACACATAGTGTACATGATCCTCTCATACTTTGAATTGTTTTGGCTATATAGATCCTATAATGGTGTCCATCACACAATAACATATATTTCGGTTTAATGCTGACTTTGAAAAAGGTAGTATGAAAAGGAAAAAAAAAAAAAAAACAAATAATGATAAAATAAACCAGAATATATAAAAACCATCGTACATATAAAGAACATTTCCTTGACCATCAAATCCGTGTTTGGAATACGTAAATATGAAAGTTTTTCATATGAGAAAATCAGGAAGACTAGTAGGAAGTAAAAAATAAAAAGAAAAAAGTGAATTTACGATTTTTTTTTTCTCTTTTCATAACATAAAATATTTAATACACATAACACATGAATTTATATATGAAAGTCTTTTTGTTTTTTTTTTTTTTTTTTTATCTAGAGTTCGAAAAAATGTGTACAAAATGTGCACATAGATAGGGCAATTTGTGGATACCAAGTAAAAACAAAAAAAGAAGAAAACCAGCAAGCAGTACTAAAACAAAAAAAAACATTTTGTATTCATCATAAAGAAGGTATGAACTTTCTCCCCTATACACGTTCTTATTTTTTATGATTTGTAATAGACAGAAATACAAATAAGCATGTATACTAATGTACATAAGGCGTGCATATTATACGTACGAAATGTACATATGTATATGCGTGTATGTCTTGTACACATCATGAATTTTATAGAAAAATCAGAAAAAGTCCTAAAAATAAAAATGGCAAAGACATTAAAAAAAAGACCAATCCGACATTTTTCATTCTGGTATTTTACTATTTCATGTATGAACCAAAAACGGATTCCTCTGCGTTTATGTATGTATTTGTGTATGCACGTACATACATGTGTACGTACTGTATTTTGGTTACTTTACTTACATTTCATACATATTTTATAATTTTAAGAACCATCCACAGTAAATACGCTATCTTTTTTTTTTTGGGGTTTTCTCGAATTTTTCTTTTCTAGGATTTTCTGTTTCCTTTTTTTCGGATTTTTCTAATTTCTTTTTTTTTTACATGTCTGCCTACTTATAGCATTAATGTGAACATGTGTGTGTTTGATAATAAATGATAATGGTACCTTAAAAATTCATTCAAGCTTGCATGTACATTATGTATGTATGTAACTTTAAAAGAAAAACATAACAAAATTCTCTTTAAGACAAATATGTGTGTGTTTTGTTCATTTATTTCAGTTTTTGATACATTTTTCTAAGTTAACTTCGAAAATTAAATTTAAAAAAAAAAGAAGGAAAATCCAATCTTTTTTTTTCTTTCTTGTGAAAATGTATCCAAGAAAATCAGGTGATTTGGCTTTGGTTAATTTCAGATCACTATACAGAGTACACAATTACTAAGCAAAAAGAACAAAAAAAAAAAATTTTTACACGTGTAATATACGTAAATTTATAATACTCATTCATCAATAAATTCTGTATCCTCTTGTATGGTAAATGTATGTTGGCGACTTGAATTGAGCAAAAATGATCATCCTTAAAATTATTACGTTATAAGCTACATATGTAGATGTATGTATGTATGCATAAATAGGAACCAAAAAAAATTTATGAATGTGTGTGTACAGAGTGTAGACAATCTATAATGTAAATACATTACATTATGCACAGAACACATTAAGATTAAAAAAAAAATGGAAGAAATATTCATTCTTTTTTTTTTTTTGCTCATTCTAAGGATATTTTACTGTTGTATGAACTATACAGTAAATCATTTTGAATTAACGGTTATTCAAAGATATTAAGTAAAAAGGACATTCTTACATATGTACATAAGTATACATTTAAATCAATTTACTATGTGTATCTGATGTACATACCATTCACAAATTTCAAATATTATATTATATCTTTAGATAATAACATACGAAATACATATATAAAAATGTATGTATTCATATTGTACATTTGTTATATGTTGTAATGTATGCCCTTTCTCTTTAATTTCTTTTAGTTACATATTTGCAATTTATTTTGTTTGAAGTACAATATCAACTGATTCTGATTCTGATTCACTGTGATTCAGTGAACTTTTTATAACGTCCGTTTCTGTTTGTTCATTCGTTCATTATTACATCTGTTATATAGAAGATGTGATAACACAAATAACAAAAATGAAAAAAAAAAAAAAAAAAAAAAACAGAAAACATTATTTTAACAGTCGTATGGGTTATGTTATGTTTTATATTAAATTACATATTTTATCAGACATATACAAATTTATACATACATATGGAAAATGGTATATAGTATGTACATGCAGGGTTCTTCAAAAATTCAGAAATGACATCAAATATTCAAAATTGAAATGTTTTGGAAAGAAAATTTTGGTTATTTTTCGTAAACATCATGTCGACATAGAAGGATATTCACTTATCTCGTACTTTATTAGAAAATTTTGAATATCACGTGCTGTCGAATAAACTTAAATTTACCAAATTTTAAAAAGGATTCTTTATATCCTGGCAAATATGGGTCACGTTTTCAACCTCTCATGAATTAAAGAAGAATTATGTAATATGTAGTACGGCTTTACCGGATTACTTAAAGTATAAAAAAGTCATGTGTATAATAAAACAGGACACCTTGTTTAAAAATTATTTACCAAACTTCCACATACGTATGTATCATATATATAAACTTATCAAATCAAAAAGGAAAAATATTATATTTTTCTCAGCCCTTTTAGCAATTGCTTTTTATTACTTTATGGCGCCATATCGACTACTTTATATCGTCTTAATGGTATAGTCACAAGGTTATAGCGAATATAATATGTACTTTTTTTTTTTTTGATTTTATACGCGCATAGATGTGTTGATATGAACATGTGTGTCTTTATTATTTTTGATTTTTTTTTTTTATCTTGTATCTTTAAATGTTTGAAATTTATATTATTTGGTATTTTTTGGGGTTTGTATCTAAATACCAAATTTGATCGAATTTAAAAATCCGCCAAAAACTACAATCGATCTTTTCGAATATAATCAATAGTTTCCATTTTTATAGACCCTATAGACGCATTTAAAACTTCCTCAGGAACGGTTAAATTTCTTGAAAGTAGATACATATAAAAATCATCAGTGGTATAAATGTGATAAACAATTTCCAATTTCATTACAATCACTAATTGATTTCTGAATTTGTCCAATTTTTGTTTTTTTTTTTTTAACTAACATTCTAAGCTCCTTAAATACATGAAAGTCATTAGATAAAATTAAATTAAATTTAGTATATAGCATAGAGACAAGACATACATATGTATGCATATGTATAATTCAATATAAATAATTAGCAGATTTTCATAAATGCAATTATATGATACAAAATATAAACACATCCTTTGTGCTAAGAAACCAATTATAAATCTATTAATTAGTAAATGATTTATAAATCACAATAGATATTCCCTATAAGACAAACAAAAGATATAATAGAATCAGAAATCAAAACCAAATTATAAAAAAATGATGCATGTTCGGTTTTAACATTATCAAGTTCAATGTACGTATGTGATTAAAATCCTTTTTCTTATTGTATTTACAATATTTTTGTGTTCTAATTGAATTCTATTCGAAAAATGAAAATTGCAAAAAATAAAATCATCATAATGTACATCTGTTACAACATCTAAGAGCAAAAATTCAAAAAAAAAAAAAAAAACATCTTTTATTATAATATTACATTTCAATTAATCTAAATGCATTATCAATTTGATAATAATCACACTAAACTAAAAATTTTTTATTAAATCCATTTCTATTCTTTAATGTTTATTTATTTATTTTTTTTTATTATCCTTTTTTTTTCTGGTAAATCAAAAACTGAATATAATTTTTGTTAAAAAAATTCACAATACCACATTTGTACTTAATAATACTTCAGATACTTAAATACATATATGAGATCGTATAAGTAAGGATTGCATGTACATATGTACATTAATATAAAAAGGCGATTATACCTTAACTAGCTTACAACTAAAATGCATTTACTTGGGCAATTTATATATTTTTCATTTTTATTGAAATGGATTACATTCAAAAGGATTGTATTTTCATTTTTATTCCATGAAAAACTTCTTATATTCCAAAAAAAAAAAAAAAAATTGAAAAAGAATAAAAATCTACTTAAATGTAACACACATGCTCTTATACATAGTTACTCATAGTTTACATATTTGTGTATGTGCATACATATGTAAGGGTTCCATTATAATTTTTGAATTTAATTCAAAATAAAGATTGCATTTTATTGATAAGAAATTGTACACAGAATATATGTATGTACGTTTGCTCATATGTATATATACATGTGGTACCTGAATATAATAACAGTAAAAAAAAAAGAGCGCCATATACGATTATGTATGTACATACATGAAAATTGAACAATACCTGTTTTTGAATTATTATATCGATAATCTATCCACAATAGGACGAAAATAATGTGTGTATTATATTATATTATATATTAATATATATATGTACATATGTACATATGTATATACGTGAAAAATATAATGAAAAGAGATTTTATGAAAAATTGTATGCAATACTTATTATTTTGTATTTTTGGTCATGTACATACATATGTACATGCAATATTTACCTATAATAATGATGATGACAATTTTAGATGAATGGATAACTGTACTTATAATCTACAATAGTATACCAGCAGTAATATAAACCACATACATACGAGTATACATACATATGTATATGTTTATATGTCATTTGTTGAGTATATACTTGTAGAATATCCTGCTTGTATCCTTTTTAACCTCTTTACAATAATATAAACAACAACAACAATAAAATTTTGTAGGACTAAAAGTATACAAAAAAAAAACGAACAAAAAAAAAGAAGAAGAAAAAAAAAATCAAGTATACCATGAAAAATATTTTGTTTTTTTCCTATCAGATATAAAATCCCTCGTCCACACAAAAGAATTTATCTTCATAAGATATTTATCAGACATCTATATATGGGCATGTATGTATATATGTATGTATGTTTGCATGTAAGTTTGGTATCAAATCGAGAACCAGAACCAGGGGATGATTGTCGTTGAAAGGGTTCCCATTGTCCAAAATAAAAAAACAAAACTACCGTATATCTTAACAACCAAAATATACAAAAATAAAATAAAATAAAATAAAATAAAAAATTATGAAGTAACAAAAAAAAAACACACAAATAAATGAAAACATATCAAAATTAAGTAGTGTATATGGTAGATATAGTCTGAGAAAAAAATGACAAAATATTTCGTTTTCATCTTTTTTTTTTTTTTTGTTTTCTTCTGCTCATTATAAGTAAGAGTGTGTAAATGTACGTTGTGTTGGATAACTGAATTAAATATACGTACACACATGATGAACAAGAGTACCTCAAAAAAAAAAAAAAAAAAAATGAAAAAAAATTGTACCAATAGATTTATATTTAGATGTAACATAACATAATCCTTTAGAATCCCTGAATCCTACTGTATAATGTCATACATGATAAAAAGCAACACGAACAAAAAAAAAAAAAAAAAAATTAAACAAAATGATAATGTACAAAATGTGTATTTTGATGGTATGAGAGAGTATATAATCACTAATTCTGGGTAATGCGGCGTAAAAGGACCATATGCTGAGGTTTTTATCTTGTGAACAGGACTTGACAAAGATATTGTTTAATATATGTACTTATAATGGTGTACGTATAAGGACGTACATGTACGTACATGTATAGAGTTAAATTTTATTTTACTTTATATTTATATTTATTCATTTTTGTTTTTGTATCATTCAATTTTTAGCCATGAAGATTTTCATTCTTTGGAAATTTTTTATGAAGCGAAAAATAACAAACATACAAAATATACATACATACATGCACGTATGTTACATGATGATGATAAGCGCTTGTTAATTTTCAAACATTTTTTTATGATAGCGATAAATGGGGACAGGAGACTGAATTTATTTATTTTATTTTATTTTTATATACATAATTTTTTGTTTTTGTTTATACGGTCATTTATATTTGAATACTTTATACAATTTAGATATTATTTTGAAGTGTACAGTCCATAAAACTATATTTTATTAAAAATTTACTCTCATTTAATGTGCAGAGATAAATTTTCTTTTATGTACATATATAGAAGCCTGAATGGTAGTAGGTTTTTCGGTAAGTTAAATTGATAACTTTTATTTTTTTTTTTACTTTTTAAATCATTTGAATGTTAAACTTATAGTCTAGCCATAATTAAATGTAAAGTTCAGTAAAGTAATGAAAGAAATCTCATAAAAGTAACTTATATGGATGTTATAAATTGACCATAATGGAATTCTCAAAATTTGTGATGCAATCAATATCACAACTGTTTGAAATCTTAACTAAAATTTGAATACAACTTAAGTACTCAGGTCAAAAGGACCTTTTGTTTTTCTTATCCCATCATTGATAAAAGCATATTGAAAAAATCTATTATTAAAATTTCATAATGAAATTATTAAAATTTTTCAAAAATCTTTAAACAATTTCTGATAATAACTAATAATTACAATCAAATTATAAAAGTATTTTATGTATCATGAAAACATAGTAAAATAGCATTATAATTGGTAAATAAAAATTTTTTTGTTATTTTTATTATGTGAACACACAAAATAGCATTTGTACATTTTATATGTTAAATGTATAAACATTTAAAAAGGATTCTCATGGTATTTAAGAAAGATATTTTACACCTTCAAAGTGCTAATCTAATTTGTAAATTTACTATTCATTTAAAGTTTTCGATTATTGCCACATTCTTGATGAGCTCTATACGTAATACGATGACGATGACGATGACAACGTACAACTTTATACTTACAGATATGCATACATAATGAAATTTAAATTAAGCAAAGCAATAGTGTACGATATCTATATATGTATGTATATATAAACAATATTTACACACACATATACTTATAATTACATAGATTACATATAACTTTCGTATCGAGTATTCAATGTATGTTACGAACATGATGATAATGACTATGATTATGATGGTATGTATGTACCACGTACGTATGCTATTACGTACGGTATGTTAACAAACCGTGTTTTACTTTTATTTTATAAAATTCAGGTATACAATTAACTGCTTGATATTGTCGATCGACTTAAATTAATTTTCCGTGACATCGATTTACTTTAAGTACATTATCATCAACAAAATGATTTTACAATTACATCAACGCTATTTGTATGGTGTCTGTGATTTTCTATGTAAATAAATGACACATTGTATTCTCTATTTTATTTTTTCATCATTATTATATTATATAAGAATGCTTTAGATTTAGCTCAATACAGCCTGTTAAATTCATCATCCGCGAAGTAAAAAAGAAAAATTTGAATTAAGAAAAAAAAAAAAAAAAATCAACCATCAGTAAGTCAGAGAATTTTCCTTTCTATTTTTCTTTTTTTTTTTTTTGTTTATTGTGAAGGTATCCAAATTTGCAAAATCATGCAGTTGAGTAGAATCTTATTAGGGTAATAAAAGAAAGTCTTCTTCCTTTTTATTCATTTTGTTTTTTTTTTTTTTTATTTTTACTTTTTACTTTTCTTCATCATCATCGTCATCATCGTCGTCAGGATATTGAATGGAAAATGCTCATAAACTACATTAAAGAATTTTACAATTTTTGAAATCTGCTTTTTTAATTCTCTACATATATATCACAGTCCTTTCATGTTCATTTTTTTTTTCTATCATTATCCTTTTAAACAGTTTACTGTATAGTAAAAATACTTTTTTTTTTTTTGTAAATTGGTGGCGGCGCACCGTGTATAAACTATGCTATGCAAAAGTAGCTGATGTTTTTTTCTTTTCCGATATTTTTTCGTGTGTAACATTCTCATATGAATGAATGAAATGAAAAGCCCACAATTTCTGTTACCCGTACTCATACATACTACACATATTATATGAGTAACATCACTGCTTGGGATGATGCTGCTATATTGCTTCTACTACTAAATTGCTGCTGCTGCTGCTGGTGTTTTTATATTGCTGCATTAAAACGATGTTAACGAAGCGAATAATTTTATGGAAAGAGGGTGTTTTTCTAGCTCATTAAAAGATCTTCCCGATGCTTAAAATTTTTTTATTTCACTACGTATATACTTTAAATACTGTGTACCTACATTATATTTAATGTTAACGTACTAACATGAATGGATAAAATTTGTTTTTTTTTTTTTTTTTTTACTTATCCTAGATGTGTATGTTTGCGTTTTTTTTTTTTTGTCAAAATTTTCGTTATTTGAAAAAAAAAAGGAAACATCAAATTGAAAAAAAAGAAGAAAGTAGAATAAAAATAGAAAGCAGTGAACAAGAAAAACTCCTTTTTTATTTAAATTAATAAAGAGCAAAAACAAAAAATTTAAAAGAAATGAAATGAAACAGGGTAAAAACAAGCATACGAAAATTTCATACTAAAAATAATAGTTGTTTTTTTTTTTTTAATTTTTTTTTGTTTTAGACGCAAGCACAAGTCTTTTCGTAATTTCCTCATCCGTACTTTTCTTCTTTTTTTTTTTAAATACAGCTAAATGAATGTTTTTTAAGTTTTTTTTTTTGTTTGTTTGTTTATTTTTTCCTTTAAGGAAGAAAAAGGAGTAAATTTGTTTATAAATGTATTCTGAATAATTTTCACTCCATTTTTTACTGGGGTCAATTTTTGAATTAAAACGAAAAAAAAAAACGAAAATTTGAATGCAAAACATTTTATATACATTTTCTTAGTTGAATTGAAAAATTTGAGTATTCAAAAAATTTTTATTTGTGTACAACGTTTTCATAATTGGAAATAAAAATAAAAATATTTTTTGGTTTTTTTGTTGTTTTTTTTTCTCTTTAGGCCGCAACATTCATGTGTATGTGTTTTAATATTTTCATTAATGGAAGATTTTGGCTTTTGATAAAATCTACATTTTAATGATAATAATTGAAAATTTTTTTTTTACATTTTAGTTAAAAGCTTGTTTCAATTCCTTGTACATTTTATTAAAATAACTATATTGTACTATATTTAATAATTTTAATATGAATGGTACCAGTTTGTATCCACAAAATGTATAATTTATATATACCGATTTAATTTCATTTTATAATTAAATATTTTTCTGTTATCCTTTTCTTTTATGGATTCTCCTTTAGTTCATTATTTTAAAATATGAAATTTATATACATTTTTCTGGTTTAATGTGTATGAGCAATTTTTGTCGTTTTTTTTTTTTTTTGTTTTTTTTTTTTTTGTAGAAATAATTTTAACCTTAAAAACGTTTCTTATGCATGAAAATTTCAAAATACTATCCACAAGCATTTACATACATATGTATATCAAATTGTTTATGCATATGTGCGAAACACAGAAAAATATGTGTGAAAAACCGCAGACAGTCATATTTAAATGAAAAAAAACCAAAGAATCTGGAAAAAAACGAAATATTGAATTTAAAAAAAAATTTTTTTTTTCATGAATTTATACACCAAATGTTACAATATGTGTGAAATATAATAATATATGTACACGTTTATACATATTTTATGTACAGTATACATAGTGTACACATGAATTAAAATTTCGAATTTATTTTTCAGAATTTAAACATTGTATAAAAGATTTTTTGAATAAAAGGAATTTTTTATGTAATTACAAGTTAGAATATTCGGACGTTCTTCGTTAAGGATTCCTTGAGAAGATGTTTGGTTTTTTTTTTTTTAATCAGTACTTTAAATCAAAAGATTTGTAATCACATGAAATACTCTACCCAAAAATGCATTGAAAATCTGAGGGTTCTTTAAAGTTTTAAACTTCAAGGTGTCAACTGTTTGTTTTGTCATTTTAAAATTTTGATTCGTAAATAATAAAACTGATATTGCATGTAGAAATATGCACCAAAATTTAAAAATCGTATTCAAGATGTTCAATTTTTATTAAGATCAGCTTTCAATAGCTGATCGAAAATAAAATCGATTAAAAAAATACGTTAGGCCTTTGAAGAGTTAATATATTGATTTTTGTCAAATTTAATTTCTCACAAAATAAAAACAAAATCCCTTTTCTAAAATTTATTTCATTTAATCATATTGTAAATTTACTAAAGCTTGCTATAGACAAAAACCTCTTCATAAATGAGAGAAAAATAACGTACGAATGTTTAGAAATTGCCCACTGTTTCGCCTTAAGGATATTAAGAAAAAAAAAGAAGTAAATTATTATTAATTTAATCATGCAAACTGGTATGTAATTATTGAAACGTTAGTACCACGTCACGTTTAGGCCTTGCACGTCATGCACGAATTATGGATATTGATGTCATGTGGCCAACTTTATAGAAAGATTTTTATTCGCTTAAAGAGATACATAATTTGGTGAAATGTAAAGCGGTACATCGCTTCTTCGTATGTACACTGTACCCATCGGATGACCTTTAGATTTTCCGCCTTATAAAATTCTAAATATTTTTTTCAATTATTTAAATTTTGTTCTTTTTTTTTTTTGTTAAAACACAAAGATTTATGAATAACAAAATTATTATTTTCGTAATGTAACAAATATGATATTTCAAATAAATAAAATTAAAATTGTGAAAATTGTTATCAATCTGTTATTCATTTGGCGCTAAAAATATAAGTTTACATAAGAATACAATTTTATAGAAAATGATATCTTTTTTTTACATGGATACCCAATACAATAGTAAAAGTTTTTCCCTTATTTTCTGTTTTTTTTTTTTTGTATAAAATCACAAAAAAACAAAAATCAATTTTATTTTTTTTTCTTGTCACTCTATGATTAACCTGAAACGATATACTGCACGCAGGAAAAAAGGAAAACTTTCATCTTATGTACCCAATATCCATTGACTTTAAAAAGCAATTTTTGTACAAGACCGAAATAAAATACGTTAAATGTTAAAAGAACATTCAAACAAACCAAAAGTAAATTTATATTAGAGATACTACATATGTAATGGTATACTGAAACTTTAAAATATGATATCCTTCCGTGAAATGTTTTTTTTTTCTTTTTTTTTTTTTATTCAAAATTATGGTATAAAAATTGGTCTTTTTTCTGCTGTTTTATTTATATCAAATTTCTTTATGATTTTCACATATTTATTTTCTTTTTTCTTCTGTTGTTATTTAACTTTGCTTTTGCTTCCTTTATTTTCTTTTATTTTGAGAAAAATTTTCTCACTCATGTATGTAGGACATGCGATGTGATGTTTTGTTTTTTTTTTTTTTTTTGGTTTTGCTACAAAATATGTATAAGAAAGAAAATGTAGCTGAGCTTTATGAAAATATGTTGTTCAGTATATTTTTAAAGAAAAGAGGAAGACCGGAAGAATGAAAAAACCAAAAAAAGGAGATTTGTTAGATCCTTTTGACCTTTTTTTTTCCTACTACTACCACATGTAAAAGAAAAGAATTTTCCTTTTTTTTTGCAATTTTTTTCGTATTTATTTACGTTGGAAAAGAAGGTGAAAAAACAAAATTCTTTTTTGATACAATAATCATATATGGGTTTCAAATAGTGTATATGAGGGTATGTGTGATAGAATTATTATTATTATTATTATTTTTTTTTTTTTTTGCTTTAGAAATTTTTACGTGTGACATGAATGAGCCTTTTATTATATGTACAAGGACTAAGATACATACATCCATGAAGTAGTATGTAATTTTCAATATAAATATCGTTTGAAGCGTAAACAAAAAAAAAAAAAAAAAAATGGGAATTTGTGTTTATGGTGTAACATCGTAAATTATCAGTTTTGAAGGAAATGAAAAACAGAATTGAGCAAAAAAAAAAGATAATAATAATATGAAGATGAAAACTATATAAAGCCAACATTCAGATGAAAAAAACGAAATTCAAATGTTTCCTCTAAATCATATGTGTGTGTGTGTGTGTCCGCATTTGGATTTTAATGTGATATTAAATAAAATTTGTAATGATGTGTTTATGTACTTTTTTGCTTGTTTGTTTGATTTAAAACACATTAGAAAATTTCGAAATATTGAAAATAAAAATAAGGAAGAAAAAAAATTAAAAATAAATCAAATAAAATATATCAAAATATTTTCACAAATTTCCACTTGAAATATTTTCGGAAAACAAACCACAAAAATTCATATCGCAGAAAATAAAATAGAATAATAATAAAAAATAATAAAATCACTAAAAAATCAGAAAAAAAAATTATGGATTGTATGTATGAAATCTTTCATGTTTGAATCCTTTTTTTGTCGAAATATTTGAATAATTTGAGGATTTTGTTTCCTTTTTGTTTTTTGTTTGTTTTTTTATTTTATTTATTTCGTTTTGCTTTTATGTATTTAGAACAAATATTTAATATGTGGTATGTCGATAGATTTTCTTTTTTCGTTTATGTCCCGTATACACTTTTTTGATTTCCTCTATTAAAAATCATAAAAATAAAAATGTTTGTTTGGTTTTGGTTTTTTTTTTTCATTTTGTGGTAAATATTATTATCGCATAATAATTATTTTCTTATGACTGCTTTTTAAGGTCATGAAAATGAAAATAAAATTAGTGAGTGAAAATGTTATATAGTTCCGTTTTTCCTTCGTGTTATAGAAAATTTTAACAGAAAATAAAATTAAGAAAGAAAGAAAAATAATAACCTATTCTTGAAATTGAATTATTACAGATTTTGTTTTTTGTTTTTGAAAACTGAATCAGAAATGCTCAACTTATTTTAGAAGATAACTAAATAGTTGATGTTTGCTGATGTTTACTCCCCTGGATCTACAATGGTACGACCCTTTACTGTTGTACACATACATACACATTTCAACGATTTACTCTGTACATATGTAATACGAAAAAATTATCAGGCAATCATAAATTCATTTTTGTAAAAAATTCGATTAGTGAATTTGGAAATAGGATATCATCAAAATAAGATAGATAAGGCCTAGAAAAATTGGTAATTATGAATTTCTAAAGGCTTAGACACACTAAAAATTTATTAAAATCTTTTACATAGATGTACGTAAGTTGAATTGATTCGGTAACATCAAAATACATTAAAGTCGACCTGAAGATCATGAAGCATCGAGTTAAGTAAAGTACACGAGATTCAATAGCACATCTACACTTGCCTATACAACAATAATTTACTTTGAATTCGTCTATGAAGTAGAAAAGAGTTGACAGGGTGTATTGTATAGTGGAAACAGAACATTTTTTTTTTCAAAATTAGAAATTAAAAATGTCCTTTGAAAATGCTCTAGTGAACTAACTATACGAGTACAATATAATTTTATGCAGACCAAAAATTGTTTCAAGAACATAAGTAACGGAAAAAGATGTTTTAAAACATGGACTACAAAATTTCTTTTTGAAATTCTACTTATAGTGTATTTTAGATTAATTAAGAAAATTTCATAATCTTTCAGTTTTTTCATTATAAATATCTTCTCGCTCATATTAATCCTATTCCTACATCAATTTAATTTGAGGAAAAAAAACTGCATTTGAGTATTTAATGGACTGAGTTTATTTAATGAACTTCTTAATAGCACAATATTCCATACAAGTGTGGGTGGATTAATTTTGTGTGATTGTTGGCCAGTACAATAATTTTTGAAATACATTAGTTTATGTATTTATATTTCTATAAAGGTATTCAGCACATAAAAGATATTCATCAATGCGGACACTTCAATTCAAACAAAAAAGATCTTATACAATTGAATTTTGATATGATTTCATTTGTATTATTTTTATTTTCAATTTATTTATTTATTTATTTATTTTTTTTTATTTCTACTTACCTACTGTCTAAATATATGCCGTATTTTATTTTGGATTTTGGAATATCTTCATTGAGAATTTGAAGTTTTCAATGAAATGAATTTTATATGCTGTTCATACTAAAGAAAACCAAATACGTTATATGCGGGTATCATGAATGATGATGATGAATTTTATTATATTATGCAGACAAAAAAAAAATTTTTTTTATTCAATATTTTATTTTCATTTCTATGTATGGGTGTATTAAACAAAATAGAGTGTACTCGAGTATTTTATGCATATACATATGTATGTCCTGCGTGCATGTAATTGGTATTCGTGATTGTAAACAAATATCGTATATGTATTTTGTTGCTGTAAAAAATAAAAATAAAAAATAAATGCAGTTTTTGAATCACGATGGTTTTGTGATTTAATTTTAACGACATATAGGTGAGTATGTATGTGTGTGTCTTGCACTGCGATGTATACATAGAAATAAAATAAAAATTATTTGATGTTTTTAGTTTTTTACTGTATTTTTTTTATTTTTCGTTGTTTTCGTTTTTTTTTTTATGTGCATTTATGCGCATTATACACCAATACATATATGTACACATAATATAAAAAATCCTTTTTATACTTTTGATTACGTTATTTGTTCACTTTTAAAGTATGTAAACAAATTCGAGAGAAAAAAAAACATTTTGTTTTTTTCGCACTGATTGCAAAATAAACATTGTACATTATGTATAATACAGTGCTACTTATATCTACATGCTATTGATTGAAAGACACAAATTTATTTTTCGGTTTCCGTTCAAAATTTTAAATTTCCGATGATTTATTTACTTACGAATATATAATGTATGTAAATGCATTTAAAATGTGAAATCTCTTGTGACAAAAATGCATTTTTTCAAGAACAGAAAAAAAAACAACAAAAAAATGATAAAAAAGGATCATTTCATAGGAGTAGTTACTAGATCTGTTCTTTTATTTACAATATGCTGCAATGTTGTACAATTCGCTTATTTGTATGATAGGAATAAATTTTTAAATGTAAAAGAAAAACTTAGTTGCAATTTTCTGAAAATTAAAAACAAAATTAAAAATTTTACTTCAATCTTTAGGATAGATTTTTTTTAACAGCTCTTTAATTATACGTAAAAAAAAAAAACAAAAAATGGGCAGCCAATCGAAGCAATAATTAATTATCAATTTTTAAAATTTGGCTTGCATCTTTTTGCAGGACAAGACAATTATTAAGTTTTTAACACAAGAAAGTGAAATCAGCAGATTGATTGGTACACAGTTTTCTGTGAATCACTGCACAAACCTTCGAGTACAGGAACAGACTTAATGTTTCGAATTCAAATGAAAAATAAAAAATACATTAATTCGGTTGCGGTAATATCACGTTATAATTGTACATTATTTAATTATCAAATTTTAAAAAAAAAAAATCAAATTCGTGAATTGTTATCAACGAGATTTTTCATCTTAAATGATAAAATATGAAAACAAATTCCAACAAATAAATTTTCCCACAAATGTTCATACTTATATCAATTGATCGAATAACACTTTATAAATTCATTTTATTTTTTGAAATTTTGATACAATCAAATAAATATTATTTAAATAAAAGGTATTTCAATTTCGAATAACCTATGGGTATTTTGAGTTTTATACTATTCAAATTTAATTGAAATACATTGTATTTATACGATTTCAAAAAAAAAAAGTAAAAAAAATTAATAAATAATTTGATCCTAACACGTAATATAAAAATTCAAAATTCATTTAATGCGTATGAAAATATGTATTTGTAAGCATATTGAAATTTACAAAACCAATCAATGAATTTTTATAAAGAACAAAAGAATAATAAAAAAATTTGTTAAACACTTATATAGCTATTTTGTTTGTTTAAAAATCATGTATTTCATAGAAAAGAAAAAAAAAGTTAATGAATGAATTCGAAAAGTATACATGATTCGTTTACACCACAAAAACATTCATAAAAATGTTTGTAGTTTTTCTTACAAAAAAATTAGAGACACATTGGCTGACAAGACTTTCCTTTTTTTTTTTTTTTGTTTTTCATTTTCATTTTTTTTACAAAATTTTGAAAATTGATTTCTCATATGAAACATCATCTCTATAACAATGACAAAAAAAAAAAAAAAAATTTAAAAACGATGTGTGTATCTAAACATTTTATTTATTGTTTACACAAATAAATTTTGTTTTCTCTTCTGATTCAAATTTTCGTCTTTTTTTAATGTGATTTTTTTTTTTTTTTTTAACGTAATTGATTTTCAGTTTTTATTTATTTTTATTTTTTGTTTCTCAATCATTTATCTTTTTTGTTTATGTAAAAATACACAATGACCATCCACGTACAAGAAAATGGTACATAATGTATCAATAAAAATATTTACAGTGTATTTAATGTCTTAAATTTGATATAGGAAAATATGGTATGAAAAAGAAGGATATTAAATACCATAAAAACTTTAGATGTATACAATGTATATAATACTCGAATATGTATAAAATGGAAAATTTTTATCAGATGCCAAAAATGTTACATGTCGTATGTAAAGTATACAAAAGAAAAAAAAAACCCGTACGTATATTGATATACACACATTGATAGTGTTTTCATATATGCATGTATTTTAGATATATGAACGTAGGTGAATATACTCATCATTTAAAATATACATATCTATATAGGAACAATATTTACCATTTGCTTGTGACACTAATATACAATATGTGTAACATTTGTGTACAATCTAATTTTGATATTGGTTTTCATATAATATGAGGCCAAAATAAAGCTATGTATATATGTATGTATTCGATTACGATATGTTTTCGTTCATACATACATG
Source organism: Anthrax anthrax (assembly GCA_963971155.1). NCBI lineage: Eukaryota > Metazoa > Arthropoda > Insecta > Diptera > Bombyliidae > Anthrax > Anthrax anthrax. The sequence goes on from OZ020122.1 coordinate 21,663,422, forward strand.
TATTGTACGAATATACATATTTAAGCCAAATGCTGCATACAGACACATTTCGTGGAATAATCATTTACTATATGTACATCATATGTTCACAGAGGGCTTGAAATATCATTTTTATATGTTATTTTATGGTACTGCACGAATGTTTGTAAATTTATGTATATATGTAACAGGATTATTTATTTTTGCAAGGAATATATTGCAAATGTGTATATTATATTTAGAAAATTACATTTGATAAATGTTAGCGTATGAATGTCCTTTCAAATTTTTGATTGTGGTTTAAAAATAAAAATAAATTAATTTCCCAATTTTTCTATGTATGTAAACAATTTAAAAAGATATGCAATAAAAATCTCAGAAATAACATTGATTTTATTTAGAAAATATTTACATTTTATTTTTTGTTGCTTTTGTAAATGTCTACTACCAAGTTACATGCGTTCATTAAAAGGATAATGATATTATCATTTTCTTTGTTAGACACTGACATTGACTAAATAAAATAAATAAAAATTGTTTTGCTAATTGACTACCATGCATTTTATTTCCACAAAATATAACCATATCATTTGATTCATTACTACTTAAATGTTAATGTAATTGCCTTATCTGGCAAATTGTTTTCTTTATCGTACATTGAGGATCTGTATTGTATTTAAAATAATAAAGGATATGTGTCTACATCGCATTATATGCTTATATGGATGTATTATGCACAAGCATGTGTAAACACCTACGCACGCACAGAAAAATAATTTTTCTTAAACGCAAAATATTTTCTTTTGTAATGTAACGGAATAAATCGTAAAACCTCAAACAAATGATTTATTAAAAGGTTCTTGTTAATCTCTATACAAAAGAATAAAAATAAAAATAAATTTTGTTTTTCTTATAACTTATGTTTCATTAGATTTGACTGCATGCATAATTGTTATTGTGTCAGTATAATTGTTGTTTTTCTTTTTCTCTTTTTGGCTTTTACATTTTCATTTTTATTCCATTTTTCCACTTATGCTAGTTGTAAATATGAGGATTGTGTATATCCTTTTAAGGCAACTTTGGTTTTTTGTTTTTTTTTTGGTTTTTATTGGTAATTAGATTTTTTGTTTTTTTTTTTGTTTTTGTTAATTACTATTAATCAAATGAGCTACGTAAACATTTTTATTTTTGTTTAATTTTGTGTTATTTTACGCAAACTAAACATGTTTATACTATGTTCATAAAGTTTGTTTTAGTTACAGATTTTATAAAGGATTATAATTCGATTGTTTAATACATGTTTGTTGTGCTGTCTAATTGAAGTTAGTTACCTCATATCTCGATAATTGACAATTTTTCCTTGTGGTTTATAACTCAAATAGGATACTGAGAATTACTGATTTTTCATTGTTTATCTCAGTTTATCTAACTAAACAAATTGGTTACCAAAATATTGTATCTATAATTTTAAAGATATCACTGATATCATCTTAACAAGTGAAACGTATAAATGAAGTGATATATGTATGTAAGGCAAATTAGAACTATACAATTTTATCAAGTCTACATCGAAATAATAAAAAACTTTATGAATGTAGTATATTTCGAATGAGTTTCATTTCTTTTATCTTATTACATCATTATTAGTTGTTTTTTTTTGTTGTTGTTGTTTTTGTTGCATTTTGTGCTTATTTTAGCTACATATTATAATAAAGTATGTTAATTGTATATGTAATTCTAACTTTAACTTAATAACTTTTTAACATTTTATTTTTATTTTTCTTATTATTTTCTTATTTTTGTTTTATGATTATTTACTTATTGTCTACGTTTACTCTTTATTTCTTTACTTAAACAATATATCTCATTAAAACCGAACGAAATAAAACAAAAATAACAACAACAAAATTAATTTATGTATGTATATGTATAGAAAATTATTTTTTATTTTTATTTTGAGAAAAAAAAAAAAATTCAGAAAATTTTGATACACATTAAAAAGAAAAATAAGTGAAAAAAAAAATCATTTTGTATATTTAAAAGAAAAATAGATATTTATTTTTCTTATAAGTATATACTATAGTACAAGCAGATTTTGTATTATTTGTTCATGTTAATTCGAAGCAAAAATGCTTATAAGCATTATTTGAAGTAACATTTTGTATGTATAGTAATTTTTTTTTTTCTAATATATTTAATTGAAACTAAATCATTTACCTATAAGTACATCCTACATAAAATCATATTATATAATGGGATTGGTGTATTATTAGCTGTATTTATATACTGCTGTACCCACAGTAACAATAAATCGTATTAATTTACTGTGTATGTATTACTCAAGAAAATTCGAATTTAATTACACAAAAAAAAAAAAACATCTATTCATTATTTTTTTTTTAAAGAAAATGTTTATCAGAAATTTCTACTGAATGTTCAAAGTTTGGAAGAAGTTCAATGATCTCTTGATAATGTTATAAAAGGTTACAGCTACTGAATTTTCTTTACAATTTGTATGTTTCCTTCACAATTATAGAGTACATATATATGTATATGACCATAGATATTTATACAATGTATTTTGCTTTATAACGGTATCTAACGAATGCACGAATATGCATAATTTTATCTTTGTCTCCCTTCATTTATTAAATGTGTAGTAAACAGAGATACAAAATTTTATTACCCATTTTTACAAAATTGCTAAAATTCAAGGAAAACTTATGAATAAAATAATAATAATAATCATAATTCCCAAAGGATCTAAATATTGAATGTAATAACGTAGAAATGTGTTTAACAGAAAAAAAATTAATATGTGCACCAAAAAAAAAAATGTTTTGATAATTTTCATCTCATATAAGACATCGTACGTATCTATATGCACATACGTACATACATGTGTAACATACGTGGTTTATTTTTATTTTTTACTCATATTTTTCTATATTCTTATTTGTATTGTATTGATGAAGAAATGAACATTTTCAATCTAATAAAAGTTTTTTGACAGACAACCTACGAGGATTTGTAGAGTTATGTAAAGTGCATGAATCAAATTATGTATGAACATAAAATTCACAGGATATATGTACATACTGTTTGAATATTAGTTTTGAGGTAAATTTTTTTTTTCTTACTATTTTTATTATTATCATTATTATTCCCGGGCATACATAAAACTTTCAAAATATCAGTTTTTGGCAGACAATTTGCAAACAGATATTTTTCTAGCTTTTATTTTTTTTATTTTTTTATTTTTTTCTATTTTGGACCATTTAAATTGCAAAAGTTTTTTGTTCATTAATACAGAAAAGTTGAATTGGTTTTGGTGTCTTATAAAATAATGAAAATAAATACGATACAAGAGAATTTTCACATTATAACATAGAGTAGAGAAAATTGTAATTTACCTCCACAATTCTATGGTATGTGAACATATAACTTTTTAATACTGTTGTGTCCTGTTCGTTGTGTATATGTACATAAAAATGCAATTTCTCATTATTATTATTTTTTTTATTTTTTATTTTTTTTTCGTTTTATTTTTTAACTTTTCCTTATTCATATCGTATGTGTAAAAATGCACCAAAATAAAAATTAAAAATGAAAAAGAAGAAAACTCATAATTTCGTACTAATGTACATAGTAGCGTTTATACGAGAAAAACTTAGTAATGTGAAATTTCTTTTTTAAAAATGTTTTAACTTTATATCCTGGTCTATGTATTTACATATTATCTTCCATTTTCTTCTTTTTTTTTTTTGTTTTTAATGTACACACAAATATTATTTTTTATAACTTTTTTTGTTTTTGTTTTTATAACTACAATTTAAAATTTTTTATATGCAGTATAGAAAAACTAAACGCAGAAAAAAAAAATTCAAATTGAAAAGAAAATATGAATGAATAAATTTTAATAATCATAAATACTTTTTGAGTATTATGTTCACATGTACTATAATGTAAAATAATAAATATCTGTAGATGATGATGATGGTGATGATGGTGATGATAATTTTTAGTTCGTACACTGTAAGTAGATAATATCATTATTACTTTCACATCATGAATCAAAAGTTAATGTTTCAATAGAAACTTCGTACATTTTACGTATAGTGAAATTTTATTTTTTTATGAAATATTAGACGAAATAAGGAGATGCTTAAATGTGCGCAAAAGGTAGAAGATCCTTACTTTGTTTCCTTGTTATAGGGTTGTTATAGAATATTGTTTTAAAAGAAATTATCACAGCAAAAAGGTCTTAAAAATAGTTTTGACAAATATTTTATCACTTATGTCTGTCGTTCCGTCCTTTTTTCGTCATCTCTTCTTATCTTCACTTTTGCATTACATGAAATGAAAATTTTGAGAAAATTTCATAACGTGAATACAGTGTATGCATTTCTGCAGTTACTGCATATTGCAAAATAATAATATGCCCTGTAGAAGATCTTTGATATTAGATATTAAATTCTTATTCAGGCAAGGATTCTAGAAAAAAAAAATAAATAAATGTTTAGTTTCACAGCATGAAAATAGAATATATTGAGATTATTTTTTCTTTCCCAAAACGCATTTTATCTGGTGTGTAAATTTAAAGAAAGCTTTTGAAAAAGAAAAAAAGAAAAAAACTGAAATGAAATTGAAATCATTTCTGTATCACATGATAATGATTTTACATTGTATTGTATAATAGCGTGTGTAATATTGTTCGTTAAAAACTAAGCATATTACATGCCAGTTTTAATACATTTTGTAATATATACACTTTTATATGAATATTTTCTGATATACGATTTGCTTTTCCATATTGCATTCGTTTTATCACTACACAAAATTACAATTTATTTGCCTCTGTATACATTTGAATCGTTGCTGTTCAGAAAAGTCTTTTTCTTGGTTAATTCCCACTGAAAATTGGTTTATTATGTACTTTTTGAAAAAATAGCTTCTAGCAATTTACTATGTAGCTGAAGTGAAATGCATAACATACCGAGAAACACAAAGTAAAAGTAACATTGTCTACACTCTATCTATAAAGTAAAAACCATTATACTAATATAGATACATACATATATACAAAATATAGAATATGATGAAAATCTAAGATTTAATTTACATAAAATGTAAAAGTTTTATGTATGTACATCCTTTTTTTTTTTTTTTTTGTTTTTTTAGTTGTTAGTTATCTTATATACATACGAAATTTTAAACTTATCAAGTTCTTTAAATTATCCTAAGGCTATTTTATTTTAACATAACTTAAGATACATAGTCCAGCTTTTCATTTTTTTCTTATTATTATTATTATTTTTTTCTTTTTTAGTTTTTCTTTATCTATGTTTTCTTTTATTATCATTATTATGTGCATATATTTAAGATTATTTTCAAAAGAAAATAAACGCAATTGAAAAAAAAAAAATTAAAATTTTTTCTTAAATAACTTTTCTTTGGATAAACAAAAGAAAACAAAAAAAAAATAAAAAAATAACCGAGAAAATGTTGTAAATAACCTTAAGTAATGGATATTGAAATATCGTTGTTATTACGTAATACATGGATTAATGAAAAGAATTAACGATGAAATTTTTATTTTAATATAACTTATACTTGCTTATACTCAGTAAATTACAAAAAAAAAAAAAATATATACATATCAAAAAAATCCTGATTTTTTAATTTTTTTGTTAAGGATAAAAATTAAAAAATGTAAATAAAAGCAATTTTACATAATTATACATATGTATGTATATTGTACTTATTCTGACTGTAGCGCTACACTATCATATATTTCTCATTCATTTATCGATGTACATATGTATCTCTGTACAATTTACTTTCTATAAAATAACAAAAAAAAAAAAAAATTTAAAATAAGACAAAACAAAATTTGTTATTAAAATTAAATTTCCTCTAAAGATAATTAATTTTCCATTGAAAAAAAAAATAATGCATAATAAAAGCATTATGTAAAAATTTATGCAACATTAACTAAAGTAGAAAATCAAATTCTTACTATAGAAAAAAATAAAAAAGATGTTTGAAAATAAATACGGTGAGAAAATATTAAATTTCTTAATTATGTATTACAATTAATGGAGTGTAATTAAAATTAATGAATGCTTATTGTGTATATATGCAATAATAAATACATCAGAAAATTATAATAAATTCAAAAAATTTACATTCGAGTACCTAATGTACGTGTAATTTATGTTTTTGTTGTTGTTGTTTTTTTTTTTTTTTTTTTTTTTAATTTTTCAAAGTACTGTATACGTATTTTGAAAATCTCTAAAGCGAAAGAATTTATGCATTATTAAATTCCAATTAATTAAAAGTTAGAAAAGTATATTATAGTGTACGCTGTACGCACGTGTGTGTGTATTGTGTATACCCAATATAGTATAGTTAACTGGCATTAAATCTGCATCTTTATATTTATATAACAGAAAGAATAAAAACAAAATTATATTTATGTATTTACATTCAACAGAATATGCATTTTATGTGAAATTATCCTTTAAATAAACTAAATACATACATACATCGTTTCATTCATTTACAAACATCCGTTCATTTATTCATTCATTTATTTTTCATTTCATACACATATTAAAGTTCATTAATGGAATTTTATTTACGTGTTTATATACATACATAAATATACTGTATTGTATATACACAATCGTATATATACCGGCATACACGTATGTATGTTTATGTAAATATATTATGTTCATGTGATAATTTGTGCTTCTTAACTTTTGCATGCACATTAAAAACAAAAAGTATGCAATATGTGTATGTATGAATTCTACATTTTATGTAGTTTATTCAATATATAAATGTGGGTTAATAACACTATTACAGTCTTCGCAAAAATTAAATGAAAAACGTAAAAATTTTATGATCATAAAACATTTAGAAAAAAAAAAAAAAAAAACAGAAAATTTAGTATTGAAAATAAAATTCGAAAACAAAACTATAAAAATACATAAATTAAATATAAAATCATTTAATAAGCATAAAAAGTTAAATAAAAATGAAAATTATTTTATTTTCTAAAAATAAATCAAAAAATTTATTATTGAAAAAAAGAAGTTGTTTATTTTTGGTCTTCATTCTAAAATGATCATAAAACTGTCATCTCCAAATACTCGAAATATTAATTGTTGTAAAATCTATTATAAATTTTTACAAAATTAATTTTCAGAAAAAAGTAGAAGAAATTAAAACTTTTATTACTTACATAATTTAGTCAGTTATATTTGTCATTAACTTGTACTGGAAAATGCATTGAAATTATAACATGAACATTGTTTCAATACATAGAGGTTTTTCAATACAAAATTTTATAGGATATCATGGTCAACCATGGTTTTACCTAATGTCAAAAGAAATGGTTTAAGACTGACTTACGTAGGGCTAGTAAAAATAACATGTATCACGTTGTTGAAATTAACATTATGAAAATTATAGCAAATAATTAAAGTTGATCCATTATTTATTTCTTAGACTGTTTTAAAATTATTTATTTATTTTTTTTTCTATAAAAATGCACTTTTGCCTTTTGCTTGTATAGCTTATATTTAAATTAAAAAGCAAAATACGAAAAATAATAATAATAATAATAAGTATAAAAATATAGAGTAATTACAAAAGAAGTCGTATTGCATTTACATATGTACGTACATATAGGTATTAAAAAGTATAAAATATAATACAAAACAAATATTCTATTTCTTAATTTAAAGTCTCATATTATATTTTAATGTACGCGTACATGTACATGTACATACGGCTACATATACATACATATAACATATATGATTTTATTTATATATTTGTCACGACTAATACTTATATAAATGCATAAGTACAATTAAGAAATCTACTTGAACATTTTCTTATCAAAAGTTCTTAAATAACATATTGATAAAAAAATATATACACATGTAGTATACATAGACAAATCCAGATGTTATATACAATATATCTGTATACTCGTATATATAAAAATATTAGTGAATAAATGCGAATTATGTGAATATGAATTCATAAATTAGAATGAATGCATATTACATATGAAACCACATTAGGAACATTAAAATATTAGGAATATATAAAATATGGAAAATAGAGTAGTAAAATTATTTTAAAATATGCTAACGTAATATATAAAACTATCCGAGCGTATATTATAAATATACACATATGTACATAAGTATGTATGGATATTCTCATGTACAATATAAATTGTTATATATTATAAGTACATTTTATAAGCATCATACAGTATGTTAATATATGATATAATACACACATACATATATCTATATATTGTCGCAAATTAGAGACTTTCATTAATATTTGATTCAGATACAAAATTTTGTTTAATTATCTGAAAATATGAGTGGATATTTATTGTATTTTACAAAATACTTGTATGGTATCGGTCAAAAGGATCTATGTATGTATATATAAAATCATATTTTATGCATTAAAAATTATTTCGTTTTAATGATTTTATGTGTATACGTACATACCACATATTATGCATATACCACCTTCACTAACGTTCATTCTGTTATATGTACGATGTATGTATGTACATATTAAAATGAAAATTTTCAACAACAAAATTTATTAATATACATACATTGTTAAGACGATAAATGTGTCTATACAAAATTTCTCAAAATATTATTTAGTTACTTTTATAGATATAGAGGGTGTTCTGTTACACTTCATTCTGATTTGAAAATCCATAATGAAATCATGTGTATAGAAATTTTAAGCATTTGTATTAAAAATGAAATTATTTTCAGCTTTTGGCAAATTATAAAAATTCTTGGCGCTTTGTGGAAATTTAGAGAAGAATAAATTCGCAATTTTTTTGATATATTTATATCAGGATATTTATAGATTCATCTGAATTTGTATCAAAATTTTAGGGAATGTGGTAACATTGATTGTGAAATGCTCTTATTAGAAATTATAGGACAAGCAAAAATATATATGCATGTACTTCCATAAGGCCTTAACTATAATTTGAAATAATATACGAACTTATAAAAAGCATTTTGCTAATTTCAATTTGACTCTAAGATCAGTAGTGTGATATCATGTCTACTTAAAAAAACAAAATTATTTATTCCATATTTTCTTTCATCTCTTAACATAACCTGTACATATGTAAATCCCTTTAAATTCAAAATTTTCTTAACAGATACACCCTATGTATATATAAATGTATATCTTCAACATAACGTATGTAAACCATATATGAAATACCTTAAGAGTTGATAATAAAAACTTTTTCTAAGAAAATTAAATTACATAACGATAAATAACTTCGTGGTTACAATTTTGCCTTAAGATTATTTTAAATACATTACGTACATATCATATAATAAAAAATATAATACATAACATATGCATGCATATGCTTTATTGTGTATATAACACTCATTTATGAACTGATGTGTGTAAATTTATAAATAATAAAATGATGAGTTAAAATTGTAATAGTAGTAGTAGTAGTAGTAGTCCTTTTACTAAATTATAAAATATGTGGCAACCATCAACCATTTATAAAACATTAATAACTCAAAATATCCTTTTATAGTTAAAGAAGAAATTTTTGAGATGAGAAAATTTATAACCATATTTACTTCTTTAAAATATACATACATACTCGTATGTATATTTAATTACATACAAGATATACAAGATATACAATGTTATGCTGTATACTACAAAAATTTGCTGCTGGATATATATTACAAAAAAATTTTCCTTATGCTTGGAAAATTTTTTAAAAATTTTCAATTATACATACTGAATACATTTTTCGTTATAAGAGAGCTTAACTTGATTCTAGCAAGTATGCAATATAAAAATTTTTGTTTTATAATACGTACATACGTATATGTACTTACGTTATGCATGCATATACTTGCATGTTTATAAATAACGACATTAAACTCAGCTTTTATATATTTTGTGGTTTTTTTTTTATAGAATTCATTTACTTTTCTTTTTTCTTTTTTCAAAATAAATGATTTATCAATTTTCTTAACTTTATGCTATATTTTAAAAGTGGTTCATAGCATCATCTTTTATTATTTTTTAATTTTTTCTTCTTTGTGTGCGCCAACGTAATTTAAAACTTTTTATTTATTTTTTTTAAATATTTTTATACTCTATATGTAGGTTTTTTATGGTTTTTTTCCTAAATGCTATTTTTTCAATTTTTTTTATTGTCTTGCAGTATGTACATGTGTATGTGTACGTCAAAAGGGAAAATAAAATTTAAAAAAAAAAGGAAAAATTAAAAAAAGGACGGCAAAAAATTGTGTTTTTTTATTTATTTATTTTTTATTTTTCATTATTTTCCACTTTTAAAAAAAAATAAAACGAATGCAAAATATATGAGCTAATAATCGTGATACACTGTCGGTTCAAATGGCTTTTTCCAAGCAATTGCCCATTTTTCTTTAAGTTTTGCTCGCAACATAAAGTTTCATTATACCATTATTTGTGCATATAAACCATAAACTGTAAAATATAGACTACATATATAGCCTTGTGTACGTAAATGTCCATGTACCTGTGTGTATAATTATATTTATTATATATGAACTAAACGCTTTAGATTCTTTATATATAGATATTACTATGTAGGGTGCTTGAAAATGTGTATGTAGTATATCCTAGACTTTAGAGTCTAGAATCTGCAAATCATTGGTACAATTTAGCATGCTAATGGTTGTACTAAACCTTTCCTGTCAGACAAATTGAATTTATTTTTAATGGTTTACTTGTTAAATACATCTTGAAAAAATCACTAAAATGATTTAAGACCATAGTGCTGACAGAATATCCAGTTGTAGCATTGCTAGAGTAATAAAGGTGGATTCACATGTCTCAGCTCTACTTTTTCATAAAACAATATCATGCCATTTCGATTTATCATGTTCGAGTTCAATTATCAATACATCAATTGTATTTATATTACTATTTTTATTTTTTATTTTTATTTTATTTTAAACTTGAGAGGCCTGATGCTACAGACTGAAATATAGGTCTAAACTGAAATGTGTGAATTGAACTTTAGATTAAATAATAATTCCATGCTGTCCCTCTATGAAACTTGAAATTCAAGGTTATCAATTTGCATAAAATTTTAAAATGATTAAAAATGCATATTTTCATATGAAAATTGTGAATATAAAATGATTTTACGAAACATCCTATCTATAAAATTTTACCATAGGATATGATAGTTTTTGTTTTTTTATTTTATTTTGTTTATCATGAACTTTGTTTAAATGTGTATGATACACAGCTTTATAATAATAATAAAATTTTTTGGAAACATACGTACAACATATCCTTGAATATATAGTGTGCTTGTATAATAGGATAACTATAATAATAATCTATATTTACACTTTTTCGTGTTTGTATTTCATGTACATTTACAGGATGTACATACATACCTAACGTATCAACGATGAACATTAAACATAGGACGCTTATTTTGTTTAAAAAAAAGTTCGGATATCGTTTATTTAAAATAAAAATTAAATTTTTCACGATTCCGTGTCTATTTTCTAAATTTTCAAATCCCATGAAAACCACGTTCAGCAAAGTTCTAGACTCTTGTCGGATTATTAGAAAAATTTCATGTCATTTACATAACTCACATATACAAATCGAAATGAAACACACTGTATACATAGGCAAATTCGTATTTTCTCATAATATTATATTATTATATATTTTGTTATTGTTTATATCGTTATGTTGTTATATTTTTGAACGTTTTAGTATGTATGTATACAATGAGTTTTGAAATGGTTTCCATCAAAACATTTCATGCCTATAAAAATTAATTAAGTGTAATGTTTTGCCAATAAACCAAAATAGGATGATTCTCATATTATAAGCACGTAGAATTTATCTATGTACATGTAGATATACAATTTGCAAATGTATACACGGATCCTGTTTGAATATGGAATAGAAAAAAGAAGAAAAGAAAAAAAAACAAATAGGAGCAGTAACAGAACAGTAGCAGAAATTTTCTAAAAATGAGAAAAGTTTTTATTCAATATGTTCATATACATTTTTGTATGTACACACATATATGTATATCCACTAATCTTTTGTGTACATATACAAGCATCCTGTAACATACATACTCTCTGTAATGTTTGCTAGTGTGTATACTTTCAGAATTTGCTACTATACTGCTGCTGTGTCATATAAGCATACACAGGATGTGATTAAAATTCGAACACGCAAAGTTTACATCAATAAAAAAAAAAACATAGGAAACAAAAAAAAATTTTTTTTTTATCTATATGGAAAATTATTAGTAGAATAACAATTAAAGTTCTGTATAACTTTAGATATGTATGTGTATACACAAGAACAGCTTATCATCGCGAATTTCCTTTTTTTTTTTTTTTTTTTTTAATATTATTTATGATGAGAAAAAAACCATATGTATGCAAAAATAAGTTTTTAGAACACAATTCTATGCTTATAAGTGAAAAAATTTTTTTATGTCATGTACTAAAAATAATTTTCGTACACATTTCTTATTTAAAATGAACAAATTAAAAGAAAACTTTTTTAATTGGTTAAGTTTATAAATTTATTATGGTACAGTATACGTAAATATATGGTGTAATTCGCATACGAATAAGCTGAGTACATACTATATATTCTTTGTTTCATTTAAATTACATATAATACACATTTTCTTTAAACAATAAAATTATCAAAATAAAAAAAAAAAAAAAAAAAAAACCAAAACAAAAATTTGAATGAAATTAAATTGACCGATCTAAAAGAAAAAAAGAGGAAAAACGAAAACAAAGATACACATACATGCATGAAAATTGTGCATACCATATAAAAATTATACATTGTATACATATTTTATTCTATGACTTTAAATGTACCTACATATATTCAAGAAATAGGCCTATATGTACAATAGCACACACACATATACTCTGGTCTATACATAAACATATACCTACTTATATATCGGTAGTACATGCTGTATAATAACAAAAATGAGAAAAGTTTTTAAAAAGAAAATTTTCTTAAGAATGTAAAATATTCACTTGTATAAAATGTACATTACGTATATGTTTGTATGTATGCACATATGAAGGTTGAATAAAAAGCCATAAGTATGTAGATGTTTGTAAATATGAAAATTAAAATTTTCCCATATAGAAAATTTTGATTATACACAAACACAATCATATGTACATATAATACCATACAAACAGGCATACAAAAAAAGTTCTCAATATGCTTTTACTTTTATTTTTTTATTTTCAAGAAGTTTTAATTGGATATGCTAGTACATATGTATTTTTAATATATGAGAATTATGTTTGTATTATATAAAAAAAAGTATGATATAAAGCTCAAATAACATTTTTTTTTTTGTTTTATGAAAATTTTATTTTCTATTAATATAAAAGGCAAAGGCAGGCAAAAATAGAATTTGAATAAAAAAAAAAAGAATATAAAGAGAATGCATATAAAAATATATTTAAAAAAAAGTTTAAGCAAAAGTAAAGAATTAAAAAAGAATTTTAAGGATATGTAATCCTTGAAAAACGTTTTATTCAAATTCATTATTTTTCTTTAAAAAAAATTAATTTTATATATTTTTATTAATTAATAACTATATATAGATACTTTTAACAAAAAGAAAAAAATATATTTCTTATTTAAGGATACGAATACATGGATAACGGTTAGAATAAATGTTCCTTCATTTTTCGATTTATACAAAACAAACTTCATAAGGTATGTGGGACATACATTAAAGTAAGTAAATGATGTGTCATGAGAAGATATTCTATTACATATGATTTCCAAAACGTTGACCAATGCAATGTCACAATGTACAAAATTATCTTACGTCAAGGCTTAAATAGAATCTAGTATTTTTACACCAAGTTTTTCTTTTTAAAACAGACGATGAGTTTCAAAACGTAATGGAATGATTGTTATACAGTGATGAAATGACTTTGATGAAAAAATTACACAATATTGTTGTTGCATTAGAAAAATTCATAATGTATCGTTTGTTTAAATAATGCACTTTAGATTTAGTTGCGTGTACAATACGTTTTGAAATTTCAAACGATGTTACAGTCTTTAGAGTTTGCATTTTGAAACTTTAGACTTGACATTGAGGTGGTTATTCATCTGTTTTGAAACTCACAGACAGTTTTAATTATGTTAAATTTTCTCGTCCACAGTTAAAAAGAAAAAAGAAAAGAAGAAAAAGAAAAATTGTTTTTTTTTTTTTTTTTTTTAATTCAGAACAAGAAAGCAGTGGTAGTAGAGGCTTAGTGATACGCATATCTTTTACCTCTTATCCTTGATAATTTGTTTTTTAATTGAAAAAGAAAAAAAAAACTTTTTTCTAGTTTTCCTAACTTTTTCAATTCAATTAGATGGAAAACTTATTGAAATCTTTGAAAGCAAAGAAAAAAGTAACGACCGTTCAAATAATATGAAAAAGAGAAGTTAACAAGTCATTATAAAAGCATTTTTTATTTTTTTGAACAAAAAAGAAAAAAGTTTTTTTGTTTTTTTTTAATATATCAAAGGAAATTACCGTATCATCATGCATATGTGATTATTTCTGGGAAAATTTATTTCAAGAAATTTGTTTGAAGAAATAGTCGTTTTTAATTATGTCGTTAATTTATGATTTACATGTGTATATACAAAAAAAGTAAAATTTAACATTATTTTATTTTATTTTATTTTTTATATTTTCTCATGATATACAACAAAAGGTTTTGTTTTTTTGTTTGCTTTTATTTTCTTGAACATGTTCATCACAAAATCATTTCAAATTTTTGTTTAAAATGAATTGCATATAACAATTTAATTATCATTTTTATTTATACTTAGGTACAAATATATTATGTACAAATTCAGGAAAACGTATAAAATTATTTGCTATTCAAATTTATAAAACAGATGTCTAAAAAACAAGAGATAATAAAAGAAAATAAAATGAAAGGAAAAAAACAAAAAAAAAATTATTGTTGTTGTTGTACAAATGATAAAAATGAAATTTTTCAGTTTTAAATTAGTACGATAATAAATTCCTTTATGTATGTGTACAACAACACCCATAAATGTATATATGTATATAAATACGAATTATTATCCTTAATATAATATCTATAGAGGATACTATATAAAATATAAAACCAGATGAAAATTGCTTTGAATTATTAATGCTTTATTCTTAATTGTATTAAAGGAGAAAAACAAAAACAAAAAACAAAACAAAAAAAAATATATGAACACAAAGGCAAAATAAAGTGATAAAATATATACCAAAAGGATAGTAAAATGAATGTGGTTGTTTTGTTTTTTTTTAGAAATTAAGGAAAAAAATATTTTTTTTCTCTTGTTTTTTGTTATCACTCATTTGAAAAATGTACGAATGACGAATTTTAAATTAACCGCAATCATGCAGTTCTAATACGTGTACTCATGATTGTATTTTCCTGAATATTTTTCATTTTTATTCTTTTTTTAATGAAAATTTTTTTTCTACTCCTTCGTTTTATAATTTTTTTTATTTTAACTACTATATGACGGATGCTTGAAAATTTTCGCGTAATTTTTATTTAAAAAAAAAAAAAAAAGAAAAAACAAAAGAAAATTCCAAAATTCATGATGAATTTACTATCTTTTGTATTCATATGCATGCAATATAAATTTTCCTTGCAACGAGTGAATTTGTTAATATTTCATATTGATACAACTATGAGAATTTATAACGATCATAATATAACATACAAAAATGGATATGAAAATATTTTTGTAATATCTTTGAATGTTTTCATATAAATTATTTGATTGTCCAATAGGGTATCTATGGTATATATACAAAAATATCTTTCGTAACTGTACGTAATATTTTAAAAATGTACTGCAAATATACGTAAAATTTAAAAAATGCACATCTGAAAATAAAATGATAATTCATCCTTTTTGTATCCTTTACATATCTCAAGTTTATTTTAACATTTTTGATTAAATACCTATACTAAAAGGTTTATTCATTGATATATGTACAATATAAATTTTTCAAAGCGTTATTTTGCATTTATGTACGTAATATTTATATTGAGATCATTTTCATTTTTGAGTTTCCTATAAATTCGATACTGTTTGATAGCACATATTGAAGGTATTATATACATACATACATATATGTATACTCAAATAAAGTATGTGAGATACAAATATTTGCCACATGTTACGTGTACCGTTCATATCAAGATTTTTTTTTCTATTCGAGAATTTCAAAATTTTTTAATCTTTCTATTTTTTTTTTTTTTTTTTTTTTTGGTTGAGAAATTGAATTCAATTTAAAATTATTTTTCTTTTTTTTTTTTATTCAGTATTCGAAATTTTTTAGAGGAAAAACCAGAAGAGAACTGTACTAATGAAGATGGTGGCCATAAACTAATAAAGATAAAATAAAGCGTTGAAATATTGAAAAAATTTTGATATGTGTTAAAAATTTGTTCTATACTTCATTTTTTAAATATTTTCATTACAGGCCTTATAAATGTATATTTTCCTTTTTTCTTCAGTGTTATCACAATTCTCATATTTCTCATACTGTTCATGAGATGAACTTTTTGAATATTAACATAGAATAAAATGTAAAGTGGTACTACTTTTCGTGGTTTCCATAAGGCCTGTAGTGAAAATGTTTGAAAAAATTCGAAGTATAATCCAGTATAGATTTTTCATTTATTTACATAGAAAAATTAGTGATTTTCGGTTTGGTTTTTTTTAAATATCAGAAGCAAAGATATGTGTGATAAAAATCTGGCATATATTCGTAGATATGTGATATGAAAGTTTTGATTTTTAATAGCCGAGTTATTGTTTTGCAATAACTTGAAAAATGCATTCATTTTATTTTTTCAATTGTTGAAATCAGTACCATCATTTTGATTGTACAGCAATCTATGAATTGTATGCCTTTCTTATATTATCTCATATCTTCGTAATTAAACACCATAATACACACTCCATACACGATACAAAATATACATCTGTATATGCATATCATGAAATTGGAACTTTAATTAAAGTTCGAATAGAAATCAATATCTTGCAATTTTCATTTGAAAATGTTGGTATTTTTTTTTTCTAATATTTATTTGTCATTTTATTTTTTATTGTTTTGCTTTTAAATTCCTGTTTAATTTTTATGTACAAAAACAAAAGAAATATAAAAGGAAAAAAGAAAACTGAAAAATAAAATCAAAAAAAAGAAATCATCTTCTGCAAAAACAAAAAAAAAAACACTTGAAAGAGTTTATGAAGTTTCTTTTTTTGTTTTTGCTTTTTTTTTTTGAGGGGATACAAAAATCAGAAAAATTAAACGGAAATAAAAGCAGTAAAAAACAAAATAGAAATGGTAAAAAACACACAATAACAAAAAATTGCATTTAAACTTTTAGAAAATACTACTCAATTGTATCCCATTCATATATACATATAACTGCTAGTAGACAACTTTTAGTTCTGTGCAAGCAAATAATAATTGTTTTTCTGAGTAAATTAAAAAAGCAAAAACAAAATAAAAAAGGATAACATATAAAATAGAATATACAGAAAAAAAAGCATTAATATCATGTTGTATTGTTTTCAGTATGCATACACATATATGTATGTATAGTGCATTGCAATGTTTGTAGAAGAGTGCAAACATTTGTGCACTTGAGAACCAAATCAAAAGCAAAAGCAAAAAAAAAAAAAAATTGAATGAAAAAATGAAGCAAAAAACCAAATAAAACATATCTTGTTGTCGAACATTATTTTTTGTACTCATTTTATGTTTTTATTTTGATTGTTTATTGTATGTATCGTTTTTTCTGAGAGTTTTTCAAATAATAATAATTTATCTCTGAATGCTATACATGCCATAAAATACATACGAATACAGTCCTTGAATCCTAGAAATTTTGTATCGAAATATATTTACTTTCTTAAAAAAAACAAAAAAGGATTAAAAATTTGATACAAAAATCTATTTTCTTCTTTTTATTATTTGTTTAATTATCTACACAAAACGGTAATACAAGAAATTGTAAAATTTCAAAATTTCTTTGTTTAAAGAAAAACAACAAAACAACAAAAAAACAAAAAAAAAAAAAAAAAACATTTCCAATCTATTTATATTATTTTAGATTTTGATTTTGTAAACTTTTTATTTATAATTTTTAGCTTTAGGTTCATAATTTCTAATTTGTAATTATCTATGTAAATACAGACTTTTGTAAAATTATTTTGTGTATTAACATTTTAGCTTAACTATAGCGTACATAACATACATACATATATGATAAATACAATGTTATAACATTTATAATACAGAATGTTTAATTAACTTCACAAAAATAATTTTCTGCTTAATTAAAATTTAATAGAAATTTTCTGATTGCTTTTTATGTACATACAATGCATACATACAATATATGTACATATGTATGTAATATTCTGATATTTATGTATCTGTATATGTATTAAAAATACAGAAAATTAGATACAGTGTGCTAATAACAACGCTCTATTATTATTATTATTTCCATTTCATTTATAAAACGGATGAATGAATGGGTAATTAGACATAATTATAAATCATAATGTACATAATACAAATTTATGTACATGAGTACATACATACATACATGTATATTATAAATGAAAGTATTACGATATGATTATGCTGTACGATGTGTGTGTGTGCAGATGAGTATTTACATTCATAAATGTACAATAATGATGATGTACATAAAATATACAATTCTTACTATTTTGCTCTATATTTGAATGTATGTATGTATGTATATTTAAACATTTTTTTTTTATATTTGTATCTGTTATTTATTTTATATCTAAACAACTTATATGTATGTAATAATTACGAAAAGTCAAATTCAAAATTCAATTTGCCGTAAGCAAATTTTCGTATAAAATTAAAAACATCATTATAGCCTATTACCATCATCATCATAATCACCATCATCATCATCATCATTTTCATAGAATATATGTATGTACATATAAATGAAAATTTTTGTGTAATGACAATTATAAGTACATGCATATATGAGATTCACTTTTATCATATATACAAGAAATTATTTGTATGTACATATGTATCCTTTCTAAATTTATCTTATTAATTATTCTCTTTTTTCTTCCTTATTGCAATGTTTATTAGTCTAAAAATTTTTCTTTTGATTTTATATACAAAGTTTTAACAGAGGAATTAAATGATGATGATGATAATGATATATTAAAAGTAAAAATATAGAAACATTGAAAAATTCCCTGTGTTTAAGTTGATGATAATAGTAATTGATTTTGTAAATAAAAAATGATTAGAATTTTCTTTTGTTTACATTGCAAATAAATTAAAAAATTTAAATAAAAAATCGAGGGTACGTTTAAAAATGCATTCTGTTGCTTTATTTGTATGCCTTTAAGCATGTTATAAATTAAACTGCAACATGTTTAATATGTTTAGCTCATTAAACTGCAAGAAGAACAGAAAAAAGGATCGTCTTCGTTATCGCTTCTACAAAATATTTCAACGATATATGTACATATAAAACGTGATTAAAACTATACTCTGTTCACTAACAATGTGCAGTTAAAGTCCTATCAAGAATAGTACCATTTTACATACATAATTGGATATTGATATTTAAAAAATTCATCTGATTTTATAGAAAATTTAAAGATCGTGGTAAGGACCCTGCTCGTGGAATATTTATTTATAAATTACGAGAAAAGAAAAACGACATTACCTTCATTTAATTAATGAACAGAGTAGAGTCATTAAATTTATTTTGAATTTCATGGTGAAAGCTTTAAAATAATGTAAAAATGAAAATGTAAATGCTTCTGAATCCGATTTTAAATTTTATCACTGAAATAAAGATGTTGGTTTCGTCAAAATATTTTTTTCCTCCATTCTATTATAATTATGTTCATAATTAAATAATCATTATATTTACATTTACATTCCATTTTGCATATTACACAAAAATTTCATACGTATGATAATCGTGTAATATATTTTTGAAATTAATATACTTGGTAAACTGTATTCAAAAAAAAAAAATATATACGTATATAATAATATGTAATTTCAACATTTTAATGAAGTTTATATACCAATTATACTCGTTACAATTTTATGTATTTTCATGAATATACTATACAACGTACGTATATGGTTATAGTATTTTTTGTTCATTGATATTATGGCTCAATAAGCATTTACTTAATTAAATGATTAAGTGGAAATGAATTCAAAAAATAAAAAAAAAAATAAGAGAAAATAAAAATTTATCCTGAATTGGAATGCTTATTAAGCAATTTTTATTTTTGTATTTTTATTTCATTATTTAAATAATGACATAATGAATGAATGAATATAACCTACGAGCATTTTGTCATATATTGTATATTATTAACATTTGGAAAGAAAATATTATGTGTGCTATGCGGTACATTGTTGCTCAAAAATTATAGAAACGTTTTACAAAGTTCAAATTTAAAACCTGGAAATTTACGAGTCTCGTAAATTATAAAAAAAAAAGATCAATCATGTAATTGATGTTGAGTTAAAGTGATAATTAATTACATATATAGTACGTAAGAAATTAATATTAAAATCAATAAAGTAAAGATAAGCAAAATAAAGTAAATGCAATCAGAATCCACCCACAAATTATTTAAATTTTCAAATAATGTAATTGCTGTTCTTGCATGGTTGATGTAATCGCTATTATTGGGTTCCAGTGATAATCGTGTAAAAAGTAATGAATGATAGAATCCTTTATACTCTGTATACTTAATTATATGCAATTAATGTCTTATGGGAATACATATTATTCCAACGATTTCTAATTAAAGTCTTTCATTGGCAATGACGGAGAAGTGAATTTTTAAAGTTTGCATACAATATAGGACGAATTTTTTAAACATTAATATACAACTGATGTAAAATAATACTACTTCAGATTCAATAAGATCTTAACTGCATATTATTAGAGTACAGAGTATAGGATGAAATTAAACATAAATTTTAGAAAAATTTTGAAAATTACATTTAATATGTTCATAAATATTATAATTTTTATCAATTTTGAATATAACTGTACATACATACAAGGGCTTATGTAATGGAATGTAATATCAAATTTACAATGTACATAATTATTTAAATTCATATTTGCATACATGAATATGATAAAATTGAAAAAAAAATT
The DNA here is from genome assembly GCA_963971155.1 of Anthrax anthrax. Taxonomy (NCBI): domain Eukaryota; kingdom Metazoa; phylum Arthropoda; class Insecta; order Diptera; family Bombyliidae; genus Anthrax; species Anthrax anthrax. The sequence goes on from OZ020122.1 coordinate 21,684,784, forward strand.
GAATTAAATTATTTCTCATTTCATTTATTTACTATTTAATTAACTAATGGTATTTAAATTAAAAAATTCGAATTATTTGTTTTATTAACAAATTAAAATAAAATTATGAAATGCATATAGAAAAAATAGTCCTTTATTCAATGCCATTCCTAAATGATTGAATTAAAAAAAAATAAAAACAAAAAAAAATTTGTTTTTTTTAAATTTATGTACTTGAATCTTTCATTTTTATATTGACATTTAATTTTCGAAGCCTTAAAATATCATGCAATAAATAAGAATGAGAAATACACGAATAATATAATACATCATTTTTATTGATAAGTTTATTATATTATATTAAATATAAGAAACAGAATATCAAAGATATATGCAGTCAAAATTCAATGTATGTTATATGAATATAAACCATTCAATTTATGATTTTTTATAAATATTTTATTATTACTATTACTATACACTTTCAATATTCGTTGAAATATTAAGTTGAAAATTGGAAAAAAAGGACTTAACATTAAACACATACATATACAAAAAAAAAAAAAAAATAATAAAGAAAATTTATGTTGAAAACTGTTATCACTATCAGAATATTGCTGACAACTTTTAAATTTTATAGCTTTTAAGATTTTTAATACTACTAGGAGAAAAAAAAATGATAAAAATTCAATGGTTAAAAAACAAAGTTGAAAAATACAAGGATGAAAAAAAGGATACAATGAAAGTAAATAAAAAAAAAAAATGACATAAAAATATACCGATATACATAAAATGATATCACGTCTCAATAAAGTAAAATAGCATCAGCTCATATCATATAATTTTGAATTTCCATTTAAATAGTGATATGCTGTTGTCTCTGCACGTATGTCAGAGTATGTATGTGTAATTCATATTTTCACATTATATACAGGCATATGAATATGATTACATGCCAAATAAATGGATCCTATCCTTTTCTTTACTTCTTTTTATTTTCTATTTTTTTGTTTTTTTTTTTTTTTTAATGCAAACATATTTTTCACTTCAAAATCTGATTACGGACATTTTACGGATTTTTATGTGTGACATATAACACTACATTATAAAAATGATATATGGACAATCCTTGATATTATAAGGACAAAATAAAACAACAAACATCTAATATGTGTAGTATGTAAAAAAAATAATAAATTTTCAATGGACCCATCAATGTAAAATTAAAAAAAAAAATAATAATAATAAAAAGTAGTAAAAAAGTAGATAATAATTTTCTTTGCATATTTTTGTGGAATACTGATAGAGATTTTGTTATCAATGTCATGAGATAATTCAAAAAAGGGAAAAAACAAAAACTTAAAAATTCAGTTTTTTTTTTTTCGTCCATATACACATACATACGTGTATTAGAGGGTAAAATATATAATGTTGTCTAAAACGTTCAAATATGTACATATGTCCACTTAGATACACACTTGAACATCATTTTGGAAATGTTATATATATACACGTCGGGTGTTTCATTTTAACTGGTACATGATAATATTATTTCGTTCTTTGAAGCCTCTTTGGCTAAGGTAAAGCCTTGAAGATTATAAGGCATTTTATTAAGTTTCAAGATTTTTTTGATTTACTAAAGAAATTTGTAGGCGAGTGAACACAATGCATATTTATGTACATTGAAATGGGACATCCTGTATGAAATAATGTTAAGAGATATGCCTACATAAGGTCTTTTACATAATACATGAAAAACTAGAGCAAAATTGAAAAAAAAAGGAAAAAAAAAATTCAAAATGAAAATTTTGCAATTTATGATTACGAATCATGTAAAGGTCAAGTGGGTGAATAAATTTTTGAAAAAAAAAAACAAAAATGAAATAATAAAGAAAATATATGACCAGTCATTTCAAAATCTATTGTATGTAATTTAAAATATGTGATGTGATAAATTTCATTTTGTACGTATAAATATGACAATTTTCAAAAAAAAAAAAAAAACTTTTCTTTTTCTTTCGTAAAAATTTTCTTTCAATTTTTAATAAAGCTCATCTCTCAGTAATTTTTCGTATTTTTCTTCAATTCTTTTGTTCTCTTGAAAATAAGAATGAATCGTTAATTTAAATTACATAAAAATCTTGAATTTTTTTATAAAGATTTTTAATAAGTACAGGAACAACAAATGTTTATCTTTTTTTTTTTTTTTGAATTTTAAAAATTATAAATTGCTTTGTCAAAAAGATAATAATGAAAAGCTGATTTTCATTTATGTAAAAATAAAAATATATACACGTATATAAACGTATTACAAAGCAAATAACAAAAGGAAAAATGCTTCCTTTTTTCCTTTATTTCATTAATTTAATTCTCATTTTAATTTTATCCTTATAGACAATTCGTTAAGTACCTTATATATTTACGTAATATGTGTATATGGCATATACACATGTATCTACTTAAAAGCTCAAAAACTTTATTATATGGTAGTTCAAATAAAAAACTATTCAATTAAAATAAATGCAATTCAGTCAAGTATTAACAGTACATATGAAAACAGAAAAAAAGAAGAAGAAATTCTTTTTGTTCCTTTAAAATAATGTCAAATTGAATATTTAATATAAAATACATTGCATGTTGTTCTATATGCATACAATATATTTTTAGATAGATAGATATATTTTAATGTGAAAACTATACATACTATGTATGCATATCATATACATGTATACGTATGCGGATGTATATTTACAATGATGTACGAATTTAATTTTGTATAACATTATTATATAAATTGTACATGTATTACATACATACTATGCATAGAGTTGTAGATATACTTCATTCATAAAGATCTTTCAACATAGAACGCTTTGAAAGTACTCGATTTTTGTTACACAAGATAGATATTAAAAAAAAAACATAGTCTTGCTAAAAAGGTTAAATATTCAACGTTAAAACTAGGGCTTTCTTTTTTAAAATTAGTGAGAACATTTTAAAACTACTAATGCTGTTTCGCAGGAAGTACTCAATTTGTTATTTATATTTGAATTTTTAACTAAACAACATCAAGAAAAATACAAAATATATTTTACGTTTTCAATTACTCAGAAATGAATTACACAGTATTTCTTAAGGAAAAGAAAAAAATTCATTTATTACTAAATGCGCCAATAGGCTTACACTAAAAAAAAAAAACTTTATGAACAAAGTATAAATGCAAAAAATTTTAATACTAAAAAAGTGAAATAATGTGATGCTAAATAAGGATTTTCATGCATACGTGTGACAAATACAGGTTGATTTTGTACTTATACATATATTATCAAATATACATATACGTAACCGTGCTTGGTTAAATATACATATATGTACATATGTATTTATGCATGTATAAATGAAATAGTAAACAGTAACCACGTGTTTAACGAATAAGCAAGCAATTTTGTTATATGCAATTTTGTGTGTCGGAACATCGTTACAATTGATGAAATCAATTATTCATTTGGTATACGCTTTATATGTACAGAATACACGTATTTTAATTTTTCCTTTTTTTTTCCTTGTTTTTTTTCCTTTTTCTGTGTTGCATAACGTGTTAATGTTTTTTAACGAATGCATATCTGCAAGCATACATATAAATTCATTTATATTTTGTATGTACAATTGTATATACATATATGTATATGTACGTGTTGTCTTTTATTGTACAAAAATCCATTATCTTCGCTTTTATACGTTCTACAACTATACATACATATGCAGTTATACAGATATATGATTAAATCCATTGTATATTGTACATATATATAGTATTGATTCAATTAAACTCATTTACATCAATCGATTTGATCGAAAAGTTTTTTATATTTTTAGAACGATAAAATTTTCCTCTGACTGATATATCTTTTGTTCCTTTGTATATACACATGACACACAAAGCAATATACAAATAAACATATAAAATGAGAATATGTATTCGTTAGCATTCATGGTAAATATATCGTGTATATCCAATATATGTACACACATTTTATTCATGTAAATAGTTGTATGTGCTATACACGATTGGGTGAAATTTTATTAGGACATATCAAACGAATACCAAAAATTGTATGCTAAAAAACGAATTATAAAACAGAAATTGATTTGTGGTATGCAATATTCATTTTTTTTTTGTTTGTGTGTTCAATTTCAACATTTATGTATTTACATATTGCGCCTAGGTGTACATACATATATATAATCATCGACATATACGCGTATGTACATAATATGTAGTTGAATAAATAAATTTTGTAAATTGTACTGCGTTATGTATTGTATATGTATGAAAATGTATAAATTTTTATTTGCAATTTTTGAAAGGATAAAATTGAAAATCCTTTAATTTATTTTTACTAATAAAATTAAACATTTAAATACACAATAATATAATTTAATGGTTTTATTGTTCTTTTTAATATATGATTTTATTTTATTTTTTATACATGAATACGTTTTATTTATAACTTATGAATTAAATAACGTGGTTAATCTCGGATATAATGTTTTTTTTTTTTTTAATTTTGTTTATACAAAAATTTTAAACTTTTAAAGGTCGTAGGGACATAATATAATGTCCTTATCACAATCACTACGACTTATATCAGTTATATAAAATCAATCATAATTTTTTACAATATTTTTAAACATTCTGTGAAATCCTGATATAAAAATAAAAGGAAAAAGAAAAACATCGATGTACTGAAAAACAAAAAAACAAATGAATGCATCAGATCAAAGCAAACTGTTTGCAATAATCAATAGTTGATTTTCAAATTTGTCCAAATTGCACGTACATACATATGTATACGAAAATTCAAAATTTGAAAATTTAAATGAATCTTCAATCCTTTTAATTTATAGATCTTTAATAGTTCAAATGAAAATTATCAATATTTTAAGGACATCAATGACATCAATTATAATGCACATACTTACATATTTGTCAATGTGTTCTGATTAATAAAAAAGAATAAATTTTCTTTTCAACATTTACTTGACTGTATGCGCATTAATTTCAATTGTACACACTCGCATTGTACATACATACGTATGAACATGTTTTAATAAATAGTAGAAAATTTCTTCTACACATCATCTACAGTAGATTTATTCGTGATGATATAAAAATGATTTCAATCAAAAATATGTCGATACGAGATATGTACGTACATACTTAGTTAGCAATTGCATATATCGTGTACATATTTTTTTTCTCCATTTTTCATTTTTTATTTGTTTAGTTTTTTTTTTTTTTAATTTTTTTGTATCTACTACATCATATCATCTAGCTGGTATAGAAAGTCAGTCATTTTTCATTTCATCTCATCATCTACAATGTTCATATTGTTAGTATATTGCAGATAATTTCCATTTTTATGGTGCAATTTCAAAATTTTTTTATATATTTTTTCTTGTTTTATCCTTTTTGCTTTGCTTTGTGTTTTTTTTTTTGCATTGCATTTTCTCTGTTGATTTTGATGTTCATTCACATTCATTTCATATATTATATTTTGTAAGTATCTTGTAGTACATAGATGAAAATTTTGTATTCAAAAACGATGAACGAAAATTTTATCAATGCAGTTGAATAAAATCGGTAAAAAACAAAAAAAAAAAAATATTAAAAAAAAAAATTTGCCATAGAAAAAGTTGAGGAATCAGTTAAAGTAAAAAAAAAAAACTAACCGAACGTGAAGGAAAATGAAAACAAAAATCCGAAAAAAAAAACATTTTTCATTTCATTGTATAAATGTTAACATTCACTCTCGAGCTGTTCATTCACATAATAATAATAATAATAATAATACCTTCACACACACATTGTGCATACATTCGTGTACTGCAATTCATATATAACCGTTTAAAAAAGGATTAAAGAGAAATGAAAGAAAATTTTAAATACTACTCAAATACTAATGCAAATATATATAAAATACATAGATACGTATATATAGATAGGTAGAGGTACATTTCATTATAAAGTTTTTAATTTGCAATAAAAATAAAAAAAAATAATAATAAAATGAAAGAAAAAGAAAAACATGAAATTTGCTCGTTTTCGTTCTATTCAATAAGCAAATCATATGATATCATTATATGCACACATACACACACAACAATATCCTCATATGCACTCATGTACATCTATAATGAAATTTTTATATGTAACATTTTTGGATACAATTTAGGTCGTTAAACAGGTGATATATTCCGCAATGGTTTTACAGTTTGTGATAATGGCAAATGTTCACTTTTATTTTTAAAATTTTTTTTCCGTTATTTTTTTTTTTTTTTCGTTCTTTAAGTTTTTCATATATTTGTCACAAATACAGTGAGATTAAAAAATTGAAGCAAAAAAAAATTTTTTTTATTATTTTTCTAGTTACATTTTTTATCTGGTGTTTTTTTTTTTTTTTTTTGGTAAATAAAAAGCGCTTTTTAAGCTTCATCGGGTAGAATTTAAGCAAGCAATTATAAAATGTACATTACGTAAAAAAAAACAATTTTTTTTTTGTTTTTGGTTAATTTTCCATTTTATAATAATTTTCACATTAAAACTATGCGCAATTTTTCCTAGTTTTTTTTTTTTTTAATTCTAGAGAAAATAATGGTCATTTACGAGATTTTTTGTTACGAAATGAATTTTATAAAATTTACTTTTATGAAAAAAATCTGCATATAATATTTCGCATACCATACAGCATACTATTCATAGATAACAAAATGATTTGAGGATACCCATCCGGTTTATTGTGTTTACCAGTTAGTTTATAAAAAATTAACAACTATTCAAAATTTTTTAATGTAATTTTCAATTTTTCATTGATTTTTATTTGTAACTTTTTGCAACACAATTTCCTCAAATTTAATTGAAAATAATATTCGAGAAAATATTGAAAATAAAAAAATACCCAATAATTTTTAAGCATTCCATGAATTAAAAAAAACACCTACCACAAGCATATGATCATATTCATTTTGCATTTTAATTTTTCAACCTTTACAAATAAATTTTTTTGAAAATTTTCTAAAATTTTATATTTAAAACAAAAACAAAATTAATTTCCTTTTTTTTTACAATTTTTATTTTTAGATCACTTTTTATTGCCTCACCTGTAAACCATAATTTTCGTAATAAAAGAAAAATGTCCGAATTTTATTTTTTGCTTTTTTTTTTTCTATAAATTATTTTATTTAATTACATATGTTAATTAGATAAAATTTAATGTGAAAAATAACTGCATGATTATACAATGCATTTAATTGCAAATTTTATATGATAGAAAGTAAAGTAGATGAATAAAATATAAAAATGAAATTAAAAAGAAAAATTATTATTAATTCTTTTTTCTGTCCGAAAAAAAAACACAAAACAAAAAACCAAATGCTGATAAAAAAAAAGGAAGAAGAAAAATGAAATTTGTCTAGGTAATTAATGTTACATTTTTTATTTTATCTTTCTTTTTTAATTGTAGAGTTAATTATTTTTACATTTTTTTTTTCTACTTATAAAATACATAATAATTTTTTTTTTTCAAATTTATTTTTTAATTGCTAATTATTTTTCAGATTTCATTTATTATATTTGTCTAATACACGTGTATGTGTAACTATATAATTCAGTATTTAAATTTTATTTATATTTAAATTATAATCCTATTCATCTATCAAATTATAATTAATATAATTTCATACATATATGTATATGTACGTATGTATGTATGTACACGTATTATACATACATGTATGTATATAAACACCTTTTATTAATATTTGTGTACAATAATTAATTATGTATGTCAATATGTTGGAACATCCTACATGAAAGCCTTGAAATCTTTATTATCCTCATTCTATACTCTTAATATTAAAAGGTGAATGATAAATCCTTGTTTTTGTTTCAAAGTCAAAACAATCAGTTGCTGATATAATAAATGATAATTATTAATATAAGATGTAAATTACCATTTTGCATTGACACTATATAGTCGCATGTACATGTATGTATGTACATACATATACTTATATATTATTGGCCCACTTTGTGTAATACTTTCTCATGCTTTTATCTTTCTACTGTTTTTAGTTGTTCAAGCTCCTTCTCAAGTTTCAATGAATTATTAATTGTCCAATATTTCAATATTCAGAAAAAATAGTTTTCAAAACAAAATAAAAAAGAATAATTAAATACTTCAAATAAATTTCAAGGTAAAACACTTATCTTACATTTAAGGATAAGTTTAGATGTACATACAGATACAGATGTACAGCTGCATTCTGTTGGCACGATTTACCTTTCTGATAATTCTCACTTCGGTTATATTATAATTCAAAAGTGAGAGAAAATTTATCCCATTGAAACTGATTGAAAACTAAAAAATGGATTAATAGAAAATCAAAAATATCACTTAGTTAATTTTTCATTGATTTGATATTTATGGTTTTGGTAAAAAAAATTAATAAAATCTATAGAGAGAACAATTTAATTAAGTGAAACAAGAGTGGGTGGAATTGTAGGAAGTGAAAATTTTTCAGATAAATCGTGTCAATGGAATACAGCTATTTTATGTAAAGATAATCAATAGTTAGGTTCTTGATATTATGTATTGAAATTTAAAAATTTTCAAGGTTAGCGTTACTATAAAATAATACAAGTAATTGTGTACTTGTGTTTAAGATGAGCAATTTTATGAATGGATGTCAATAACATGTACATTTGGAACATGAATATTTAGATCTCATTTTATAGATATTGAATCAAAATTGAATTTCATTAAATTCTCAAAACTGAACTTTATTCAGTACAGTAAAAATTTCATGTGCCCATATTGTTGTGTATCGTCGTTAAATTTGATTTTAATTTTAATTTCGAAGTTCATTAAAGTCTAATTTTGAAAAAAAAAAAAAAAAAAAAAAACGTTATAATTGAGTACAACGTATTTATATGCAATAATTTCCTTTTTAATTTTCTGAAAAAAAAAAAAATAAAATAAAATCTTTTCTACTCTTACATAATTTTTATTCTCTTTTTTTATTATTATTATTGTTTTCCGTTTTTTTTTTCTCATTCATTTTTGAAAATTTTAATTTTTACAATTTCATTTAAGTTCTTTTTTATTGTATTGCATGGATACTATTATATGTGTGCAATGTACAAACAAACAAAAAAAAAAACATTTCATTTTATTATTGTTATTTTTGTTTATTTTATTTAGTTTTACATTTTCTCACTTGGCATTTTTCTTATAATCATTATTTTTAATTTTTATGATAATAAACTTGGGAGTTAAAAATGAAACAAAAAAAAAAAAAAAAAAACAGAGAGAATTTTTTATATTTTCTTTTGTTGTTATACGAGTTATGTTGTTTTCTTTATTTTTGTACTTTAAATTTTCTTTATATTTTAAATTAAAATCTATAACTCTTTATTATCATATACACATTCACACGTTCGCCCATATCGTTGGATAAGTTTGTAAATTTTAATGTATGTACATGCATGCGTTTATATGATCAACGTGTATTTGTGTAATGTAAATTTTATACAGTACATACATAATATACGGAATATAATTAAAACATATTTCTTATTATTTTTATCCTTATTTCTCGCTTTCAGATTTTGTTTTCTTATTTTAAATTTGTTCTACATATTTTTGTTGAAAATGAAACTTTTCAAAAGCTCATAAAAATTACGTTTTAATGAAAATGTTTATTGCATAAAATGCAAAAAAAAAAAAATTTATATATGAAACAAAAATGAAAATAATGTGAAGGCAAAAATTCTTAAATGTACCGTACACGTACAAACGCTTTTGTAAGTACATATACAATTTATAATTAATGTACAAAGTATGTGTGTACATATACATATTTTTATATAGGTATATAAAAAAGGAAACTTTTTGATAAAGTCTTAAAGGAAATACTCTTATTCTTCTCTAGTTATACCATCTTATATACATTTTAAGAATCACTTCTGGCTTTTTAAAAAATTACAGCATATAATACACATAAATATATAAGTACGATATCCCTGGTTGCATGCAATTGTATTTATTTTTCATCGTACATATTAAACTGTTCAAAAATATATTAAAAAACAAAAAGAAAAAAAAAAATTAAAAACATATTTTTAACATTTTTGTTTTCCTTTTTTTTTTCGTAAATGAACGAGGAATACGTTACGTATTTTTATTCTGTTTACCATATTTTTCCCTTTATACATGTTTGGTATAAGAATCTGTTCGTTATAATAATTCCAATACTACATATATACAACATCATACTAATATAATATTGTATATAATATATGTACTAGTAACAGTTAATGTTGGTGATATTGATGCCAATACTGTTTCAATTGTTAAGGATTTCTCTTCTCTGTGTAGATTCGAATAATGGTGGCTGTGATTCAAATATACATTATATAGTAGAAATAACAGTAACAGTAGTAATGAAAACAAAAACAAATAACGGCAACACAAAACAAAAAAAAAGAAGAAGAAAAAAAAAACGTTAGTCCCGTGAGAAAATAACATGAACTGATGGTAATATGATCGTAGAAAGTAATTTTATGCCAATAAAACACATTAAGTAAAATGAAAGCATATAGAAATCTGATGCTTACACTATATACCATCGTATACGTAGATATTGGGGCGACAGTGGATAATGGGGCGATACTTTTATAACTCCAACAATTGGGTATGGGTGAACGATAAAAGATAGAATCAAAAATGTATACTATATTATGTAACGCATGCGTGCGAAAAAAAATAAATTTTTTTTTATATTTTTCTCTTCGATAAAAATTATATTGTAGAAATGAAAATTAAATGAGAAAAAATGAAAATTTCAATACATTTTCAGATAACTATACAAAAACAAAAAGGAACATTTTCATAGAATCAATGATATTTCATCGTACGGGAACACTATATATGTGTTTAGCGTATGAAGAATCTTTGATCAAATTTTTTTTATTTTTTTTTTAGATTCATTTTTCTTATCGTTAATAAACACTGTTTGCTTTATTTTTCATTCATACATATGTACATATATAGAAAAATTGTTTCGTGCACAATGTATACGTGTACAGTAAAATTCTATATGAAGAAAAATAAAAAATAAAAAAAAAGCACAAAAGTTGATTTTCTATTTTATGACCATTACTGTATAACTACATATTAATACGAGTATACGTACGTACATATAGTTGCAGTTTCCGGTGGGACTTTTTGTTATTATATGCAGAGAATTTTCAAATTTTGATTCTAAAGGGAATTGACACTGTATTACATATATTGTAGCCAAAATACATACAAATACTCTATACATGTGTTATGTTAAATTACATTCTTTCCTGAAACTTTGATTATTGTTTCGTACATGTAAAAAATTATTCACACCAAAAATGTATGTATGTATGTATGTACGTAAATGTATGTATGTAATTTCAAATTTAATATTATTCTATAACGCATCATATAACCTTATATACTGTCTATATCCGTTTTCACATGAAAAAGCAAATATGTACGTTACATTGCATATTCATGTATAGTATACACCAGCTAGACATACATAGTTGAAATAATAATAGAAATAATAACAATAATTTAAAAAAATTATTATTATCATTAGTTTTTTCTCTTTTTTTATTATCTCAATTTTCCTATTTTCCCATTTTATTTTTTCTTAGTAGAATAAAAATGTTATTTTCATTTTTAAGAAAATTATAATTTCAAATTACATAGTATAGCAGAATAAATTTTATGAATTTCATCATTATCGGTATATGAGTACATATAGAGTGAATTTAAAATTATAATAATTCAAATGAGATTTTCAAGTTTTTTTTTAAATATATATTTATGATTGTATTTTATTTTATTTATTTATTTTATTGTTTTGTATGAATTATTTTATTTTGTTTTAAACTTTCGTATATATAGGGCCATATCCATATGCTATGAAATTTTAATATCTGAAATTGTTTATTTCTTGAATGTTTTGTTCTTCTTTTCCATATAATCAATTTTAATCCAGAGCAATTAATTCAGAAATATCTTTATTAAGCAGAATTAAAATGAATGAGGATATCGGCAAAATGTACAATTTGTGTTCAATAAAATGATTGGCCAAAGAGGTTTTTTAACACGTGAAGTGACCGTTTATCTCAGATGCCAACCGTTGATTTGTTTTTTTTTTAAAGGAAAAAGCGTTAATGTATGGCTTACTGTATAATACTTGAAAATACAGATCGTAAAAAGTTGTGTAAAAATCTTGAGCACGTGATTGATAAATACGGTCCTGATATTTTAAATTGATTTTATATGAAAATAAAAAAAAAATTGTAGAACTACACATAAATATATAACTTTTTTTTTAAATCTATAAACTATATAAACTTGAGCACAAATTTAAGCATCCTGTACATAAAATACTACCTTATTGCTTCTTTTTCTCTCCTGTTTTATTTATTTTTTTGTTCTTTTGTTTTTTAATCAATTCCATTATTTATACAATTAAATTTCAACAGATGTTATTTTGTTCATAGAAACTCATTTTTTCTTTATATAAAAAAGTTTATGCCTTTTACTTTTGATTTTGTTGTTGTTGTTGTTGTTATTTTCCCATATCCTTGTGGTTTGGTAGTTTTTATCTGGTTATCGTTAATATATAAATGTTGGTTACTTTGATGATACAGATGAGTGATCAAATTGATAAAATGTAATGGCCTAGCAACATTATAATAATATATGTATACTTAAATTGTTAACCATATAACTTATGATTTTTTATGATTCATATACAAACAATACAAGGACATATGGAAAGTAAAAATTGAAAATTAAATAAAAACAAAGAAAAAAAACTTCTCTAAGGGTGTTAGAAGTTTTTAAACATCTCATCAAAAATAATTGTTATTTTTATGCACGAATAAAATTTATCATTTTTATACCAACGAACACTTAAATACATGCATGATAGTGAAAAAAAAAACAAATTTGTTTCTAATTTCTATTTTAACATCCATTATAACATTATGATAGCATTACATAAAAAGGAAGAGACAATTTTGGTTTTTGTTACAAACATCTGTTACTTTCTTTAATTTTTTATTTTTGTTGTTATTTTGTTAGTTGATCTATTACAAATGCATATGTGTATGAGAATAATTTATGTAATGTTGACAAAAAAAAAATAAAAATAAAAAATTATATCCAAAAGAAAATGGAACATGTTAACAAGCAACAAAGAAAATAAGGAAAAAAATCACAACAAACAAACCAAAGGCATAAAACTTGTAATGATCGAAGGAAAGTTATCATGAAAAAAGTTTCTCAAAAAAAAAAAAAATAAATAAATTTGTTTTTTTGTTTTTCATACATACAGATATTTTGGAAGAACCCTTACATATCTCAATCATGTGTATACACGATAAAAGAAATACCACTGAATATCAATACAAAACGGAAAAACATGAATGTATTTAAAAGTTTTTCCTTTTTATACTTTTTTAATAGCAAATATGTCAACATCATGGCTTCAAACAAATTTTCTTATTATTTTTTTTATTTGTTTATTTTCTTTGCTTTTCCATTAGATACATTAAAACTTCTTGGAAAATAATTTCATTTTATGTTTGACTTTCTATATATTTACATGTATTTTATTTGCTTGAAAATTTGATTACGTATGTACATATATGATTAAAATATTATGTAATGTTATATAACTAAAATTTGATATGCCCGTTACAAGTGATTTCATGGAATTTATATACAAAAATTAAATTATTGATACATGATGGATGATAACAAAATATCTAAATATTTAAGAATTTAATTTTAAGAGTAATTATCAGGGCTATTCTGGTTGTATTTAGCAGATTTTTCTAACTTGACATTCTGATAACTTTCATTTAAAATTTTGATAGTTGAAAAAATTTTTTATACTTATAGATAAAATTTTGTAACAGTCATAAATAAAATTTTATTAGCGAAATCTGTTAACTTCGACCAGACTAGCCATGAATGTTTAGTAATACTGTAATAACTCCGTTTAAACTTTTTTTATTTTCATCTTTAAATAACGGATACATACATAGATTTGAAATTACGTGCTTGATTGCTCTGTGGTTGATTTCTTATCACTATCATTCTCATGAAGCCTGTTTTCTCAGTAATGTTTCAATTTAATCTCATAAATAACTCCACTATTATTTGGTTATTTGAAAATTTCATAAATCTCAATGAAAATCTCTCCTAAAATGAAATAAAATTAAAATTATTTAAAATATTTTATAATGTGAACGTACAAAGAAAAAAATTGAAAATATTTTAGTACTTCAATATTTTAGTGTCCTTTTGTAAAAATTTTCTTAACGAACTTTTTAAATCTTTAACAACCATCATCAAAGAAATATATATATAGACGACAAAACAAAAAAATAAATAAATAAATAAAAAGCTGATTAGAAACAAACTTTAGTATATGTCTCTTTTTTATTACTACAAAATATATAAAAAAAATTTTCTTCCCTTTATTTTTGATACTTAAAGTTTAACATTAAATTTTACTTTATAAAAAGAGATAAGGTATAAAATTTTGGTTAAATATTTGTTGTTATGTGGTTTGTTTGTTGGGTTGTTTAATTTATTACATGTAGAAGAAAAAAAAATAAAATAAAAGGAAAAAGGGAAAATTGGTGAAGTATTTTTGGTCTGTCGGTGTTAGAATTACAAATGCAAAAAAAAAAAGAGAGATTACAATACTGAAATTTGTGTTTTTGTTTAAAAGCTGAACGAATAACACAAAAAAAAAGGTGGCAACATAAAAGGTCGAAAACCAGACTAGATCTCGTCTGACTTTGTTTGTCGTTTTTCTATATCGTTAATTGGTCTGTTGTTATAGAAATCGTATAAAAATCAAAAAAACTAATACACAAAAATGAAAAATTAAACAAAAAAAACAGACAAAAAGAAAAGGTCAATACTAGATTCATCTGCGAGGTATACTTTGCAAATTACATTCTAACTTTTTGTAAACATCTATGCAATCAGACGTGTATACACTTTGCAAAATTTCAAAATTTTGACAATGTAAATTTGGACATTAAATAAAATTCAAAACCAAAAGATATAGAAAAAAAAATTTTTCCGCAGTGATATACTATATATGCGAAAATCAAATGCTCAAAACTATTGAAATAATTTGATTCGATTTAAATTTGATAATAAATTTGAATTCGATTTTAAAGAACTGTATGTACACGAATAAATTTAATACATATAAAATTTTGCAATGCAAATAGATGTTTCACAATATTTTCTAAATATGCTTGAATGCAGAGGTTTATGTGTTTACCATAATATGTATGTGTGCGGTATATTTTCATTTTACACACATATACATGAATATCAAACGGTATACATGAAAGCATACTGTGTTTTCTAATTGGTTAAACCTTTAATTGAAACTAGAATAAAAGATAAAAAGTAGAAATGCACTGTACACATGTTATAGAAATTATATAATTTATATGCACATACATACATACGTACATACATATATATGTTTACATAATGTGGTTTGTATGTTGGCATTGCAATTAAATTTGAATATTATTGGTTAATGAGAAAATATAAGTACATACATATATGTATGTATGTACATGTATACCAAAACCAATAATGTTTTTATTTTAATTGGAGAAAATACACAAAAAAAAAGGATGAAGGATACTATTTTAAAATTCTTTTTTTTTTTTTATAATTAATTTATGTACTTTACAATTATGAATGACGATAAATTTTTCATCAAATGAAAAAAATATATATAAAATTGGATGAAAACCATAAAAAACTTTTCAAAATACATACATATGTATGTATGTACGTATACATTCATGGTACCGAACTTTTACAGTTACCATATAAATACATACACGTATGTACACACGTGATGTGTGAAAATTTTTTATACCGATGACTGATGGTTACAAATACCTTGGTAACAAATTAAACAAAAAAAAAAAATTTTTTTTTTCCACTTTGTAAAGAGCATCAAATTTAAAGAAAAACTCAATAAAATTCAATAATAAAAAAAATAAACGTTTTTCTTTTGCTTAACAAAATTAACACGGTAAATACGTATACCGTGCTACGTGCTCGTAAAAAAATTCAATCTTTTTTTTTTTACATTTTTATTTTTGAAAATAAATGAAATGATTGGTTAAAAAGTTATTTAATATTTGATTTATTATCATTTTTTTTTTTTTTTAAATAAGGAAAACAGTGTTTTTCTTTCCAATATTATGGGTTCACGCATATGTATGTATGTAACTAAGAAAAATAAAAAATGAAATCAAGGAAAAAAGATATATAACGCAACAAGCAATTGAAAATGATGTGCTCAATAAAATGATAAATAATTTATTGTACGTGGAATAAAAATCATTATAAATTTTTGATAAATAAATAAAAAATTTGTTATTTTCAGATTTTTGTCTATTATATACTTTATTCAACGAGTTATTTTCGAAATATGATTTATAAAAATAATATCTCTTTTCAATTTTTATCTCAATAAGACTGCATAAAAGTATCTCACTAACATGGAAAATAATATCTAATTGATAATTACCTAGATTACAGGATAGTTCTAACTTAGAGCTCCGTAGCTTTTTATTCAGCTCGGGATGAGTCACTGCCTTATTAACAATCTGTCTCCTATTTCTTCGATCCTATATTTAACCATTTTTCTAATATTTGAAAACATTTTATAAACAAAGTATAATTTATATTGGAATTAAATTGAATATATATGTACATGCCAAGAATTTCATTATGAATTTTCGTTAGAATTTGTAGCGGCATACACAACAAAATTTGTGTACACAATAAATAAGGAGGTGTAGAATACAAAAATTTACTAGAGGTTCTTAATTTATAATCATGAAATTTCAAACAGTCAATTTTCAAAATTTTTTATTAAACGTTTAAGTGTGGGTATGTTCGTTAATAAAATAACAATTGAAGTCAACAATTTACCTCTATATACGAATACGTTAAATATTTACATGTGATATCTAGATTTTTACAAGTAGAATTTGATACAAAATTTATTTACTTTCAACCTTTTCGCAATTTATTTTCATTTGTTTGTGCGTATGAACATGTACATGTTTTGAACATACATATATAGGTTACACTCTACAGTCAATATGTAAAATGACGTATAACAGTTATTTATGTAGGTAGGTATATCAAAGTCTGATATATTACAATTATATATTGTATACGCACATTTATTTGTGGTAATGGTAATGTATTTCATTTTTTTTTCTGGTGTGTATACACTTTCCATCAAATTAGGAAAGTTAAAACAAACCATAGAATTTTCATTTTTCATAAAGTAACGTAAGATTTACTAATGTATTTACAAATTTTAAGCACATTACATCTACATGTACATATTTTTATGTAAATATAATGATTTTCGAAGCTAAATATTTGTATGTATGTGCATATTCTAGTAGAAAAAAAAAATTTATTTTTCTTTTCATCTTATTTTTTGCCTTTTCCCAAATCGACTCTATACATGTATGTATATGAATGTAATCTATACATACATACACTCATGATTTGATTAGATAAACTTTTGTTGGCGGAATTAATTACTTTTACTGTTCAAAAAGATAAGATAAGACCTAATTTATGTAATTTGTTGTTCTTACGGGATTTAAATGAACTCATTTCTCCTAAGTTTATTAAAATATGTACATACGTACTTATATACACCTACTAACAGATGTACTATTTATATACATATATGTACCTATATCTATACATATACGTATATATACTTACATATGTGAATTATAAATCTATGTAATGTCTATATAAACATTAAAATAAAATATAAGAAAATTTTTGTGTTTTTACTATATAAAAATTTCTTATTGTTTTGATACTTCAATAGAAAAATATACACATAACATAGTATGTATATACAATGTTAAAAGTAAACAAACAAAAATCACAGAGTATTTAATTTATTATAATAAGATTTTAAGTATATGATATATAAATACACATATACATATTATCTTATTATTACCAAAGAAATTGAGAATAGCGAATGGAATTACATACATATAAATTATTTATATATCTGTCTATATACACCGACACAGTGTATACAAATAAAATCACATTATTTAAGAGTGGTTAGAAAATTTTGTTACTTTTTTTTTTTTTTCATTTTTTAAACGGAAATTTTGTGATGATTATCATTAAGGTCCTTTTCATGTGATTTCATCATCGTTCTTCTTTTCTAATATATATATATGATAACAAAAATTTGTTCTAAATAGACTTTATTTTGTTATACACAAATGGATATATTTTCACATCTACATAAAAACATTTTTTATTTCTTTATATATTTTAACTTTGGTATACATAACAGTAGAACAACATCTTCTTTTTTGTATTTAAAATGTAGGTATATCTTATTCAAATGGTTAGTAGTGTAAAATCAAAATAACATGTTTTCCATGTGTTCTTATTAAAAATTTTTATAACTTATCCTCTTTTTATTATACATACATATATCTAATTTACATAATAAATTCGAAATATTTGAATTATTAATAAATTCTCATTACATAAAACATCTATAGAAATGTAAAGCAGAACCATTCTGCCATTCTGACTTAATAATACACCTTGTTAGAATCATCCCATCACGATGAAATTCCAATTTTGTTTAAATCTGTTCATTGCACTGAATTGTTGAATGAAATATATGTATGTGCATATAAGAATTTATACGAAACTGATTTGTATATATAAATAAAAGCCATAATAATAATTCGTCATTTTTTTTTTTTTTTGGCAGTTAAAAATAAGATTTAACTAAATTAGAACGAAAGCAACAAGGAAAAATCAAAATAAATAATAAGAGCAAAAAAATGTACATTTTGTCATTTTAATAACAACAAAAAGAAGAAAAAAGAAATAGATTTCCGTGGTGTAATTCATTTTCCTTATGTACATTTTTTTTTTACGTTAATTTACAAATTGATATGTAAATGCCTTCACGTTATACAAAAAAAATAAATAAATAAATAAATAAATAAATAAATTTAAATAATTAAAATTTGTACTTATTAAAGGCGATTTATCATCAAATTTTAATTTTCTTCAAAATTATATTTCATTTAATTATTAATTTTATTTTGTTTTCCCTATTCATTATAACTCAATTCATTTTAGCTTCTTTTTTTCTCTATTTTCTACATTAAATTTAATTAAGAATTGATTGTTAATTATATGATAATTATAATTTTTCTAATATAAATGTACATAAAATTTTAAATGAAAATTAAATTATATCTGAATATTATGAGAAATGTATCTCAAACGTTTATACGAGGAGTATATATAACTTTTGTAAATGAAAAGAAATAGAAAATAATGCAATAGAGAAATAAAATTAATGTATTTAATTAAGTCATTAAAGAACAAGAGACTAATAATTATCAATAAAAAAAAAAAAAAATTAAATTAAATTTTTCGTAATGAGACGAAATTTCAATTTTGAATAATGAGCATTTAAATATCATGTAATGCTTTCGCTATGATTTTTATTTTCGATTAATGGTCGAATGATCTTCGATTTTAAATTTTTCGTCTATTTAAGCGTTTTGGAAGAAGGCCAAACTGAATTCCATATTTTTAAAGTTAAATTCTATTTTTTTTTCTTAATTTTCCGATTAACTGTGAGACCAAAAACTATTCTAGAAAAACTTCTTTAATTTTTGTTAGTGTAAATATGATTATTTTAAAAAAAATGAAATTTGACAACAACCGGATTTCTATATTTATCTAAAATGACAAAGTAAAAAAAAAAAAAACAAGCAATAACAATTTTTTCAATTTCATGTAAAAAATGAAAACATAAATTTTCACAATGCCAAATTCAGAATATGCAACAACATTTATGTATGTATATTTTCAAATTTTTCATTTTCGAAGAAAATCAATACATGCATATAAATTGATTTAAAAAACAAAAATATAATGAAAAACGAAATAAATGAAAATTTCACACCATACGCATATAATTTGAATTTTTTTATATGTTGTCGAACTATTGCCAAGCCAAAATTAATTTGGTGTGTTTGTGTGCATTGTATGTATCCGTTGACTGTCTAAAATTTGCTAAACATGCATCAGATAATGTATATGTTAACATATGTATGTAAAATGTACATATATTTATTGAATTTTTATTTTGTGTTTAATTTTGTTATTTTCATACATATACAATTTGATGTGTACCACACGTACATTCGTACATGTTTAATTATTCATACAGATGCATTTGATGGTGGTGTATTGAAAACATTTTAGCAGATTATAGTATACACGATATTTTATTTTATTATTTTTTATTTTTTTTTATGTATATTTCATTTCCGATACTACAAGCAATATTACAAAATTTTGTATCTATAAAATATCATCAAATTTAATTTAATTTGAATACATTAAGAACAAATAATGTTAAAATTAAAATAGAAAATAAATTAAATAACATACCACATCATTGTACAATTAATTTTTTTTTTTTTTTTCATTCTTCTTATTCTGGTTGTATTTTTTTGTATTCTTCCTTTCTATATTATTTTATATGTACTATATATGTTGAGTATACGGTACGTTTTCAATATTATTCATTATTTATTCCGTCATCATTTAATTTAATCCCTTCTTTCATTTTATATATAAATACGATAGAATATTGTATAAAATAAAAGATAAAATGTGTAACAATTGTTAACTATAATTGATATAAATTTACTCTTTTGTGTATGCTATATTACTCTTTTGAATATATCTTAGATTTGTCAATATAACAATTCATTCTCTTTATATACATATAATTGTATACATTATATTTTTAGAACAAATACACCCATATACAAATAAATATGAACGTACTATATATTTTATATTTTATATTAAAATTGCTACATCAGAGAATGTCTAATCGAAAGGGGGTGTTCTGTTGTTTATCACATTTTATTTACATACATACTTTAGAAAAAGTTTTTTTTTTGTTCACATTTGTTTTCTTCTTCACTGTATCATCATCATTATTATGTAACAATACAAATATGTTGTATGTTTTATGTTACTCATTCAGGATTTAAATCGAATTTTATAATTTTATTTATTTTGTATATTACATCCTTTTTAAATGTATCTGAGATATTGAAGATATAACACTTGATTTGTACTTCCACTGATACCAATATAAATCTTAACGTATAGTATGCAAAAAAGAGTATTGAACATCTTTTTTAAGTCGCATTTATTATCTATATTAATTCAAATATATCCTAAATATTTTAATTGTATAAAACTGAGAAAAATAAGAAAACTGAGAAATTTTCAAATTCCAGGATCTATTTTAAATTTTTTGATTGTATAATAGCGTGCGCATAATTAAATCGAAAAATAATCAAAAGTCAGAATAAAATAATAATATGCGTATTTTACGCAAGATTTTACATTGTGTACAGTTCAGTTCCATTGATATTTAATTATAGCAAAATAAATAAAATGTATAGGAAATGATATGTACATGAACACGTAGCTTTTATTCTGTTTAAATATTTTTACTTCTATTTGTCTTTACATAATGTGTGAATTTCATGTATATGCATGTATGTACATATGTATAATTCCTTAGTGTCTAATAACGATTGAAAATTAAAGGAAATATACATACATTAGATACATATGTATGTATGTACATAAGTTTACATTTTATTGTTTATATACATAAATGAATATTCCATACATATTTACATTTCATATGTGTACATATGTATGTGTAACAATAAATATAATAATAAATAATTAAACTTGTATCACATCATACAGTCAAAAGATTATAAAAGCAGGAAAATAACATACATTTCATGTACATACATATGTATATGCATATTAATTTTCTATATTTAATTTTTATTTACAAAATGATGTGTAAAATTCCGTTAAAATTTTGTTGCATATAATTGTATGCGTTCGTTAAAATTCAAATATACATACACATTTGCATGTCCGCCTTTTAGAATATTGCACAAAAATTTTCTATTCATAAAATGTGTACAGAACATAATCAAATACATGTATATATATATATATGTATGTACATACATAATAATATAAATAATTCACAATATTTATACAGCGTGTACAATAAAATGTGCATACACATACATAGTAATAATTTTTGTAAAAGACAAGAAAAACGTGTTTGTTGACAGCAAACATATAAAACAAGAAAAGTAACAAACATTCTTATATCAACAGAAAAAGCATTGAAAAATAAAAAAAGCAATGTGAATTGCCTCCATATAATATTGCCTTCCCTTGTATTCTCAGTTTTATATATTCTATTTTTATTATGTGTGCATATATGTACATACATACAAATATATTTTGACTGCAAAATGGCAAATAAAATTAAAATGCCATGGAAAGAAGTATCCTGTCATTTTTCCCGCAGTGCATGAGCACTTCCTTTTAATTGCAATGAGTGCTAAATTCTTAACAAGCGTTAACTGTATGGGTATGTATGTATGTATGTATGTATGTATTTTAGCTTTTATTGCTGCTGTTTCTGGTGCTTTCATATACACACATACATAATATGTATATATTTTAAAGGACTTCAACGGGTAATTGTGTATCTATGTGTGAATGTGTGTACTAATGTGTGTACACAATTTTGTTATTCACAATAAACATTTTGCAATTTTTTTACATATAGTACATATATACTGTATGTACATACATGTATATAATTCATACGTTTATGTGATAAAAATATATGTACATATGTATGTATATGAAATGAATACATGAAAAATAACAACAAAATCAACGAGAAAGGGCTGACTGCCTGCTGTTGAAGATAAAAGCCTGTAAATGACAGGACTTTATGAGAGCTTGAATGACTTTAGTGTTAGTAATAATAAAGAATCAAGAAAAAAAAAAAAAACTAAATAAATAAAATAAATGAAAACATGAAAAATTATGAATATTGTATATACATTTGCTTCTTATTGTATGATAGTATGTGCAAATGTAATAAAAAGATAAAAATAAAATGAAATGAAATGACAGAGAAAGAGCAGAAAAAATCAAAACAACATTTTTAAATGTGCATGTATGAATATATGATTATGATATAATTCAATTTGATATAAAATATGAAAAAAATAAATAAAAATAAAAATAATAAAAATTTCAAGGGAATAAAAAAGAATATTTTGTCAGAATATTACGTAATTCATTTCCAGATTTTAAATTTTAATATACATATGTATGTATAAAAAAAAAAGTCCTTACACTTAGAAGCTCAAGGATGTTATTTTTATATAATCTGTCAAAATACTACTTATCCATTTCTTGAATTAAAAACGGTTGATTTATTTTTATGAAAATTGATAAATATTTTGTATTTTGGCAAATTGTCCAAAAGTTTTATATTTTAATCACTAAAAACGATTTTATAAAAAAAAAAATGGGTCCAAATTTCCTTTTAAGACCCAAGTGGGATTGACATATGGCTGTATACATATCTTATGGTAGATGTCATGAAGAGTTCGAAAGAGTAACTCATTAATCGTGGTAAACTGTTACGCATTGGTCGATATCTTAATCTCACCATCTTTACCTAAAAAAAATAAAAACAAAAAGAAACGAAACTTAAGCCTTGTTGGGCCTTTCTAAATAGCTAAAGGAAAAGCCTGGAGTCAATAACGTTCAAATTTCAAAAATTGATGTTAAATTTTTTTTTTCAATTTTTCACGATGAATTAATTACCCACATTTTTAGACTTATTATGATCTCTTCTGTTGTTACATATTCAATCTTGCGTTAATTGCGCTTGGATTTTACTACCAACAAACAAAATTTTAATTTTTAGTCTGTTTATTTAATTGTACGTGTCTTTAAAAAAAAAGTTAAATTTTCATACTATAGCACTTCTTCTGTTTTGAAGAGATTTTTAATAAACTCTTGTTAATTTCCACATTGGATATTTGGTTAAAGCTTGCCAATTTAAACAAATTGTTATTAAAAAGTTGAACGTCTCACACGGTGGCCTTAAAAATAAATAAATTTCTTTCATTGCCCTTATTTCGTTAATTACAAGTGGAAATATAACACCCTTTTAGAAATAAAGCAAAACGGAGTTTTGAAATATTGAATGTACGTTTCATTAATTGTAAGCTATAGGGATATAGGCACTTGTTAATATTCATTACCTTCATGACTGCATGTCAACAATTGTATCTAGGTAGAAATATAAAATCACACGCCCTCTACACAAAAGTGTATTTTATACCTACATTATAATAATTATTTAATCAATAGAACATTATGTATTTTAAAAAGTATTTAAAAAGTTCAAATGTAACGAAAAATTACAATTTGAAGCGTGTTAATTTCAATTTTTTCATAATTCATATTATAATATTTTTGAAGTTTTTAAAAGAAGTATTATATGCATTGAACGATAAAGTTTTCATTTTTATTTTTTCGTTTTTTGTTCGCTATGAAATTCATAAAATTTATTTAATTTTTTATTTTTTTTTTTATTTTGTTCAACTTAAAATTTTTCCTATAATTACACATATAAGTGTACATATATAAGTATAGTATTTTTTTGTATTTTGTATGTATAGATATGTACATATTTGTATTTAATACAAATATACTCACATACTCTACACGAATATACATTTGAAGGCAAAGTTTAATTTAATTATATGTATATCATACATAAATAATTCGATTAAAAATGAAAATTTCATTATCAGTATTATTATTAATATATATGTATAAGTATTGAAAAGTACTTGAAATTAATTTTCTTTTTTTTTTTTTTGTATTATTATTGGAAAAATAAATTCTTTCAATTTTCAAGAAATATTTTTTTAAAGAATTTTCTTTAAGAAATTTTGTACATTTTCAAAAATTTTAATTCATATTTATAATACATACATATGTATTTACTTAATTTAATTGAAGGAAATTTGTACGGGAATATCGAGGTTATAGCGTATACTTATTCAATTTTATATATAAAAAGTACATGTAAGCACTTAGAAGAAAATTTTTATGTTTACATTTTATTGGATTATAATTTAAAGATTTAACAAACAAAAAAAAAAATAAATAAATAAATAAAAAATAAAGTAAATGAATAAATGAGAAGTTTATTAATTTAGTGTGTGCGCCTGTTTTTAATCGCTTAGAAATAAAATTTAATTTAATCAAAATAAACAAAGTTTGGAATTTTATTTTATGTGGTATATGATTTTCGATATTATGCTAATCTTCTGCACACTCAGTAATCATAATTCATTTCGTATACAAAATATATTGATTATCCCCTAATTAAAATTATTATAATTTTCTTTGTTCTAGGTCCTTTATAGAACCCTTAAAAGGTTAAATACCATTTATTTTGTGTTTGAACGTTGTATGTCTTTCAAATTGTACACGCGACATTCTTAAGCCTTACATCATTATTATATGCTTGAATAACAAAAATTTCAGCATTACTAATTGCATACATTTTTCAAGATCCTTTTTTTTTGTCAAAATTATCAGAGGTGTACGAAAATTTAACCATAAAATACGAACACATTCTGGAAACCATAGATTTGAAATATTCTTGAATTTCAGGCACTTAAAATCTCCATAATAACCATAATAATTTAATTATTGCCTCGCATCTGTTGTAACATCGAAAACCAATCAAAATCTAATTAAATTACATTAAAGACAAAAAAAAAAACATAAACAACACACGACTCATCATGCTAATTTGCAATGCAACAAACACAAAACTTTTTTCTTACATGTAACAAGAAAAAAAAAAGTTTTATGAAAAATTTTTAAATTAAATTATTTTTTTGGCCCCTTATGTATTTATAGATCAACATCCATAGAAACAGGAATTTTCTTTTCTTCTCCACATTTTATAAAATTTCTAGAGGGAGACATAATTTCTTTAGCAAATTCAAGACGGATTATATTTCAATAAAAGAAAAAAAAAAAGCAAGACGTTGAAAAAAAATTAGATAAGCTGCAAGAATTTATATACATACATATATCGTTTACGCAATTGAAACTTTTTTTAATTTCGTTTTTTTTTCAGTTTTTTTTTTCAAATTTTGTTAATAATCATATGTGTTAGCAAAAAACACATAAACATAGCATGTCAATAAACTTATGTACGTACATGTATCTGTTGTACGTATTTCCACCTTCAGATATATATTGTATGTAATTTCGATCAAGTATTATTCAAGTTTCCATAGTAAATCCCTTCAAAAATTTTTATTTCTTTTTTATATGATTAAATTGATGTTAATTTGATCAGTACATATTCAAATACGTGCACAATAATTTATTTTTAAAATTTAAAAAAATAAAAATAAATAATAAAAGTGGAATTTAATGAAATCCAAATATTTTTAGAATATACTTATACATACATATCCGTGTGTGTGCACGTACTCCTACATATGTAAATGTGACACATGAGATTGCTTATACTTGTATTTGCATGTCTACAATCAATATATGTAGATACATGTTTGTACGAACGTGGGTGTATAGATTCGATATCCTGTACTTATGCTACATATATATACATAAATATAAATATCTTCTTGTATTAAAAAAAAAATGAATTTAAAAAAAAATAAGAAAATTTCAAATTTGGAAATTAAATAAAAAGAAAAACCATGTGCATTCGTAGATGTAACTAACATATACCTTTTTCAAGTAATCAGTGCAAGAAATAACTATTAAATTTTCCTTTAGTTACCAAATCAGCGTAAAAATATTACTACAAGGTATGTAAATAAAAGTACAGTCGATCTTTTATCAGTCGCGTAATGTGTGTATCATCCTCTATCTCCTATCTCATGTTTTGTTTTTCATGAAAATTCACCGTTTAATCTACGAAAGTAAGAAGGCTTCTTTAGAAGTATTCTTTATTTTATCCTAAGCAAAACCATAATCTCATAGCATCTCAACGAATATAAGGAAAACATTTTTTTAGACGGGTAAAGATGTAAAGTCCTTTAAATAAGTGTCTTAATTTCTGTGTTTTACAATGACTTTACTTTAATTTTTTAGAACTATTACTTCACTTAAAAATATTTGCTAACCAAATGACAATGTCTAAAAAAAAAAAAAAGAAAGCAAGACAAAAAATTCAGTTCATGTCACATATATGCAATTGATTATTTTTGGTAAAATAGAATAATCTGAAAATCGCAATTTTGTTTTTTTGTCGCTAACTTGTAAGCTTGATTTACATTTTCATAAAATAAATGATCATTCAAAAAAGAAAACAAAATCTCTAGACTAATAATGCTCTTTTGTAATTTTTAATCAATTGCACTAATTATTTGAACAACGTATAAAACATAATATCATATAGACAGAGTTTCCATGTAAATCAGAAAAGAGCAAAATATTTGTGTACAAAAATTGTGCTTAGGGATCAAGAAGCTCAATCAAATCTGGTATTTTTATTCCATTATTTTTACTTAATTTTATTTTTTATTATTTTTAAATTTATTTTTTCATACGTTACAAATAACGTATTTTTTGTATATGTATAAGAAAAATATTTTACATTATCATGTATGTACATATGTACATATGAATATGCTGCATCTTGTCCAATAAAAGTAATCTACAAAACAAAACAAAAAAAAAAAAAAACAACGAGAATAAAAAAATTTTTGAATAAAAAAATTTTATAAGTATAAATTTGAAAAATGTGAAAAATAGATATACAGACATTACATATTTACTTTTTAACACTTTAACTTATTTCACATACACACATAACAAATGTGATTTTTGTCAGTGCATATGTGTATATATTGCATTTATTTTGAAATAAGAAAAATAAGTAAATAAAGGACTCGAAGTTTATATCAAAAATATGTTTTAGTACTTTAATATAAATAGAGCAGCTAAAAAATAATTTAACAATGTTATGAAAACAAAAATATAAAAATGCAATATAAAAATTGAATTTTGTGTCCTCTTGGGAATATCACACTATGTATATACTTACACATATATGTACATACATGTGTATAGTGCATACACATGTAGAAATTTTGTGGCGTTAAATTGTTTCTATTGTACGTATTGCATTCAGACAAAAAAAATTATGTAGAGTATTTTATATGCAAGGTCTGGTATTCAAGAAATGATCCATATAGAAGATCAGAGTACACGTCCTTCTGTATGTATGTACATATATAAAGTGTTTTTAGATACTTTTCGTATCATAATAATAATAACAATAAAAATAATAATACGCTATAAATATATTACATGCAATGGTGTACAATGTATATAAATACATTGATTCACTATGTAGACGTTGAGGTTTTGTTTGTGGTTTGAGTCTATATATTTATATACATTGATATTACATGTATTCAAGAACGTGTATATACATATGTATGTATATGGAAGAAAATTTTTCTTATATGTACAGGGGATTTTGGTTTTTTTGTTTTTCATACCTTTATGATTTTTCTCAAAGTAAAAAGGAGGCACTAACAATATTACTGAGACATTTTTCTTTTATTAGAGTGTATTTTATAGTACAAGAGTAGCTGTGTTAAGATTGTATACATAGATTTAATATGTTATGCAAAATTTTATGTTTATGCGTTTAACACAAATACATTGTATTATGTCTGCTTCGTTATATGATGTAAATATTAATGTGTACACCAAGGTAAAATATACATATTTATCTGTCTATCCGTACACAAAAGAATAAATAATCATTAAAAACTAAATTTATATGTATATACACATACTTTGATATACATAAAAAAAATTTCAACATAGGGAAATAAGAAAACAAAATAATAATAATAATAATAAAAAAAACTTCTATAATATGTATAAGAGCTCCTGGATTTGCACGTTTAATTTAACCATCATCATTCTTTTATTATGCGCACTCACGTTTGATGAGAAAGTTTTTCTACTTATTTTCTTCTTATTTTTGTTGTCGTCTTGTACCGTGTACTATGTATTTGGCATGCATTTACATAACAGAAGAAAATGAAAATAGAATAAATATATAGGTACATATATCTCAGCTATATATATATACTTATATATTGTATTAGT
Source organism: Anthrax anthrax (assembly GCA_963971155.1). Taxonomy (NCBI): domain Eukaryota; kingdom Metazoa; phylum Arthropoda; class Insecta; order Diptera; family Bombyliidae; genus Anthrax; species Anthrax anthrax. The sequence continues at coordinate 21,714,099 of OZ020122.1, forward strand.
ATAGATATAGATACGCGTGTGTGTGTCTGTATTTAACACCCTTCATTAATATCAACATTTTTTCATTTTCTATGCAGTTCCTCTTAGATTTTCGTTGTTTTTTAACCTCAAATGCTTCTTATCTTGACAAAAAAAAAAGAGAAAAAAAAATATATCAAATTTAATTTTAAAGAGCGTGATTTCTTATAATATTTTTACTGTAACAGAGAATAGACATACATATACATATAAACTTTCTATAAAAGAATTAAGTTTTATAGAAAACCTTGACTGACAGAAAATACTGTACTATATAAAATCAAACGTGTAATACGTAACTTCAGATAAACGAATGTATATCTGAACGATGTTTGTTGTAACGTCTGTATTCATTTTAATTTCCTTGATTTTTTTCATAAATTGAACTCTTTTTCAACAATTTGAAAAATTCACTTGGCTTCACACTTTCATTGATAAACTTGTTTAAGTGAAATATTTGGTCATTGACTGAATCAAAATTGTGTAAATTGAACAATGTACGTATTACACATGAGATAATACGATGCCGTGCAGAAAAACCATAGAAAGATTATATTTAAGTTGTTCTCTTGTTAAAAACTTTGTTATATCTTTTTTTTTAACTTTATTTTTCCTTTTTGTCTTTTTGTCTTATTTTTTTTTTGTCATATTGCTTGCTTAGCTGTCACGACAAATATTATTAAAATGAATTTTGTGAAAATCGAAATTATTATTTTTTTTTTTTACTTTATAGATATAGAACTCATGAACAGGAATGTATTTTATACAGAAAAAATGAAAAGATACAGAAAATTGTGATGGCATTTTCTTTCCAGTATATAATATAAATAAGTATATATGTAGGTATGTATATGAAAGCGTATTATCCTTTGAATAACACAATTATGAAAGGTATTTTACAAAAAATAACACACATAAACACACACATACAAAAGTGAAAACAAAAATGATTATAAAAATCAAAACGAATCCTTGAAGATGGCTTTCTGTTTTTTTTTCTACATTTTTACTTTTTTGTCTTTTTTGTCAATATCTTTTCGAACCATCATAAAGATTATTTCTTTGGTCATAATATAATCTATAAAATAAATTAGTTAAACATGATATGAATTTTTAATAAATGAAATTTTCCATACGTGTGTATGTGTAACTGTGTACATAAAATTTGAATTTCTTTTTATGTTTCAATTTTGTTATGAATCAAAAAAACAAAAAAAAAAAAAATTCATAAGTAAGGGAAAGAAAAATTTATTTAAATATTTTATAGATGAACATTATGGAAAAGACGTGTTTTTTTATAGGATTTTTTTTTTTTTTGTGTTTTTTGAAATTTTCTTTTCGTCTTCTCAAAAATAAAAGAAAACCCAAAAAGTTTGATTATTTTGAATTTTGTTTTTTGTCTTTTGTTAACAGCAACAGGCATTAATTTTATAGAAATGCAAAATAGACGGATTTATGTAACTAACATTATACATATCTTATCCATTACACCATTATGATATTATTATTATTATTATTTTTTTTTTTTACATTGCTTTGAATTCCCTAATGATTGACTTTCACACGATACGTGATATACGTTATATTCCATATTGAATAAAAATTGTAATTTGAAAATTTTATTAAAACAACATAATACATATTACCTTCTAATTTAATGAAATTTTTAACTTATTTTCTTGTAATTTATGTTCTTCTACACTAGATTTAAATAATATTAAAATAACTTTTATGATTAAAAAAAAAATTTTTTTTTTTCTTTTTATTAATTCAGGTATATTAAGATGGAAAAGGATATATTCAAAATAACATAAAAGTAGAAACTTTGATAATTTCTAAAATGTGATAATAAATCAGTCTTGTGGAAAAATCATGCAAATAATGTTACAAAAAAAAAAAAAAACAAAAAACAAACTTATGACTTTGAAGCAACATAAACATAAATCCTATATAGTAAGCAGTATCAATAATTGTATGTAAACAAAAATATATAACGAATATGGATATACATATGTCCCTTTAGGTATTTTGTTAAGCAAAAATTATAAAAGTTTTTGATAATAATTTTAACATTTTACACAAAATTTACATATCAATTTACTGTTATACCCGTACATATTTATCTAAAGGTATCTTACGCATGAATGTGTTTTAATATAAAAATATCTAGAAAATTATAAGGTTTTCATAAAATAATTTTCCCATATAATAGACTTGACAATATTATTTAATTTTTTTTTATATATTTTTTTTTCTTTTTTGAAAATTTTATGTTTCTTTGTAAATTTATTCAATATACTTTATTAAATGAAAATCACAAATTTGAAATTAAATTGTGACAATTATTCATTATAATTTCATGCAATATATTCAAAATGAACGTAAATATTTTGATGTCATCTACAGAAAAACAATAACATAAATCAATTTTGTATTTATTTTTATTTAAATAGAAAATTTCAGTTGAAAACAATCAAAAAAAAAAAGTTAAATAAATAAATAAAAGAAGAAGAAGAAGAAGAAAAAACCAACGAATTTTTATTAACACGTATAAAAGAGAAGAAAATAACCAAAAAGTTAAATAGTCAATTTTACTTGTATAATAGTGATTGTATAGTTGTAAACATTTACATGCTTTTTTTTTTTTTGTTTTTGAAACTATAAAAAAGCTATAAAAATGCCTTTTGGCGCCCGCCAAATTTATACATGTGTATGTATGTACATCTGACTGTATGTATGGACTGTGTATATACATATGTACGTTAAAAGTCAGTGTCGAATAACATAAATTATATCCAGAAGCCAGAAAACCATACATACAGAAGCCTTAATTTTTTTTTTTTCTTTTGTTTTTGTTTTTCAACTGATTTTTATTTTCTCTTCAATTTCTTTTTCATGTCCTTGAAACTCTTGGGCCAATATATAAAGCTTAAAATAATTTATGTTTATTGTGTAGTTATGTGGAAAGGCTTAAAATTCAAGCTAAATGTAGATGTGTAAAATACATATATGTACGTACAATAAATAATGTACATATATGGAAAAATCGACAATATACATATAAATAAAAAATATAAAACAAATTTCAAGGAAAAAAAAAAATAAATAAATAAAAAAAAAAAAATCACGTAAAGAAAACACCAAAAAAAAAAAAAAAAACAAAATTAATAAAAATAAAAGTAATCAAAATATAAAAACAAAAATTCAGGTTTGGACATACATGTATTGAAAGGATATATACAATCATGTGTGTATTTCGAATTCGGAAAAAAACATACCGAAAATATATAAATTAAAGAAAATAAATACAGTCGAAGAAAAATAAAATAAAATGAAAAACAAAAAAAGTCAGAAATTCAATGAATGGCAAAATAACTTGAAATAAAAACAACAAAAATGAATCGAAAAAGAGAGAAAAATAAAAAATAAAACTAAAACAAAAAGGAAAAGACTAAAAAATAAAAGAAATTGAAAAACATTTTGTTTTTTCTTTTCGTTTGTACTTTAATGATAGTATTTACATGAAATTTTCAGGATATCTGGCATCATTATGTAGAGTATGTAGATTTTAATAGTTTATAAACACACATACATTGTTATTATATTACTACATATGTACATACATATACACACAAAACTCGTATATCCTTTTAAATATTTCAACTATCTGATATAGTATATATTTTTGTATAAATAAAGAAAATAAATAAATTTTGTATTCAGTACATATATCTATATTGCAATAAAAAACATTTACAAAAACATAATAAAATACATTATATTCGTATTTTGTATGCTTTTGCCTTATTTTATTTTATGTAGTACGTATAAAAACAAAAAAAAAAAATAAATAAATAAAAAAAAATAAAAAATTAAATATGTATTAAACTGCATTCCTGTAATGAAATTCTTTTGCTTTATACAAACATACGAACGTAATGTGCAATGTAATTTTTTTTTTGTTTTTTTTTGTATAACGTACATATACATAGGTATGTATGTACATATATAAAAGTAATGCAAATAAAGTAAAGCAAAAGAATGCCTATTTTAAATGTAAAAATGCCTCATATGCTAATAGTATTTGTAATGCTGCATATTTTATGTTCTTTTGTAAATTTCCTTTTTTTTTTGTTTTTCTTTTACTTTGTTTATCTTTAATTTTTCATATTAACATATTTTCCTGTTTTTGTTTTTGTTTTTGTCTTTTGTTTCCTGTTTTTATTATTATCGTTTACTTTCTTTTCATTACTGTTATATTATCATTTGTTATTATGATTATTTTGCTTCTGTTTATTTTTGTTTTTTTTCTCTTCTTTCTTTCTTTTTTTTTGTTTGTTTGTTTGTACTTTAATGCGAAATTAAATCATCCATCGTTGATGATATTATTACGATTATTTGTTTTTATTTGCTGTTTATTTTCATTATCGAAAAATTACTGCAGTTTATATTATAATTTTATTTTATATATTACAAAAACAAAATATTAAATGAATTTATACTTAGGTATGTATGTAATAATATTTTTCAGCATCAAATATTCGTATAAAATCAAACAAAAAGAAAAATGTATAAAGAAAATGAAAATATTTAAAGAAAAACAAAACAAAACAAAACAAAAAAAATTCCATTTTCAATTGCTAGTTTGTGAATTGGGAATAACAATTTTTCGCACTTCATTTTCCAACATTTTCACCTACATAACATATTTATATAAACGATTTAAAGCCTTAACCAAAATACAACGTAACAGAGTAGAATTATATATCGTGATGTAGACGTATTTAAATTAATATAACTTTAATCAAATGCTTATTAATTTTCAATAAAAACATAAATTCACAAACATACAAAATCGAATTTTTACATAAGGATATACGTATATATTTATTGAAGTGCAAATGTTCATTTACTTGTTATGTTACGTTCTATTTTGGTCTAGACTTAATTAATATGTTGTGTTGTATACTGTTTTATTATTACACGTTCTCATTTTTATTACTATTATTATTGATATGAAATAAAAATAAAAACAATAATATCTGTGAAAAAGTATATAAAAAATGTACACACACTATAGTACTTTGTGCTACATTTTGTTGGCCTTGTACACATGTATGTAATACATATTATGTATGTACATAATATGTACATAGTACTTATATGTATTCTTGGGCTATATTAAATCGATCGGTCTTTCAATTTTTCAATATCTAATATTCTTGAAAATATAAAAAAAAAAGTAATAAAAAAGTACGTACGTATGTTTAAATTTCGATATAAATTCCATATTAAGTATTAAAGCTAATATTTAAAAAATAAAAATAGAAAAAAAAAAAAACCTGAAGAAAAATGAAGTACATAGAAAAAATACACGAGTAATTCTTTTTTCTTTTTTTTTTTAATTCCCAGAAGTTTTGAATATGAACCAATGCCAACTAGACCGATACTAATCTCAGTAGATTTATCGTACGTATACACTTACTTACACACATTTATATCGTATCTTGAATATTGTTACATTTTTTCGATTATAAAATCATTATAAACACACACTGGTACAAATCTACCTATCAACCTACATACATACATGCATACAAGTGTATATATATGTACGTAACATACATATATGAAATTGCAATTGAGAACAGTTGCAAAAGCTTAAAAGCATTTTATTAATCGCGAATTGATGCGCTTTTGATATTTTATTACATGCTTATAAGAACTGTAATCAATAATTTTTCTTTTTCTTTATAAGAAATATATTGTATGTATTACGTACACACAACCGAAGTATGTAATAAAATTGAAATTTTACATTACATTACACAATGAATATTGTAGAGAAATGAACGAGAACAAAAAAAAGTGTATTGGATATGAATAATATTCGGTAAGTAAATGGAAAAATATAAAATGAAGAATGGTGGTTTATTTTTTTTTTTTATTATTATTCTTTCTTTATTAAGAAGAAAATATAGAAAAAATAAAAAGTAGAAAAAAAAAAAGGATTTTGAAATAATCTAATGTAAAATGATGTTCATAGATATTAAGGGATTTAAAGAAAATTTTGAAGAAAAAAAAAATTAAATAAATTGAAGCATAAGAATTCAATCAATTAAACAGCATTGAAAAATTTTCATTTACATGAAAAAGAAAATTGATAATATTTAAAATATGATACATGAAAAGCTGTGAATAATTACGTAAAATATTACGATTAATGTTTTGTTGAATGGTATTACAAATGTTGAAACATTAAGGATTTTATTGATAGTGTAATATTTTTACGGTATATTTAGTAATAGTTAATATAAAGATTGAAGACTTAGCTTTGCACAATGAAATGACGATTACGAAGTGAGCAACAATAAAAATGAAATTAAAGGATGCAATAATTTTTTTTATTATTTCTATATTACTCTTGAATATGTACATAATTTTTCGAACTTGGAAAATTTGCTTAATGATGACAAAACCTGATAAAGTTTTCCTCAGAAGAATCGTAAAGAATTATTCAAAAGAAGAAAAATGGTTGAAATGTAAAGCAAGATTATAACGTTGAAATTTAACTTTTTTTAAGGCTTTAAAAGTTTTTATGGTCAAGATAATGCTTTTATTTTGTTGTATTTTCATTTCATTATAAACAGTAGATAGTAATTCACTTGAATTATTTCAAAATGAAAATGTCCTGATAAGAGGAGTGTAAACTACTATACAATAAAAATTGATTTTAATACATAGCTCCCTGAGTTTTTCAAATTTCCTTAATGTCCTTTAATCGAGTGTATATACCAATCAAATCCATTAAAATTATTAACAATCGTTTAAGTGAAAACCAAAATATAATCGAATTTTTATTTCATTAACGTTCATAAAAAACAAATCATAAAAAAAAAAAATTTTGTCTCAGCCTAAAAAGCCAACTGTTCATGTTAGCTTTATGTGCGTTTATGCTGTTATGCGTTTATTAAATTTTTTTTTTATTTATTACACTTTTAGATTCCTTATTTTTGTGCAGAATGTACATAAAACCATTTTTTATAGAGCATTTTATTCTCATCATATTTATTGTTAAACAATTTTATTGCTTTTAATGACGAAAATATTGCTTACATTATGTCGAAATAAAAATCAAAATGAAAAAGAAGTTTTGAAAAAAAAAAAAAAAATTTTTAAATGTTTATAGTCACGCAAACACTCCATATAATGTGCATTCTGTAACTGATATAACTAACAAATTAATTAATTTTCTAAATAAAACAAAATAATGGTAGGGGAAAAAAGGAAGTGAAATGGAAATAATACATATAAAAATTGATTAATATGTTCACATAAAATAAGAAGTCACATATAACATTGTTTATACTTAATTGAATTTAATGAGGAAAAAAACAATATGGTCCTTGATTTTATGTTTATTTTTATGTTGTTGATAGGAAAATTTGTGGGAGATGCTATACAAATAAAATACAAAGTAATAAAATAATTGCGTTGCTTAGAATTGAAAATGAAAATTAGAAAGAAAAAAAAAAATGAAAATTTTCTAAATTTTTCGTTGATGTCATTTCATTTTAGATATGTGCATTCCAAAGTTACCACGATATACTTGTAATATGTACCTAACCTGGTTTTACGCTCTAATCTAACAGAATATTCAAAGTTTCTAATTAGAACAAAATAATTAATAAATACTCGTAAAGGAAAGTAAAAAAGTAATATGATGCATTGTAATTAAATTAGTTCATCCATAATGTACGTAAACTTTCGTTCAGTAAGCTTTTCAGTTGTTATCTTAGAAATTCAGTAAATTGAACAAAGTGGTAAATATTACTATTTACGATTACGTTTTCACTAATTTGAAATCCATAAACTATTTTCGTAAAGTTCTCTTACTTACGGAAGATTTCATTTCATTGTGGCTAACTATTTGTATTTATCAAATAAAATTCCATAGCAAGAATATATAATTTAACTTTGATCCTCACATGCAAAAAAAAAAAAAAATCCGAGAAAATGGGATTTTCCCTCTTATGTTATATAATTTCTTAAAATTTGAAAACTGTTTTATTCTTTTTATTTTACATACATATTTTATTTTTTATATAATTTTTTAATCAAATTCAAGATCAAATTTAAAAAATGAAAAAAAAAAAATGGTAAAATATAAAATACTATTTACTATGATAATATTAAAGCCCTATACGATTGCATATCTATACGTGTATATGAGATAGAGTTCTATAATTTTTTATTATTATTTTTTAATAATAATAGTAAATTCTGTTTTTCTTGGTTTTTGTTTTTTTTTTTTGCATTTTTTCTCATTTTCATATTTTCACGTGATTATTATTGTTAATTATACAGAATTAATTCTTTTATTCAAATTAAATGCAAAATATCCTTAAACATTTTAATGTGTATGCATAAAATATGTAAATGTATACGGCAACATCCGTGTAATAATCAAAACTCATATATGATTTTTTATGAATTTTATATGTATATAATGTACATATGTACATATGTAGTACACATACAAATACTTTCAGTTACACATGTTTAAACGTATGTGTAGTCAATTTTATTTTATGAAAATACTGACACTAAATAAAATGATTTTTTTTCTTTCTATTTTTTTTTTTTTAATATTTTGTTTTGCTTTTTTTTCTGATTTCACTTACACATGCATAATTATTCCATTTACCCACACATGCAGAACAAAAAAAAAAAAATAAATAAATAAAAAATAAAAAATGCAAATAAAAAAAATAAAAAACAAAGAAACAAATTTCACCCCATATACAATATATAGTGTGGTTCACTGACTTCATGCAAATGAATTCCTTCTTCTCAATAGTGTTTGTATAGAATCCTTGAAAATTTCGTTAAATATTTTATCTGATTTTATATTCATGAGAATTACAAAAAAGAAAATAAAAAACAGAAATAAATAAATGAAAAAAAAAAAAGAAAAAAACTAAACTCTGTACTACTACTACTTCTATTAGATACGCGTATGTATATAATATGTATCACAACATATAAATTTATGTATCTGATGAACATGTGCCCACATACACATGTATGTGTACATATCAATGCATGGACATATCTATGCATGTAGTATAGATGAATAACAATTGAATATAAAACATAACGTACACTTTGTTTTTTGTTTCCATTTTGGGGCTTTTATCAAACATATGTGTAACTTCCTTGTACATAAAATTTCCTGTTTGTGTTTGTTTTGTTTTTTTTTTTTTTTTCTTTTTCTTTGATTAAGTTTTTGAATTTTTTATAATGTAGTACTTATATGAATTCATGATAAATGTATGCTCACAGATACACAATGAGGAGTATGAGTTTAAAGAATAGATGTCACAATAGATATTAAACAGACAGCTTTATTAAGTATGTATGTAGAGCAAAAATTCCATCAAATGCAAATATAACAAATTATGCATTTCATTTTAATCATATCGGACAGAAAGGACATTCAAAAAGAAACGACTTATTACAATCTGAACTTTTTACTTTTAAAATTGGAAAATGTTAATACTAACAAGTCCTTTATTTCTACAAAAAGTTCCCACACATTTTTTTTTTTTTTTTTGAATGAATGAATTACAGTATCATAAATAATAAGACGTGTATATAAATAATTTTTCATATAAATCGAAAAATGAAAATCTGTTTAAAGGTTAAAAGAAAAATAAAAATGAAATAAATAAATATTGTAAACATTCGCCACTAACCAAAAATAAAAATGGAAAATTATATCTACATATATAAATAAAATTTATCTAACATATGTTTTCAGATGTTTTTAATATAAAGATACATACATGCATGTTTGTATATTTAAAATGTTTTTAACCAACGTTTATGTACTCTACCTTTACCGTGTGAAATATTATATTATACTTGTACTTTAACAAGTAAAAAAAAAAAAACAAAAAAAATTCATTTTATTTCATATGGTACATGGTAAACAGTACATAAAATGGTAAATTTACAGCGATATACACATACGATGAAAATTTTTCTCTTTCTATGATAAAATCTGTGATATCCTTGTAGAATTTATATTTACGTTACTTTTAAATGATACAGAGTGTTCCAGATACAGTGAATTGTTATTAATATTGTATTCATTTCTCGTCAAAATAATAAATTAAAAGAATGAAAAAACGTTATTTTAGTAATTATATGTAAAACTAGTACTACTAATATTTACGTATTGACGTGATTTCATTTTAGATTTTCGTAATACTAATTTGCCATAAACATACTCCAAAAAATACTCTTCCAGTACGTTTTTTAATGATGTTCTCCATTTTAAAAGAATTAATAAGTTTCAGTTTATAAACACTTTTAAAAGAAACGAAATTAATTTCAAAAACCCGATACTGTTCATAATCTGTTCTTATTTAAATTTTATTAATTTATTAACGAAATTTTGCAACCATCCGAATTAAAATGATTCAATCTGGAACAGTCTGTAAGCATATAGACAAAAAAGCAAATAATATAAGAATATTAGATTTCAGGTTGATATATTGTAGTACTTTATCTTTTCGATGCTCAATTTTTACATACATACGTATATACATGTACTCATATGTATAAAATATACGAGATCACATATTTATTTTTATATTTATCCGTCTGTTTTTATTTTACTTCATTTTTTTTTTTTTTGCTTATTTCTTATTCACCTCCCAATATCCTGAAAATATTTTTATGGTTTTTTTTGATGGTGTTTTTGTTGTATTTTTTTTTTTTTTTTTGTTTTTTAATATTTTTCTTGTTGTCATTATTTTGTTATTCTCGTATATCACATTTATTTATTTTATTTTATTTTTTTTTTTTTGACCCAAATCATATACGAGCTTATTTTACGTAGGATATTTATGATTATTACAGTTTCGCTTTTATTCTTATTTTTTTTTTCTCATTTTCTACATATGCATTCTCATACTGGATTTATGAGAATCGACAATATATACGTTATGTATTTTTTTTGTTGTTGTAATTTTTCGTATTTTTGTTGTTTTTTTTTCCTTGGCTATAATAAATGAAAACCAGAATCTAAAATGAGAAAAGCTTTATTAGCACATTTTCTTATCAAAAACGAAAAAGTGAAAAAAAAAGTGGCCTAATACCATGAATCTTCTGTACATCATGTATCTACAAACACAACAAGTAATTTCTTAGTGTTGTCGTTTTTTTTTTTTTTTGTTTTTCTTTTGATAAACATGTTTACGTTAGAAATTTATTTATGTGTAAGCTTTCTCTGTACACACATATGTACATATACACGTACATATGTATGTTGTCAGTACAAGTATTAAGGAAGTATTTACGAATAAAACAAAAAAAATTATATCGAAAGCATGCTTATTGTCAAGTTAATTTACCTTAGTCATCAGGATAATAATGAATTTGCTATATGTATGCATATGTTACCTATACATGTAATATTTGTATATGCATTGATAATAAACGTGTTATCGTAATAAAATACAAAAATGATATGAAAATGTTTTGAAATGTAACCAAACTAACCATCCGATAAAATTATACACGAAATTCCATAGAATAATATGATAAGATATTTTGGATGATTGTAAATTACGTTTATATGTTATACACACTATTCCATAAACATTTTTTTACATGAACACATATAAGAATGGTCTGTGTGTGCTTAACTTTCAAATACATGTATGCATATGTACATCTTTATTTTTGTTAAAATATACAAAATTTTCTGTATAACCAAAAGCAATTAGGTTAATATTTCTTGACCATTGTAACGATGTCATCAAACAATTAAGGTTGATGAGAATTGATAGAAGACATCTTTTATTATAAATACACAAAAAGAGGATTTATAATTTTTTTGGATGTACAGATGATGGGTGTATATATTTTGTTGAGTTCTTTTCTCAGGCTTTCTATGTTATCATAAATGACATTTTCTCTCCTTTTTTCTGCTTTATATTATAGTAGTAATTTTGTAAATGAACATTTTCTTTTTATTTTTTTTTTTTTTTGCTTTTTTCCTAATAAATCATGGAATTAATGAAATCAAAAAGAAAAAAAAAATTTTTTTTTGATGAATTTCATTTTCATTTTTATATATTTTATTCCCTTCATATTCTGGTTCTTTCCCAAATAAATAAGATGCATTTTAATCAATCTAATCTTTTATTCAGATATTAATGCGAGTAAAAATAAGATATCTTTGTATATTCATGTTCATTTAATGTTGCTAGGATTACGGGATAGTTTAGGATTAGTTTACGCACATATTTATGTACATATATCAATTCTATTTTGTGTATTTATAATATTCGATGCAAATAATATGATAATATTTTTAATTAGACAAAAATTAAATTGATAACTAATTTTTTTGTTTATTTTTATTATGATTTTGTTGAATTTATTAAATTATAATTAAAATATTTTATTTATTTAGCAAACATATGGTCGTGGTTAAATTAATTTAATTAATTAAATTTTTTGTTTTTGTATTTGTAAAAAACAAAAATTAAAAATTTAAATATTTTATATTAAAATTCTAAAAGAAATTTCAAGGCACAGTACTACGAAGTTCATAGTACGAACGATAATGAATACTTCCTCAATACTCTAAGATTTCAGATTGGTATTGGAGTAGAAATTTTATGAACTTGTTTTTACGTTTTATTTTATCTTGACTATAAGATTTATATCATATTTTCAAAACTCAGTCGTCTGTATTTTAAATTGATACTTCTTACACTAAATTTCAATAAATTCGTTCTTTAATATCATTTTTTGATTAGCAGATTATTCATACATACATACAACAATCACAACAGATTATTTACATAAATTATGAACATGTTTGTACATCATGTATCATGTGCATGTTCTCTATAAGAGCTATTCTTATCTTAAAACACAAACTTTAGTAGTGTTGAATCCATGATCACTTATGAATTTACACTGTTCATAATTTTGATATCTATTCTGCAAATTAAGTCATTTACGCAAATGGTAATCATTCTCAATTCATAATAATTTTTTTTTTCGTTTTATTTTTCTTTCATTTTATTTAATCGAATGTAAACATTTGGATTCAATTAAACGTATATAAAGTCCAAAATTTTTTAAAGTTATGATATAATTCAAATTTAATGTATTAAATATTTTTAAAATATTTTGTTTTTTTTTTTCATATTCTTTAATTTTATCATTGTATTATATTTATCGAAAAATATTCAAAATGTATACAAATACATTATACATATTATTTATTTATTTATTTTTTTTATTTTAGTACAAAATATAAATTTCTTTTACTACATACAATAAATTACATTATCCTTTTAAAAAATGAAATCCAATTTAATTTTATTACAATAAATTTATAAAATATATACTTTTAAGCAATATTTTTATTTATTTATTTATTTTTTTTTTGAATGAAAGTTTTCAATTTTTAATACATACAACCATATATATAAATGATGTACACAAATAAAATTTCTGATGTATTTAATAATTTTTGTTGTTTTTTTTTTTTTTTTTCTGAAGAGTATTTATATAAGTACATTTATACATATGTATGTATCAAAATTCAAAATTCCATCAACTACATGCATGCATATACATACATATGTATAAAATGAAGATAATCTCTCTCTTATAAAAAGTAAACTGTATGTATCATATCAAGAAAAGTAATCTAAATTATGATCCATTATATATGTACATATTTCAAAAATTTTCTACATATTCTACATAAAAACTATTTATATACATGTTAGTCCTTCTACTGTGTACAATCAAGCTATTTTGGTATTTTTACTACTATTAAGAACGATACATACATACATACATATGTGATATACTTGCAGATACACTACTGTACTGTTTCATATACACATATAATTACATACATTTGTATGTGTGTACGTACTAGAAATTTGTATACTTGTTCATATAAATACTGTTTAGTACTTTTCATTTAGAATCAAAGTAGATTTACTCATGATATTTTATGGTATGTACATATTACAGTCATGCATACATTTTCATATTAGTAAAATCGACAGTATATCTTACATACCAACCAATGTATATACCTACATATGTATATACCTATATACTAGCAGTTTATATTTTATAAACAGAAAGAAGAATACACATATTTGTATATATTTTGATATATTTTACTAAATATCCATAGATTTTTTATATACTAATACATACCATTCGCGTTCATCATATCATTCAAAATTATATGATGCTATTCTAAAAGCGAAATCCCTGTAAAATATTATAACATAACGCATACATATGTACATATATACTACATAAATATTTTATCCATAGAGTAACATATGTATATAAATAATATGCTTATATGCAAGAGTATACACATACATGTATTGGTCTGTTTTATTTGAATGGTGCATACAATTATGTATATGTATGCGAATTGAATCCACAACCCGCACATAAAATGGTCCTTTTGATCTTGTCTAGAAGATAAGGGGTTCATAAAGAATTAAGATGCAAATTTAGTTTACCATCCAATTTGAAGGGATAAGCTGGTTTCACTTGTTTTTTTTTTTATGTGTTTTGTTGATTTTTTCATGCTTTGTGTATATTTTACATTTTTTTTTATTTGCATTTTTTTCTCAGAAATTTTGAAAAATGAAAAATAAAACTGTAAAAATTCTTTCATTTTGCCTCTGTCAAATTAAATAAAAAAGCAACAGTGAAAGTTAGGGTTGAAGCTCTATACAATATTTGAACTAATCTACTTGATTATTCGCTCGTAATTCATACTCTAAAAAAGTTTTATATATGCTATAGCCACACACATACACACTCAAATGACTGAATAAATGAAATAAATGAATGGATGAATCGGCAGATTGAGTGGTTGCAGAATGAAGAAGGATATATTTACACAATATGTAGTTTTTTTATTCGCTGCCTTGTTTTTGATGATGATGATGATGATGATGATAATAATGATGAAGCCTGACACTATACATAAATGAATGTGTTCTCTATACCTTTTGTATTTAACTTTAACATTCCAATATCCTTAATTACACAAAAAACTTTATATTACAAAAATTTTCATTTTCAATGTTATATACATATATATAACAATATATATTATATTTGTTATATTGTTGGGCCATAAAGTAAATATACAAAACGAACAAAATAAAAATAAAATTAGTATAACACTAACAGTAATATCCTTTACGTAGTCTGGAATCGTCTGGTCTAATTTGGTTTTTATACTGTGATATTCATTAAAATATCAGGGTACCATCAGATTAATATTAAATACTCCATGAAGTGTATTTTTGTATTATTTACACAAATAATCCAATTTAATTTGAATTGGATATAGAGAGTATACATAAACGTATAAAAATTAAGGTTTTATATATATAAAATTTACAAATACATGCAGATATATAAAAAAGAAGGAAATAATACAAATAAAAATGCGTAGACCATTCAAAACATGATGATTCTAAAATATTTGTATATACGAGTATGTACATATAACAGAGCTAGTCTTCTTCTTTATTACGCACACACATAAACACAGTATAACACAAAATTAGTGTATGCTCTGTATTATTTATGTATTCAAAATTCAAATATTGAATTAAATTAATCCAAAAAAAAAACAAAAAAAAAACATAAGAAAATACCATCAAATACGAAAAAAAAAATTGAGGAAAAACAAAATACAATTAATTCTAATGTTAAAGTGATATTTTTGACACTTATAATTATTTAAATAAACAATAATAATAATATTAAGTTCATTATTGTTTTATTATGTTTTTCCTTCATTTTACTTCTTTCCCTTATTTTCCAGCTGTTCCCTTTTAAAATCAAAAAATTAAGTACAAAAACAAAAAAAAAAGAAAAAGTAGAGAAAATGCAAAAAAAAAAAAACAAAAGAAAAACAGAAAAACATTTTTAATTCAATTTGAATAAATTAATAAAATTAAATATAAAACAAAACACACACATATACACAAATACAGGTAAACTTAAAAAGGAACGAAGGACTTTTAATTAATTTTATAAAATAATAAAAATAATTTAAAAATAGAAAAAAAAAAACAAAACGAAAAGGGTTCTCACATGTAAACGCTCTTTTGCATATACCTATACATTTAGTTAATGTATGGTAAAGTGTATGTACTTGAAAATATCAACTGTTTAACTTTATCTATGGATTATAATATCAGTGTACTGTATAAATTATACAAAAAGTCTCATATAATTATGATTACAATTCTGAAAAAAAAAAAAAAAAAAAATTTTTTTTTATTTCCCTTTTACACTATGTATTCTGTATGTATCTTTCTAATATGAAAGAAATAATATTTAAAGTGTGGATGGAAAGTTTTTAAAAACAAAAGGAAAAATACTATGTACTCCTTTTTTCACCTCGTGTTTATCTATTTTAATGAAAAGTTCAAAAAGTTAAACATGATTTTCCTTTTTTTTTTTTTTTTAAATCCTTTATTTATTTTGGAGTTTTTTTTTCTGTTTTTTGTATTTATCTGAATTCAAATTTAATACAAAAAATAAATACGTACATATACATATGAATGTATTTTTATACTATTTTCCTTTTATATTATTTTAAATTCAAAAAATTCACTTAACTTTGTATATTTATGAAAATTGTAAATAATAATTGTACACTGTGTATACCATCACACATACTCGTTATATACTGTATTTGGGTGGTGTTATGAAAAGAACAAAATTAATAATAAAAAAATAAAATTATGTATATATATACATAATTTTATACGTACAAGTGTGAAAGTAAATAATATTGAAATAATTTTGAAAATAAAAAAAAATGAAATACTTCAAGTGGATTTTTTGTATTCAATTAAAGTAAAGTTTTCATTTGTAGTT
Source organism: Anthrax anthrax (assembly GCA_963971155.1). Classification (NCBI taxonomy): domain Eukaryota; kingdom Metazoa; phylum Arthropoda; class Insecta; order Diptera; family Bombyliidae; genus Anthrax; species Anthrax anthrax. Next base: position 21,731,097 of record OZ020122.1, read on the forward strand.
AATATACTTGAACTAAATACAAAATCTCATCTGAAATACGCATTTACCTTTAAAAGAGACTCTAAACTGGGTATAATAATTTTGACAGTCTATAATTTAAAGTAATTCCAGTACAAATTCTCTATTTTTTTTTTTTTTTGCTCTTAAAAGGTAGTTTAATAGGTATAACACTGCAATTCTTATGTATCAATGATTCGTTTAAAGTTCATTTCTCAAATTCAATTTATTTAACACTTTTACTAGGTTTACCAACGTGTCAACGAAAATCAATGCAATTGACAAATTAAAAAAAAAAATTATAATGGATGTAGAAGTGCGTATTATAGATTATATCTAACAATATTGAAATTTTGATTTTGGTTTTTCTTTTTTATTTGGTAAATTCAATGATTTTTTCTTGTTTTTTTGTACATTTATAAAATTAATAAAAGGGAAAATTTCAAAAATGTAAATATTTGTTTTACTTTTTCTTCGCAATACTTTAAATTATTTTTTCAATTAATTAACTTCTTTTTTATTTCAATTTTCTTATTAAATTAATACAATGAGTATCATATTTTCGTTTCGTTTTATTTTGTTAATTTAAAAATAATTAAAGAAAAATTAAATTTTTTTAAATTATTTTTATGATTAATCAAAAATAATTTTTCTGTTATTCATATTGGAAATTTTTAAAAAAGTTGCTAAATAAATTCAGTAAAATTTGAAAAATTATAAAAGAAAATAATACAGAAAAAAAAAATATAAGAAAGAAAAATCAGTTATTACTTATACGTCACTTATATGCTTGTATAAACTGAAATCATAAAAATAAGTACCTAAAATTGGACCAAATGATGAAAGCAAATTGTAAAGAAGGAAAGGGAAAACCAAAACCATCACAAAATACAATCGTCAATAAAAAGAATTAACCAAATGCTTACAGGAACATTTTTTTTTTTTTTTTGTTTTTGATGACCGAAATGTTTTACGTATAAAGGAAAACAAAAAGAAAATCTAAAAAATATGGTATTTGAAAATTCCAAACACGTATGATAACCACAATAAAGCACTTTAACTTATAGTGATATTGCCAAAAAGCTATATAGAATTAAGAAGATTTATATTTAGAACTTTATCAGATTTTCAAATTTACAATGATTACAGGTATAGGATATTTTTGTTTTTGTGAAAATCTACTATTATAGATGGTTGAGTAAAGGATATGTACATATGTATGTATGTGTTTACACCTTTGAAGGTAGCACACAAAATGAATGAATTATCCATCAAATAAATGCCATACATGTACATAATAAATAAACACATAAAATGTTGTTTTTCTTTTTATTTCATTTTTCTTTTTCATATATTTTTTTTTATTTGTCTAATTCTCTTTTCTTTTATTTTTGTTTTTCTTTAAAAAATGAAAATTATTAGAAAATTTCTAAACGATTGATCGAAATTATTATTATTATTATTATTATTTTTTTTTTTGATTATGTGAGTGAATGCACATACGTTATATTAAGTACTAGATGGTGTATAAACATACACATGTACACAATGCAAAATTTATTATATAATCTGATCAAATATAAGCAAACATTGAAGTGTGTGATAATATGTTCTGTGTGCTTGAGTACATAAACGAACATAAGCATATACATATGTATTATATAATAGTGTATATAAAATTTATATATGTACTCTCTATATATCCATACACGTTAGTTCATATATGTACGTTATCTGTTTATGTCAGGCAAAATGCTTTTAGAGTTCAATCAATTAATCATGAATCCTTTGAACTTAAACATACAAAAATCTTTGAACACACACACACACATAAACACTACATACATATATGCGTTCATTCAAACAGTTTTCATGTTTAGATGCACATAAAGATATTTGGCATCTTTGTAAGATAGATACGATCCGTGGTAGTGTATAACACACATACATTTTTGTTCAATTCACTTTAGTGATCAAAGAACGTTAAAAAAATGTTTTTTTTTATTTTTATATATTTTTTTTCCTTTTTATTTAAAAATAACATCAAGAAAAAAAATCACATTTTCTTTTATAAATCAATCTTATATGCATGAATGTATACATATGCGTATATGTTATCAACAACTATATAGTGTGTATGTATGTATGTACGTAAAGTACATATTTAAAAATGTTTTCTTTATATTTGAACGCCTTTTCGATTTATATACATATTATATTATATCAAGATAAAATTTAAGACATTTTCTGGCACTGTTGATGATGACGATGATGATACAAAAATGTTCAAAAAATATGTGGAAAAGAAATATGCACATATAAAGTTTAAATAAAAAATTAAATATTAAAAAAATAAACATGAATACATTACATATAAATATGTATATAAAATAAACACAAAAATAGAGGGTCCTTCAAAAACTTCGGCAAGGTGGAATAGTTTGTAAAAATAAATTATTTCTGAAAATAAATTTAAATATTTGTTTTTATTTTGTTTAAGACAAGGTCAGAGATAAAGGCTGAACTCAGTTTTATTTTTAAAAAAACATCTTTAAATATATCATATTAAAACTGACAAGAGCACATATTTAAGGCATAAAAATAATTTACAATAGTATTAACAATTCAAATATTTCAAAAATATTAACAATTTAAAATCGCAATGAAAAATAGGAAATTTTGAAGATATTCCAAACTCACGTTAAATTTAGACACAGTTTAAACCTTATTTGTGAATACGCATCTAACTTGTTAAGAAGTTTTATAATATCTCTTCCTATAATCTGTCTACTAATTCGATGCAGTTAAGTACTTATGGAAATGACATAAAGTCACGTATAAAAACCACTTTACGTTATTGTGTACTGATATTAAGAAAATTCATTTCATACTGTATAAAAACCTTAAAGATTGTGGTAACACTGCTCGTGAGATGATCCTATGAGAAATTATTAGAGAAGAAAAAAGACATGTATATTTCCATAAGGCCTTAACTGCATTGAATGTAGTAGACAGTGGCTTCCATCTTACGAAAAATTACTTTTGAACATAATAAAGATAAATTTCAATTTCCTTTATTTAACAAAAGCTCAGTTTATGACTCGTTAACTGCTCTGAAATTTTTCAGAGGCCTTGTATTTTAGCTAAACAACGTATTCAATGTAAAATGTAGACGATGTAACCTACATATGTATAAACGTTATGAAAAAAATTTTTTTTTACAGTTATTCCTGTTAAGCTTTTAAAACATATCAAATTCTCATATGTGCCTTGTACATTACGTACACTTTAGGGCATATTTTTGCATGTATGATAAAATAAGATAAAATGAACAAAAAAAAAAAATATGTATGAACACACAAAAATTAAAATAATAATAAAATGTAACATGAGAAAAGAATTTTCGTGTAATTTTTAACTTATGACAATGCGTAAATACAATGACTTCAAATTCATCACCCCACACAGTTACATATACAAAATAAAGGATAAAAATGATGAAATAAGGGTAACAAATGAAATATAACGACGACAATTACAACAACAACAGCAGCAGCATCAAAAAATGTTGAAAACCATTATCCTACCGTTTGGCATCATTTTAATAACATGAATCATTAATTAGGTTATTTTTTGTCATTTCATTTGTAAAACTATACAAAATTCTATGCGACTGTACATATGTACATATGTATATGTATATTGTATGTATATAAAAAAAAGGAAAATCTACATGCATATTTTAGATTCCATTGTCATTTTCAAATTTATACGTATGTATCATCCATACATACGAAGTACAACCTTTTTAATGTACATATATAGGTACATATATGTATTTATGTTACCCATCATCATCATCACCATTATTATTATCATAACCAATTATTCCTGTATGTCATTTTCTCGTATTATATGTACATTCGTTCATATGTATATACTTTTTTTTTAGTCCTTTTCGTATCCTTTTTTTTTTTTCTTTTCTTTAATGCATACATACGTATATATGTATATATACATATATATATATATATTACATATGTATATACAGACTCAATAATATACTTAACTCTTTACACACTATTCCATTTATGATACATGGATACAGTTTGTTCATCTAATGACAATAGATTGTGTATAACGGAAATCTCCTAAATTCATGTAGGATCTTAGTAGGATAACATACAAATATAATATGTATGTACATACATGATGACATATGTATACTACAGAGATATGTATCTAATTTAGTATAAATGTTAGTATTCAATGTTTTGTTAAGATTAGATTTTTAGATATACTTACATACATATCGTCGTACAGCATTTTAACAGCAAGGGAAAAAAAATATTATTTTATAATAGAAAATTTTCATTATTTATATGTACATATGTACATATGTATAATACTGAATATGTGATGACATATTTTATGTGAAGGAAAATACTACATCATTATATTACGTACTACATGTACATACATATGTATGTATGTACTTACATTATGATATCTTTAAAATTAAAACAAAAGAAAATTAACAAAACAAAAAAAACAAGAAATGAGTGAAAGATTAAAAAGAAAAATAAAGCACTAAATAAATTTAAAAAAGAAAATGAAGAAAATATTATATACTAAAACAAGAAATTGAAATAAAGAAAATGAAAATTATATGTATGTATATACGGTTATATGTATCATATAAAGTACGTAAATGGGTAAGGACTTAAATGTACAGGAGTAGTAAAACGGAAGAAAAGATATAATTTTGCAATTTATGTATACATACAAAATATACACGTATACATACATATGTATGTACATGTGTACCATATATTGTCATATATACACACATACATATGTATGTATGTATATTTTATAAACCGAGGATATGTATTGCAAATTAATATTACACGAGTATAATAAAAGTACATGGTTCAGGGTACGTACGCTAGATTACATTTATACATACACGTACATACATATGTATGTACATATATATGCACATATATGTACATATGTAATACAAAATAATAAAACTCTATGTACACATGCAATATAATAAAATAGACAATGGTAATGATAAATTAAGATAATTAGGACAATATATTCATAAAAGACCTGACTAGAATATTATTATGTACATATGTACGTATATTTTAAACAAATATATGTATGCGGCCAGAAGCAAATTTATTTCATTTTGTATTGTACAATAAATTCTATTGTATGCAATAAAATATACATGATGTGTCCACATACATATATAAATTTGTAAAATGCTTAAGCGCACATACATACATACATATATACATTGCGTACGTATCTATGCATATGAATCTGTCTATGTTTATAGTCATTCATTCATTTTATTTATTCATTCATTTCATTTTGCAGTTTTGTTGTTGCTTTCCTATTAAGTTTTTCCTTAATTCCTTTTTTTTTATAGTTTTTCCAATTGTGCAATTTCATGTTTTATACCCCAACAACTACATGCGCCACTCAATTTTTTTTTTCCATGTGTACACACTTTTCCTCATTTCAATAAAATAAAATGAAAAAAAAAAAAAACAAAACATTGTATACAATTTAATACTGTTAAATAACTGAGCAATACAGTTAAAGGAATAAAATGAGGTCATTTAACGCTATACATTCATATATTATATATTATGTGCATATTCTATTAGATTTTATAATTGTATTTACTTGTATTTGTATATGAACAAATTAAGTGTATAGCAATGACAAATACTTACGTAACATGTATGCATTAAATATTTTAAACAAGGATGTACATATAAATATATAACATATACTTGCAGTACAACTAATAAAACATTGCGAATCCTTGCAAGTTGAAAGTGCAACGTTGTTGTATACGCAAAAATATAATTCATTTCATGCCTTCAGGAATTTAATGTTTTTTTTTTTCCTTTTTTTTCTTTATTAAATTACGGTACGAGAATGTATCTACACCTACATATTGTGTGCATACAGTTTAGTATTTTGTACATATACATAGTTTGTCAGATATATACAGGCAATTGTACAAGAAAAACTAAAGGCCCAACTGTACTACGAATCAAAATCAACTGACATAATTTAGCTCATCACATAATAGTTTTATGTATTATGATGAATAGCCTCTGTACATACAAAATTTTCCTTTAAATTGTTGCATTTTTAGTTAATTTTTTGTTGTTCAAGTTACGCAAAAGTTTCCGTTTTTTTTTTTGTTTTTTTTTTTTTTTTGCAGTAAGTTTGTTGTTATTAATTAAGCGTTAAGTCAGTTACCTGTACAAATAATACAAAAGATACTATGTCAAGCAGAATGCTTCCACATATATAAATCGTACACATACCTTGAGGTTTGAAACATGGAAAAATTTTGTTGATACGATAATCACACATTTATTTTAGTCTTAGACGTTCCAAAATTTAAGGAAGATTTTTTATAAATTTTTATTTATGGACATTCTACTTCATTGTACTACTCCGCATTATCATCGTAGCTTGTTTACAAGCTGTATTATGTGTGTGCACTGCTTAAATTGTAATCCAAAAATTGCCAAAATTTATTTCACATATGTACATATGTACACACGTATAAAAAACCATATTGTATACGTTGATGTCCGTTTTACATCAGTTTATCCCTTCTTATACACACATATGGATTAATTATTTTAATTTACAAAAAAAGCTCAGAGAAAAACAAAATACAGAATACATTATGAAGTTGAAATGCATTTTAAAGTACATTTTACAAAAACAAAAATTTAATTACAGATGTTTACTAGGAAATAACGAATCGAAAATTATTGTAATTGTCACGAATTCACAATGTTTCACGTTTTGAATTTAAAAAATAATTAAAAGAAAAAAACAACAATTTCCATTTAAAAATAACAAAAAAAAAATACAAAGGACCTTTCATTTATTTTTTTCTTTTTGTTAAATTCATTAAAGAAAAAACTCTAAAATTACGGGAAAAAAATGTATACATGCATGTACATAATATTACCACGATTTGTACAATGGCATACATTTTTCAATGAACTTTAATTAATAGGTGCAAGTACATATGTACATATGTATGTATGTGTGGTATATTGCGTAAACCTATTTTTAATTTAAAATACGATAAATTGGAAAAAAAATTAAATAACAAAAAATATATAAAAAAGAAAACAGGAAACAGTTTTCATGATTGATTGTTGATATGAACGAAAAAAGTTTTTCCTTTTTAAGAATTTTAATTTAATTTAATATTCTTTCCATTTTTGATAAGAGCTTGTCAATATAAATTTTATGTGATTTATCACACATTGACTATTTCATTCAAGAACGAAAAATCTTTTTCGTAAATCAAATTAATAATTTTTTTTTTTTTTTAAATAAAATGTTCAGATTAAAAGTAAGAAAAAGTTCTTGAAAATTTACACAATAATAAAAGTACAAATTTTATTACGATTGAATTTTCTTTTTCTTTTGCTTAATTTTTGAAAGGAAAAGTTTTCATACATATAAAATAAAAATCGTTAAATTTTTTTTTTTTTTTTTGATTTTTGCAAATTTAACAAAAATTTATTTAAAAATAAAAAAGTACGTTATTAACGGTTTCTTCTTCACGTACACATGTATGAAAATGATCAATAAAATTTAAAAATAAAAAAGAAAAAATTGTGTGTTTTTTGATTAACGGTAGTAATAAAATTGTTGTGTTTAAAATTCAAAAATAATAAAATTTGTATTTTATCACAATTTTATTTAAAAAAAAAAAAAAAAAATTTTTTTTATAGACCATGTATATACATAATTACGTTCACATTTAATACGACTATACAGATTGTTTAGCTTAAAATATCAACATATATGTAAATAAAATTGTCCTAATTTTATTATTTATAATTTTCGTATCATATAACATAATATGCCTATACATAAAATGTACATAATAAGATATTGTATAAATTTTCAGTATATCGTAAAAATTATAATCCTGTTTTATATTCATGTTATTTATGTATAAATTTTCATGTATAGTTTTTATCCTAAAATATATTATATTTTGTGATTAGATTTTATTCACAACCAATGGAAATATGGATTATAAAATATTTTCTATTTCATGTATATATTCGTAATATATTTTACCATGATTAAATATAACATCATTTAATATACGAGTATATATACAAAATTCTATTTGTTTTTAGAGATTTTAAAATGTTAATTACTAAACACACAGGATAATCAAAAATTTTATATTTATCTTTTACCTATATTTTGTATACTGTGTGTGAAAACATTAACTCTGCACAGAGTGACTCAAAATAAAAGTCACAAAATGAATTTATCCTATAGTTCAGAATGTTTGTGGTAAAAAAAAAAAAACAAAAATTATAGACCATCTATCCTCAAATTTGCACAAATTCCGAGAAATAAGAAATTGAAAATTCTTTTGAAAGTCTTTTGAACTACCCTACATACGTACATGGTTCATCAATTGGAGACTGTAAAGCGATTATTTGTTAGAAATACTCTGTACTATACGATAAGGACGTTTTGTGACCTTTATTCTGGGACACTTTGTATACAGTTGAATAAGTTTGTGTATATACTTACATACAAAATGATTTGTTATTTTGATATGTGAATTTCCGCTTCTTATGCAAAATTTTTATTATTTTTCATTTTTATGATATGTACAGAAATGGTTAAAAATCAAAATATAAATTTTCATCGTAAATTCACAAATGATGACAGGATATTATTAAATCCTTTATTAAAAAATAAAAATAAAAAAATACAAAAAAAAAATAAATAAATAAAGGATTAGATGAAGTTTTGAATTGTTGATTTTAAAATTTGAATTATTTTATTTAAATTTTGTAATTGATCATATTCAAAAATTTAAATTTTGTTGTTTAATTTTCTAAAATCAAAATTTGATTACTTCAAAAAGGTTATGTAATCCTATATCCTAAGAAAAACAATAATATAAGAAAACAAACAAAAAAAGTGTTTTTTGTTGTTCTATTTGGATTTTGTATTCGTATACCATTAATAAAGATAAATGTAAATTTCTTGTATTTACCTTTACTTAATGTAATGTTGTAAACAAATTAATTAACAAATAGTTTTGTAACTAATTAATGAATATGGTATACATTGATGTGTAGGAATAATGCTCTTATTTGATTAAATTATATTGTTATGTATTTGTTGTATTTACCGCTTACACAACATATGTACATATATGTATGTATGTATGTATGTATATATGTATGTATGATAGGTTTATCATATACTATTCATTTATTTGTACATAATTGTGGTCCATATTCATAGTGCGGTAATAAACTTATATTAATTTCAGTATGGTATTCATAAACAAACATTATAAGTATTAAATTCACATATTTTGAATACCATCTATATAATGCCAATAAAATGTCAATTGCTTTGAAATTAGGAAAAACCTTTTATTTTGTTTTGTAGTTTATAAAAATTTGTATTAATTATACAAAATCTTAGCATTTGATATTTTGGATTGTATTTATTCCTATATATATAGTTTAATTTTGAATTACTACATCGTTATAATTTACTACCACACTATGAATACCATCGTGTTCGTAATGTAAGTCTTAAACATATATTTTACAATTCGTATACATATACGTACACTAATACAAATTCATCAATATCATGCTATATCACATATCATATGATTATTGATATTACATTTCAATGTAAAATTATTCTAAAATAAACTTAATTAACAATAAATGAATTATTATTTATATTAATAATAAATGTAAATAACAACAATAATTAGTTAATAAATAAACATCAGAAATGATATACATACATGTAATATGTAATTGTATCTGTACGAAAAATATAACGTATTCACATTATACGTTATATATTTAAACTTTAAAAATTCTAATACAATTAGTATAGAACAGTAAATATTAATTTCAAAGCTTTTAATTATTATTTATTTGCTATATTTACATATTTATTTGTAAGTGAGAATTTAAGATATTTATTTACGTAATATACGAATCATAATTTAATTGGATTATTGATAAGATACTCCAATACCAGTCTAGATTAAGAAATAAAGAAATGCACGGATCATATCGAAAGGTTATTATATACAAAAAAAAAAAAATTATTAGGCACAAAAATCTTTACTCTCTCATTTTTCGGAAAATTTTGAAAACCTTCGCAAACATTATTGAATGTTACCCATAATAAACGTTCAAAACATAAGATAGAACCAAAATAATCTATAAATTTCCATAAAGTAAAGTAAAAAAAAAACTATAACATGAAATCGCATAATCAAATGAACTCATCCACAATGTACTTAAATTTTGTTCAGTTTCGGCAACTCAGAAATGTTATTTTTCCGTAAAGAAATCCAGCATAAAGTGTACTCAAAGTGTACTTAAAGTCAGCTTTTTAGTTTGTATTACAAAAATTCTTGTTGTCATCGAGAAATTTTGCGTCAACAAGTATCGATCTTAAAAGTTTGGTTTTTTTTTCCTCACTAGACAAAAGCAGAAAAAAAACATGAACAAACTTTTTATTTCAATATTGTATATCATGAATTATTTTTTACTTTTCATCCTGAATGATTGTTCATTTTTATCTCTTTATATCGGTTTTCGCCTGTTTACAAGAATTTCTAACTTCTAATATTTCAAATTTAGATACAATACAAAATATGTGATTAACATAAAGTATATGTAATCATGCAATGCAATATATATTTTTTTTTTTCTATATTTTCGAATATATTTCACAGTAGTTACAAAATAAGATTTAACAAATATTCGAGCAACGTGTCTTGAAATTGATTAAAAACATATAGGAATTTCCACGAACATAAGTGAATATTTGTGACATTGATATAAGTTCATAAAATAAAATTAAAAAGAAAATTTTAAAAAAAATGTATTTATTTGTCAATTTTATTATTTGAAAAGAATAAAAAGAAAAACTGAAAGAAAAAATATGAAAAACTTTCAAATTGAATAAAATATTTTTTTCTTTTACTTTTGAAAAATGAAAATTATAAAATATTTTCAAAAATATTTTTTAATTTCTTTTTAATTTAGTTTCATTTTAAACAGATGTATATTACTTGTAGGAAATAGGTAACATGTGCAATACTATACGTTTTTCATTTATTTTGTTGGTTTTTTTTTTTCTTTTCTTTTAATTTCTGAAAAATAATGAATGCAAAATATTTTTGTCAATATTATAAAAAGTTCTTCTTTAATAAAAAATTTTATTATTCAGAAGCTAAAAGAAATAAAATAAAATTTTAAATTTAAATTTTCTTTTCTTCAAAAAAAAAAAAAAAAAAAACAAAAAACAAAAAACAAAAATGAATTAAAAATAGAAAGAAAACTTTATATGTAATATATTTCGTACGTCTAAACCCTCACTGAATCAGTCAAGACGAAACGAAACAAACAAAAACACAAAATTTATTTTCTTACAATTTACAATGGTTTAGTCAAACAGTCACAAACGAGTCAATTTCTAATAAAACAGTGTCAAACATGGTTAAAACTAATCAGTGTGGATATTAATTACAAACAAGCACAAAATTCTATTACCAAGCTCTTGTAAGCATGGCTGAGACCGTCATGCAGAACCGTTTGATACAAATTTCATTTACAAACGTTTTATTTCATGAAACTGCTTGTTTGGACTTGCTGTGTGTATTTTTCGTTTCATTCCGTCCTAATTAATTCATTGTGGGTTCATCCTAAGTTGTATCCACTGGGTATTTAGATTGTACCTGTTAAATTCATATTTTAAATTATTTCACCTTTTCTGGTAGTTATTTTTCTTTAAATATTGTGTTTATGCGTAGAAAATATTTTCACGTGCACACGTAATAAATACAAGAAAAACTTATTCTAATGTTATGTAAGTTATATGACACTTTGAATTTCTCATTATAAATTATAGAATGCATTCAGTCAAATAGCAATAAAATATTTCCTTACAAACAGCAAAAAAAAAAAAATACTTTAATGAAAATTTTATTAAAAAATTAATTTTCATTTTATTTTTCTCATATTTTAAATGATTTTCTTCAACTTATTACATTTTATACTTTACATATTTTACATACATACGTTTAAAATTTTCCACTTGATACACAAAAGTGAAAAAGTTCTTTCAAGAATTTTCTCAAATACAATAAATGAATTTTAATAATTTTTGGAAAATAAAATTTTCTTATTGCCATACTTTTCATTTTGTTTAATTTCCTGTTTTTCTTTTTATTTATTTTTTTTTTTGTTTTTCAATTCTTAATTACGAAGTTTTCCTTTTATTTTAAATGTAAAAAAAAAAACAAAAACAGAAAAAAATGTATAAACAAAATAAAACGATGACACATATACACATAAGAAAGTAAAAGTGAAAAATTAAATAGAAAAGAAATTACAAAAGAATTAAAATAAATAAATGAAAGGAAATAAATATTGTTCACTTTTCCTCTTTTCTTTTTTTTTTTTGTTTTTTTTTTTTTTTCATCAGTTTTATGTTTCAGTAATTTTAATTAATTAAGTCAACTGTAAAAACGTTTTAACACCTTTTCTCTAATTTTACTTGTTAGCTTCTACTTTTTTTTTAAATTCTAAGGGGAGATAACTTTAAAAGAAGGAAATAAAAGTCTATGGAAATTTTCTTTTTTCACTTTGTTCAAAATTTGTTAAAAAAAAATTCATTATACATTGATGATGATGGCCTATAGTTGAAAAACTCTTGAAAAATTAAAAAATATAATGGAATGAGAAAAATTTTATTTTCAAGCTGATGATGCAAGGAATCTGTTAATCACTGATGAATGAATTGGGTTTGATCGTCATGTGAGGGTAAATTTTACTTGGAAATTTATATATTCTGAATTTTCCATGAATTTAACAATTAAAATACATGTATTCGATTTTTTTTTTGCCCATATTCTTTATATTGCAGAAAAAAACAATTTCACATATTAATTTCATCATGATTTCAATGGAAAAATAATTTAAAATTAAAGATAAATAAAAAACGCTACCAATAAATAAATAATTATTAATCAATAACAAATTTCAGTTAGTAATATAAATAATATTACGAATCTCTGATGATATAATAAAAATTTTCTAGAAATTAAAATGCAATAAAAATACAATATAGAATCAAATACCAATATAATATGATATGTACATACATAAATTTTTCCTCTGTACACCACATATGCTTTCGTAATTTAATGAAATTGAATTTAATTAAAAAGTTTTCTAATAATATAATTTAATCAAAATTTTCTATTTTACAATTACTACTATGATACATTTGCTCAATACATTTCGAATTCAATTGTTGTAATATTGTTTAAAACACAATTTATAATTATTTAATTTTGTTATGTTATGTTTTGTGTTATGATTGTTTTTTTTTTATTTTATTTTTTATTTTCTTTTAATGAAAATCAAATTATTTAATTGAAAAACTTTTCAGTATAATATATAGAAAGGATGTACAAACCTACTTATGTATATGTTCATATGTATAGGGCATTGTTATAATTTCTGTACTTATAACAAGTAGTTTATACAGATCTGAAGTTTTTTTTTTTTCCAATTTACTTGTGCATGTGTAGAATGGTAGATATACAAAAATAATTGTTTATACAGTCGATCTTCATTACGAATTTGTTTCGTGTTACACATGAAAATAGGAACGCTTAATACTCACTACAATTTTCGAATAGAAAAAGATGATTTGAAGATGGTACAATTTTAGATAGTCTAATGAATTATTGATATGTACATTGAATGCAAGTATGGCTAAATCTACAAATGGCTTATTCTAGTTAATTTTGATTAAATTTTAAAAAATTTGTGAAAATGTACGTAAAGCAAGTAAATCAAGGTAGTTTGTGTTGTAACAAATATCCTATGGTAAAATTAGTAGTTGAATATCAAAATTATTCCAATGACTAAATCTAGCCACCAAATGGATAAATTGCCAAGACAGACTACATGCTAATGTAAAATATAAAATAAAACAACAAGAATTTAATTTTTTCTTTCTTTTGTTTAATAATAAATTCATTTTGTATTTACAAAAAAAAAAAAGGAAGAGATTTCTATTCATATATTTTGTTTTTATTTATTATAATAATAATAATTTTCATTTGAATCAGTTTTTGTTTTTTTCTTGTTTAATTTTCCTTTTTTTTAAATTTTATTTTTAATTTTTTTTTTTCTTTTAAATTTTTATTTCTTTGTCCCTTTTCTTATTTAAATGACAAAGAAATAAATAACATAATAAATAACATAAAAATAAATACATTTTGTTTTGTTTTTTTTTCGCATTTTATGTAATAGTATATATTATCTCATAGTAATTAATGTATTAAGTTATAGTATTTATATCATTTTATTCATTTAGAAATTAATTTAGCCATATACATAATTAATTATTATTACATAAAATTCACTTTCTTTTTTTTCTTATTTTTTTTTATTTTTTTTTTTTTGGTAAATTTTAATTATTATATTGATAGGGTAATTAAACGTACAGTAGTTTTTTTCTTTTTTTTTTAAATTTTTATCATCATATTTTAATAATACATAATAATAATATCTTTATATATATACTTTATTCATATAATTTCTTTGTATTTTGTTTTATTTTTTTTTTTATTTTTTTTATTTTTTTTCATAATAATACATATTTTGAATATCTATAGGCAATTTATTTGATCTCATTTTTTTTATTTATTTGTTTTGTTTTTCTTCATAGTAATGTAATTGGTATTTATTATTTATTAAAAAATTAAGAAAAATCCCTATCTTTCTTATGTTAAAGGAAAATAAATAATTACTTTTCAAATTCAAAAATTTTTCAATTTATCAGTTAACCAATAAACAAAAATTTCAAATTTTATGATAAATAATATGTAATAACATACCCTGTAAAATTTAAATAAATATTCGATATCAGATGAACAAAGTATAAATGATATTTTCAATAATAAAAATTTATTTTAAATCATATTATTGGTTTCAATTTATAATTCTCATTTTTTGTTGGATTTTGTGAATTATTTTTTAATGTTACGTTTTTCTTTAAATTTATGTTTTATTAGTAGTTTATAAATTTGAATTCATACCTCATACATATATCTGATATTTTTAGATTTGGGTTATGCATTTTATATTTTACTTGTTTTTAAAAGCAAATTTGGAAATTTGATTTATTTTCTTGGGTATAGGGAATGTGTACGTTATTAATTGTGTTTTAGTTTCATGAAAATATGTATTTGAAATATTCCTTAACGTAATTTCTTTTTTTTTATTTTATCGAAATTTTTTCTTATCTTTTGTGAATATGATTTGTGTATAAGAGAATAGTTTTTTAGTACAAGTGACAAAAAATTAAATTTTCAAATTAAAAAAACTATGTGACTTGTATTTAATTATTTTTAACATAAATTTCTGTGCTTCAGTTATAGATACCTAATTAATTTCGTTTATTGTTATTATTTTGAAATGTGTAGGGATTTTTTAAAAATTCACCATCATAGAGTATCGAATTGGTTAGCTTAAACCGATTTAATAAGTCTTGTTACCTGTTCTAATTATAATTATTTGAAGGTAAAGATCAATATTCAAACTGGTATATTAAAGGTCAATGTTTGTTATTTATTTTTACGATAACTATATCATGATGAATTTTCGAAAATGTCTTATATATTTGAATTATCTTTGATTTATTGCGTCATTTTCTTTATTTTCATATGTGTGGGTTCATTACTAATAAAAATATTTAACATATTTTACTTTTTTAAATGAAAAATAATTCTTAATTAGTTGATTATTTGCTTAATTTGCTTTAATAATTTTCATTTTTATTTAATTCATTTTTCAGGATAATTTTACCATTTTATTTTTTATTTTTTTTTTAAATATATTTCTTTTTAATGTTTTAATGATAATTTTATTTTTATTTTATTTTCATTTTATTTTTTATTTTTTGTCTATCATCTTATTTCAATCGCTATTATCAACAAAAAGAAATATAACAGATACTTGAAAAATTCTTATGAATAATTACAATTATTTTTAAATCTTTTTTTATTTGTATAACAATAAATGTAAGGAGATATAATAAAAATAAATTCGTTTTTAAATAAATTAAATTCCTTAGAGTGCTATTTTAATACCTACACACTACATTTATTATTTAAAAAAAAAAAAAAAAAAAAAAAAAAAAAATCTTCAAAAATTCTCTTAAAAAAAATAATTAGGAACATAAGAGCGGAATAATTTTTTTTCTTTTTTGTTTTATTAAAAATTATTTTTAGTTTTTTTTTTTTTTTTTTTTATAGATATAATAACATATGATTATTATGTTTTGTTCTAGGAAGGAATAATGCGAGAAATTAAATTATATACTATTTTATAGTGAACAATAATGATTCATGATATTGTGATTTCATTAGAAAAAAGGATTTTATAATATTTAGCATAATTACGTAAATACAGTACAATCATACGTAACCACAATACTTGAAAATGACACGATAACGATAATAATGCACGACATTACAAAACGTGCATTATTTAACATTCAATTAAATGCTGTTCAATGATTTTATGCTAATTGACCTGTAGCTCATATTATAAGGACATTTCATATTTGTAATAATAGAAATCGTGTCATTTACAAAATTTCTATGCAATTATGATTGAAGTTATGATGACGATAAAAACAATGATTAAATTCTGATTTTTGGTGTTTTATTAAGTTTTTGGACACAGAGTAAAATTAGAGTACGATTTAATTTTTTTTTTTTTCTTACAAAATGCCATAGCTATTATCAGGAAATTTCTAAAAAAAATTATATACCTATACAATTTTTTTTAAAAATATGAATTAATTAACGGAAAGGTTTTATTTTCGGTAGAATAGAATTTACAAGGCGGAACTTAAAGTAATGGGTTGAGTCATAAGAAATGTCCGTAATAAACTTTAATAATAATAAACTGTAATTGAGTTCATCTATGAGCTTCTTTTTTGTTTGCTGACTGTTTCCTCGTAATTCCTACATTTTAAATCAATTAAAAATCGTTGAATTTAAAATCATTAATATGTATAAAAACTTTTATATATTTTTTTTTATTTTTAAAATTCATTTTATATTCATCATTTCAGTGGACACATTTCCTTTGTAGGAAAAAAAAAATATATATCGTATCACATTTTCTAAACATTTTTACAGTTTTTCATTATTATTAAGGATTTTTTTTTTTTTCACATTTTATATAATGCAGAAAATGTGTTGAAAATTGATTTTCATGTTACAATGGTCTATCTTTCTATGTAAACAAAAAAGCTAAACCCTTTTTTAATGTAATTTATACATTTTTTTTATATTTTTTTCAAAATTTATTTACAGAGAAATTAAAGGGTCACAATAATTTTTTCTAAATAAAAAATACATGACAAAAAAATGAAAATCAATTCCCTTAATTTATAGACAAAATAAAAATAAAATAAAAAACAGATTGCAAGAGAAAACAAAAAAAAACTTCAAACAGTAATGAAATAATTCTATTTTAATCTCATTCGTTGTATAATACGTTTCAAATTAAAAACGAAAAAAATTTTAAAAAAAATTTTCTTTTTTTTTTGTGTAATATGCATTAGTCCTTGCATGCTTGTGTGTTTTAGAAAATATTATACACATTTTCTACGGTATATAGTTACATGCTTTACAGACAGAATGCTTCACCATAAAAAAAGGGTACGTTATCATTAAATTGAATTTAATAAAAATATAAATGAAATGGTAAATGAAATTTTTGTTCATTTTGTTTTTTTTTTTTATTGTTTTTATGCATATCTCAATTTTGATTTTAATTTTTTACTCTTTATATTGTAATATGGCATGTCATGAAGAGAAAGAGATATTTACAACACATTTATTTTTATTTTTTATTTTTGTATAGTATGTGCGCAATTGTATATATTTTCACGTATATGAACAAACGAATTCAATGAATCCTTTTTTATTAAAAATTTAATTTAATTTTTTTTCTTATTTTTTATTCGATATTGTATCAGTCGAATTTTTTTTTTTTTTTTTGTTTGCACTTATATGGCAGTTTTGTGGCTAATGTCTATCGTTAATTCAATCAATTTGAAATTTTTTTTTGTTTACAATATTTTTTGTTTGGTTTAACTTTAATTTTGTTTTTCTCTTCTTTTTTTGTTCAAATTTCAGTTTTTTATTGTGTATGCCGTAAAAACGCGAAAATTATTTGTTTTATTTACATGTCAATATATGGTATGTCTCCATATCAAAGAGGGAAAAATGATTAAAATTCAAATTTAATAACTTTTTTATTAGAATTCAGAAATTTACTTTTATATTTTTGAAATTTTAAGATATCTCTTTGGCAACACTATTTCAAAGGATAATTCATAGAAAAATTATTCGACTTGAAAATTTAATAAATCTGTTAATTGTGATGATTTGGAAGTACTATTTTGCTGAATTTAATATTAAGAAAAAAAAAAAAATCTTCTTAAAAGACAAACTTTTGGAACGATTTAAATTTATCATGATTAACTGTCGTTAACTTTATTTAGTCTAGATTTACAAGGATTTTATTATAGAAATTATTTTTTATCCTTACCAAAATGCATTCATTTGTTTTTTTATGTATTTTAACACAACTCATCTGGGTTATTCCAAGATTTGTAAGAATTATACGTTTATAATTTTGATTGTACACATTAGAAAATTTGAAATTGTTTCCAATTCTTAGAATTGAAATTACATACTATGGGTATACAATGCAGTTATTTTTAAATATGGATGATGCTGCAGTATGTACATATTTACTTGTATGCGTATGGATTTTATATAAATATATTTTACAAGGCAGTATATTTATTTAGTTACAATGCATAAATTGATAAGTTTCTGTCTGTATTCTTGTATATGCATACATAGATTTACGTCATACACATTACATGTATCTGTTCTTAACTTTCATTTACATACATGTATGGGTATATGCAGGGCAATTAATATCGATACATACATATATTAATTGTATTTATTTTATTTATTCATGATATTGTTGATTTTCCAGTTAAAATTTTTTATTTGTGTTCATGTGTATTTTTGTAATAATAATATATTAGATAATACTAATAATTAATTAATTTAATATTTGCTCAAATTTATCAACTATTTATTATTTTCTGTATAGTTTATTTTATTTTTTATTTTTTTTTTGTTTGTTTTGCTTTATTTTCTCTTTTCTTCATGTGCATTTTATTTGTAGTTTCATGCAATTCATTAATTAATTATGCATTTACATATATAGTATATCTATGCTTGTGTGTAGCTTATTTAATGTAAAATAATAAATATACATTTATTCTTAATTTACAATTTTTATGAAGTTGTATTATAATGTAATATCAATTAGTAGAATTAAATAACAAAATAGAAAAAAAAAAAAAAAAACAAATCAACCATAAAGTATCTGTTCTTTTTTTTTTTAATTTTAATTTTTTATTTTAATCCATTTATTGTTGTCTTATCTATTTTAATATAATACATTATACATTTTTATTGATTTAATTTAATTGCTGATTTAAATATATTTAATGTATAGTATGGCATATGTATAATATAATAATTTTTTTTTTTTTTTTCAATTATTTGTTTTATTTCTATTTATTTAAACGTTACATAAATATAGACGTTATGCCCATAAATTTTGTTGTATACGCTTTTCTAAACAATTTATATCATTATTTAATGATGGACTTGATGATATACAATGATTACAATGATTATTACAATTACAATTACAATTACAATTTTGACATCCATCAATATTATGATGATGTAAATTCGAGCAATTACATGTGCATAAAATATTATTTGATTTTGTATTACTATAATTATTGAAAAAATTACTGTTACTTGTTAAATTATTACCACTTTGGCATAAATTATTTACACTTGAAAAATTTAAATTAATACTACCTGCTGAACCACCATCAATACTGCCAGCACAGGCATTTCTACTATTGTTACGATCACTATTAGCTGCTGCTATACTTCCAACACCACCACCTCCACCACCACCACCACCTCCATCTTCATCTTGTGATATTGAATTTGTTAAAGATTGATTACATTCATTTGATCCGGTACCACAGCTACTGGCATTCGGTAATGATGTACTATATCTATTGCATTCGCAATTGTTATCACTAGCACCACCAACAATTACACTACTGTAATTTGTCGTATTTGAAGTAATCAAACAATTTGATGGTACAGCATATTCATGATGATGATGTTTTCTATCAATTGTACTGTGCATACTATTTAAATCATTCTTTTGCAGATGTACATTGGTTTCATTATCTACTGCACCAACAATACCACCAGATGGATTATATTTATATGTTGCTGTTGCACCAGTTGTTGGTATAACTGCATCAAATCGATGATGATTACCACTAAAATTTCTTCCACCACCACCTCCAACGACATTGCAATCTTTAATTGTTGCATAGTTACTACAATCAAAACGTTTCGTGCAATCTGGGGGTGGTGGTGGTGGTGGTCCACTATTATAATCATGCGCTGTTGCATAAATATTTACAGCTGACCGCTTCGTCAAGCAATGATTCTTTCGATGATGTTGGCTAATATGTGGTAAAGCAATTCTGAGCTTTTGCCAAAATTTTTTATCATCCCATTCAATACATGTATTCGTTCTTAAATAATGTCTCATATCTGAATCGATATCACGTTGTGGTAAATCACCATATAATATGAATACCAATTTTTTACGTCTTTTCAATAATTCATGCACAGCACTTTTAAATTCGAAACGTGTCCATTCATTATATAAAAAATTCTTTGATAATACTAATACAGCTTGTTTAGAACTTTCAACAGCTTCAATTATTGTATCAGCTATATATGAATTAACATTGAAATCTCTATAATGTAGGCATAATCTGTAACCGATGTTATTTTCTAATGTATTTGCAAGTATTTGATTAACGAAATGTTCATCTTGTAAGCTATATGTTATATATGCATCATAAAATCTATCTTTATCATAGTTGTCAACAAAATTTGATGATTTATAACATATGCTAAGAAAGCAATTATTATGTGCCCACATACGTAATTCATGTCTATAACAGAATATACCAAGTATTAGACCAAAGAAACCAATAAATGCACATGTTGATGCTAATAATAATGGTAATAAATCTTCAATTTCACTTGTACGAACATATGTTGATAGACCATCTCTTAATGTACATTTTGTACCATTCTTTTCTTTTAATATACTAGTTAAATTATTATAAACACATGCAACCCGATTAGCATCAATTATTTTCTGTGAGCTAGTCTGTAAGTAATTACGAAATTTACTTAAATAACTGCATTCACATGACCACATATTATCAGCTAAACCAATTTCAACTAAATATGGATTTAATACTAATTGCCATACTTCAAATGATATCAATTTATTACCATCTAAACGTAATACTTCTAATTTTCTCATACGTGAAAATGTACCATTAGCAATGTAAGATATTTTATTATTTTGTAAATATAATTCACGAAGATTCTCTAAGCTACCAAATTCATTACCATATAAACGATAAATTTTATTATCCTCTAAATGTAATACCATTAAACGTCTTAAACCACTAAATGTTGTATTATAAATGGTTTGTATATTTGAATTGTTTGCATATAATACAATTAAATTTTTACGTCCAATAAAACTATGACCAGATAATTCACCTAAAAAATTACCATCAATATATACTTCAGTTGTATCCATTGGTATATTAGTTGGCATTTCATCGTATCCAGCATTTGAACATTCAACAACATTAGCTGACCAACTTTGATCATGAAAGCATGTACAATTATTAGGGCATGTCATTTCACAATCGCATGCATCAAATTCACAGCAATGGCATAATGCAAAACAATGCGTTTTATATGTGCATAAAAAATTTTTTGGTTCAGCATCTATTAATTGTATATATGCACGTTCACGATTATTTAATAATTTACAATAAATTGTTTCTAAATCCATTATTTTTGGATATTGTCTTGTTGTTATTTGATTTATTTTTTGTAACCAATCAATATTACAATCACATATAAATGGATTACCACCAATATAAAATTCTGGTAATAATCTTTGTTCAGATATTGGTAATAAACGTAATGCTTTTATATCTAATGTTGTTATTTGATTTGCATATAAATCGACTCGTGTTAAATTTATTTTATTTAAAAATGAATGTGGCTCAACAATTGATATTAAATTATCATTAAGGAATAGTAATTCAATACTATTTGGTATACTATTTGGTGTTACACGTGTTAAATGATTAAAACTTGCATCTAATGTCTGTAAACGTAAATGGCTATCTAACATATAACGATTTGATAATTCATTTAATTCATTTTTATGTAAATCTAACCATTGTAAACTGTTTGGTATTTGTGCAAAATCAAAATTTTCTAATTTATTATCAGATATATTTAACCATAATAAACTTGGCATATTTGAGAATAAACCATTTATATCTGTTAATTCATTACCATCTAAACGTATAGCTTGAATACTTGATGTCATTTCAAATGCACCTGGTTCAATATATTGTATACGATTACGTGCTAAATTTAATATTTGTAAACTTGGTAAATCTTTAAATGCTGTTATTGTGATATTCTCTAGATAATTACCAATTAAACGTAATCCATATAAATTATTAAGACCACGAAATCCTGGCTCTTCTAATAATGATATCATATTCTCACCAAGATCAACAGTACGTAATAAACGCATATTACGTAATGCTAATGGTATCGATTTTAATTGATTACCATTTAAATTAAGATCTTGTAATGAACTACAATTACGAAATGCTTCTGGATGTACACCAATCAATGCATTATTATCAAGGGATAATAATGATAATACATACAATCCATTTAATGCATATGCATCTAAATATTTTAATTTATTATGTGACAATAATAATGTATGTAAATTATTCATTGGTGAAAATGTATCTGCTTCAATATTTTCTAATTGATTATAACGTAAATTTAATATTTGTAATGTATATAAATCCGTGAAAATTTCTGGTTTTAATTTTGTTATTTTATTATGTGATAAATTTAATAATACTAAACGTATTAAACCAGAGAATGTATCTTTATCAATCCACATTGATGTAATTTGATTAAATGATAAATCTAATGCTTGTAATTGTACCAAATTTGAAAATAATTTTGGTGATAATACGCTAATTGAATTATTTTGTAAATAGATTTCTTGTATTGATTGTGATGGATCTAAAAATAATTCAGATGGTAATGCAACAATTTTATTTGAACTTAAATTTAATATTTGTAAATTTTTTAAACCGCTTAATGCACGATCAGCTACCATTGATATTTCATTATTATTTAATTTCAATTGTTTTAAACGTTTTAATATACCAAAACCATAAGCTGGTAATAAAACGAAATGATTATATGATACATCTAAAATTTCTAAATCAAGTGAACAAGGCTGCTGATTTTGTTGTAATTGATGCTGCGGCTGTTTAGATGATGATAATGATGATGATGCTAACATTGAAGGAGGCACATCTGGAGTTTTATTGCTAATGTTCTTTAAATTACTATTTCCATTTCCATTATTACTACTACTGCTACCACTGATGCTGATGCTGCTGCTGCTGCTGCTGATGCTGCTACCACTGTTACTAATGCTTTTACTATTATTGGTGCTATTCGTATTTATGGTAATTACATTCTCACCATTATTACCATCTTTTGATTGATTATCACGAAAACCTAATTCATTTATATCTTGTAAACGATTTTCACTTACATTTAAAAATATTAAACCATTTAAATTACAAAATAATAATTCTGGTAATGACCATATATTATTTTGACTTAAATCTAAACGTTCTAAATTTTGTGTTATTGAAAATGAATTTGATTCAATATCAAAATTTAATTCTTGCCAATTAATATTATGTGTTCGTATTGTTAAATTACGTAAATCATTTAAACCATATAATATATCATTTGAAAATTTTGAAAATTTACAATATTCAATATTTAATTCTTTTAATTTAATTAAATGTATAAAACTATTTGAATATAATGAACTTTTTGTTTGTATTTCATTATTACATATTATTGTTAATGATATTGTATGATCAGTTGGTATAACACTAAAATTTGTTGTATCAAATTCACTATTAACTGTACGTAAATTACATATTAATGCAACATCATTATTTGAATTAACAAACCAATAATGGCAATCATCTGGTGCATCATAACGTAATATTTGTTGATTATCATTATTTAAATTAATATTACCATTTAAATTATTTAAATTATAATTATTATAATTGTTATTATTATTATTATTCGATCCAATTGATGATGATGATGATAAAGATCCTGATGATAATTCTAAATATCCATTGTTATTTTCATAATTATGTTGTTGTTGTTGTTGTTGTTTTTGTTGTTGAAGTTTTTGTTGACGTGTACGTCCATTATGATTAATAATCATCGATGTTAAAATTAAAAATATGAAAATTTTATTAAATTTTAATATTGTTAAAAAATTCGTTATTAACAGTATTGAAATCATTTTTTATTTTTAAATCGTTGTGTGTATATGTAGAGGGGGTATACTATAGTGCTATATACAATATTATGACGGATAATATAATTATAATGATGACGGTATAAAGAATACACGTGCATACAAAGAGTTCTTAGTGCTGATATTGCTGTGTGCATGAATTTTTTAGCATAAAATTTAAATGTTTTTTTTTTTTCTTCAAATTAAAATTTACGTTAAATTTAAAACGAATTTTTTTTTTTTTATTTGGTATTAAATTAACTTTAAGTTTATATTAAATTTCTATTTAAATTTTTTTTTTTTATCATTTAGAATTTAATTTTAGTAATGTACCTATAGAGATATTTTTAAATTTTTAGTTTTAATTCAATTTAGACAAAATATGTACAAGTTTATAAAGCATTGCATTATATATACAGTCTTATTTTTGTTTTCCATTTACTTTTTACGAGACAAATTATTTATAATATTCGTAAAAATGGAAAAAAATTCAGAATGAACACAAATTTTCCTTTTTTATACAAAAAAAAGAAAACACAAAAACAAAATAAAAATGAGAACATAAAACTTGGCAAATATTTTCAATAATATTTCACTTTGTTTATTATTTTTGTTCGTTATTTTTTTTTCAAGTTTTTGTTATTATATTTGTTATTGTAATGTCCTGGCAATTGTTATTGTTATTTCATCAGTTTATATATCTTTATAATTTTAATTTCTTTTATTTGTTTACTATTTTTTTTTTTCATCGTTTTTGTTTATATTTATTATTTTGGCACTGTTTGGTATCAACATTATTTTAATTGCAAATTTTGTTGTTGTTGTTGTTTTGTTTTACTTTCGTTTTTTTTTTTTTTTATATTTTATTCATGTTTGTTTATTTTTCATTTTGTTGATTATGAAATAAGAAAAATAATTTTCTTCAATATTATATTTTCTAAGATGTTAATAATAATGAAAAATTCATAATTTCATTTTAATTGGTAATTTTTCTCATATTTTATTTATTAGATTATATTGGAATTCAAGAATATTTTTATTTTATTTATTTTTTATATTGTTGTCTATTTGTTGTGTATGAGGAGATCTTGTCAATTCAATTTATGATTTTGTCTAGTTGCCACAATAAATTATTAAAATAAAATCAAAGCACATTATCTATTCAAACATTGTATAATAAAAGAAAATCGAAAATATATTATAGAATTTTTTTATTTATGTATTTATTTTAATTTTATTATATCAGTATATTTCATATTCAATTCAATCAGATCCTTAGATTATTCTTGAAAATATAGAATACATGAATTTTTTTTTAATATTTCTCATATAAATATGCACATAATAAATAAAAAAACAGAAAATACTTTGTTTTTTTTTTTTTTATAGTTTTTATATCAAAGATTTATTTTGTTCTTGGTTTAATATCCATAATATAATGCAGTAAAAAAAAATACCCATACGTAAGGATATAACGCATCACATCATAATTTTCAATGTTGTTTTGTTATTATAACACTCGTAACCTACTATTGGAATGTATTCACAGAATGTATGTATTCTGTGTTGTTTTGATTTCATACTCGTTTTCTCCCCCCGCCCTTGTTTTATTTCTTTTTATTATTATTATTATTATTTGTATTTTATTTTACATTTCATTTTATTATTCATTTTTGTCCTTACCACTAACAAATATTAAGGGTAATGATAAACAGAAAGCCGAAAAATAAAAAACAAAAAATGTCAAATGAAATGAATAAAAATACAATCTATCCCCAGTTACATCATAAATCACAGTTAAAATGAAAATTTATCCATTCATAAAAATAAAAATAAGGCGAGAAATTTATTTCTGGTTCATTCTCATTTTTATTTATTTTGATCGTTATTGTCGCTTATACATACATACATATGTATGTGATGCAAATCGAATATAATTTCTTATTCTGTCTTTTATATAAATTTTTTTTTTTTTGTATTATCGTTCATCACCTAATTTTGTTTTGTTTTGTTTATTTTTTTTTTTGCTCTATTTTCTCATAACTTTTGCAATTTTATCACAAAAAATAAAAAAATAACGAGGAACAAATATTCAACTTTAATATATTCAGTTTACTTGTTTTTTTTTTTTTACTTGTTATAACTCTTATAAATACAAAGCGAATACCACAACCATTAAATTAATACGAAATGTAGGAGAATTTCAAATAAAAAATTGAATAAGGATCATCAATATAAGGATACTTTATATGAGTACACAATTTACACAATTTTTTTTTTTCTGTTTATTTTTTATTTGCTTTTTTTTTGTGAACGAATTTTTCGTATTATGAAAATAATGTTGAAAAATTCATTGAGAGCGGTATCACTTATATATGTATGTTACTTTTGTTGTTTTCCTTTTGGATATACGATTCTCTCAAAAACACTGCCAAAAAAAAACTAATCATACAACATTTTCTATGTATGCATCAGTAACTCTGAAATAAGTATATTTTTCTCTAACTTGTAGAGATTACATTTTTTTTTCGCTTATTTACTTTTTGTTTTAATTAGAAAAACAAATTTTTTTTTTTTAAGTTTTTCTTCTCACCCTTGTTTTCTTTAAATTTATTTCCTTATTGTTTTGAAAATTTATTTTTCTTTTTTACTTAATTTGAATTTATTTTTTCTGTGATTCCTTACTGCAGAATTATTTTTTTCAAAAGCCCATAATTTATGCCTTTTGCCTTGTTTATACACAACATTTTATATCCGTACATACAACCAAAACTGTTACAGTTATATCACTTAATTTTTTTTTTATAATTTTTTATATTGATTACATAGGTTTTTACAGTGTAGTAACTTTTACAAAAATTCACTATCAATTAAAAGGACAATACGGAAACAACAAAATTACTTATAAAAAATTATTTTTAAAATAATACAGTTAAATTTTTAAAGTAAAGTGTTCACTAATTTTTCAATATCAGGAATTAAAAATAAAATAAATTCATAAACTAAATTTCTGTTTATTTTAAGTTATTATAGTTTTAATTTAATTTTACATTGAAAATTCACAAATTTTTCTTTTTATTTATTCACTTTTAATTCATAAATTGTACAATTTATTTTTTGTTTTCAATTGAAAAAAATTTTTTTATTTCTCATTTGTTTAATTAAAAGTAACAACTTAACTCTGTAACGATTCGTCAAAGACTGAATTTAGAATAGGGGTAACAACCCTTATATACACAAAATTTTAACAAAAATACAAAAATATTTTTTGTAAAAAAAAAAAAATTTAAAAAAAATTGTTGTTGTTATTGTTCAATAAAAATATAAGAGAAATATGATACATACACACACACACCATTACCATGGTGTAAAATCATTTTCAGGTTTCAGCAACAATGCTCTGTAAGCCATGGAGTGTCTACCCATTAAAACTTTTGATTTTAAGGCGATCAATGTAAAGGAATTATGTGTTATTGTATTCTGACTAGTGAATGAGTATATATATTAACTGAAATATATGTATATGTGTTAAAAGAGCGCATGATGATGAAAAATTCCATGTGAATGTATTTTGTTGACTGTTTTTTTTTTTTTTTGATTTGATTTCTGTTGACCATATAATTTCAATTCAACCATTTCTGATCTCTAATTGTTATAATTTTTTTTTTTGTAAATCTAAAACCAAAACAGATGTGTTCTGAGAGAATGTCATTCAAATGTTTTTGGTTGTCCTGTTCAATGCGGACACATATACGTTTCAATTTCAATGTATTTCAGATGTTTTAAAAGATTTAACACTCTCTCGAGATTATGACAATGAAACAGGATAATTTATTCTTATTTTTGAGATTCCTTAAAACAGGCTTACATGTTTAGAAGAAATTGAAAAAATGTTTCCGATGAAATATTCAGCAATGTTGCAGGCTGTATGCAATGAAATTGTGTACAAAAATGCAAGCAACAAAAATTTCATAATTCCTGCACATGCACTACAAATCAATGAATGACAGGATATGCACATATCGTTTTTGTAATTTTTTTTTTAAATCATGATAAAATATGTGCCTGAATTTTCGCTTTTTTGTTAAAAAAAAAAAAAATTAATTTTAAATATTGGAAAATCGAAATTTTGACAAGTTGAAGATATGTACATATTTTCTTGAAAATATTATGACCAAGATATCTGATGTTTCTACAAGAATCTCAAATTTTTATTTATCACAAAAAGTCAATGTATCTGCAACAAAAATTCAATTCAACATTTAATGGTGAGTCGACTCTAATTTGTGTATAACCATGTATAACACATCATTTTCCATATTTTCTACATTTCTCTCATTTTTGTTGTAAGAGGAAAATTTTTGTTTAATACGCATGGAATTTACTTTTCTTTTTTCTTTTGTAATGAGAAATGTTCTTTTTTTTTTCTTTTTTTTAATCGTTGTATTCTCTGCCATATAACACCCCTTTTATTTTTGTTTTTAATTCATAAACATTTTATATTGTGTATCATCTGTTATCTTTATGGTGTACATATGTATGTACATGCATGCATGTCCTTATCCCTATGTACAAAAATTTTGTATATTCATATAAATAAAACAGAATAAAGTATAAAGCTCTTAATTTAGATTTTTAGCTTCTGACAGAAGGTCAAGTTGTATATTGTTTGTTACTGTGTTTTTTTTTTCTTCTTTCGTATAATATCCTTTGAACTAAAAGTGTGAATAAAATAATATTACATGCACACAATGTTTCTATTACTGCTTCTAAAGCAAAACAAAGAAAAAAACAAAACAATTTACACATTTTTTTATGTTATGAAGTACTGTATTTTCTTATATGCTTTTATCCTTTACACATAATGCGATGCGATGTTGTATGATGTGAAATAAAAATGAATAAATTTTTATCTTACTTTTGATCCTTATTTTATTCATTCATTTTTTTTCGTTACTTGAAGGGATATATCATTTTGTTTTAGGATAAAAAAATTGAAAAATTCAAATATTAAAATGTAACTAAATTTTACGCAAATGCTCTGTCATTTTTTTAAAAAAAGAAATTTCTCTATATACCAAGAAGTCCTGAAAAAAAAATAAAGTAACAATAAAACAAATAGACAATTTAAAGACCCATTATTTTAAAGAATCTGAAATAGTCTATCTACAAAAAACAAAAAAAAAAAAAAATACAAAACTGTAATAGGGAATTGCAATCATTAATTTTTACATTTACACTACAGTCCTTTTTTTATTTTATTCCTTTCGTTTTACTTTATTTGTCTGTGTATAGTCTACTCGTATCATATGTCCTTTTTTTTATTGTATTTATAAAATCTAAACATAAATGAACAGAAATTTCGATAAACAATCTATGGTAAATTATTTATCATATTATATATACACTTGTATACATTTAGATATCCGTTTTGTGTGTATGTTATATGTGATATTAACATGGAATACAATTTCCGTCCAACTATAAAGTATATACGTACGTACAAACTCAATATATTTTCTGTTTTTGATATCACATAGATTTTAATTCGACATATTATATACCTACGTACATACATATGTATATGTATACATATATGCACAAGTACGAACGTATGTATAGAAATTTTTGTTGTATCTGTAATATATAGAATGTAATACGTATTTTCTGTATAGGATATTAAAAATCGAACATATACATACATAAAAACGTATAGATTTTATAACAGATTTTTTCTATTTTACTTTAATATAATACTCATATGAACCAACAGTATCAGATGCTATTGAACAGGTTGCATAAAATTGCTTTGAAAATCACAAGAAAAAACCATAAAAACAATATATTCTCTAGCATCGATATGTATATGATACGGATATAAACGATACGATACAATAAATGTCATTGATTAGTGTGGTTCTGGAATGAAGACGACGACGGGAAAAATTATATACTTGCATACATACATAAAAAAAAAAAATGAGGAAGAAAAAACAAAACCAAAAAAAAAAAAAAATGAGGAAGTTCAATGGCACTAATATAAGTGTATATTAGAATTTGCCATATATAAGAATCGAGTAAATTTGTGGTTGAATATCACCTTTTATAGTGTATCTGTTCTCTGTATCTTTTAGGTTAACACGGCGTAAATCTGATTTAACCATGTATAAATCACATAAACTATAAATATAAATTTTATAAAATACACACAGACCTGTCTTCTATATATATATATATATATATATATATATATATATACAAGTGCCCTATATACACAAGGATATACGTCCATATGCGTACTGTGTATTTGTGTTCCATGCACAGATACAAAAAATTCATTGAAATAAAAAGCTATAAACTACATGTGCCCATATACAAGTTTGTATAATATACACAGTTCGTTTTGTACACGTTTGTATAATGTTTTCCTCAATTCGTTTGTTTTTTTTTTTGTCTTGATTTGCTCCCTTTCTTTTGAACAAAATAAAAAAGGACTTCGGTGTTTTTTTTTTTTTTTTGCTGTTTTTCTTGTAGTATTACATTTTTGTACATCAGTAACTCAACATATTCTATAAAGCTCTATAAAATAGATTTTTTGTTTATTTTTTGTGAATAAAATAAATATACTGCAATGTTATATCTAGAAAATACGCAAGCACATAAGGTACAATCAGGTATATATAGATAAGTAAATATCCTGTCAACTTTACGTGATAGTGTGTTCAACCATGTGAGTATGTAATGTAATTTTATTACATTTTTCCACCTTGCTCATGTAATTTGATGTATGTTATATGTTACATGAGCTTTTTTTTTTTATTTTTATACAAAACATATTCGCTTGCACACAGGGTAACTTTAAATTTTTCCTTTTTTGTTTTTTAAAGATTTTACAACATGTTCGTTTTGTGTTTCAAAAGAATTTCTTTCTAGTTTGTAACATGATTTCTGTTTTCATTTGGCTTCTGGAATCCGCCAATCCTCCCGTCATGTTTTCTTTTTTTTTTTTGTATGTGCACAGAAAATTTTATTAAAATCGTTTTTGTATCGTTTATGGTATAAAATAAGTGACTTTTACCGCACACACGTCTTTATCGATGTAATGTTTAGATAACATATATAATAGAATAGTACGTGTACCGATGTATTTTCAGTTACGTAAATACATACATGCTTGTATGATTTAAAACAAATGAAAAATTGGAAAATACATATTCAATGTACATATGTATGTATACATGTATATGTCAAATAAATATCAAAAACTTAAATTTGTTAACGTACAAAAATAAAAATAATAAAATGAAAAATTTCTATTAATGGTATAAATATGAAGAAATACAACAATAATAGTAAAAAAGTAAAAAAAACAACAGAAAATTTCTAAAAGATTGCATAATCCCAAAAAAGCTGGAAAAAATATATACATACATACATACATATGTATATATGAAAACGCATAAAATTCATACATAAAAGTGATGTACACCTACACAATTTGCACAAAAAATATATACATAGGTATATGAAAGGTATTAAATACAGATCCTTAATTCGTACATATTTCGTAATGGCAGTTATGGTATGAAAAATTATACCACATACTCGTACACTTACATGTATTATACATCAAATTAGAAATATTTCAGAACATAAATATGTACGGTACATAACATTCGTCATGAGAAAAAAAAAAACAAAAAAAAAAAAAATTTACAAATATTTTCAGTAAATCGAAAAATATCATTTTCTAAAATTTTAAATTACATAGCATACATATACGTCAGTCAAAATTTTAAAGCAAAATAAGAAAAAATGTGATTTAGACTAACTCTTATGGCTTTTACAAAACTAATAAAATAGTTAATAACATAATATTCGTTTTAGTTGTACTTATACTTTGTTTTTAAAATATTTTTAATGTACAATTTATTTCAATTATGATTTTGCCTCAAAATTAGAATGAGTATAAGACATCGTTCGTGTGCACGAATAAATTTCATAAAATTGAAAAATGAAAAATTTGAATTTTTCCTTCTTCACTCTCCTCAAATTGACTTCTAGAAGCTTAAACATTTTTTAGAACACATACATACATCCCCCGTAAGTTTTCATATCTATTTATTGTACTCGTATTTAGTAACTACTAGAAAACTCATAAATTTTATACTAATAAAACTTTTTAAATATAGTATTTAACTACAAAGTTCATAAATTCATTATTCAAAAAACTAAAAAAAAATTAAATGAAATTAAAAAAATTATTTTCATGAGACTTATTAGACTTTTGCCCTTTACAAGAAATTTATTATGAGCTATTTTAGAATAAATAGAAGAATTTTTTGAAAATTCAAAACTATATAATGTTTCTATATAACTTATATTTACTTTTCATATTAAATTATATGTTGAGTAAGGTATTTCATTTTCTAATGGTTATAGGGTTTTTCTTTTCTTTTTTTTTTTTTGTAAAACCCTATTCTTTCATATCTAATGACCAAAACTCAAGGTTAATGAGTAAAAATTAATTTTCTAGTTGTGTTTATTAAGTTTAAAATCCAATACAAAATATGTTTGTAACTTTTTGTAAAATTTAATATATAAAATATGTGTGTACATGTGTACATACATATATGAAAGAAAAAATATAACATACTATTAATATATTTTTTTAAAAATATCATACTTAAAGAGCTGTAGACAAGAATATAAAATAACTAAAATAATCCCCAAAAGCAATATTATATATTTATAACAAAACCACTACCATCACAAAATTACCACCTAACCTTACATATGTATATATATATCCAAGCATTTAAGTATTCATATGTACGTACACATGTACATACACATATGTGGGTATATATACTTGTATATATGTATACCTTCATTATTAGTGTACATAAATGTGTAATGTTGATCCCTTTTTCTATATATGGCTATAATAAAAAATAAAATGAAAATACATAACGATATTAAAGTACAATATTTTCCATATACGCATTGTTATTCACGTACATACATAGTAAAATAAGGAAAACTCTTTAGTACATGTACATATGTATACATATGTACATAATACCTAAGAAGAAGAAGAAAATTGTTTGTATTCTTTTTGTCTTTTGTTATATCGAGGACTCTATATTATATATTACTTTCAAGTGTATATCAACAAGATATCAATTGTAAAATTAAGCACACATACAGACATGCTTCATATGTCCTTATACACACTCATATAAATATATATATAATCAAAGTACAAAAATTACCACATATTTGATAAATATATACAATACAAATATATTGTATACTTACATATATACGTATTTATAAAATATACCAACGATTAGGTATAATTTGTCCCATTACTTTTATGCCATATCATAATTGTACAATTGGGTACCACTGATTTAACATTGCCTCAATAAACAAAGCTTAAGTTTTTATCCTTGTTTAATGTATTATCTGTCTGTACAGAAATTATACAAATACGTACATATGTATGTATGTATGTATGTATATTGTATTCATAATATATATAGCCTATATATGTATCAAATAATAGATGTATGTAATATAAAATGTGAATTGTACCAATCTGTATGTAATGTTTAAAAAATATGGTGGTATGATTGGTACTAAAAAATATATACAATGTAACATTTCAAAAGGAAAAAAAAAATTATGTTTTCCATTGCATGCCACACATACATACACACACTAATAAAATGTTGTGTGAACGTGTGTACATATAATGACGAAGGTACACTATTGGGTATTATCAAGAGTTTATTATTACAATTAAATGTACCACCACTGCTATATACATACGTTGTAATGTATAAAAGAAAGGATATCAATGTAATCATTTTATATGTACACATGTACGTCAGTTATAAATGATATTAGTAGCACGAAAGATATATGACGAGAATGATTGTAATATTTAATCATTTTGTTTTTTATTATTCAATTTTTATTTTTTGTAATTCATGCATAAGAAAAATATTTCTTTATTTATTTATTTTTTTATTTTATTTATTTTTATTTTATTTTTTTTTGTTTAATGCAAATATAAATTCCAGTTTTATTTATTTAATCTTTTTTTTAATAATAAAGAAAAAAAATTAATTGAATTTATTAATAACTACATGTACACAAAAAATACCTACAGCATTTACATAACTAAATAAACATTGCATTTCGATTTTTATTTTAATTCAAAATTCAAATTATATGAATTCACTATGGGAAAACGAAATAAAATAATTAAAAAAAAAATGATAGTTGTTTAATAATTAAAATGTACATACATATTAAAATGTAATGAATAGGTATTTCTAATATTTGTACTATTATTTCGATTTTCTTTTATTATTGTTTTGTATATATTTCATTATTATTAAATGAAAAATTTTAATTCATTAGGGAAATTTTTATTTTAAATTGAAAATAAATTATTATTGCATAATTTTACAATATGCATTCGAAAGATTAGTATTTTCAACTGACTTTAATTCTCACAATTTGGAAAATTTAATATTTTATGTTTTTGATTTATGTTTTATGTGCTTACTTCTGTAACACTAATTTTATGTAGTTAAGGTTTTGTGGAAACAACATAAAGTAACACCATTATACATCACTATATACATACATATATGATATTTAAAAAATTCATCTGATTCTGTATGAAAACTTGCGGGATTGTGGTAATACTGCTTGTAAAACACTTGAATTAGAAATTATAAGAGAAGAAAAAAGATTGTATATGTACATATGTATTATTTGTATTCCCATAAGTCCTTAACTGCATGTCATTAGTGTATAGAGCTTGTAAGGATTTATGAACAATTTTTGTTTTTGGCCAAATTTGTCAGCAATTTACAACATTTATTGTTCAATTAAATTTGAAGACTTGAAAAGAGCCGGATTTGAAGAGTCGGAGGACATTTAAGAAGACATTCAAAAAATTGGTACCAAAAACTAAATAGAGAAAACACAGAATCAAAGAAATTGGAAATTGATTCTTGAAGAAGCAATGACCAATTCCAAGCTATAATACCATGAAAAATAAAAATTATTTAAATACTTACAAATCATAGAATTTATTAGCATGTGAAATTGAAAAGAAACCCTCAAAAATAATCCCAATTTAAACTGTCTAATTTATCGAAAAAATATACAAAAAAATATATTTTTTAGATTTACAAATTTTATGGAAGGAAAAATAATTTTTTTTGCGTTCTTCCATTATTCCGTGTCCCACATGTAAGCAAAAAAAAAATTTATGAAAAAAAAAGTTATACATGTATATACATTTCAGTACACGACATTAACCACATAGAGTCAAATACTTATGACACGTTTTGTTATCCTATGCCTGTACATACATTTGACACAGAAAAAAAAAATCCAAAATAAGGACTAATCTTCTTATGATAGATGCATACATCCTGTGCAATGTATGTACGTCATAAAAATGAATGAGAAATCGGCTTAAAATTTCCGCTCATTTATACTTGCTCAGACTTTTATTCATTTCATAATCGTATATGGTATTTATTGGATTTATTTATAAAAATCATTGCATTTTCAACATTTAACAATAACACACAATAATTAATGCTACAATATACATACATATATAGTATAAGTAACACTGAGATTTGTTAAACACATCCATTGAATATTGTAAAAAAAGGAATTAAAAATATGTAGCTAAAGGTTCTGGACCATTTTAATCGGCTCTGACTCATTTTTGTTTTTGTATTTTATTTTTTCTTTGGTACATAGTTATAAAACGATTTATGTATGTACGTTACACATATGTATGAGTATGGATGCGTTGATTTAGACAAGAGTAATTGAAATCTGACTTGAAGCTAAAGCAGCAAGTTTCAAAACCAACAAGAAAAGAAAATATAATATAGAATCTTTCGAATTTTATTTTAACTCAAATGCCTAAAAAGATGATAAAAACAAAAATATAATAAAATTTTATCCAGAATTTCTCATTTGAAATTTTTAAGAAATTTTCACAAATCTCTTTAAATCTAAATTAAAAGCACCAAATTTAATTTATTTATTAAGAAATACAAAATAATCAGCTACAAAGAAAAAAAAAACGTAAAACAAAAAGTTCAAGATGAACCGAACAAAAATCAAAAGATAAAAATTAGATTATCCTTTACAATAACTAAATTTTCTTTTAAAAAAAGAAAATTGTTTATTGTTTCTTTTTTTTTCCTTAAACGATAATACAAAATAATAGACATGTAATTATCTATTTACAAATCTGTTTTATTTAAAATGTTTAAGTGATAAAAAAAGGATTACGCGAAACAAGATATACAAAAAATGGAAAAAAAATACAAAAAATACAACTTAAAAAAGAAATTCGTGAAATATGTCATTTTCTATTTGACATTTTTCCTTTTTTTTTTTTTTTTTTTGTTAATGATAAAGAAGAGAAAATCCGGACGAAAAAAAAAACAATTGAAAAACGAAAAAATATAAAAGTCAGGATATTGTAATCTCAAGGGATTTCATATTATAACTTTCACTCTTTTCGTTGCTTTTCATTGCCCCTTCTTTTCCCAAAAAATAAAAGACAAAAATAGAAAAGAGCGCTTTTTTGTGTCTATGTAAATTTACACAATAATGATATTAAAAAATTAATTTCTCGAGTGTAAAATGTTACATTAGAGTGTTAAAAGTGTCTTACCTTAAACAAAAAAACAAGAAAAAAAATGAAAACAACAAATATAAAATCTGAAAAGATAAAAATTAAAAATTTAATATCATTCTGTAATATTTAATGTTGGTAAACAAAAAATAAAATCTTTTATGTATTTTTTACTCTAGTTTTTTTTCAGTTGTAAAATGAATTCATTTTTTCTTCATTTAGAAAAAATCTGTTTGTAAACACATAAAAAAAAATAAATCCTTAGTAAACAAAAGGATATCGCTTGTGTACAAAAAAAATAAAATAAAGTCAAGAAATAAGGAAATAACAACTTAAATGCAAAAAAAAGACAAAATGATAGAAGAAATTTAAACAACACAGAAAAGAAAAGAAAAAACAGAATGGAAGACTTACATACATATGTATATCAGTTACCCGAACATAATTAATTTCCTTTAAAAAAAATTTTATTAAAAAAATTATTTTGCACATATCCTGGGATACAATAAAATTGTTTAACCTCTTTCGAATGAAAAAAATTAATTTACTGCGAGGAAATAAAGCTTTACTATTTAATCTCACACATAATTCGCATACATTCTGTTTGTTTGTTTTTTGTTAAATTTACATGTTTTACAAAGATAATAAAATCGATAATTCATTTTTAATATATCATGAAATTTTTCCAAAATGTGAATCTCTTAAATGATAAAACCTCAAGGTGCTTCACAAAATTTACTCAATAGCTTGAATTTGCCAAGATTTTTACATACATATGTAGTTACGAAGAGTAGAAATTTTGTAATTCACTTTAAATTGCCAAGTTAATTGATAACATGATAACATGAACATTGAGATTTTTTCAAATTTCAGCCAATTTTGTTTAATTTGTTAGACAAATTCATGAAAATTTGTTTTTAAAAAGTTTATAAACGAGTTTTTGTTTCAATTTAATTTTTACAAATATCAAAATTTCGATGCTCACAAATTGAAAGTGTGAAATGAGCATTTTTAAATTTTAACATATTTTATCATGCATATTTAACCTTTTTTCTTTCGCACCTAAATATCGTATCGTGTACGTTATTTTGAATTAATTTCATCCTCTAATAATGAAAGAAATTATTTAATTTTTAGAAATGCGTATTATATACAAGATTTAACAATATATAAAAAATATTTTTCCAATTTTAGGCATTTTACTTCTTCAAGGCCTGTTTAATATAAATTAAATATTCTTTTACTTATTCGTATACGAAAAATTACAGAAAACAGGAATACCATCAAAAAGTGATACCCAAAAAAAATTTTTTTTATAAAGCTAAAAACAACGTTTAAAAGTGAAGAGTAAAAAAAAAGAAAAACAGAGAAAGTGATAAACTTTCGTTTTAAACAATGAACACAATCTTGTACTCCTACAACGAATTTATTGTACATACATACATACATACAACTGGAAATGAAGCATAACAAAATTTTTATTGGGTTTTTCCCTTTCTATTTAAAAAAATTTTCAAGTTTACAATTTGAAAATAGTAAATATCCTGTTAATTTATCTTCTAAGACTTTGGACATTTTTCTTACCGTTTTGTTGTTTAGTATTTGTTTTTTTTTTGCTTTTTTTTTTAATGTAATAAAATTACATCAATTCGAAGATCATTTCATTCACTTGCTTTTAATTAAGATTAATTTGAATTTTGTTTTTCTTACACAAAGTATTTTAAAGCAAACAAACTAAAATAAAGGACCTTCACTACCCACTCTGTAAGAATACAGAATTTACAAATAGGAAAAAACTAAACGGTATAGCAAAACAAAATAAATTTAAAATAATAATGATGAAGATGACTATGACAATCACAAAAAAAAAAAAAAAATCCATTTTGGCTTTCTTGTAATTTGTATTGTGGGTACACCGTATATACATACATCAGTACTACACACCACAGGAAAAAAGTATCTTTTCATGCGTACATCCCATTCTTATATCCTTTGTAATTTATTTCTGACAATAGATTCAAATTAAGTTTTTTAAGATATAATTTATATAAAACGACACAATTTCTTGTATCTATTTTGTTGTTGCTTTTTTCTTTTATTTGTAATCGAAATATGTTAGGCTTTTGTTTTCTTGAACTCTTGATTTCCCTTTTAAGAACCTAAATGGTTTTGTACTTGTTTTTAGCGTTCTCTCTCTTTTTCTTTCGATGTTTGTGTTTATTTTTTTCTTTCTTAATTTTCTTTTTTAAACAATTTTCATAACAATTCAAATTAATGACTTGAAAATTTTGAAAATAAGTACAACAAAAAAGATAACTTCAAGGCATTAAAAATACAAACAGTGAAAAAGATAAAAAAAAAAAAAAAAAAAAAACAAAAGAGCATTTAAATTGATAAGTAAATTATCTAACTTTAAGAAACTAAAAACAAAAAGTAAAATAAAAATAAATAAAATTCTAAACATAACCGCACATGACCATGAACTTTATTTGTTTCTTTTTTCAAAAGAAGGATAAAGGAAAAAAGGAAAAATAATGATACTCTCATAATAATAATAATAATAATAATGAGTGAGTTCTACTATCGTCATTTTGTATCCTCCAGAGAAGTCGATTCTATATATTACCAAATTAGCCCATATACACATATCATCTTATACGTATTCAATTAAGAACATTTATTATGAAACATTCATTATAGAACATTTATTGGAAAACGCATGAAAAATAGACAATTTTTAAAATTTTATTTTAAACCTGGTTAAAAGGTAACTAAATTGATGGAAAATGATTAAATACTGGCAAAGATTCAGCATGTAAAAATATCAAATATAATTTTTTGGCACTTACCCCTAGTATTTTTTATGTCAAAAATACGAGAAGAAATTTTTTACTCCATCAAGTAAACAATTTATGCCTAATTTTTTATATCTCTTGTTAACTAATTGTGAATTAAACCTAATTTATAACAGAATAACGGAAAGTGAGTAAATTAGACATTACAACGAACTTTCAAATGAAGTTTTGTAGATATACCAAATTTTTCTGTAGAACATGAGACCACTATAAACAGAACGCATCTAGTAATAACAAACAATTTTCCTTGTATTTATAGTTTTTGAGTATCTGTTTCCTTTCTTTTCTTTGGTAAAAAAAAAGAAGAAAAATTCTGAAAATTTAAAAAAAAAATCAAGAAACAAAGAAAAACCAAATAAATTTTTTTTTTTTTTACTTTTTTACAATATTTATATTTTTGCTGAAAGTGCAAAGTTTTTGATACAGAGTCTTTTCTGTTTTTTATTTAAATGTAAAATGAAAAACTTTTTTTTTAAGTACAACATTATAATCATCTTTTAGGTTAATGCAGTGTTAATGTTCTTTTAGAATTTTTATGTTTGTAAAAAAAAAAAATAAATTTTGAAAAAAAAAAAAATTTTTTTTATTGATTTATAAGCTGAAAAAAGATAACAAAAAAATTATATGACAAACAGTTGCAAAATTAATTTAATGAATATTCAGAGAATTTTTATTTTTAAAATATCTTAAAGCAATTTACAAATGTTCACCTTGTGTGGTAACAAATTAACATATTTTTCTTCTTTTTGTTTTTTATTAAAAGTTCAATTGAATATTACAAGTAATTAAACAATCACCTTTTGTAATCACCTCTAATAATTCCAACATCTATGGAAAATCTGTGAATAATAATAGAATTAATCCATATTTTCATAATTAAATTTGGAAAAATGTTCATTCACCTTTTTGTTATTATCATGTACATATATTCTTTGAAGGATGCTTTGCAAGGATACACATGAAAATTTTCAATATATAATAAAAAGAAAACGTTTTCAGTTAAATCTCTTTTACTCAAATATTATACACATTATTTCTATAACACGTGTACTTTTACAGCAAAGTTTTCCCACAATGATAGTTTAAAAAAAAAGATGTATAGGCAAGTATAAAGGATCAAAAGTTAAAATTATTATTTATTTATTGTATGTGATTTCCACACAAATTATCAATTGTTACTAGCCTAAACGAAAGTATCTACATATATATTTTTTCTTAATATTATTTTCTAGAAATTATAAATACAGCCAATTTTCAAGTAATCCTCAATATTACAGATTACATGTGTATTTATTGCATGTTTATACCCAAAAGTGTGTTTCCATCTTAAATCTAATACTCATGAGAAAAAAAACAGATTTTTTCAAAATTTTTGTTTTTTTTTTTTTTTGTTCTCTAAATTATCTCATTTTTTATTAATAAACCATTTAAAATGAATTTGTAATTTTCCATGTGTAATTTCTATTATTCAATTTTTATGTATGTATATACGTTTTTGATTCTTAAATTTTGAATTGTATCTACATGTAATAGTAAGCTTCATCAGTTCAAAGCTTCTATCAGTTCCTTTTTTTTACAAGTGAACATATGTACGTATACACATGTGTAATAAAATAAACACGAAAATGGGTATAATAAGACTTTATGTAATATCTAAAACCGATACACATGTAATCCTTTTTGTTTTCCAGTTATACGGAATTAATTAATTTTTTTTTTTTTTGTTTTGTTTTTTGTATTAAATGGAATAAATAAAACCGAAGTAAGTAAAAAATCGAAACATAAATAAATACATATGGACTCACATATGCGAAAACACGTGACGAAAAGCCAATAATAATGTTTGAATTTTTTTTCAACAAAAAATTGAATTATAACGGACTAAAAGGGATTGTATATAGTATGATTTATTTACCTCATAGGTAAAAATATCTCAATTGATTATAAACAATTTTATTCCATTTTTATCACTTATTAGATTGACAAAATAATTTGAAATTCATAGAATTCGACTCAAATAATACCATAAGCATCACATCTTGTTAACCCTTCTTAATTTTCTATATTTTGAAAATGCTACAGAATTATC
This sequence comes from Anthrax anthrax, assembly GCA_963971155.1. NCBI lineage: Eukaryota > Metazoa > Arthropoda > Insecta > Diptera > Bombyliidae > Anthrax > Anthrax anthrax. The sequence goes on from OZ020122.1 coordinate 21,773,535, forward strand.
TCTTAATTCCCATGTGATACATACATGTGAAGTCCTGTACATTACCCTTTTGCGCCTGATATACATGTGTCTGATGTTTCTATTATGTAAACAAAATGTAAACATGTTTTAATAATAAAATTATGGAAATATCGCATTTTCCAATAAAAAGAAAAATATGAAAAAGAAAATACCAGGTAATAATTGGAAAATTATATTTTTTTATCTATTTGAAATTCAAGAAAAATATATAAAATAAAATAAGAATTCTTATCAAACAGAGATTACTCGAATTACGCTTTTTGGTATTACAAAAGTCTTCTACATAGCGTACATACATGAGATGTACAAATGTATGTATATCACATTTTCAGCACGAATTTCACATATGTACAGACATATATGTATGTGAATTTATTCATATTTTGTTGAATGGAGAAACCATGTGTGAATGAATGAAAAATATAACAACAACAAAAAAATACAACTCACATAATCAAGATAAAACAATCGAAAACTTCCTCATAAAGTTCAAAAAAAGCATTATAATGCTTTTCATCATTATTCGTGTTTGTTATGAATTTAAACATTAATATGAAAACTTTTCCATCACATAAAAATATATATTATTGATTGAGTTCTTTATTTCAAATACATTTAATGCATGCATAACGTCTATGTATGGTAATGTGTGTGTACAAAATGTATAGATTTTACCATATACACGTATGCATGAAAGTTTCTATATATTTACTGTTATCAATTTAAGTAGCTACATATGTGTAAAAAAAATGTTCATAAAACATTTTAATTAAATTTTCTAAACTTTGTTTCCATTACTTAATCTTTATTTTTCTTTTTTAACTAATCTTTGATTAAAATTGATTTGATTTGATTTAATTATTTTGGTTTTTATTATCCTTATTTAAGGACTGTATATAGATATGTACATCAATATGTTTGATGACATGTTACAGTTGAACTTGTAACATAACTGAAATATCATATGTATGTATAATTTTGAACTGAATGGAAAATAAGGGAAAATGTGAAATTTAAGCACCATAATATTACGGATGGAGTTTATGACCGGACATTCAAACACAATCCGATGAGATTTTTTCCCACTTTGTAATTATTGTGTGTTAGTAAATAATTAAGTAAAAATAATTTAGTGATGTTAAAAGCATTTCAAATTTGACACGAATTAACAGGACGTTCATCATAAAATTTATCTCAAAATTCAAAATGAAACTCATAAGATCGTATTAACGCTAATTTAAAGCTGCCAGCAAATTGATTGATAATCGAAGAAATTGTTCATAAATTTTTGCTATCGTTGGGTTTGTCCATGTTGGTGTCGTTAACGCAAACTCTATCATTAGGAACCAGAAAGTTATTTCAACAAAATTTGTCGACATCGTAATGGAGATTGTTGTATATGTACAAATAGCTTTAGTATTCATTCATAAATCGATTGAAAATATTTTTCCTTCTTTCCATTTGGAAAATGAACAAATAATATTTTTATTTTTCATTTGAATAAAAGATAATCTATAACAAAATTTTCAATTCCATTTGAAAAAAAAATAAAAAATAAAATAAAATAATATTCCCAAATGATTTCCAATTTGTTTTACATTTTTCTTGTCATTTTCACAACCAATATTCCTTATGATGAATACAAAAAAAAACAACAACAACAAGATAAATATTTTCATATTGTTTTTCCTGTACTATAGCAGCTTCTTAAAAATTTTCTCTTTTTTACTACATTTTTTTTCCTTGATGTTTATTTATTTATTCTCATATAAATAATACAAAACTAGGAAAAGTAAAAAAAAATTCCAACAAGATAAATACTTTCTTACATACAATAAAACAAACAAACATTTAAACAAAAAAAAAAAATTGTTCTTTTTTATTTATTTAATTTATGAACATCCAAACAAATGAAAACAACGACATGTGATATTGATTAAAAAATGTAAAAAAAAAAAGAAATAAATAAATTTTTTTTTACGAAGGAAATTGGAGAAGTACATTAAAATGTAGTAAAAGAAAATAAAATTTAAAAGGAAAACAAAAAGAAAAAAAAAAAAAACAATGTTGTTGCACTTGTAAAAATGACAAAAAAAAAGTTAAACAAATTTTCATTATTTGTTGTACACAAGTTGTAAAGGTTAAATATGTACTTCTTATAAGAGAGCCAGGCATCATGTTAAAATGAGAAAAATAAATATAAAAATGAAAATTAAATATTGACAATAATATATTTTTATGAAATATGAGATACAATGTATATAGTATGCGTACAATAATATATATGTATGTTGAAGAACAGCAACAACAACAACAACAACAAAAAGCGAATATACAAATAAAACAAATAGCAGATATTACATTATCTGAATGTTACAATTTATAGATAAAATGGAATATCAACAAAAAATAAAATCATCTTTTTTTTTTCTTTCAATTTTTTTTTTTTTTTTTTTGCTTTGTTTTTATAACCTAACATCTGTTGTCATCATGATGATCTACTTATGAGTTGTGATCCACTTAAACAGTTGGTGTTAGAGATGCAGATATACAGATAGAGAAACTTCTATATATACGTTAATAGCCACTTCAATCTTTAAGTTTCTTCATTTTCATTTTTATTTTATTTTTTTCAAAAACTCTCTTGGGATGCGTATAAATTATTACTTTTCATGTTTTAGATTTTTTTTTCTGTTTCTATTTTATTATCATCCTTGTATATGCATCATATCATATAGTTAGTTTAATAATCATCAGTCCTAATCTATACAAACATATTATTCCGTATACATATGGATGTCATTCGTTCATATACACTACTTGTACTACTAAAAAGGACACATATATTACATTAACAGATGTATGACATATCCACAGATAAAATATAAAAAAAATCTTGGAAATTTTTTATTTTCTCTCTTCATATTTTTCATTTTTCTAGAACATATATAAAAGTCATTATACACGATACAGAGTATAGAGTGGTCTATGCATATATAAATTTCCTTTGAAGATTATCTCAAATATCATGTAAATTGTTAAAGGATACTTGAGAAGTAAAATATATTCATAGTTCATGCACATACTATTATATACAAGGAGTGTACAAAGTTTGCATATACATACATGTGTACATATTTCTTGCCGCATGAAAGAAAAAAAAAACAATGTGAGATATATTGACACTTTTTTGCATATAAAAATGAGAGATATAAAAAACAAAATAAGAAAAATTATTTTTATTGCTCTTGTAGAATTTTACACATACATACAAACATAAAATTGAATAAAATGTGTATGTGTACATCTGTAAGCCAGTGTAGCTATATATCGCCCCCAATTTTATGATTAAACATTAAATTCTTTTTGTATTACATTACATAGTACATATAATAACGATTTTATTAGCTTATGATTTCTGTTTTTTATTTTATTTTCAATTTTTTTTAAATTGGAAAAATTATAGGAAGAAAAAGAAAATGTTTTTCTCTAACATTTCATTTTCTCTTTCTTCATTTTATCCTTTTTAATTTTTTTCTATTCGTTTTTTAATTCTTATCCTTTTTCTACTTTTTCTTTTTGCAATGGTTTTAAAAATCTGTAAAGTCAATTTTAAATCCGAATTGTACATACGTACTTCTCATGTACACTTCATCCTTGTAGTACATATATGTACATCTATACATGAAAGGATGTACGTCTATATAATCTTTAAAGAATACACATAAAAAGATGGAAAGAAAATTACACTAAGAACATTTCATCTTGTTCTTCATTCTACTACTTTACGTATTTTTTTTTTGTTTTTTTTTGTTTTTAGAAATGTAAAAAAAATTTTGAAAAGGGATTATAGAACAAATGTTGTTACCTGGATTTTATAAATCAGAACAACTAAAGCCATATAGACTATCCGTATATACATTTATGCTACTATCAAAGTAATTGAAGAAATAAAGAAAAAGAAATAAAGAAAAATCAAATATTGTTACCTTTAATGCCCTAAAACAAATCCTATTCCATGGAATACGGTACTCATTTTCATTTCACTTTTTTTTTTTTTAACTTTAATCTGTTCTACACAAAAAAAAAAAAATTAAAGGAGCGAACGATTACATAGTAAAGAATAATAACAAAAAAAAGACTACGTACCTAACCTATATTGGTTTCGACATTTGTACAATACGCACCTGGCATGTTTTTTTTTTTTTTAATAAAATAAAAAGTAGAAAAAAGAACAGAATAAGAATTAATGAGATTTTTGTAACTACCATTTTTATACTTAAAAAAAGAATATTAAAAATTTGTGTATGCATATACTTAAATGCACTGAAATTGTATACGTATACTAGAGATGTCTAGTGTAGTATATCCTTTTTGCATCATAAAGTAGTTTTATACTTATCAATTGTATAAGATCTCTTCATTGTCATTCAAGTTAATAGGGTGATGAATAACAACGTGAGATTTACTCACACTATTTGAAAAAAAAAAAAAAAAACAAAAATAAAAAAATTCTCTAGATAATTGGTATACTACATACATCCCAATCTCAAACCTGATGTTGTCATCATTATAATCGTTTTCTTTTACAAGCTGTCAGAAAAGAGCCTTACAATCCATATAATGACTTTCAACGCTCTCGTTATCAAACATTTTTCCTAGATTCCTAATAGCTCTTTACTAGTATGTCTGTATAGATTTTCTTTCTTTTTTTTTTTTTACTTTCGGTTCCTGATAAAATCTATAATTTATTTTTGTTTTTTGTCGGAAAATATTCGTATGTTGCACAAATATTCGTGCAACATGTGCAGATGTTACCTTGAAGCACTATATATTATCAAATAGACGGATATTTTTAATGAAAGAACATTGGATATCTATCATCATATCTATCTTTTTATCTATAATATATGTCTCTATGTATAGTACACTAGATTCACTTTTCCATTATTATTATTATTATTATTATTAATATCATCATGAGTTATGATGTTGAAGTGTTAATTGTAGGTGAGAATCAATATCAAAAATTGCTATTACACGTTTAATATGTATAAATGCAAAATGAAAACTAGCTGGAAAAAATATATGAATTATCATTAAATTCAATCTAAGTAATAAAAAAGTTTTTATAAAAAAAAAAATGATAAATGTGAAAAATAATGAATTCAAAATGTAGGTTAAAAAATGATCTGACTTCATATTTTTTTTAACTGTTACAATATGTAACGTTCGAGAAAAATTAGAATCCTGTATATAAGTTCATGAATAAAATAAAAATTAAAAAATAATAAATGGAGTTTTATTGTTGAAATTCTAGTTAACTAGAATAAAAGTAGGAAAAATAAAGACGAAGAATAAAATAAAAAAAAAAACATTGACAGAAAATTAGATATCGTGTAAATTAGAATTTGAAACCGATTTAAGGTTCATTGCAACATAACAAGGCCCTTGTTATACGCTTATATCACATGTACGTATATACATAAGTATGTGATGACCTGCACTTCAACAAAAAAAAAATTATTTTCTACCCTCTTTCACATACAAAACGTACAATACATTCTAAATTAACTATTTTGACATGAATCAATGATGCCGAAGGTACAGTATAAAGGCATAGTCAATTCTATCAGCATTTGTGATATCGAGGACTGAGGGTATAATATTCATGCTACAATTTTTCTTTTTTTTGTTTAGTTTAAAGGTTTAAAGATACAAATACGTTATTAACGTGAAATTTGAAACGAGTTTTAATTTTTTTTTTAAAGTCATATGTATACGTATGAACATGACATTCATTAACATTTCTAATGTAAAAATTCGTTTAAAATTTATTGAATTAAAAAAAAAACATTATTCAATTACAGATACATACATACATGATTAGAAAGGAAAACCAAAAACAAATTCATTCATAGGTTTAATTCGCTCTGAATTTAAATAATCTACTTATGTACTAACTGATGCAAAGGTCTGTAAATGGGTGCAATCAAAACCCCATTTTTGAGAAAACCAATAAAACCTGATTTTTGTAATCTTCTGTGCGTGTTGAATTTTTTGACAAAAATTTGAAAGAACTTTAAAATATCTAAGCCTAAACATAAACCTTATCTAAATTTTCCTTTGATACTTTCAAGTTAGAGCCAAAATAGTCCACAGTCTTACGTAAAGTAAAGTATTAAACTAAAACAAAAACTAAATCTTTTCGATACTGTCACTAGACGTTAGACCAGATATTAGACGTTATAAGAAAATTTGTGGAGATGTGGTTGTAATTTCGTCTGATGTATGAACATGTGTATATTTCCTTAGAAACATGAAATCTAATCATTTTCATTTACATTGTATTATACTCGTAAATCCTTTAATACCACAAACATACTAAATTTCTAAGAAATTTCTAATTTAATTGTATTACAGAAATTGTTGTTAAATTCTGAAGAATGAAAAGAAAATTAACTAAAATTTGCTAAAATATAAATTTCAATTTAATATGTCATAAATGAAATCATTTAATATTATTTTAGAAAACAAAAAACCAAAAAAAAAAAAAAAAAATTCTGAATACAATTTATCGGTATGCACTTTGAAATGAATGATATTAAAATTTTTTTTTATAGATTTTTTGTTTTTTGGTTTTGATTTTACTTATTTTTTTATTTTTTATTTTTTTTGTAATTTTCTATTTGTAATTACTTTCTTTTCATCAATAATCATTTATCCATGGGCGGTAATAGAAAATATTTAAATGAAAAATTCATGCTGTGCAAAAACAAACCATGATTTGTTTTTTTATTGACATTTTCACTAGTGATATAAAAGTAGAACAAAAATCAGGGAGAGAAAGCAAAAACAAAAAAAAAAAACATGAAAAAAATTAAAAGAGAAAGTATGAAAATATATATGAACTAATTTTCAGATGTAATTATTTTTCATTCGGGATAATGATGATGGCGACCATCATATAAAATTGTACTTAGTATTCTATGTACGTATCGAATTGGTGTTTTGTGATTTTGGTAACGACAGTACGTTAAACAAAAAAAAAAAAAAAAAAATTGTGTATTAGCACATTGTTATACATACATACTTATGTATACGAATCAATACACACATTTGCATGTATACGAATATAGTAAGCCTTGTGTGTATATTTGAATTAAAAAGACCACATAATTTCGAACGAGTAACTTTGAAGCTTTTCTTTTTTTTTTTAGAAAATAAGTAATTTCTTGTAATCAAAGAAACTTTTTATTTAAAAAAAAAAAAATAAAGTAAAAAGACGAAATTTTTCAGGACATATAGAATTTGTGTACAGTTGAGCAGATAAATTAATGGGTAATGTGTGCATGCATTGAAATGTGCATATATGTATGGTTGTCAAATGTATTTACATACATATGTGTAAAAAGAACATATAATATACACATAGAAAAGGTTTCTTCAGGCGTTAATTATGGTCGAATGGTCTTTAATATCACATTCGTCCTTTTAAGTTGTAGAAAATGACTTGAAAGCTATTCAATTTTCAAGGCTTATTCTACATTCAACACCAATTTTAATGCCATCGTTTGTACATATTCATATATACATATGTACATACATGAATCTATGATCCTATATGAATATGATTATATGCAGTTTATGTAAATATACTAAAATGCATTTTATATGCTTGATGATATGTACATATATATACACATCTATGCGGTTTCATTAAATTTTCCCATATACACAAAATGTCTACTACAATTCCATGTATGAACGATATATAATGTATAAACATATGTATGTACAATGTACATGAATTTCTATTTGCCACTAAACATAATAGAATACAATGGTATCTTTTTACGTACATATATGTATGTATGTGTGTTTATACACATATGTATATATGCATCATGGTAAACTTTTTACATCACTAAAACATTTCTATATAAATTCCATTTTAAATAACATTCCATTATACCGAAATAATATAATAATGGGCTGGCTGTAATATATAAATACATAAATATACATACATACATATATAGTAGCAAAAGCCTCATATTATGTACATTTACATGTACATACATGCACAATTATGGAAAGTTAGTCAACCAAATGTATGAACTTTGTCACAAAATTGCATGAAATTCTTCTTCTACTTTTGGGGATTTTCGACCAAATCTACAAAAATTTTGATTGTATTTGATGTACATATACGTTATATTCTGATGTATTCAGTCATACAAACTATAACTATTATTTTGTTTTGTTTCAAAAATTACTTTGTATTTTGTTTTTTTTTGTACTTTATTTCCTTGTTTCGTTTTTTATTTTCTAAATTTTATTTTATTTTAAAAAAAATTTTTTTTGTGTGCAAATAAATGCCTTTTTTTGTGGAATACAACTATAATGTACATTTAAATTTTGTAACGTTTTTATTATACACATGTACTATGCACATTTGTACGTGTATATTGCATGCAGTTTTTGAATATAAATTTATATAAAACATGGAAAAATCTTTTATTTTTTTTTATATATATGTAACATTATAAAAGTTCACATGTGTTACATGTGTTATTGCTATTCTATTCCATATAACTATATACATATATTGTATAAGGGTGTAGATTTGTATACACTTAAAAATCCGTGAAATAATTTTTTTTTTTTTTTTAAAAAACATTACACCTTTGTGTATAAAATTATTTTTCATTTTGTATTGTATATAACACAAACAGGATAGACTTTTGTTTATATACGTACATAATTGTATACCAAATAATATCCTTAACAAATGTTTACGTATGTACACGTATGTAAATACACAGCGCTTTGCATTCATAGAATGAGTTTTATTATGTGTGTATACATTCATATACCGCATCTTAGTTTTTAGGAAACGCCAGTTTGTCATATAAAATTTCGTTATTGTGTTACATATTTATGTACATATACATATTTATATAAAAAGAAAATTTCATTTGAAATTGTGGTTTTTTGCATTTTATAACTTTTTCCTTCTATAAAATACACACTAATATACATATGCACGTATATATCTTATCATATTGTATCATATCTTTTTGACTTGAAATAAAAACAAAAAAAAAAAAAAAACAAAACATTCATCTAATAAATTTGTACATGCCTTCTATACTCAATACTCTGTTTATAAAGTATTTTCAATACAGAATAAATTGTATTTAGATATATTTTTTCAACTAATTATAATTCAAATATTTTACAAAATATTTAATCTTACATTGACGTTGCAATGTCATAATTACTTTTTGAAAATACCTACAATCCGTTTTTTAGGCACGATCACCTGTATTTCACCTAATTAATGAGTTAATCTTTTGATCTCATTTTCTAATTATCATTTTTCTGTATTTCATAAACGTAAATGACGCAATATTTTTATGCTTCCTAAGAAAATACGTCACCATGATTAAAAAATGAACTTTAATATCTTTCATACTTTTATGAAATTAAGATCAATATACGTTTATTGGAGATCTATATTTAAAAAAAAAAAAACTTTTTAAATGAAGTATGTATACTTAAACATGTGTACATGAACACTAGACAATGTACACATATGTATGTATGTAATGTATGCTTTTGCATAGTGTAGTACCTAATATGAATGTAAACACTGGTACATTATTTTCAATTTATATTCAAACTTTAATATAAAATTTTGTATCTGTATTTTATGTACGAGTATATATGCTTATTTTTAAACACAGAAATTTGCTAATGTACAAAATAACATTTAAAAAATAAATAAAATAGAAAAATAAAAAAATAAAAATAAAAACAAAACCTTAAAAAACAATTTATCAAACTTTGTGTATGTTAAAAAAGTTTTCAGTTGAAAAACAAAAAGTTACCTACATACATACATACATAACGAAACTTTATTTTTGTTTGATATCCTAATTTCACTTTAAAATTCAGGTACAAGTTAAATTACTAATAAGGACAAATAAACGAAAAAATACAGTAGTAAAAAAAAGTGAGTATAAAAACGAACGTGTAATAAAAAAAAAAAGTTAACACAAAAACTTCAAGTAAAAACTAAAATGAAAAAAGACAAAAACTTAATAAACTTATTTAATTAGAAAATTGCACGTTACCTTCATAAAAAAAGAGAATTAAATTTTCCGAAAAACTTATATGGTATGTGCACAAAAGTATATATCACTCTGAGTTGAGTGTGTATGACACACAAACATGCTTATATATACCCAATACCCATAGACATGTGTACTTGTGTACGTGCATATTACCTGCATTAATCTTTAAAAGACGAACATACGTGAATACGTTAATTTAATAATAATATCAAAAAAACAAAAAAAAAAACTAAATAATAAAATTTGTTACTCATAATGGAATAAATTGATTAGAAGATTTTTCAAAAATCATATTTACACATTTCAAAAAAGAAAAAAAAAACAAATCCTTATCCAAGGACTATTTTTATTTTAAATAAAAACTATTCAATCACTCAATAAATTTTAGAGTTTTGTTGAAAATTTAACAATTCTTTTTGTTATCATTCAATTCAATTTAATTATTTCTTTACCTTTAGAAATTTGTGGTTGTAAAAATTTTTACTATTGAAATTAAATGATCCTTAAAATTTGGATTATATTTCTGGATTTTTTTTTCTGCTTTAGTTTAAATTTTTAAAGGTATTAAATATTTGTTGTGAAACAAAATTGAGAATGAAATGTCGATTTACCGGTAGTTTATAACTAGTTTGTACAAAGTAAGATATTTATTTTATTTGTAAAAATTTAATTTTGTAACTGAAAGTTACAAAACTGAACTGAAAACTGAAAGTTTTGTAACTGAAAGTTTACGAAAATAGTAAAAATTTTAATGGAAATCGCTGCATCAAGACCGAAGAATGAAATGGATGGACAACATTCAAGACAGAGATGAATATCGTGATATTTATATACTCTGCCCACTAATTATATGCAGTTAAGGCTTTATGGGAACTAAATAAAGTAGTATAATTTAAATTCGACTTTCGAGTAATTCATTATGGATTCAGGCTGACCCAACTTTAAAAAAGATATGATGTGATTTACTTATTTTCCATAATTTGCATAATTCTAAATTAAATAGAAATGTTAAATGTTTTATTAAATACAATAAAAATAATTTTCAGGTAATCAAAATACGTATACGTACAAGCACGCATATACATACATATGTTTGTACATATGTATATGCGAATGTAACGTGCGTTTGAAAAAAATGTTATGAATTTTAATTTACAAAATCAAAATATCTTATAGTACTAAATACTATTCATATACTTATGTGATGTGTATTTAAAAATCGATAACATGCTATCATATTTAATTAATATTATGTGTTATTAGTATATTGAAAATATTTATTTATACCTATACAAATTATAACTATAACACATACATACATACAAAATACGACTAATGGAATCAAGTAAAATTGAAAACAATTTCATAAATTTCAGATATTGTACATATTAAATAAATTTATGTATCTCGTATAATTTTGAAAGTTATTAACACTCAAAATTTTGAATATTATTAGAAATCAGTTTATTTAAATATTACTATATGTATGTACATATGTACATATATTCGTGTTTTAAAATATCACAATTGATATCTACATTTACATGCATGTATAAGTGCCATATATGTACATATGTATGTATATAATTTTATGGTAATATGAGTATATATTATGTTATATATGTTAAATAAGAGTAAAACCTGGTAAAACTAATTTAATAATAAATTAATCGAATTTCATGTATTGTATTACGTATACACATAACAAAAATATAACGTAAATGCATGATATACATGAACATTTAATAGTACGGATTCTAATTTTCAAATGAATAAAATTATAAATATTAAAATATTAATTATTCAATATATGTATGTATGTAATGTACACATTATTGAGTAACAAAAAAAAAAAGGGTATACATTTTGATTATGTTATATAAAATTTTCTAAATGTTATTTCAATTTTCTAAATTAGGTCATATTAATACAAATTTACAAATGTATGTATGTGAATAAATATTTATCGAAAAATTTATTTTAAATAATTAAACATACACGTATATTCAATCAATTTTCGTTAATGTTTGTTTATTTATTTAATGTTTTGTTTTGTTTTTTTATTTCAAAATTAAAACCCTAAAAATATAAATGTTTTAAATTTGAATAATTAAAAAGAAAAAAAAAGCAAATAGGAGCTTTTACATGTTTTAATTTTTCTTTTTTTTTTTTTTTTTTTTTTTTTGTAAATAATAAATTTTAAATCAGTGAATAATTTTTCATGAGTTGATGAATTGATTTTTGAAAAAAATTTGAATTCTTGTTTTTTCTTTATAATTTCGTCACATACGTATGTACATATGTTATGTGTGTATTTTGAAATTTTATCAAAATTTGTCTAAAATGTTTTAGGATAATTAAAAATTTGTAGTTTGATTTTTTTTTTCAAATTTTATTTATTCATTTCATTAAGCGTTTTATTATGCGTACAAAAAAAATATTCCACTTTAAATCATGTTGAAAGATGCAAAAGATCTTTTCTTACGATTAGTAAACATGATATACATAAGTACATGACATGGGTATTTATTTTTCTAAGGATAAGAATTTCCTTTTAGTTTTTCTTTTTTGAATATCAAAACAAAAATGTTACTCTCAATATAGCTCGTTAATTATATATAGCTCGTTAATCGTTTGAAATTTTGAATTTAAAAATTAAGGAAATTACGTTCATTTTAAAATTAAACAGATAAAAATAGTTGTGGATAAATAAAAAACTTTAAATAGTCTTTTAGATCAACATGACTCTAATCAATTTAAATAAGAGAATACTGGAACTCTTTTTTTTTTTTTTATTGCTCTATTAGTTGTATTCATCATCATCATCATTATCGGCATAACAGCACGTTGTGAGTGAACCACTTTACCAATAAAACAGTGAATAATATCGCAATATTTTATACCAATATCAAATCATTTGCAATCAGAAATATGACGTAAATAAAGTAACGAATTATTACTTATACAGTTGTTGAAATAAGTAATTTAATTAAAATATCACAGTTCTTTAATAAAAATTGAAAATCTTCAAATCAATTAAATTTATAATAATTTTAATTTATTTAATTAATTTAATTAGTTTAATTCAAATTTATCAAACAATTATACATATTTGGTAATGATAAAATCGATATGATAATTTCTGTTACGTTTTTAAAATTACGTTAAATAATTCAAAATCTTATCTTTAACATTTTTATTTATTTTTTTTTTATTTATCTTTAAATCTTATGCATTATTTTGATAAAATAAATCAAAATTATTAAATGATATTTTAAAGGAGAATTTTCTTAAATATTATATTATGAAATAAATAAATATATGTATAATAATATGCTTTAAGGAATAAATGATAAATTAATTTCATTCATTATTTTCTTTATGTGTATATGTAAGTATATATATATACAATCAAATCACATATTTGATGTATTGCATAACACTTTTGATAAAATATTAATGCAAATAAATATACGTATTTGTATATATTAGAGATATTAAATTGACAAATTTTATAGTTTCTAATCAAATATATAAACAATTGTATTATATTAAATTTGTTATATAATAATGTATCTCTATACATACATTAAATCTTTATTATTTTCTTTTATTATATACATGTACCATAAAATGACATGATAAAATCTTATTGTTTCTTATATATTAAATGTTGAATATCCGTTTTACGTAAATTGTTATAATTTATATATATCAATTCATTTTATTCAAGTTATCTAAAATGAATACAAAGAAATAATATAAAATATTTGTAATAACTAATTTCTATATTTGTTTTTGTTTTTGTCTTAAGAAAATTGATGTTACATTATAAAAATTTTAAGTAGCAAAAATAAAATTAAAACATTAAAGTGAAATTTTATTTATAGTTTTTCTTTTATTTTTGATTTTTCATTATTTTGTTTTTTTTTTTTTTTTTTTTTTGTTTTTTTACATTTAAAGCCAAAAATGTTTCATCAAATTCATATAAAAACGATGGTGTAACAATTTGGCACAATATCAAAATAACAAATTTAAAAAAAAAAAATTAATAAATAAAACAGATAAAAAAAATTAACTAAATATAAAGATTAGTACCATGTGGACCTAATTTTGTAGTTTTGTTATGAAAATTATTAGTTAGTTTCATGGAATTTTTATTACTTCCGATGATGGCCATCATATCATCTCATTTATTGTTGATCTATTTAAAAATGCTATAAATAATCATTCAAATGTTATATATGAAATTAGAGTTTCTTTTGGATATTCCTTGAAAAACAAGAGATTATACATATAGTATATCTTAAGAAACAAGATTTTTTTTTTAAAAGTTGTTTCCTTTTATTGCATTACTAATGTGACATTTGTCACTTATGTAATATTAATATGTTATGCACTCATGTTACACAGATTATTTACGTACTTAGAATTTTAGAGTGCACATCCTTAAGTACTTAAATAGGACACCATTGTAGAGATATTATAGTGATATGCATCTTTTTCTTGTCCATTCCTTTACTTGTCGTATTTGATTTTTTTTTTAAGGAAATAAATTTCTTTTTAAAAATTTACATTAAAAACAAGGAAAAACAAAGTCTTAATAAAAATAAATCAAATACTCATTTATACATATTAAAAACAAAAAAAAAAAACTTTTTAAGGTTAACTCGTTTCATTTATTTTTTTATTTTATTTTTGTTTTTCAACAGCAATCATAAAAAAAATTCTTTTTCTCTTCATGAATGGACATACATATAACAACAGCAGAGATAAACAAAAGCTTTTTGTGAACATACATAAATACAATAATAATATTGTACAGATAAAAAGGATAATATGAACATCATAGACATATGCATATGCATGAATGTATGTACACATATCTATGCATATAGACAAATAGTAATTGTATTTTGATGTTCATATATTATATTGTATATCCAACTATATATTATATAAATCTCTGTGTACATCTGCATACGTATGTGTCGAAACTATATGAAATCTCTATGTATGTGTACATACACATATGTATACGTGTATAAATCCCAATAGCATAATTGGCACTCTATATATTTCGAAGTGTAAATTGTGCAGACAATCGATCCATAAGGAAATGAAAAAAATAAAAAAATATAAAAAAAAATAAATAAAAATCTGAGAATTTATATACGAATATATGAATGTATTTAAGTTTTTTTTTTTAGATGTGCATACACATGAAACGAAACGAAATAAAAAAAAAAATCAAAAATAGAAAAAGATATTCACAATAATAAAAAAAAAATCATCTTTTAAAGTGATATAAATGGCTTTTACTGAAGTACATTCGTATATAACAGCACAACAAAATATAGAAATTAAAAAAAAATAAAACAAAAAAAAATCCGATTGAATAAAATAAAAATTCTTGGGTTATTGTATTGGTGAGTGGGTGTACTTCGAAATACAATTCACACAGTATACACACGTCCATTGAAACATAAGGGGTGTAATATGTGATTACTTTTATTATTCAGACAAATCGAAATAAA
Organism: Anthrax anthrax; assembly: GCA_963971155.1. Taxonomy (NCBI): domain Eukaryota; kingdom Metazoa; phylum Arthropoda; class Insecta; order Diptera; family Bombyliidae; genus Anthrax; species Anthrax anthrax. Next base: position 21,789,235 of record OZ020122.1, read on the forward strand.
CAAAATGAAAAAAAAAGAAGAAAAATAACAGAAGATATTATTGCATTATTTAGAGGTTGGAAAATTCAGACATCATGAAATCCATTTTCCAGATTTTTCTTTTTTTTTTTTTTTTTGTATTTTTTATTTTGTTATTTTAGAAAAATACAATTCGATTTAACTAAAATCCTTTTAAATTGTACACTGTACCGTATAAGGATTTTACTGCTACATGTGTGCATTTTTTTAAGATTTATCTTCTTTTTTTTTGTAAAAAAAAAAATCTAATGTTATTTAAAAAGCATTTTATGCAATGTAAATGCCTTGTAAATCTTATACACTTCTACTATTTTTTTTAAATTTTTTTTACTGTTTTGTTTTTCATTTTGCATTAATTTCTTGTGTACGTACATGAAATTCTAAGTACTTTTTATTAAATTGTTAAACAAGTGCAGATAAGTTCAAAGGCTTCAAATTGGAAAAAAAATCATACAGTGGTATGAATACCTGTTGCAATAATTTTCACGATTATTTTCCATTATCAGCATTTAGATGGTTACCGAAGTGAAAAAGGAAAATGAAAAATTTTTTACTGTTAATAAAATCAAAAGGTAAAAAAAAAAAAAACAAAAAATTCTTATTGTAAATTTATGTTCTCTAATACCTTAGTCATTTTGTTTTGTTTTTTTTATTTTTTGATTTTTTGGATGTATTTTGATCAAAAATTAATTTCAATACATATTTAATCATTATGAGAAATTTAATAAAAAACAAAAAAAAAAGCAAATGCTAAAAATTAATTTCTCGTTATAATAAGAGCAATTTTGTGTAATCATTTTATATCAAAACAAAAAGAAAATATTAAATCTCTATTTTACGGTCGATTGAATTTAAAGTTTTTCATCAGAATATTCTGTGGCAACAACAACAACAATAACAAAAATAAAACACTAGATATAAAATTTAAAAAGATGAAATGAATGGTAACATTTTCTGATTAAATTGTTATATACATACACAATTGAATGTATTATTATATCGAATGCATATATACAGGATATTGTAGTTATTTTAAAAAAATCCTGTATACACAATGTTATCATTATTTCTATTTTGTGTATTTATTATACAACAAAAATTTTATACATTACATATACATATATTCTTACCATAAAGTGAATTTTTATACAATATAAATAAATAAAAAAATAAAAAATAAATAAATAAGTAAATGATGATCCTTTAAAAAACAAATATAACACAAAAATATCAGAAAAACATGAAAAGGATACCTCAATTTTCTTTAAAATTACATACACACAATATACACATTTTCTATGTTATATATACATATATACTCGTATGCATCTGTGTGCTTAATATATACATCAATTTTAGAAAATATATATTTTCAACAAGTGTACTGACATTTTATACTCTCTACATAATATATTCTATAATACTTATATTTTATACATGTATATTAAATTTTGAAAATAATACACATCATCTAGCATTGTATAAAAGTTAATCGTGTATTATTTTATTTATATTGAAATTTTTCAAATTTAAATTTGTTTTTTTTTTTCTCATGTTCATTGTCGTTTTGTTCTTCCTGTTTTTATTTTTCTTGTTTCTTTCGTCCTTTTTTGGTTTTTTCTTTAAAATCACAAATTGAAAAATCTTTATGTTTCGTTTATTTTTTTGTAAATTTATTGATTTGGAAAATTTTTTGTTATATTATGCAAAAATTTGGAATGCAACAAAATTGGGAATATACAATAGGACCCTCCTTAAAAAATATATATATATACATATATATATGTCAGCGTGTATGTATGTGAATTTTTAAACATTTTGCATTAAAATGAATAAATCGACAATATAATGTGATGAAATGAAATTTTTTTTTCTACAATTTACAATTTCGAAATTATAACTCATAGAATAGCATTTTTCTCACAGGATAATGAAAAGTATTTTACCAATTTGATTCTATATAATTACATAGTTCACTAAATTTTTGATAACTACATAATATAAAATGAATAATAAACATTATAAAATAAGCAATATTTGATGCAAGCAGCTTTGATCTTCGAAACGTTCAACAAATTTTAAAATGTTTAATACTAAAATAAATGTAAGGAAGGCATCATAATAGTCGCAATATCGTAATATTTTTTTGATTATTTCTTCAACTTCTCGATACTCACATAATAGTACAATAAGTGATATGTATACATAATTCCGCATTGATCCTCCACAGATTTCCTTTTAAAAGATACATTTCCAAAAATTCTAACAATTTTAACATGTAGGGATCTCTTTCCTAAGCTATACTATACTTTTACATATCTTTACACTACGCTTCGTTATATCATTCGAAATTTGATGCCTAATTCATTACCATCACAAATACCCTAAATTCTCTTTTATATTCAAATAATGAAAATTTCCCAAAAAAAATTCAAATGAAATATTTTAAAATAAAATGAACACAGAATATAAAGTTTGATAACTCTATTATAATTGAAATTAAAACGTATATAAATTTTTTTTTCTAGAAAAACATGAAAAATTTTTTGTGATTAATGTAGACAAATACATCAAAATTTTTATGTATTCAATTCATTATTTTATTTTTAAATAAAAATTTTATTCAGTATTTTTTTTTTCTAAAATCCATGTATGTATGTCGGGAAATGAGGTCTAAAATTATTTGCCTCATTGGACAAGCAAACATTTTTATCATACAAAGGACATATTGAAAATTTTATTTTATTTTATTTTTTTTTCTATTTACTAGTTATGCATAATAATCATATATGAATTCATAAATTTTTTAGGCGGCGCCTTAAAATTTTCATTGATTCGAAAATAACTACATATATGTATGTGATTTAAATGGATATGATACACATTTAAAAAAAATTTTTTTTAAAATAGGCATTTTATGCAGTATCATTATCAAGTGACTTTTAAAATGATTTTTGAATGATGAATACAAAAATACACAAAAAAAAATTTTTTTTCTTTGATCAATACATATCATCATCATCATCATGATATTTTTTTTCTCTTTTATTTGAAAATTTCACACATGACCTAATTTGAAATGAATGTTTTCATTTAATTTTTTTTTTTTTTTTTTAAAATATTCATTTACCAAAAATTTGTAGTATACATGTATCACATAAAATTCGTATTTATAAAGAAATCATTAAATTTACTTTAGCATAAAAAAAAGAGGATCATTTTTCGGGAACAAAATGTCCTTTTGTTGAAACTATTATACCTTCTTGTTTTGTATATTCATATATACATTATGCTCACACGTGTATATAAGATGTTTGGATAGATACCGGCATCAAGATAATATAATAATAATCATGTATACCGAAATGATTTTTTTTTTTAAATAAAAAAAAAAATAATAAATCAGTAAATAAAAGAAATTAAATGAAATCTTATGAAGAAATCATAAATTAAAAATCAGAAAAAAAAAATCATACTAGAGAAATATAATTGTCAGAAGAATGAAATAAATGGGACACGCTTTTAAGCTGAAGTAAAAGATTTTTGTTATGTTTAAAAGGCAAAAAAATATTTACAAAAGAAATGAAAACAATAAAAGAATAACCAAAAAATTTTATTTCATACAGGCAAAAAAAATCTGCATGGTGTACTATTTATCTGACGACTATACTTGACAAATCTGAGAGTTGAAATCTGTTCATTGTAAAATTTTTTCAACCGATTTACACAACCTGAGAAATGTCTTAAACAGAGACACAAATGCTAACTAGCAATGTTGAAGGACATTAGCAAATTTGCAAGATTAGAGAAATTCTCCCGATTTGAAACAAATTTTCATACAAATAAAATACATATCTTTCGAGAGGACTCCTGAAATGAAAATACATGAATTATCAAATCCTTCTATCAAATCTTAAATTACAGTTTCAGTTACATATATAGAAATTTTATAATTCTAATTTAATTGACCTACCCAGCTTTATAATACCTGCCAACTACAAACTACGTATCAATGTGTCCATCAAACTGTGAACGACAAAACATTTTTTTTTTTTCGACTGACCTGTTTAACCTTTTTTAGATATTAAGTAAATGTACATTTGACTTTAAATTTGATAAAATGAACAAAATTGGTCAACAACAACCATGGTCAACAACCATGGGACAATGATGATGATAGAGTACATATATATCGAGGTGATGGGAATAGAATCAGAACAGAACGTGTATATAAAGTTGGTTGTATCTTTGAAAAGATCATTTGTCACTTGTCATGAAAATGGTAAAATATTATTTTATTTTTAAATGTCTGTATATTGTATACTTGTTGAGTTTTATCATTGTATACACAATAGCAAAAGTGCGAAAACAAATACCTCTAAAATATACAAGAAAAAATAAAATGAAAGAAAAAACCAAAAATATAATAAAAATAAAAATGAAAGATACATTTCCAGAAGGAAGAAATAAAAAAACAAAAATGAAGCACAGAAGAAATGTAGAAAAATAAATATGTATGTATGCATTAAGAAGACAGATGATTATTTGTGTTATAATAAAGCAACCGAATGTATGTAATTTTTTTGTTTCACGTGTGTGTGTACGTGTTTGCATGTGCAAATGCACAAACACGTTTACACACATTTCCATATACAATATATATTGTATGAGTGGCACTAGTATATACACGTAATTCTCATTGTCCCAAAAAATCATTGTTATTCAACCTCGATATACATACATATGTGTACAAATTTTTTTTAGTTTTTATTTTTTATTTTAATGTTTTTGACTTCCTAAATTGTATATATCTTATTCCATTTGTCTATTTTTTCTTTTTTCTTTTTCATTTTTGTGTCACAAATGGAAACCCTATATTAATGTTGCATCATGTGAACCAATATGAAACCCACAATGCATTTTTCATTTGAAAAACAAAAAAAAAATATATCAAGTTGAAGCTGGTGTGAAATCGACCTGGATAATTATTATGCATGTATGAAACAGAGAAAAAAAAGATAAAAATAAGAAAAAAAAAAATAGCATAAATTATTTTTGTAGAAAATAAAAATTAGAATGAAACACTTACGCCTTTGAAATAAAAAACAAAAAAGTACCTTTAAAAACCTTTTCTTTCTATTCATTCCTTTCGTCTTTGTATATAAACATATATATTTTGTTTGTATACAACTGGGATGAGAATACATAAAAACAAAAAAAAAACAAATTGATAATGATACAATTGTACATGATTCTCTTGAGAAATAAATAAAAGATAGGAGAATTAAAAAAAAAAACAAAGTCATAATAATAAAATCCAAAGGTATAATGAAGATTTTAGATTTCATAAATAGAAATCTTTGAATGCATTTACAAATTAATTGGAACGAATGTATTGATTATGAATTTATAATAGACAAAAGGATTTTATTTATTTATTTTTTTCTCTCTTTCTTAATTTAGTCTTGTTGTGTTTGATTTAATTTTTTTTTTATTTTTTGTTTTTTCAAATATGCGATTTTATTTATACAAACGTATGTGTTCATAATTATATTTATTTATAAAATCGAAATGAAAGAAAAAAAGAAAATTATAACGTATTTAATAACACTATTTTATTATAGAGATTTTTATAAAGTGTTAAAATACTAAAATTCCAAGGACTTTAAAAAATTTTAAACCGACCTTGATTTAAACCTTGTACAAATCATTATATAGACTTTAGGAATTTGAAATATGAATTGTATGTTCCGTGGCAAATTGGAAAATGTGTACGTTAAACTAGGACAGCTGGAAAGTTCTTGTGGAGTAGGTGAAAATCCTTACAAGTTTGTAAAACTAAAAAGAAGAAGAAGAAGAAAATGATAATGATGATGATGAGGATAAATAGGTCATGATGTTACCAAATGATAATTTTTTTTTCCTAAGTGTACACGTACTATAGTCTTCTTTCTTGGAGATCTAACTGAAGTTCACGAAAGATAAAGTCTCTCATTCATTTATTGAACAAAAGCATAAAACAGATATTTAATTTACAATGATAGGATTCGTAAACTTTCAGCATGTTACGACTCTACTGATCTTATCTTGATGATTTACCTGAATAATTTTGGCTTTAGATTTAAAATGCGCACATTTTTGTCAACTTATTCTGTAGATTTACTCCGGTCATACATCCTACATGTTACATCCATAATTTATAAATTTATTTTTATACGAAAAAAAAAAAAACAAAAAAAAAAAATTAAATTAAAATATTATGATTTTATTTAGATAAATATTTTTTGATTTTTATAGATTTTCATCCCTTGTCTAAATTTTTAGCAGCAACTCATGTATTTTTTTTAGCTTTCTTATAAACATCAAAACATCATTTATTTTTTTCTTTTCTTTTTTAATCTTAGAAATGTACAATTCCTTGTTTTATTTTCTATTTATTTTTTTTTTTAAATAAAGAAAATAAAAAATGATTATTTTATACCAAGGAAAATTATGATCTTCATTTTAGATATTCAAATAAAAAGGAGATTTACAACAATGTAATTGACATGCATACATAATTCATTTTTTATATATTTTTGTATTTCCAAAATAAAAAATAAAAAAATCATGAAAATATCCTTCTGCCATTTAAGATAAGAAAAATTTAAAAAAAAACAAACCGGATAAAATAAATAAAAATAAAAAAATCAAAATATTAAAAGGATTTCATTGTAGTTGCAGTTATTTTGTTTTTTGAAAGAAAAAAAAAACAGACTAAAAATCTTTTTATTTCAACCATAAATTCAGATTTTTATTATTCTTTCATTGATCTGAAAATAAAATAAAAAATAGAAAAACAGAATTGTTTGCTTTTCCGATTGTTTTTTAAAACCAAAAAAAAAGAAGAAAAAAAAAGGAAAACAAATTCAGAATGCGCTTCAAATACGTAATAAAATGAAAAACTTATATCAAGTCAATAAGTCAGGAAATCTTACAATCTATTGTATCTATTCATCTGTCCATCATATTTTCTTCATAGAAAAGAAAATAAATTTTTTTTTTTATTCAACAATTTAAATAATTTCTTTTCTATTTCTTGACTATAATAAAAATTCTTTTGTTTTGAATAATAATAAAAAAAAAAAAATGTTCCTTACCCATAATAAAATGAACAGAATGCAATAGCAACGTACTAGCAATATTAACAATAATAATAGAAACATTTAAATATTAAAATGTATCTTTCAACCTTTTATATTATTAATATTTTCTTATGTACGCTTATTTGAGTAAGTATTCCTTTTTTCTTCTTTTTTTCCTAATGTTTTTTTCTTTTTTTTTAATAATTTTTCTATTGAGCAGAAAAAAAACGAACAATTTGCAAAATAGAAAAAAAGTTCATACGCACAAAATAATTTAAAAGTTAAGTTTTTTTGATATCTTCAGTTTGAATACCACCACAACATCATATGTAGACTCCTTTCACTCAAACAAAACAAAACAAAAAAAAGCAAAAACAACAAAAACAAAGAAATGATCAAAAAATAAAAGAAAAATAGAAAAACAGTTAAAGAATAATAAAAATCAAGGATATGTGAAAAGATAAGAAAAAATTCATAGAAAAAAAAAAGAAAGGAAAAACAATTTCTAAGAGAATAAAATAAAATTCAAAATAACAATTCAACCCATTACTTTTGATACCATAATCAAAGTTATATACATATAATATTGTGTATACGAAAATAAGTAAACATCTGCCATTGTTCACATTTAAGTACCCAATAAAGAGCTACTTTTTGATAAATAAAAGAATTATTCTTCTTAACGTCTTTTCGGTTTATTTTTTTTCTTTTTTTTGTAATAATAATATGATGGCTTCATAAGTTATGTAGATATATAGTACAAGTATATGTTAACTTTTTCTAAGCATGCAAATATTTTTTCAATGTATAAAAATACAACATACGTATATACACACTCGATTTTGTTCATACTTATATTTAAGTGATTATACGATACAATGTACGTATGTACGTAGATTTTAACACCCACTACATACAATATATTCACATTATTTTAAAAATTTTTGAATAACTTTTAAATATGATCAAATCTTGTTTTTTTTTTTTTTTTTATTTCTTATACTAAAATACGAAAACATACATCACATATAAAAAATTTAAAACCATTACCACAAATACACAAAGAAAAAGGGAAAAGACAAAAATAACGAAAAAAAAGTTTTGAAGTTTTTTTTTTTTTTTTTTTTTTTTGTGAGAAAAACTCATAAACGTTGAAGTTTCTCTTCTCTGTTGCATGTTATATACTTTTTGTCATTCTTATTGTTGTTATATTTAAAACGCGATCTTATACATAGCGTGTAAATTGTATATGTATATCGTTGAAGAAATGGAAAAACTTTTCATTTTTCATATCCATGATACATACATACAGATAAAATGTAGCCAAAACTTATCTTTTAATATTTTTAAAAAAATAAAAAATAAAAAAATTAAAAGAACAACGTACACGATAAAGAAACAAAATGTAACTACATAGATATGCAAAATTTTGTTTTTATCCTTTTTTATTATTATTATTATTATGATATTCACTTTATTCAACAATCAACTGTGATATGAACATGTTTGCATACATTTTTTTTTTTTTTTTTTTTTATCTACACATTGTATGATAGTACATCATCCATATAGCGTATACATACGTTTTTTAAGAAAGGAACAAAGAAAACCTTTACAGGAAAATATAAGGAAAATTTCACACACATACACAATATACACAATTCATATACATAGTTACATATTAAATTTTTCACAGCAGTTAAATGTACATATGTATACGCTTTTGTATAGTATTTATACACTGCTATTAAAAAAAAAAATAAAAAATTCAAATTTCATTGTGTATATGTGTACGTGTGTGTACAAATGCAAAAGTTGTTTAAGTCTCCTTTTGAAATATGTTATACTAAAATGTGATAAAATCTAAAAAGAAAATGTGCATTTCATGTTTATAATACACTCGATGTCTATACAATATTTGTGTATTTCTGTTTATTTTTTTGGAAATTTTTTTTTTTTTTTTGTTATACTTTTCATTTTTGTTTTGTTTTTTTTTATTTTTTTATTTAAATAAAAAACTTTACTTTTATAAAATACTAAACATTAGTGTATTATATACAAAAAAAAAAAAAAAAAAATAGAAAAGTTTATTCGATTGAATTAACTATTATATGGACAAGGCTAGTTAACTTCAAGGATAATTTTTGTTATTTTCATTTACATTTTCAAAGAAATATAAACAATAAAATAAAATAAAAAAAATTAACAAAAAAAAACACTTTTTTTTTCGGTGTAGAAAAGTTTATAAAAGCAATTTAGTAAAACAATAAAAACAAAAACAAAAAATAAGCACAGTCATTGAGATGTTAAAGTAAAGGAAAACAAAAAGCATAAAACAAACTGTAATGCTTTGTCATTATGAAAATCATTTGAATAATAAAAATGTATATTATTGCCATCATTATAATTGTCAAAAATGTTACATATATATACATATAAAAAATTATAAATTACATAATAAAACCGTATACGTATTATCTTTATATACACGTATAAAATAAATGTACTTTTATCGTTGATTTGAAGTAGAAAAAAAAATCAAAAAGATAATAATTTGTTATCCTTTTTATTTTCAATGTAATTAACATGATTGTAATCAATCTACATAGAAAAGTTTAGAATCAAATATTTTGATAATTAAATTTTGTTTTTTTTTTTAAATATTTCAACGAAATTTTATAATTCATACTCTGTTCACCAATTGTATGCGATTAAGTCATTGTAGGAATATGCATACATATCTTTTTTCATCTTTTATAATATCTAATTAAAGTGTTTCTCAAGCATTATTACTCTAATCCTTAAAATGAAAAAAATTGTTAAATTTTTTTAAATATCAATGTATAAAAATAATGTAAAATGGCACTACTTTATTTAGTCTTCATAAAGTCTCAGTTATACGTAATTATTTTACAGAGTTTAGAAATTATGAAATAAAAAGATAATACAAAAATTTCTAGACGATGAAAAGAAAAAACATAATTTATTAAAATATACAAAATTAGGATAATTGTGAAAATTAGAAAATCTTTAAGATCATCAAAAAAAAAATACGATTTCATTTTTTATTTATTTCTTTTTTCACTTTAGAAAAGGAAATCATTTAATTTGACTAGAAAACGTTTTAAAAATTAACCCTAATTTTACCGTTTTAAATTTAATATTTTTAAAATATTTTTTTTTTATAATTATATTTCCCATTTTTTTAAAATTGTTTTTTTTTTTTTTTTTTTCGTTTTTTGAAAATTTTATTTACCCTGTACTTGTAATTAGAAACAATTTACAGAGAATAAGAAAAAAAAAAAAATTAATTAATTATTTTTATTGAATTTTAAAATGTACATATTTGAATTTATAAAAGGAAATTGTTTTTATCTTCTGTTGTCTTTTTTTTTAGCAAAAAAGCTTTTAAGAAACTTATGAAAATTATTTAACTTATATAGATACATAGAATGTATCCAGTTAGTATATAAGGTTTTGAAGCCTTAATAAAGATATAATCATATATTGTGTCCTTATATTATATACATATATGCATGCATCTACATGGATATTATATACTGTTGTATAGTATAATAATCTTGTGGTATATAAAAGTGAATAAACACAGCAGGACGTCTATTAAAAGTATCTACATGTTAGTCAAATGTTTCGACAAGATAAATAAAATATCGATTAATAGGGAAGCAATGATAATGGTATGCAAAATCTTTAAGTACTTAACTGATAGCAGTTGATACCAGGAATTTCTAATTTTTGAAAAAAAAAGGTCTACTTCAAGTATGCCAATCGAATGGTTAACGTCAACTTTATTCATAATCTACTAGAGTTTTTCACAACTTTTTAGCGTATGTAGATATTTTTAAAAGTCACCCTCTATGACACGTGCATATGATGAGTACACAGATAAAGTATCATGTATCTTTTATGCATGTACATACATACGTGTACACTATATAGCTATGTATGTATATCTAAATACAGTGATATGCAACACATTTTAACTTTCATGTGTTTTTGAATATCTAAATAAAATTTGCAAAATCTCCTTCATATACCATACATACATATAGATACATACATATTAGAATTAATATATGTACATTTGAAATTGAAGATTTTGATTGAATTAAATCCATTTTCATATCAAAGGATTCTTTAATAACAATTTTATGTGTATTATCAATTCTCTTTCTCTCATTTTAATCTTAATGCATACCTGCATATTATCTGGAAAAATTTCATCAGTTAGTATATACCCTAATATATGTACATATAATTTAATAGGTTTATATGTTGCATACCAGCAGCATATTCAATATATTTTTCATTTTGTCTAGAAAATTTTCATTATGCTCAGCATATTTTGTTTTTTTTTTTTAAATTTTTCCATTCACTTATAGTATGTGCATAGTTTTATTATAGAAGATACAATATAATGTACATATATACACATATTTAAAATATTTTCTATCCATTGAGGTTATAAATACAATTTTCAAATAGGAATGTGTACACAATGTATATAAGGTAATTTATATATAATTTCATGTATTCATGATCATAAAATAAAATTACGTATCATATTATATTTTGTATTTCCTTTTTAAATGAAGTAAAATATAAATCAATAAAATACGTAATTTTGTTTTTCGATTCTTCTATAATACTTAGATATGATAATAATATACAAAAGAAAATTTCATTTTCATATTTTAAATGAATATACATATTTATTTCAATAAAGGACATGAACAGAATTTTTAATTTAATTCTCTTTTGTTTAATTGTTTTTTTTTTTTTTTTATCTATGCGAAATTTTTTATGTTAATAAATGAAAATTTCAATAACTAAATTTTTTGTTTTTAAAAGAAGTTCATCATATTAGGATATTAAAAGTGAAATAAATACAGTTATAAATAAATCTTCTAAAATTACGTTTTAAATTAATTTTCATCAGAATACTAAAATTTAGCTATTTAATTTTTTTTTCGCCAAATATACCAGTCATCAATGTAATTAAACTTTAGATCTATTAATAAACCCGTCAAACCCTTAATCAATTGGTCAATCAGTCATATCCAACAATCTCATTTTATAAAGAAATTTAACAAAGCCTCAAGCAATTCATGTCAACTAGCCAATTTATATGTATTCCATACGATATAAAGCAATACGGTATCAACAGAATATGATAATAAATACATTATGTACATATCAAATGAAATCATCTTGTAAAAGATTTTATTTTTCAACAGGGAAATATTTCAAATATGCACAGAATAACATATACAAGATACATGTTATGGATGTAATTCGATTAATCATTCATGCATATTTTATATATCAAATATCACTTAAAAACTAATCAATAATTTGCTATTAATTTTCACTTTACAATATCAAAAGATAATTAACGTATACTATCTCATGTACAATACGCAATAATTTTTTGCTCCCCAAAATTCAAATATACATAAAATTTAATCTTTGACTTAGACTGATGATATCGATATGTACATGACTCAAAACGTTGAATGTTCAACTCCGAATAAAACTGTTTTTTGTTAAAAACAGTGTTAAGTAAACTTATACACTATTCGATTTAACGCTCCTTCAACACCAAAACGTTAACATGTTTTTGGACGTCACATGTACATACGTGTACAAGAATTTTTAATTGAAGCATTTCATTCAATTCAAATCATTTAACACTCCTGAACGTTTAACACTCGTTTCGCCTGTATTTCTCATGTCAATTCTAAAAAAATTTACAAATATTTTTCGAAAAAACTGATTTTTCGAACTTATTAGCATACCATCAATCTTATGTACGTTATACTCGAGATTTTACAGTAATAAAAAAAAAAAAAACATATTCGCTATTTCTGATGATTAACTACATGTACAATATCTGTATTTCAATTTTTAATTTGCTTTTTTGTTTTTTGGCTTTTTTCACATTTCGGTCAAATAATTGCACAAGTTTATTTTTCGAAATCACTCAACACGTAAATTTGTTATTTTTGATAAAATAAATTTTTGATAAAACGTATTGTACATACATATATCTAAATGGAATGCATTATAAATTATATAAGCTAATGTATGTATGGTATATGTTACTATTGTGCAATTGAACAAATATTTAATTAAAACAAAAAACGAAAGAGAGAGAGAGAAAAAAAAACGAATTGCAATGAAAATAACATTTGAAAGACAAAGAAATCCAAAAATATTTGCACAAATTTGTATGTATGTATGTTAGATTTCAATGTGAATACCAATCAATACAAAACCAAATATGTACTTAAAATGAAATTTGATGAATGCAAACATTATGTACATACTATATGTGTGTATGTAAATATGCAAAAATTTTGCTTTTACACAAATTCAAAATTCGATTTGAATTTTGTTTATTTTTTTGATCGAACATTACATTGCACAATATAAACAAACAAAAAATACTATATAACGTAAAGTGGAGAGCAATTTTTAAATACGAGTAGTATGTTATAGTTTTCATGGGAATCTATCTGTATGTGCAAAAACAATTTTTTTTTTTATTATTTTTCTTTTCCTTATTTGTGTTATACAAATTTATTCTATTCTTATATACAAAATGTAAAAAAAAGAAAAACAAAAAATAGTTAAAAGGATAACTAAAATGTATATAACGTATGTACATAGAGAAAACACAAAATTTTCTATATTTGTTTTATTTTGTTTATTTAAAAGGAAAAATAAGGTCAAAATAATAATAGTAATATAACAGTTGAATGACAGAAAACCTTTTATGAATATTGAACATATGAACATATGTATGTATACATACATAAATGGTTATAAATGTGCACATCGTACATATAAATACATTCACAGGGCATCTTAGAAAATATAAGATATACTTAGCTTCTTAAAAGTGTAGAGAATTTCCAGTTGAAATTAACCAACTAACCAGATATGTATTTTAAATTGAAAAATATTCATTATATGAAAGACCTTAAAGGGTCTAATTTTGGTCCTCATTTGTAAAAATTAAAAATAAACCTTATTTTTTTATTAATTAAATTCTCTTTGTGCTAAACATTTATTTTTCATTTAGTCCAACCACCCTGTAATCACAAAAATCAAATGTGTACATACGTATATAAATGTAAGCATAAACTTGCATATTAATGAATCCTGTGAGAAACTTTAAATCTGTGTCTACGCATACAAAATGTGACTTTGAATAACAGAAAGGCAAGGATATACATACATATGTATGTGTACATACATATATCAATCAAATTATCTACACATATGCATACAGGCAAGCTCATGCATATGTGAACATATGCAGCCTGTTTACGTAAACATACTATTTATGCATTTGTTCGTAGCTACATACATACATTGTATATACAATATCTTAAGTGCTTATTATTATTTTATGCAATTTATTTTTAGTTGTATTTTAATTTATTAAATTTTTTTATTTTTTTCATTTTTATTTTTTATTTTGTACATGTTTATCAATTTATTTTGTATTATTACGAAAGGAAAAATATACATACATACATAAAACGATTTTTAAATAAAGAAATTTCGTTATTGAAAAACTTCTTATTAATTCTCATATTTTCTATTAATTTTTAATGACTTTCAATTAAAAACAAATTATTATAATTTTTTCTTTTTTGTAATTTAATTAAATAAAATTCGTTAAATTTTCACTTTTCTCATTTTTTAAAGAAACATCAAAGTCTAAAAATATTTTCAAGGGGTTATACCATAGGTTATTATGTCCACCCCAAATTAGAAATTATTTTAAAATTTAATTTTTCTATCTAAATTGGTTTGAGGTATTTAGAATATGTCCTTTTCCTTTCTTGTGTGTTATATAACGATAAATGTTTTACTTAAATCTTCAAAATAATTTCAAAGCTTATTTTATGCTTATCTATAAATAACTTTTCCTTGAAGTTTTTCATTTTCTAAGACATCACTATTTAAACAACGATAAATACAAATTAATTTTCAATATTTTCTTATAAAATACTCATAAAATATTGAAAATATTTGCAATAAAACACCAGGAAAAACAAGAACAAAAATTTATTTTTTATGTTTATTGTATCGTGTTTAATTTACGTATATACATGTACATAAAACAGGACAATAGTATAAATATATATAAATATATTTATACTACACAGGACATTGATAAATAAATCAACAACAAAACATCAACATTTTATGTACACACATAAACATTAAAGAATTGTGTGTGTTTATAATGTATTCCTTTTTAACTGAATCTCTCTATACATTGATTTTCTATTCAAAAATATACTAAAATAAAAAATATATATGTAGCTATACATGTTTATACATTTGAATGTGAATAAAGAAGAGTTATATAATGTTTTATATTAAAATTATACGTATACATACATACATAGTAATATTATCGTTATTTACTCTTTATTGTTGTAAGAATTTAATGCTTCAACGAATTTGTAAAATTCAATTTCCTGGTCAGGGAATTTAGAGGAAATTCATAAACAAAATATCTATACAATATCAAATTCAAAAAAAAAAAAATAAAAAAAAAAAAAAATTGTATACACAATATTTTATACATGTTTATGAAAGTTAAACATTTCAAAAGTCGGTATACAAATTTACATTATTTACATACGTACATATAAGCGATTATATGTGTAAAGCTATTCAAAATTGATGTTTTTAATGATTGAGAATAGATTTTTATCTTTCTTTTAAAATGTAATAACGATCCAATGATGATGAATGATGAGAATGATAAACATATAATAAAATCTAAAGTATGTTCAAATTACTCATATGTATGTATGTATATGTATGTATGTGCAAGATGAGGAAAGTATGTGCGGTTATTTATATACAATGTATGTTTATACCCGAAGGAAGGAAATAAACCTAGATTTGAAAAATCACAGATGCTGCATGAAGAATTTTGTTAATATTGCAATGGAAATGGTCTAAAATTAGAAATGAAAATATGTATGATGCCTTTATACTACTTGAAAATTTTGAAATCTCTTTTAAACTTTATCTTTCGACTACGTGAAAATGCACAGTGTAGAGATAATTAAAATAAGTTTGAATAAAACAAAAGAATATTTTTAAGGTTCAGAAGGATCAGAGCTTTAAGTTGTTAACGAGATTCATGTTATCGTTGTCATTATCTAAAAAAAAAAATTTCTGATAAATAATGATTATTTTGAGTCTAAATTCCTTTTAATTATATTCAATACATTTAAAGATTAGAACTAATTTTAAGAATTCAAATTTTTGTTACATTATTTTCGTGGTTCTGTATTTCCGGGAAAACTTTGAACTCCTAAAATATATCCTAAAATGTAATAAACATTTTGATTGAATACATGTCCTTTCTAAATAATTTTATTAATAAGTTAAACCGAACACGAAAAAAATTAATTTATTTTCATACAAAATGTAATTGTATAAATGTGTACTCGTGCATTTCATATACACAAAAGATTTAAAAATAATTTAGACATTTTTATTTTTATTTTTTTATTATTATTATTTTTTTTGTTTCATTAAATACCAAATAACACGTATGATGTATGCGTTACGTACATACGTCTATGACAAGGACAAATAATTTTTTTACGTGATAATGTGAAATTTTTGTTTTGACCAAACATTTATTTGCTTCATTTTTTTTCTCTTATTTTAACAAATACAAAAAAATTTTCATTATGTAATTTTTTTTTTTAACGTCGATTTTTCATATAGATATACGCTTAGGTACATACATATATGTATGTATATACGTCACATTTTATATCCCGTCATTTTTTAATTAATCTTTTAACCACATGCAGATATAATCTTATTTAAAATCACAAATTAAAATATTCACACGTTACAACATGCGTAAACATATACTAAAAATAATAAAAGCACATATACAGAAAACAAGAATGAAATGATAAAATGTCTAGCTATATTACCTGCTGGGAAATTTAACAACTTTTTAGCAAAATGTTAAATTATACTTTATGTATGTATGTAATGTATGTACGCACTTTTTAATGTACGTACATTTCAATACAAAATTTCTATGATGTTTAAATGAAAATACGTAATTGTTTAAATTTAGGGTAAAAATTTTTTTTGATTTTAATCAGCTCAGTTAATAATTAAAATTTTACAATAAATAAAAATATTTTTCGATTATAATTTTAAAAATTTCCTGTATAATCTAAAAATACTTCTATAGTGGAAAATATTTTATGTATGAATTTTCTTTAAGAAACTTTTGGAACTGACATTCATTGAAGAGTCATCACGTTCAGGACTTTGTGTATATTACATTTTCCATTGAGGATATGGTAAAAAGAAATAAAAGACACAAAAAGTAGATATCATTAGCTATACTCTGTACATTAATTACATGCAGTTAAGGCCTTATGAAAACTACGTTAAGTAATACCACTTCACATGACCGTATTTTGATATTTTTAATAAAGCCATCAAGATTGTGGTGATACTGCCAGTGAAACACTTTAATTACAAATTACGAGAGAAGAAAAAATACATGTTTATGAATAACCACAAATCCTCAAATGCATATACATAATTAGGACACAGACGATAGATATGTACCTATGTATATGTACATAAAATCATTTAAGTTGGTGATTAATGTGTGTTGAAATACAAATACAAAATTCAAAATTCAAGAATACAAATACAAATAACTTGGTCATACAGTAATGTTTTAATGATTTAATTTCTTGAATTTACATTAAAAAATCCATTAAAATTTAAAATTTTGAAATAGTGACGTCATAAGTGTCAAGAGTATCAAATTATTCAATTCAATTTTTTTTTTACAAGGGAAGCACAGACCTGTATATTATACGGATCTTGGCTTGAGCGTATGTCTACTATAATTCACTTACACTATTTTAATTTTTTCGTTCCCCTAAAATAAGCGGCCGTCTAAAATGAATCCTGAAAGAGAATTGTATGTAATGCCACAAAAGAAGAAAATTAATAAGATTTCTGATAAAATGATTCTTAAAATTTCAATTTAATAAAAGAAAATTATTTTGATACTTAAATTTTTATATGATATTTAGTTAGTTAGTTTTCATATGATATGATATTAAATCCTACTAACCACTCTGTCTGATTAGAATCAATTATTCTCTAAATAAATAAAAAATATTAAATTTTCATTAACTAAATTGTACATAATTCATTAGATAGTGATTTAGAAAAACAAAAACTTTTTCTAAAATCTTTTTTAATATACTTAATTAATATTTTAATTATAAAATATAAAATTTCATACGTATACATTATGTATATACGAGTAGTATAATGTTATTTATCTAAAATAAATAAAATAATCCCTTAAAAATGAAAATATTATTATAATTATGAATATTATCTGTTTGTTTATTTTTTAGTTAATTTTCATATAAATATTTTCTTTTGTTATTTACTTTTATTTTATTAAAATTACTAAAATTTCGTTTACATTTAGAAAATTTTCACTTAATCAAAGTCGAAATGTTTATGTTTTCTTTTTTGTTTTTTTTTTTTTTTTTTTTTTTTGTATGTTTAATTTTCTATATACATTGTAATGAAAACATTATGAATTAATTATATATTTCTATTTTGTTCCTTTTTCATTTATATAAAATTTTAATGTACACAGTAACAGACATACAGATACACATTTAATTTCATGCTAAGTAATAATAAACTTTTTCATCATCGTTCAATTAAAAATTACTCGCTAAAAAGCAATCATTTATATTTTAACAATTACGAATTAATAACATCCATTTTCATTTTCAGTTTTCTGAATTTTCTTTTTCTCTTTATATTACTTTTTTGTATTCTAATGAACACACAGAGTGTCTCAAAGTAAAGATTCCGAAATGGGTGTAGCTTGTGGTTTTTTTGATCACTCTGTATAAATTTTTTATGAAATGATGTCCCCTATAAGGATCTGTCGAAGGATATACGTTTTGGCTATAGAAATACCCTGAACTAAATGCAATTCCAATTTTTGTAACATGTTCTCTGGGACACCTTGTGTAAATAAATAGAAACAAAAAATATATTTATTTAGATATAAATTCACTCCCTTTTGATTCACTTTTATTAATAAAATGAATAAATAATACACAAGAGTAACATTTATCATTTTGCCCAATTTATCCATGTATATTTTCCTGATATCATATCACAAGAAATCACCTTCTGTATGTGTATGTATCTGTTATTTCTGCAAAACAGTAAAAAAAAAAACGAATATTTAACATTTTAAATGTGAATTATCTTTCTAAATGGCAATGATACAGTACAGACATTATAAAATGTTTATAAGAAAAAGTAATTTTCTAAGCGTTCACTTCATTTTTTTTTTTGTTTTTGTTTTTGTAGTCTTTTTGTGCTTTCGAAAAATACCAGAAATTTAGAGAAAATTATTCAAACTTTTTTATATATGCAACATCTACATTAATAAAAATATAAAATCATTACTATTTTGTGTTCTTTTTTTTTTTTTTTTTTAAATTTTTTATTTCTCTTCTCCTATGCCAGAGTCCTTTCTAAGCTAAAGAAACTGTATATACATAATTTGGTTGGCTAAATTTTCTTGATGTGCTTTTTTTTGTTTTTGTATGTCTTTAAATTGCCTTCATGAAAGATTCAACAGAGAACAGAACTGATTTTAAATTAAACATGAGAATTATATGTTTAGATAAAATAGATATACAGACTGAGATAAAGGATACATTTGATGTATTTTATGTGCATCATGATTGTATATGGATGATAGCAAAAATTGTTACTCTTATATTCATATACATTTTCTAGACATTCTAAATATCATTAAAATTTATTTTCATTTTTTTCTTTTTTGCTTTACTATTACACATTACATTGATGGAGATTTTTAATATGAATATAAATTGGAAATATATGCCAACATATGTATATGTATAAGCGAGCATTTCATGTAATACATACATATGTATATGTATGTACGTTTTTTTGTTCATTGGCTGTATTACAAATAATGGCATTTTTCTTAAAACATTTCTTATATTCAACCACTTTGTTTGTATTACAGCCAATTTCAACATTTATTTTTTTCTCATTTCTATTAGTATTACATTAGTGTGTGTGTGTGTATGTGTTAATTTGCTATGCAACAAAAACAGATAAAAGCTAACGAAAACCAATTTACATACAAACATACCAACTAGTTGAAGATATTACAGAACCAGAGTCAAATAATAATTAACTTACAAACAAACTGTGAAAATGAAAAGCTAATATTTGAATATGAATGTACATGAAAGTGGATACTCGCATGTACTTTATGTTTAAATTGTATGTACCGTATAATAAAGTAATAAGGCTCTAATTTGTGTGACGATAAAAGTCTACGTAATACCATCATCGTCATCAACATCAACATGAAAAATAGTAGTATATATGAGAATTGTAAAACGGACGATAAAAAGATATAGAAAAAAAAAGTATTATAAGCTCTAGCCATAATGAAAACGCAACGTTACATAAAATAAATCTAGAAACTTTACAACTATTAAAAATGACCAGTTGATCGTAGCGGAAGAATGGCTGAAATTCAGTAATATCTGTTGCAATTATCAAAATATGAATACAATACACAGTACTTGACATTACGTATGCTCTTTAAGATAGAATATTTTATCAGTAAAAATTATATTTTAAAATTTACGTACTTACTTGACTTCACAGTTGAATACTTTCCTGTAGTTTACATTTCGTTACTGATTTATTACGGTTCTAGACCGTGTTTCATCACTGTTCCAGTACTTCATTTGGTTCATTTTGACTTGGATCTTCTTGAAGCATTCTTTATTTTAGTTTGCGTTACGTTACGGACTTATTATGGTTCTAGCTATAATAATGATCATCATGATAACGATGATGATGAAAATGTACAAGACAAAAAAAATATATAATAAGCTCTTGGAACGACTTATATGCACGGTTATATTATGTAAATGTTAAAAAAAAAAAAAAATACAAAAATATTACATACACGTACATGTGTATGTTTTAGTTTTTAAATAAACATTTTACATATATCTACTTAGCAACAAAGCATATGTATGTAAAGATATCATCTTTCAGTACATCTACTATTTTTTATTTTCCTCACTTTTTGTAGACTCTATATAAGTTATTTCTTGTTTAATTATTCTTCTGTTGAATTAAAACGTATATAATTTTTTTTTTTCAGGAAATATTATTACAATCTAAGTATAGTGTTCTCTCATGCATATTTAGAATGACTGATACTTGGTAGTCTATATAACAACATTCATACTACATTTCTAAACAACGTTACAAAAAAAAAAAAGAAAGAAAGAAAGGCCGAAACAAGTATACAAAATAAAGTAAAAGAAAATAAAATCAAAAATTAATTTTAAAACAAACAAGAAAAACAAGGAAAATAGTAAATATAGACAAAAAATTTAATGAAAAAAAAAACAAGAAAAAAACTCCTACATAATATTACAACCATATTGGAAGGATTTTTCGATTCCATTAAGTTTTAAGGTTTTATTTCGTTCATCAAATATTTATAAATTACACAAGTATAACAAACAATTTTTCATTTTCAGTATTTCCTGTATGTATATACATAACGTATACATTCGTATTTATGTTGGAGATTCATTCATTTTTCTTCTTATATACTTTTACGGTTTTTTGTTTTCCTCATGTTATTACTTAGAAATACATAGAAATGAAAAAAGAAAATTTATTGTGTCTGTATAATATATACCCAAACCCCCTAATTCAAGTACATGTGTAAACACTATCAAGAGTACATTTTGAGTAACTTTTCAACCTCATTATATCGTCTATACATTAATACAAATTTCTAATCATGTATACTATAAATAATTAATTAATTTACTTTTACTTCATAATAAAGCAATTACAATGTATAATTTGTGTAAATTATAAATATTTAATTTTTATATACATATACTATTCAGTTTTTATATTATAAAGATAAATAAGATAGAGAGGATGTTAGAAAATTTTATTAACAAAAACAAAAAAAACAAGCAAAAATGAATGTTTATTTTACTACCTTCAGATTATATGGATTGGTCTCTTGCCACAAGGCATGTACAATTTTTGATAGAAGATAAAATAAAAATTATTAGGGAATTTCTACATCATGATATGGGAGGTGAATTTAGATTGTATAGAATATGAAGGCAGCAATAAACTACGCTGAATTTTAATTCAATATTTTTGTTGATTTTATCAAAATATATAAATAACAAAAAATTTTTCTAATAGATTTAACATAGACGTCAGCATGATTTCTGAGAATGACACTACAAGTAAACCGTGTTAGTCGAGTAAAAATTGCCATGTGAAATTGATTATTTAACATTTTAGATGAATGTTACGTTTAATGATTTTAAAATTGACATAAATTTGCTAAAAAAAAATCAGATAAACGAAATTTCACTCTCGAGTAATAATGATCTAAGCCCGCCGAATCAGACTTGACCTCGATGACACTATTAGGATATTATTTTATGTGTCACATACATACATATTTCAATGATTCGATAAAACTTCAAAGCCCAAAAATGTGCTTGATGTGTAAATTTTTTCCTCAAAT
Organism: Anthrax anthrax; assembly: GCA_963971155.1. Taxonomy (NCBI): domain Eukaryota; kingdom Metazoa; phylum Arthropoda; class Insecta; order Diptera; family Bombyliidae; genus Anthrax; species Anthrax anthrax. The sequence continues at coordinate 21,812,107 of OZ020122.1, forward strand.
AAATTTCATTTTTCTGATAAATAGAAAAAAATTAAACCTTTTTTGAATTTCAACAAAAGCAATAAATAACAATGAATTAAAATTTATATCTCTTCTTATTCTCAGCTCTTTACAATTTATATTGATATTTTGTATTTATTAATTCCAAACATTCTGTTTCCAATTTTCATTTTATTTTCGGGTTTTTTTTTTAATTTTATAGAAAAAGTGTAAATTATTAACATTATCCTTTTCTCGTTTTTTTTTTCTTGCAATTATCGTGGTTATTTTCTTTACATCAAATATGGAGATGAAAAAAAAACAAGATTTTGTTTTTTTTTTTATTTCTTTGCATTTTTAATAGTCTAGAGACTTCTAAAGGTCCAAACCAATTCATCACATTTGAAACAAGTTCTGAATAATAAAAACCACAAAATATTCAATATAAAAATAACAATTTTCTTGTTTTTTTGTTAATATGTATGGGTGCTATCGATATACACGTATATATTATATATTGTACAGTGGCAATTGCCCTTATCTGTATTTTTTACATATTCAAAAAAAAAAAAAGGAACGTAAAATAAATATATATGTAGAATGCAAGGAAAAAAGGAAAAAATTTTTTTGAGATGAATGAGCATCTTTCTTGTTGCCGAATTTTTTTTCTTTTACTTTTTCACTGTATGTATTTGTGTGGGTATTTTCCATATATGAAAACTTTTTCATAGAGCGATGTATACTAATGGGCACGTAGAAAAATATCTTTGAAGTCTATACATATTGAACGTGTGTGGAATAACTAAATATATACATGAATGTAATGTATTTTACATTTTTATATATTTTCGTAATGTTTAAATTGTAGACAAATTGTTACCCTTAAAAATGAATATAAGCGTATAAGCGTAAACTAAGGAATACTCTGAATATGCTCTATATGTACCTAATATTTTCCTTTAAAAAATAAAAAAACATAACCTTAAAAAAAATTTTTTTATTAATGTATATTTTTGTAAGTAGGAAAAATGTTGTATAAGGAAAATATGTATTCGACTTGAATGCATATTATAAAACTAAGAAATGTCAAATATATATGGGAACGTGTTATACTTTAAATTTATACATACATACATACATATATAAAATAAAATAACGTATATGTATAAGTATATGCCTGGCTGTATATGTTTTTTTTGATACTATCGAAAACATATTATTACAATGAAAGACAAAACAAAAATTATTATTCTAAACTGTAAACATGTAACCGTCAATCTAGACGTGATTGTAATATGTTTCTCATATATGTATGTACGTATATCCCAGCACTTACCATCATCGTACATATACACACGTTTATGATGATGATGATGATGATGACGTTTTGTGTATACAAAAGAAGGATATTAAAAATTTGTCACGAAGATTAGGCAATCTACTGAATATAAAAATTATATTAAACACATAATTAGGCTTTGATAATAGTATTGTATGTGTACTATTATAACGTATACGGATACGTACGTTTTCACAATATGCTATTAAAAGGGGTGTTCTAAGTTATATTTTCATACGATATATGTAGTAATTTTATTGTTTTCTTTTTGGTAACAAATACTTTAATCTTAATCTTAAGTTAATAACCTAAATACAAATTATATGGTCATTGTATTGAATTTTCAAAGGGGCTATAAATACTTCAAAGAATTTTAATTTTGATTTTATTTTGATTTTAATTATGTGGATCTACTGCTAACAGAGTGGTCTTTGTTCAAATTTTATTCCAAGGAATTTTATACTATATTTTTAAAGCAATATAGTCATTTATTTGAAATAGTTCTATTGTCAGTCACAAACTTCATTCTGCCATAATTAAAATCATGAATTTTACCAAAACTATTTTTTATGAAATTAATTAATTTTTTAATGCTGAAGCTACATACATATATCACTATATAGCCGTTAATGTTAAAGAAAAGAATAGTTTAATATTACATATTGAGAAACAGAAATTTTAGTAGAAATCTAAAAGTAAAAATGAAGTGTAATTTATGCATTGCACCATACTTATGTAATAAAATCAAATCAAAAATTTGTTTTTCTAATTATTATTTTTTTTTTGTTTTAGCAACAATTTATAAAATTTTAATGAGTTAACTTTTAATAAACAAAAAAAAAAAAATAAAATAAAATAAATAAATAAAAACTGAAACCAACTATGAACGTTTTATTGTTCCCATAAGAGTTATAAATTTTCCAAAACAAAAAAAAAAAAAAAAATTTATTCAAACAAATTGTGTACAATTTTAAATAACACAAAATTTTATGTATGAAATTGCAATATACGATATACAATATAAAATGATTTTTATCTGATTGAGAAAAATATAATAAATGTTAAAAAAAAAAAACTTAGAAGAACTTTTACCAAAAATTATAGTTTTCTCTTAAAATGTATTCAGTCTATATGGCAATGTACTACATGGTATAGTACCTCTGTTTTAAAATAATAGCAAATTTTAATATCAATATGTAGATAAAAAAATTTTTTTTTGTTTCATTAATCAAATTGTTTTCTATATTTTTAATCAAAGCTATTCTACTTGTAGTTAACAGATTTTGCTAACTTAACATTTTGCTAACTTTCATACAAAATTTTAATTTTTCATAAATTTTGTATGTAAGTTAATAGAATTTAACATTAGCAAAAAACTGCTAACTATAACTAGAATAGCCATGAATAATTTATTTATTTAACACTTACAATTACAAGATCATATCAATAAAAATAATAAAAAATTTTCCTACATAGGAAAATGTGTGACGGTTAAATATTTTATGTGTGTACTTAAATGAAATCACACATATACATCTGAGAAAAAAAAAAAAAACAATATAAATTTTTAATGTACCTACATTTAAATTTTATGTAAATTTTTGTATTTTCATTTTACCATTGTTTGTTTTTTTTTTAATGTTTTTATTTACACATACATTACTTAAAATTTATAGATGATAAATTTCAATTTTTGATATACGACAAGAAATACACTATCTTTAAAAATAAAACATAAAACAAAAATAAAATATTAAAACAAAAAAAAAAAATTTTTTTTTTTTTCAGACTACATTTATAAAATAAAAAAAGATACATTTTAAAAATTCAGGGAAAAAAGAGAATTTTTAATGTTAAAATTCTTTTATATACAGTAAACTCGTACATGTACTTATTATTTTATTCATTTTCATTGTTTATTTCATCTTTGAATTTGATATGTATTCGTATATATGTATGTAAGTATATATTTTTTGAATAATACAAAATGTGTGATACATTACAGGATCAGTAATAAAAATGAATAAACTTTTTTTTATCTTTTATGTTTTTACTTTAAAAAGAGTTAAAATAAATATACAAAAATAAAAATTGTTTTCCTTTTGCCTTTGTTCTTGGAATTTTCTTCCTTACAAGTTTATTTATTTATTTTTTTTTTTTTTTTGTTATTACAACAACACGCAAAATAATTTCAATTTTTATTTATTTTTTCTATTTTTTTATTTTTTGTTTTTTGCTTACGCATAGATACATAAATACTGGGTATTCCAACATATTCATTAAGTAATCATTTGATTTCTTGAAATGATTTACAAACTGGAAAGATATTATTAGTAAACATAGAAGATCGATAAGTTCAAATGGTTTGGAAGCATTACCATGTAACCTAATAGGTCTCTAAGAAACAAGACAGTCAGATTGTTGTATGTTGATACTCGTATGTTTTGCTTACATAACGAACATTGAATCAGAATACCCCTTTACAGACTTTTGTTTTGTTATTTTTTTTTTTATATATATAAAATATGTAAAAATGAAATTAAATGTAAGTAGAACATGAATTTTAAATTTTATTATCAAGAATTTTTTTTTATTTTTTCTTCATAAAAATGTTCTATGAAATTCATTTCATGAATGTGTACACATACAAATAAACGGACAATGGTTGAATAATGCTTGAGTAGAGGAAACAATAAAAAACACTTAATAAATTATGTAAGCTTAAATTTGAATTTTTTTTTATTTTTATATTTTATTCTATTTAATATAGAAAATGATATAAAAAAGATTTAAATACATACGAATGTGCCTACATGTTGTATCTTAAATTTTTATAGAAGTTAATAAAAATTAAGTATCTTGGATATCATAAATTTCCAAATAATTTATTTATAAATTTTTGGAGTTTAATCAAATCTGACGTTGCGTTCAGAATAATCTGTAAGGAATAATAAACGAAAATAAGTTGATTGGAAAAAATGTTATTTGAGGTATTCATGATTTTGCGATAATTTTGAACGTTTTCTATTCATGAGAATTTTCAATTAAGATAAATGAGTTTACCAGTACATATGTTGTCATATTCGTATACGACAGTTGAGCATGACTCGAATGTAATACGAATAATTAATTTATACGAAAGCATGATTAAGAATTCCTTTTAAGACCCAAACGGAATTAACGTGAGTCCTGAAAATAACATTAGCCAAAGCATAACTTTTATTCACAAATTCATTCCAAGGCTAAATTTGTATATTGAAAATGAACAAAAACGTATATAAATCCCTTTTTGTTTGAAACTAATGTTAATTACAATTAATTTAAAAATTTCTAATCAAAATGATACTACATATAAAACGATAATTAAAATTTAAATTTTATTAAAATTCTAATTCTAATTACAATGATATGAGTTATTAAATTTCAGTAGGTATATAAAATTTTCATTTTCATTGATATTAAATTTTCATTAAATTAATTTTTTTTTTTTCTTTGGTTTTAAATACATTTCTACATTTTAATTACATATAATATATATAATAAATTTTTTACGCGTATTTTCAACGAACAAAAAAGAAAACATAACAACGAGACATAAACCTCACCATTATTATCATGTTTACAAAATTTTTTCTTTTTAGAAAAATAAATAAAATATGTAAAATTTATACTTTGTACACACATATGTATACGAGCATGTACATGTATCATTTAAGAAATTTATTTTTTGTATGTAATTTATTTCCCATGCTGATAATTCTTCTCTAAACGTGTATGTATGTATGTATTTAAGGAATTTTTTTTTTATTTTTTTTTTTGTTATTTTATAGCTAATAAGTAAAAAACATTAAAATTCTTATGTGTATAATGTTTAAATAATAAAAATCATATTATAAATGTAATACATATGTATATGCTCGTCTTACAATTATGTTTACATATTATTACGGAAAATCTGTTCTTATAATACCAGAGCTTTTATTTGTTTTTCATTTTTCTTTTCTTTTTTTTTTTTTTTTTTTTTTTTGCATGTATCGTTAACCACAATATTAGTTCTAAAATTACATTATACATATTTTATTACATATCATATTAAAATTATATACGTAAGGTACGTATATTACGTACACATTAATGCCAACTCGTCGTGCGTGTTATTGTTATTATTATTATCGTGTATATATGTATATATACTTACACACAATTTATGTAATATTATATATGCATTTTTATAAAGACAATCGTAATGATAATGATGATGAAGATGATCATGATGATGACGGTAATACCCATCATCATACATACATATGTACAACATGTATACAATAAAATTTATAAAATTACACAAATAAACAAACATATACCTATTCTGGTATATTAAAAGCAATACTTTGTGGTGGTTAACACTTACCACAAGTAAATACCATTTTATATAAATATGTTATTACACATATTCATATATTTTGATATTTATTCACATCATTGTATTAATCTAAATAACAAATGTGATTTTTTTTTTTTTTTTGTACATTTAAATCACAACTCATTATTATTATTATTATTATTATTATGGCATACGTACATTTTCATAACGGTTATAAATTTTGAAACTAAAATTTATGCAAGATACATACATACATAAATTAGATTTTTGCTTCTTAATGTAATTTTGATAGATGTGTTGATGTGTATAAGAAATTCAGAATAAATCTAATTAAGTATAAATAAGAAAAGGATTTAACAATCCTTTGCTTAATATTCACAGTGTAAAGTGAATATTCACTCTACTCTAGCGATATGATTTTGTTTAATAATTATTATTCACTATTGAAATCGTGTCTAAGCCAAAAAAAAAAAAAAAAATTTTCCATTATTGATTAGTATGAACTGGTATCCATTCTTCCATCACAAAAAAAAATACATAACTATACTTTCATTATGATCATTCCTAGCATAGAACCATACCAATAGATTTCGCAGCGAATACTCTATCTTTGAACTAACAAGCCCTAACTATCGTTTAGCTTGAAATATTTGAAATAAAATTAATCTTCAATTTTTTTTCTCCGTTTTTTTAAGCTTATTAAGACTAAAATTTACAGATTTTATTTTCAAATTTTTTGCATATTAATTTTCTTGAATTTAACATGAACTTACTGAAAAAATGATCTGAATGATTTTGAATTGATCATCAAAACAAAAAATGATACTTGTCAAATTATTCGATTAATACATTTAAAAGCCCAGTGGTTCGCAATCTACGTTAAATTGTAGGTGCACGTATGATAGAAAATGTCATGAAAAAATCATCGTATATGATTAGGCCCTTGCCCGCATTGGGCTGTTGCGCCAGGATGATGATGAATACATTTGGTAAAATTTTTTTTTGCTTAAATTTAATATCTAAAATATGGCCTTGTATATAAGTTGATATAAGTGACGTCAGTAAGGTACGTTAAAAATAAAAAAGGGGTATCACCATACATTTTATTATTTTGAATAATGATTACGGTTTTCAATATTATATTTCTTTGTATATCCCTATGGGTATTTCTAAGTTGTTTATTGTATTCACAATATGAATCACAAAATTTAACAACTATTTTTTTGTTTTCATTCCATTAAACAAATTTATAACTTAAATTGTATACCTTTATACAAATGTACATATTCACATCAGTAAGTCACATAAAATGATATTATCAATTAAATCGAATTTTTCTTTTATATATTTATTTTTATTTTCATGTAATAAATATGTTTGTCATCATAGTCATTCATAAACTATGTATGAATTTAACATACATTCGTGTTTATCAAAATATAAGAAAAGCAAAAAAAAAAAAAAAAAAACAAAAAATAAAAACTACTGAAAAAGTAATAAAAATGAAATTAAAAAGAATGTGCTGTGGTTTTAACACACAAAAATCAATTTTTATGTGTAAACACATAAACAAAACACAAACAACAAATTACTTCTATTGTTTTTCTTCTATTTTATTTGAATCTCTTTTTTTTTTTTTTTTTGTCTTTCTGTGGTTTAATTTAGATTTATTATCCATTTTTGTATTTTTATTTCTATATGGTATTAAAGATATCAACCAAAAATTTTTTTATTAAAACAATACCAAATAATTAAAATTTATTACATTTAAATGATATTATCCTTAATAAAATTGTTTAAAGATAAAACTAATGTATACTTAAAATATTATATTAAAAGTCTATTAAAGCAAATAAACAAAATAATAGAAATATAAAAGAATCTTTAATTTATAATTAAATCAATTAAAACAGTAATCAAATATTAGAAATAATGAAAAAATAAAAAATCGATTTCAGTTAGAAAGGTTCTTTTGAGGGTGATCAAAGTTTTGATTTGAATTAGCAAAGAAAATATAAAAAAGAAAATGAATAAAAATTTTTTTAAATACATGACAACCACGATCATTCTTAGATTTCTCATAATTGTAATTTGACATAAATCTGATTGATATCCTAAATATTGTACAGGACTTAATGAAGATAAAAGGAACAATGAATTTTCTCAACATTACAACAGTAACATTTTCAAATATTTTAAAGATTTTCTTAAGAAAAAAAAAAAAATGTAAAAATTAAAATGTTCCTTATTTCCTTTTTCTTCCATTTTTTTAGTTTCTAGGTTCTTTCTTGGCTTAAGTAGTGATGTTTAACTGCCATCTAAGCGGAAGTATTTTCAAAAAGGCGATACCTTAAGAAATTACAAAAAAAAAAAATTACGATAATTTTGTAACTGTCATACTACACCAAACACTAAGGTAAACAGTATACGATCACATAATTTCTGTGTAAATAGAACGGTGGTCAGTTAAATGAAATTTATACATAAAAATACAAAAAATAAAATTAAAATTCAATTTATATCTATTCAATTGCATTTTGATGTTTTATTTCATTGAATTGAAAAACATACACATTTTCCAATATAATTTGTCTATTGTAATATCAATAACAATAAGAAAAGAAAAAAAATTCTTCATAAATTATTCCTCCCAATAGAATATCCTTAATTCAATAACAATTGAAAAATACAAAAAGGATAGAAAAAAAAACAAAATACATCCTTTTTAAAAATTTTGTTGATTTACTTTTCAATTCGAATTCAAATAATTTTTTTTTTTGCTTATTTTACTTTTAAAACCAATTTGTCAACATATTGCTGACTTTTATATGTTTCATATGTTATATTAAGACAAAATGAATTACTCACTGAAGACAGATAAACAAAATACAAAATACAATATAATAATATAAAATACAAAAATAAAAAAAATAAAATTGTTTTTTTTTTTTGTTAAAATAGAATTATTTATAATATTTGAAAGAAATATCAGGTAACAGAGTAAAGCAATACATTTCGTCTACGTATGAACGTAAATAATTTTATTCTTGTTATATGTATATATTTTGTTATTAGATTCTCATATAACACCTTGAAAAATTCCTTTGTATATATGTATGTATAAAACGATCTATATGGTATTGATATGTTATTGTAAGATGATGATAATGATGATGATGGCAATGGATATACCTTCATATCTTGCTTTTTTTTTTTTTTGTTGTATACAATCAAAATTCAAGCTCTTGTACGAGGACGTATTGCATACCTTTTTGAATATCATCGTTATAACATAAAGTAAAGAAAAGTTTTATATATCAATATCAATAAAAATAAATAAAAAATTTTTCAAGAGTGTACTCAAATATCTCTATATATGTATGTATATGTATAGTATACACAAAGAAAATAAAAAAGGATAAAAGAAATTCCTTTTTCAATTTTTTTCTTTTTTTTTGTAAAGAAAATGTCAATATGTCATGAAATATGATTCTCAAGGATCTACTCTACTATGTGTACCTCTATTATATACTTGTAATTCAATTTAAAATAAGTAAAGAAAAAAAATATATATAAAAGCGAAAGAAAAATAATATCACATTGATGGTATTATATTATTATTATATTGCTATGTACAAATATATAATATAAAATCGCCATATAATATTATGTGTGTATGAATGCATGTCCTTCTACTACAACCATACCCTGTACCTTTTCGCACTCAAATAAACAGGTAAATATGTTTGTAAACATATCAATCGTCATCATCATATTCAAATAATAAAAAAAAAATCATATCTATTGTATTTCATGAAACAAAATTTATATCCTTTGCATTGTAATACACAATAATATAATAAAATTTTTGGACCACACCTTGATATGATTGATTTATTTATTCTGATCTGATTGATACAATAAATAACGAATGCAACAAAATAAATTTTTAAATTACTTCCGAATTGACTTAAAAAAATTGAATTATTATTATTTTTTTTTTTTTTGGAAACAGAAAATCCTTTTGTACTCACTTAGATGACAAAATTGTATCTGTATCATTACAAATTACAATTTCACATTTTTGTTTTGTCAAGATGCGTCTCATTGAGATCTTTTTCATACAGACAGCCTAAATAAATATTTAATCAGAGTACAATATCATACAATACAATATGTTTGAATGATTTATAGATACATATGTCCGTTTCGTAAATTTTTACGAAATATAAAAAAAAGAATTTGTAATAACAAATAATAATTTTTTTTATACATCTTGATCTTTTTTTTTTGTAAGAGAGAAAGAGAGAGATAGAAAATTAAAATTTTATGCATTACTAATGTTAAAAGAAAAATATTTAATTTTCAGTAAAAATTAAAAAAAAAAGTTTAAAAGAAATTTCCTAATTGTGAAAATGAAGCACTGAATTAATAGAAAAATATAGAAAAACTTGAATTTAAAAAAAAAAATTTATATTAAAATCTGTAAAAACCGTTGAAAGAGTTAAAAAAAATAAGCAAAAAAAAAACTAGATAAAAAAATAAATTAAAAAATTCATATAGTACACGAATACATATAAAATAACAGGACATTATTTGATAACTGAAGAACATGAATTTTTGTTATCATTTTAAAACAAAAAAAAAAAAAAAAAAAAACACACCATGAGACAAAAATTTTGTACCATGGCTGAATTGAAATATGTATGTCTGTATTTAGTAGCGTTGAGTTGATATTGTTAAAAATTCAAAAAAAATAAAAATAATATAAAATAAATACAATCAAACAATGTTCGATTTCTGTTTTCGGAAAGCATATACAAACTGTACATATGTATGTATATGCAAACTTTATACACATGTATGTATATTCGTACATTATTTTGCTAGTACACGATGCTTCTTAGTTTTCCGTTTATTTCCTCTTTTTTTTACAGTGTATGTACTTAAAGGACACTCATCTAAACTTTTACAGATGTTTTCAATTTTTTATTTATTTTTATTTTTTTTTTTTTTGTATTTTTTATTTTATTCGTTTACTTATGGTTTTCTGAACTTTTGAAGTGTATATTTGAGTTTTGTTATACATACATTATATGTACATATGTATGTATGTATATTGTATGGGTCACATATATAATACAAGATATGATATAGAACATTGTAAGAATTGTCATCGTAAATACAACACATATGTATTGTTCAAAAATAAATTTGAAAAAAATAAAATGGAAAAAGTAAATAAAATATAGATATAAAAAAAAAAATCGACAAATAAATACGTATGTGTATGGGAGCTACAATTGAAGCAATATCAGTAAAATAAAAAAAAAATACAACATTACCGTTTTTGATAGCAAAAAAAAAATGCTATTTATTTTTTTTGTCTTTTTGAAAATTTAAAGGGACGAACTATATAAAACATATCATACACACATAGACAGCAGTTTAAAAAAGAAAAAAAAAAAAACTCTTCAACTGGAATGATGACAATTCAATTGCAGTAAAACTTCTTCCTGTTTGCACTGTTTTGAATTTTCTTTCTTTTTTTTCCCTTTGTGTGTATTGTGTGTACATCAAATACAATAATTTTTTGAAAATGAATGAAAAGAACATATTGAAATGAATAAAATAGAAAATGTCCACAAAATAAATAAAAATACATAAGAAAAACTTATGATGGAAAAAAAAAAATTCTTTTTTTATTTATTTTATTTTTTATTGGAAATGTAAACATACTATTATTTTTCTGGTATACCTTGTATTCAGTAGTTGAGTGTGTATTGTATTACAAGGAAAATTTGTTTTTTTTTATTTATCTTATTTTATTGTTTGATAAATTTTTTTTTTTCTGTTTTAACTCTAAATATTATAATCAAATACATGCATGTATTGTTTTTACAGTTAACCTAAATTTTCCTTTTTTTTTATTTTTTATTTTATTTATTTTTTTCATTATATATTTGTCTTTCTAGCGTGTATGTCATATGACAAAGTTTTTCCGTTCAAAAATAAAAATTGATTAAATAAAAAAAAATATATATTTGTATGTAAAAAGAAAAATACAAAATATACAGAAGAAAAGATACCATACCATATTATATGCATTTCACCATCATGTATACGTTTTATATTGTTTATTCATTTGTCGCATGATAAATTACATATAAAAAGGATATAAATCTACAAAATAAAATATGAAAACAATTTAAACGATGTAATGAAATTGTTTGCCCTGTTATGAGAAAATGTTTACAAAACTAAATAAAAACAAAAAAAAAAAAAAAGAAATAAAGAAAAATGTCTGGAAATGAGGGTTTGAACTTTGAGACATTTAAAAGTTTTCTTATTACAAAAAAAAAAAAAAAAAAAACTTAGTTGTACACATGTAGGCAGCTCAGACACATACATTTTAAGTTCATTAAAATTATAAATTATAGAAATAATTTGTAGACATAATTGTTAATAATTAATTTACTGAAATAAAATGTTTGATATTCTCAGCATGTCTCACATACATACAAACATATGTACAATTCGTATGTTGAACAAACTGAACGACGGGTATTACTATTATAGGCAGTGGGCATAACAAATTTGTCTCAGTTGTTTAACTTTTCAATTGAACCAATAAATATATATCAATGTCAACTGTCAAATAACAGACGATCACACAAATGTTGGTCTTAAAAAATCAGTTCGTTTCCGTTAACAATTTTCAATTTTAAGTTTTACAAAAACCATCTACTACAATCTAAACTTAAAAACTGTGAACTTTAAAGAAATCCATATTTCACTATAGCTCAACATGTTTATTGTTTACAAATACAACATGTAATTTTCATTTTCATTTTACCTTTTATTTGTTTTCTGTGATAATGAACATAAGTATTTTGTTGTGATAATCCTAAAATTCATGTACGTTCTATTTACCATTTATAACAAGTTGATTTTATTGTCAATTTTCATAAAATCTGATATCTATATATTTTTATCCTTTCTTTGTTATATATTTTTTTTCTCCTGGAGCTTTATTATGTTTTATTTTTATTTTCTTTTGTTTTAGTCTACTCGATAAAAACCAATCTACACCTACATATCTAAAAAAATGGAACATCATTTTCATCAAAAAAAAAAAAAAAAATTTTCCCATACATTTGAAACCCATTTTCTCTCGTCTGTATTTCGTTTATTACATATTTACCATGAACTCAATACCAGCATGTACTTGTACTTAATACGCGTACTTGTATTAATGCAATTACAATAAAATTTAATTGTCTATTTGAAAATAAATAACAAATACGAATAACATTCCATTTTTTTCCCTTTTTTGTTTTTGTTAATTTCATTAAAAGTAACAAAAATGAATATTGGATATGATAAAGAATAAAAATGAAAATTTTTTTTTACTTTTCCATTTCTTTTTTTAATTACATATGTACACATTGTGTGCGTATTTGGAAAAGTTTTCAGATCAAATTAAAAAAACAAAAAAAACAAAAAAGACAGATCAATGGATAAACATGAAATTTTTTATTATAAAATGAACGATGTAATAAAAACATCCCTATTTAAAGATAACATTTTGCCGTTATAAAATACGTGGAAAATTGCAAAAAATATAAATTTTCGAAGCGTAACGAATAACGTAAATTTAAAAAAAAAAATTGATTGCATTCTTCCAATTTTTTTTTTCCAATATTAAACCAAATTCATTGAAGATATAACATACAATGTAAAAAATATTTTAAATCCTTGACCAACAATGTGTGGTTAATATTGCATCTATCGGTGATACTGTACTATGACTGGATCTCAGGGTTTTTAATAACAATATTATATTGAAAATTGAACTAAAATTTGTAAATTTACTTAGCATTCAAGATTTATAATTTTTGATATTCATATCAAAAAAATCGAAAAAATTATGTAAATTATATTCAATATTTAATTTTTTCAATATATCTAAAAGTTTTCAATAAATCCATATACATACATATATGCATAAACGTAAACATATTAACCTGCAAGAAAAATAAATGTTTAAATACCTATAATAATAACAATGTAAAATATGATAATAAGTGTATATGTTATGTACGTGTTCTAGGGATACGTGCATATTCGTGTATGTATTTAATCTTTATAATATCACATATAGTCTAATTAAAATTCATACAAGGTATATAGATAAATATGTATGTAACATAACATATCCCAAATATTATTAGATATAATGTATGCATTCATGTGTAATGCTTAAATACAGTATAATGAAAATATCCTTCGTATATATTAAATAATATTCAAATTAGTCATATAAAATACATTATGTGTTTGTACATATATTTTTTGCATGTACAATCTTTAAGCAAACTGAAAATTTTCATGTATGTATATTTTTATTTTCTCCTACATTATTATTATCGTTATTATTACGATTATTATAATATTATTTTATTGATAATAATCATAACAAATTAAAATGAAATTTTTTGCTTGATTACATTTAAATCTAATCATGTGGAATGTACCGTATACAACCATACATTCTTGTATTGTATGTATACACATGTACATACAATGTAGACAACATTGATTATATACAATATAAACATAATATATTTCACAAATATGTACATATACATAAATTACTTATATTATTATTAATGAATTGAAAAACTTTAATGTAAAAGGTAAACAAATGCATTTTATTTCATACTTTATTATTCTACATTAAAAATAAATAAAATATAACGTACAATACGTCATGATTTAATTTTAAATAAAAACAAAATTTTATATTATCTCTCACATATTTGCATTAACTAAATATATAACAAACGATAATATAAACGATCCAAATTGAAGTTGTATTCTAAAATCGAAAAAATGTAAACAATTTGATTTATTTGCTCATTTTATTCCTGATATGTGATCTCGGATTATGCGTTAAATTTGAATTGCGTTTCGTACATATATGCTCTGTTATCACGGTTATCATCCAATTCTTAAGCTATATCAATTATGTAAGTGAAAAAATATAATCAAATTGAATTGACCTAAAATGAAGTTGATTTCAGTGTAAATGTATTTTTATACAATTCAAGTTGGATTGAACTTGAATCAATTTATGCAATATATTGCAATTTATGTACAAACATAGTAGAGAGAAAATTGAAAATTATTCATTGACTGAAAAATGATTTGTTAAACAAAAATATTTTGTTTTTCAATTTTTTATTATTTTTTTTTTTATTTTTTATTTTTTTATTATTTCGAGCATGCATTCATTCGATAATGTACATCGTTTATATATGCTCATATACAACCATTGAATATTAACAAATATGTAAAACAATACATTTACATACACTATGTACTATGTTTATCCTTTTGAATATCCTCTGAATATTCCATTATATAAGGATATGTCTATACAAATTTTTAATGACATTTATGCCAAGAACAGAAGTTTTTAATATCATCATCATCATCAACATCAACATCGTTAATATTATAACATTATTTTTGTGAACCAGCCCATCTGCCATTCACAATATATATGTACCTACTATGTAAGTATATAACGTAAACAATAAAAACAATAATAGCAGTAGTAGTAGCAGCATCAGTATAAATCATGAATCAATCCATCATATTCAAATGAGTTAACATCATAATAGGTACAATAAATATATGTATAAATGAAAATAACCTACACATTAAAATGATGTTGTATGTACGCCTATACATAAATTGGTATACATTGAGGCCTCTATATGTATTAGTTATAATAGATTTGTGATGTGAACAAAAGGAATTAATTTTTCAAATGTACATTGTGTGTACATATATGATAAAATAACAAACTTGACACACACACATACACACGCGGGAGGACTCATTTTTATTTTTGTGACAGTAACAAAATAAAAAAGGAAAAAATTCACAAAATATTAATATAAATAAATAATAAAGCTGAAAATTCGTAATTTTTTTTTTATTTTTTTAATTGACAGTTTTATGATAATATCGAATACATACATAAAATAATTTTTTACTTTTTAAAGTTAACCCCTAAAAAATAAAAATAAAAATTTCAAAACAAAAAAAAAAAAACAAAACAAGGAAAAATAATCCCAAAATAAAATTTGTAATGAAAAATTTTTTGTTTGTTTCACATTATCAATATAAAAAATTAATGAAATTTAGATATGCAGAATAATGAAAATTTTAAAATGGAAGAATTTATAGATTTCATTTAAAAAATAATAAAATTTTTATTAAATTAATTATTTAGAAAATAAAATGTATAATAATTAAATATTGATGATTTTTTTAATACGTTTTCTAGAAAATAAAATTTTATACTTTTCAAATGTAAAACATTGTAAAATTTTTTTAACAACCAGCAACGACACTGTATTTTGCATCCTAATTTTTATTTATTATCCAAAAGGTTTCTCACGTGTAGAACTGATGGGAGGAGGACAAAATATTGTGTCGTGCATGTATACGAATCTCTTATGAGTTTTCCTTCGATACTACCCACTACCGTACCTTATTTTTTTGATCTTTGCTATAAAATTTCCATTGGAAAATTTTATACATGAAAATTGCTTATATCCCTAATGAAACTGAAAAATCGGACAAATTTTGAGGAAATTAAAAATGACAAATTAACTATAATAAAAATTTCAAGATAAAATATCACAAATTCTGTGAATAAAACAAACAAACAATGTTTTTTTTTAAAACAATTTTGGTCATTCCTTGAACTGTACATTTCTCAAAGAACATTTTGAACTTTACCATTAACTGAACGAATATGCATTACAACTACAACAATTGAACATATATATTTGAATATGTATTATAGTCGCTATACTTCAGACTCAAAACATTATCCTAAAAAGGATATCCGTGCTTTAGGGATATTTACATGAAATTTTCATTGTATATTAATCCTTAGGCAATAATAATACAACAAACTATTAAATAGAAAATTTAAAAAAAAATAAATAAAATAAAATTAACAAATTTTTATGATTTTTCTTCATGAAGACTTAATAAATACTTTCTTTTCTATTTGACGGAAAATTTTTAGTTATTTATTTTTTTTTTTTTTAAAGAACTTTTCTTTTATATCATCATAGAAGAGATAACAATAAAAATTTTATTCATTTGACCGTAAATTTAATTTTTCGTATATTTTTCACTTTTTATTGTAAGTCAAACCAAGTAAAAATCTTTGTAAAGTATTTTAATATCTTTTCTTGTTTTATTTATTTTAGTTTTGTTTTATTTTTTTTATTTTTTGTCTTTTAATTTAATGTTTATGTATTAAATTTTAGTAATTCTGTTAACTGGATATTTTAGTAAATAATATACAATAATATGTACCCAGAAAATTTTTTGATCTTTTGTATACTTTATTTTATTTATTAATCAGAAAAGAACTTTTTGTACAAGAAAATTTTCTGCATAGACACATAATAACTTAGATAAATTTTATCCGTTTCTTTTTTTTTACTTTTTTTTTTTTTGTTTCTAAAAATATGTAAATATTACTATGTAATGTAATGTATTTACGTTTAAATGTGTACAGTGATGTATTTTTCATAATACACACAATATATCCTATTATTTGTACAAATGTATAGTATATGTATGTATGTATGTGTACAGACAGAAAAGTCAGAAAACGTTTACATATAGAATAAATATACACAATAAAATGATTTCATTTACAATTTCTACATCAATATGTATATATATATAGGTAGATGTGTGTATACAGTATTTGCAATAATTTTCAAAAAGGAAAATGTCTTATGCAGCAAAAAATTTTCCACTTCAATTCATTTTCTATATATTTGTTAGTATTTGCAATGTATGTACTGTATATGTGCGTGTGTGTCGTCTTTCTAAAACATTCCAGGAAAATCAGGAAAAGTGTATTAAAAATATCAAAAAAAAAATACAAATTTTTTTTTTTTTTGCTTTAAAACGGACATGCAATAAATATCTTACATGCACATTTGTGTACATTACATGTCTGTATATATTTGCCTGGTTGCATGTCTTTAATATCTACACATGATATATAGGAAAAACTGAAAATATGCTTTTCATATAAAATATCAAAGAGATTACATACTATATTCATATACACATACATATGTATACGTGTATGTATACATCAATGTGTACTTAACAGAAAAGAAAATATCTATGTATGTATAAATAGAAAATTGTAAGTAATTGTATTTTATATCAAATTTTATGTCATCACTTTTAGCACTTTAGAATTCAAAAAAAAAAAAAAAAAAAAAACGATTTTAAATATTATACATACATGTTTATATTATGTATTTGTATGTGTATGAATACAAAAAAAAAAAAAATGTTTGCATGTAATACAAAGAAAATAGTGCAAAATTGTAAAGTAAAAATCAAATATTGATAATACAGAATGAAGTATATTTTGTCATATGTCATATATGTATAAACCATATCTCTGCAGTAGATATGATGGTAGACGTAAGCAAACATTGATTTATGTACGTGTATATTTTGTACATTTCAATATGCTTAAATAACAAAAAAAAAAAAAAATAATAAAAAAAATTGAAATGAATAAATATATCTTTACAAAATTGTATGCAATATATACAATTTAATAGTACAGTTAAATTAATAAAAGATAACATATTCTTATACAGCTACAGAAAGTACATATGTATATACAAAACAAAAAGATGTAAACAAATTTTTGAAAGATGATAATTTTTGTTACATTAAAGGACGAATGTAAAAATGTATTTTCATTCAATGTAAAAGTATCTAGTAAATTCAAATTTTTTTTAAATTCCAAATATAAAAGATTTTGTAATATTTGATTTTTTCCGGTTGACAATCAAATTTCTTTTAATTTTTATTAATCACTTTGTTTTTGTCTATCATTTGTCTCATATAGATTTAAAAATCCTGAATACGGACGAATTTTTATTTTTTACCATTTTTTGTTGAAGCTGATTCACCGGAATTACTATCTCAAAAATTAAAAATTTAAACACAAATCTGATTAATTTCATTACTGATTAATTAAGACAAACTAGAACGAAAATTGAACTTGAATCTGATTACTTGAGCCAAACAATGTCTTGTATATCAATAATGAGTATATCAGAAGACTAGAGAAAAAAAATTCAGTAAATTTCAAGTGTACTATACATAATCAATTTAACCGCAAACAATTTTCGAAAAATTTTAATTATATATTATACTTTTATAAATTTCCAAAATTTTATTTTATTTTTATTTTTGTTTTTTTTTTTTTTTTTTCAATCATATTGAATTCAGTCATTTGTAAAAGTGATCCTTTTTTCATTGAATCAAATTGAAGAAAAAATAAATAATATTTCATTTTCATTTCTTTTTAATTTGCAATTCTTATACTTTTGATGTTGGTTTTTTTAAGAAAATTTATATAAATCCATTAAAAATAAAAATAAAATTCAATTTTTAAATTGCCACAAAAAAGGCTACAGAAGAAAAAAAAATGAAATTAAATAAATATGAGGGAAAATAGAAAAAAAACGTATGCAATATTTTTTTTTTTTTTTTTTTTTTTTTTTTTTTTTTGTGATCACAATTACAAAAAAAAGACAAACAGAAAAAAAAAGTTTTTAAAATATGTTTATATCCTTTGTACAGTTTACGTACATCATAAACATACACCAAAATCGCTATTATAAAGTATATAATATGTATTACGTTTATGATGTACATTTATACTCTGTTCATCAAGTTCTTATTTCAAGATCATGAATTACAAGAATACATGACCCTCTTTGTTTTCTTCAATAACATTACGTAGATAATTGCATTTTATTCGAATGAAAATCAAAATGATATTTCATTTTTTTTTTTTTTTCAAAATTATCAAAGGAAAACCGTTCAGTATATCATTAACTTCGCTTTAAAAAAAGCTTCATGAACAAGATGTAGATATTAGAAAAAAAAAATTTTTTTTTTGTTCTTCTCATTCATAATTATTTTTATACGTTTTATTCATCTACATATACAAAAGTTTTTATGTTTGTATTTGTGCTTTCCTTTTATAAATACAATGCACCTATACATAATACATAAAATCTTATTGCATTGAAGTTTTTATTGAAAAAAAAAAGTAGGGAATTTCATTTGTCTGAAGAATAGAAAATATAAACGAGAACATTTTTTTTTCTTGCCTTATTTTCTTATATTTTCTTCCTTGTGTGCATAAAACATATTTTGTTTTTTCTTTGTTTACCCTTGAGGAAGTACGAAAAACATAATACAAACCAAAAAAAAAAAAAAAAGAACAGAAGAAAAATAATGGAAAATTGAAATTTAAATTGCTCCTTTGTCCGTTTCAATATCAAAATAATAATTTAGATAGTCTCTGAGACTCCTTTCTGTACATATTCATCCATGTAATATATGTATACACATCGCTGATATAAACACAGCGCTGGAATAAAAAATATCTAAATATATTTCATAAAACACAGAAAAACTATTACATAAACACACATTATTTTCTTATGATTTATGTGTGTACACAAAACATTTGCATGTATACTCTATAAAAACGAAAAAAAAAATATGAGAACATAAAAAATAAGAAAAGACACAGACTAAATAAAAAAAAGGGTTTTTCTTGTGCAATTCCCTAAATTAACTTTTCAATAAGTTAAAGAATGAAAAGATCTTGTTTTGAAAGGTTTTTTCTTCATTTTTAAATTTTGTTCATAGTTAACAAGTCAAAAATATTTTCGATATACTCTGTATAAATAGAAAAAAAAAATATTTTTTTTAAATTTTTATTTATTTATTTATTTTTTTTTTTTTTTTTTTTTTTGAAGGAAAGAACCAATTTCTTTTAAAGTTAATTTATATAAAATATTTCTTTTATTGTGTGTGTACTTTATTTTCAGACATCCAAATAAAATGGATTTTTTTATTTTTATATATTTCAAAAATTTTTCTAAAGCAATAATTAAATTTATTAGAAAATTCTTTTCATTTTCTTAAAAATCTGAAGAAAAAAAAAATTATAAAAATTTCTAGGAAAAATATATTGTTCTTTATTTTTGAATCTTATAAAAATAAAATTAATAAAATTAATTTAATAAGAAAAACATAACTATACAGAATAAATTTATTTAATTACATAAGGCAGTGTAAAGTAAAGTTTGATTCTCATGTTTTAAAAAAAAAAAAAAAGGAAATTTGGTAAATTTATGTTATGAAACAACTTAAGTGATCAAGCCATTATCACACTTGACTATACTTTGAACTTTAAATACTTTTTCTACAGGCCTTTTGAAAGCATCTTTGTACATTGATATTTAAAAAGCTCATCCCATACCATGTACATTAGAAATATGAGAATTACGGTAACACACTACTCTTGAAATGCTCTAACGAGAAATTATGATAGAAGAAATCAGACATGTACATATGTACATATGTTAGTATACTCCCATAAGGCCTGTAGTGTAAATATTTAAAGTACAAAGTATAAGGTCAGATAAGTCCAAATCGAAAAAAATTAATTTAATTTTTAGAGTATCCCAGAAATTTTAGACAATGTGCATAAAACTTACGCCATATTAATATTTATTCACTAATTTTCAATCCAACAAGAAAAGTTGACTTGAAATTGCAAAGAAATAAACAATTAAACTAGAAATTTTCCATTTTATGTGGGAAATTTAAACCAAATTTACTTTTAAAGTCGTTATAATTTTTAAATTCAAAATTAGTGATTGTTCATTATAGTTAGCCGCATATTACATAAATTTTAAAGTTTTAATTCTATTAACATTAAATCACTCAAAACAGATATTTTTAATATTCTGGAAAATTTACTAATAAAATTCTCCATTAAATTGAGATCATGAATCCCTGACGAATATTGATACAATAATAAAAAAAATATATATAGTATATGTATACAATAGATCCTTTTGAAAATATTACAAAGAAAATTAGAATGTCCTCAAACTCTGATAAAATTCAATTATATCATGGTAATGATTTTAACATAAATTTAAGAATTTTTTACCCTTTCCTCTGTTATATCAAAATCACTAACGCATATTACACACACACACACACATACATCCATTACTATATTCAATATTTTGTTTAATTAAAATTCTCTTAATCTATTAATAACAATTTAATTCATTTATTCCATTATACAAGTAATACAATATAATTTATAATACATACATACTATATGTTCATTGTTTATGAGTTTATGAATATTTTAAAATAAAAAAGAAATTTATAAACTCAATTATTTGTTACATTATTACATTATAAATATAGTATTTGCCAACAAAGAGCAATTATTATTAATCTAAAAAATTAAGTTTTCATTCAATTGAAAAAAAAAAAAAATATTATTTTATAAAAAAAAAAAATTTTTTTTTTTTTTTTTGAATTTTTCGAAATAGAATATAAAATAGAGTATTTTGTTTATTTTGAAAAAAAAAAAGAAATAATAATATCAGAATAAAAAAGGAGGAAAATCTCTGTCCTTTTACAATAATAAACTGATGACTCTGTTGATGATGTTCATATAATAAATTGAACAATAAAAAATAATAAAAAAAAAACACATACAAACATACATATTGTGAATGCTATATTATTACTATTTATAAAACATTTTTATGGTATTTAAAGGTTTTTCCTCGATTTCTTTTTTTTTTTAATAACACGCAAATAACATAATATTTAACCTCATGCTAATAGCAATGACATATTGTTCTGCAAAGCTATTAATTCAATTTTTCCTCTTTTTTTGTTATTTTTTTTTTTTTTACTTTTCATTACCATGCATATATTATCCTGTATACATGAATGTATGTACATATAAGCAGGATTATATATGTTTGGAGACAAAAAATAGTAATGCTTGTGTACGTTGATTTGTATAGGGAAAATTTTATTGTACTAGCTTGGTATATATTTACTGATATACTGTTTATATGTATGTATATGTATTTTTTTTCGCAATGAATTAATTTTATTATTAAATAGCCTCTAGATAAAATAACATTTTGGTAACAACTAGAAGTTATAGTATAGTAGAGATATAGTAAAATACAGAAAATGAAAATAAAAATGAAATAATTGTGACCCCAAACATTCGTTTTCAGTAATCATACCTATGTGAAAACATGCTTTATAACATGCTTCTATAAAATATGCATATGTATGTATATATGTATATATAATACGTGTATAACGGTTCAGATATAAAATATACTTTTTTTTTTTAATGGGATGTTAACTATAAAGTATATAATGTATGTAGATATCGTAATGTATAAAATATTGTATCTATACACCCATAAAATATTTTATATCCTTTTTTTTTTGTTTCTGTGCTTCATAATAATACATGTATGTACGAATATACATTTTATTTAACTTTTTAACATTTTTTTTTGTTTTTTTTTGTTTATTGTAATTTGTTGTAGGCCACAATCTCCCATTTGACCATACAATTTACGTTCTGTTAATATTACCCCTGTGTGTCAGGGAAACTGATTTATATACCATCATGATCGGCCGTATGTACGTGTGTACGGTATATATACATACATATTTGTACACATATGCTAAAAATTATTGTTTAAATAAAAGGCGTGGTAGTATGTATACCATTATAGTAAATATTCATATAGACGTGCAAGTAAACATTATTTTTAGCAACAAACACATGTAAATGTATATACATGTATAAGTATACATTTTTTACCCTCAAAGTATTATATTGGACTTGGTATTTTGTTTATCATCTCACATTATACGCTTTTATGTACTTATTTTTATGTACATACATGTCATGTATTGAAATTTCATGTCTATATACTATATATACATATGTATGTATTTAAACTGTAAAAAGTGTTAAAATTAAAATGAAATTCCTGTGTTGTTATAACATATTATCCCATAAACATGAATTATCCTGCCTGCTTTATATTAAACATCAATTAAATTTGAGGATAATGAATTTTAAGATAACTCCGTGCATGCAATTGTAGCATACATGTTGTAGCTTAAAATTTATTATATTTTCACTATCACAAATCAATTGTCAATTTATTAATTTTTAATTTGTAATTTCATCGTACACTACATCAGATACTTACATAAAATTTTCTATCACAAACAATATCTAACCATGTAACGTAAAGAAATTATAAAATATACAAAGCACAAAGATACTATATTAATTTTCATTATGACACATAGAAATACATATCATTTTTAGGGTGAACTCACAGTGAATTAATGAAGACAAAACAAAATAAACAAAAATTTCTATTATCATGCTTTATAAGCATGACTGAAACCGTTTGATTTAGGTTGATATTTTACAACTTATTTTTCGTTTCGTTTCGTCTTAGTTAACTCAATGTGGGTTCAGCTTTAGAAATTTTTTAAAATAAAAATAGAGTATAAAAAACATCATCACATCTTCTTTTGATCTTACGCTTGGTTAAGAATTTTCCTTTTTACACATATTTCTTTCTAAATAACATGAATATTTATTCCCTCGGTTTTATTTTCTTTTGGAAAATTAGTATTTCATTTTTATTTTGTCACTTTTTGTTATTTATTTATTTGATGGAAAAAAAAATGTAAAATATAATTGTTTACAAGACACATAACACAAAAGACATCAAAATATATAGAAAAATGATAAAACGGAGCATATGTACGTAAAAGCTTTTCATTTATGTCTGTACATACGTATCATTTTTACTATGCTCAAAAATGTAACGGAAATAGAAAGGAAATTATCATTTTGTTATCCTTTACATTTTGATAAAACAAAAATGAAAGTCAAATCATTAAAAAAATAAATGATAAGAAATTGAAACAAAAATATAAAAACTAAAAATACTACAAAATCAGTTTTTTGGTTAAATGATGACGTCATACATTGCATATAAACAAATATAAGTTATAATTCAACGGATATGGAAAATTATTGTAATATGAAAATTAAAATTTTTGTAAATTAAAAATCTTAAAGTGTAATGTATAATTTCCTTAATGAATATTTAATGAACAATTATTGCACTTAATATAAAATATGAAATTCCTGTGTTTGCCATTTCATTTTCTTTTTTTTTTTCTTCAATTCTGTCTTATCACTGCATTAAATTCAATTCTCATTGAATCAAGTGAAAACAAAAAGAAGAAAAAAACACACAAAAAATAAGAAATTTCTCTTAGCACTTCGAATATCAACCACATTCATACCTTTGTAGTAATAATAAATGCAAATTTATTTTATTTGATCAAGGTCAATCAATGAATATTGATTAAGTGGAACCAATTCAAATATTTCCTACATCTACTATACATCTAAGTTACATTACATTTAAAAGCTCTAATAATATTTCATCCAACAAATGCAAATATAAGTACATGAACATACATACATATATTATCGTACCAACTGAAAAAGGTACATACAAAACTTATCCATCAAAGTATATTAAATTTCACAGATCCATGCATATCTATACAATTCAAGCTGAATAGGTTAGGTTCACATACATATACATACATATGTATGGCTTAAATTATATATATATGCAAATCTATGTATATGTATCTGTCGAGCCTGACTGCTTGCCTGCCTGTCAGCCATCAGTTTATTTTTATCCCTCATGAATACTCAAGTAATGAAAATCAAGGTAATATCAAAATGTGTACATACATATTAACACATTGATACATATTTACGTAATAACATCTATTCCAAGAGGATACCAGGACACAATAAAAAAATGTTTTTTTTTTTTTGAAGAGTAGTAGAACAACATTAAGTGACTGTAGAATTTTTCTTATTTTTACTTTTTTTTTTTATTGTTTTTGGTTTATTCTTTAAGTATTTGCTGATTGATGTCTCTATGATACTTTTCCTAGTTACGACACACAGACACAACCAAGAATAAAAAACGTAAAAAAAAAAAAAATTTGAAAGAGAAAAAAAATTTTTTTTTTTTATTATTTTGTCATTTTCATAAGAACTTTTTCAATTGAATTTCCGAAGTTTAACCAAAAAAGGATGACACTTAAAGGAATTTAAAAAAGAAACCAACAAAAAATAAAATTAGAATCTGAATAAAATTAGATAAAATATCATTCTTTTTTTTTTGATCATGTACATGTACATTTTTAAAGATGGTTTTGTTAGTAATTTCTTTAAATTTAAAGTACTAAAAAATGTAAAAAAAAAAAAATTTAAAAATTGTAATAAAAATTTTAATAAAATAAAAACAAAAAAAAATTTTTTTTTCAAATATATGAAAGAATTAAATAAGATTAAAATTAAATTAGAGGAAAAAAATAGACACAGTGGTAGAACTACGTATGGGTCGACCCAAGCTAAACAGGACCCATGTTACTTTGTAATTGCAATGTAATAAAAAATGCTATTTTTTTACTGGGGTCCAAAAATTGTATTTTGCAGGGGAACCGAAAATTTTTTGTTCTGTCATTACGTTGACAACAAATTTTCTTAAAAATCATAAATTCAAAATTGATACATATCATAATGAAATTTTTAAATTATGTACTGTATTTTCTTTTATCTTTTAGAAATACTCAGTTTTTTTTTTTTTTTTTTTTTTGTATTATTTTTCCTTAATATTACTGGTAATATCATTTTTATTATTTAATTTTTTTTCTTCTAAAATCTTCATATGTAGTTACAGTAACATGTACATTTTCATGCACCTTCTTTTTGTATCTTATTTTTCATTTAAAAGCATATTTCCATTAAGAGTCATGATTTTGATTTACACAAAATGCTTTAACGTTAAGATCTAAAAATATTTCATTCACTTATTTATTTATATATTAAACACAATATTCCCATTTTTTTTTCTTTTTGTTTCATTAAAAAAAAAAAAAAATTTCTAATGTCATTGATGTAGTAAAATACAGCGTTCTTATTTTAAGTTATTTTCGTCATATAAATATCATAAAACCATGTAATATGCACACAAATGTCTTAAATGTAACATTGATGTATGTGTGTGAAGGATATAAAATAAAATGTTTTCATTTATTTAATATTATGCTCTGTACACACCTTTCAAATGCATAAGAAACGCAATGAAAGGACAAAATGTACATATATACGAGGAATAATATTGGATAAGTCTAATGTCCATCGATTCAAGATTTTTGTACATTTTCTTTTTACTTGAATACACTTTAATGGTACTTAATGCTACTTTGTTTGTTGCCAATTTGACTGTTTTCATACGTCCGCAATTGCTGCTTGTATACTATAATGCAACAATGTAAAACTCATTCA
Source organism: Anthrax anthrax (assembly GCA_963971155.1). Classification (NCBI taxonomy): domain Eukaryota; kingdom Metazoa; phylum Arthropoda; class Insecta; order Diptera; family Bombyliidae; genus Anthrax; species Anthrax anthrax. The sequence goes on from OZ020122.1 coordinate 21,839,230, forward strand.
AGAATATTGAAGTTACGTTTTTGACGATTACTAACCGTTTCTTGACGATTCTTTGATGAATTCAGAAAAAATGAAATTAAATTAAGAAAAATTACGAATCTTTTAAATTTACATGTTAGGTAACGTAGTTAACTAACTAACTTGTATAGTAACATGTTAGATTATGTGTACAAGATATTAGAAAAATTTAAAAAAAATAAATAAATAAGGGAAGAGAGAAAAAATTTAATTTTTAATAAGCTCAACTGACTTTCGTTCATCATTTTTTTACAACATAATGTATATGTATGTGTATATATGTCCTTATATACATACATATGTATATTTATACATATATAATATTGTTAAAAATGAAATTTTATGTAATGTAAGAAAAGCATCATGTAGAAGTCATGAAGAAATGCTTTCAAGTGCATCAGAGCATAAACTGGCTTTCATTTTCTTTTTATTTATTTATTTCATTTTATTTTATTTTACTTTTTTGTGTTCTTCATTTTCTTCTTTAGCTTTTTCTGTTGTTATGTAGTTTACGTACATTTTATTTACTTATTTATTTTTTTTTTTCTATGATTTTTCTATGTGCATATGAAAATCTTTTGAAACATAAATTTTTAATTTGTATAACATGAAAGAAGAAAGCGTCGAGAAAACAAAAAAAAAAAGAAATAATAAACAAAAAATTTTTCTTTTATTTTTTATTATTATTGCTTGCATTTTTTTACTTAAAATAAAAGAAAATCTAAATTCGTTTTTGTATCCAAGTACATAGAAGAATTTTTTGTTTTTTTTTTTTGAAAAATTTAAGAAAATATTCTTTCTTATAAATATTTTGAAAAAAAAAAATAAAAAATAAAAACCAAAAACAAAAAGGAAAGAAAATTTTTAAAGCAGAATCTCAGTTATTGTTACATGTGCTTTTTTATAGTAAGCTATGTTTTTTATATAAAAATATTGGTATTGCCGTGATTATCATGTAGTAAACATAAAACACAAACATATGATGTAATATGAATGCATGTATTCCTTTGTTTATACCGGAGGTACATACATGAAAAAATAAATAAAAATATATGAAAACAAACAAATAATATAAAACAAAAATTTTCACTACGAACGAATAGATAAATAAATAAATTTACTTTTTTGAAAAAAAAAAAGAAAAAAAATGTATACCTACTACATATATAATAAAATTCTTAACTCTTCTTGTCTTTTAGATTTGTAATACCACTCGTTATGGTTTTTCAACGATATATTCATTTTTCCTTTTTTCTTTTCTACATCTCTACATACATATATGAAACAATCTCCTTGGTTTTGTTTTTTTTTTGCCTTTCAACTAGACTTATTGATTTGCTTTAAAATGTTTATATATAACGATTTATTTATTTTATTAAAAAAAAAAAACAAATTTTACTCTATTTTTCGTTATTTATTTTTTCTTTTTTACATAATTTTTATATTCAAAATATTTTCAATTTATTTAAAAACAAAACAAAAACAAAAACGGCAAAATCAGAATAAACTTGTGCCTTCTAGTAAAAGATATAAACGTTATTTTCTTGAATTTTGAATATTAAAAAAAAAAAAAAAAACCTAAAAAATATGTAAGTACATGTACGTATATGTAAAGTACATAAATATCAAATTAAATTATTTATAGATCTGTCTATAAAATAAATATTAAAAATACAAAAAAAAAAACAACAACACGTAAAGTAAAATAGAATAAAGAGAATAAACAAGGAATATTATGTATACGTTTATAAAACAAAATATGAAAATAGATTAAATTCTTTGCCAAATATGTTTTTAAGAAAATTAAATTACGTAAGTCAAGTACATAGTATAAGGATAAATAAGGATAAAAATAAAATAACAATAGATATTATGCATGTATGCGTAGTAAGTAATGTTTTATAAGCAATTTATGTATTTATTATTATTTCCTTTAATGTTGAAAGATTTTGAAATTTTCCTTTGGGATTTTTTTTTTTTTTTTAAATAATCAAATTTATGAAATTTAAAACATTATCATAATTTTTTGAGACACTTTTAATTTTATTATTAAAATTATACTTCAAATATTTAGATGCATTTATTTTTCATCTATCAAATATTAAAATGGATGGTTGTGTATGCTTTTGAATTACTCTTCAATTTGTAGTTAGAAATGCTTTATATGTGATTTTGAAAAAACTAAGAAAACAAGAAAAATTCAAGTATAAGGAAATTAACTAAGTAAAAAAAAAATTTATTTTATTTTTGCTTTGTTAGTGTCCTTAATCCTAGAATACAAGAATGTATCCAACGCTACTGTATGTATCATGAAATTGTCTTGGAAAATCATCACAATGATTAGACTACAGCTTACATCGAGCTATTGTGCAAAGATGATAATGAATGAAACATGTAAGAAGAAACAAAAAAAAGTAAATTAGTAGAAAATTCGAGATAACAGCAACAATAATCATTATAAGTTGTATTGAAAGCTAATAAAAATTTTATAATTTATGCTCATCTTAGATTCTAATAAAGTATAAATTTTTTTTTTATTGAAAATTCCATCAAACATTTTAAAAATTTTAATACAAAGAATGAGTCTACATTACATGTGTAATATGTAGTTGATTTTGTTTTTTTTTTTTTTCTTTTGAAAATTGAAAATCAAAAATTTTTCTTCCCACATACATACATATGTATGTATTTAGATCTCATGCAAGCACATGCAAATTTTTTTTTTTTTTTTTTTTTTTGTTTTTTGTACATATCTTAAAATTTTATGCATGAATACAAACACACGTGTAAGATTTCATTATTAAGCGAAAGAATAAAAAGGAAAAATGAGTACATACTTTAGAAAAGGAAAAAAAAAATTATTTAAATATTTGCACATTCATTATAAATCGTGTATAAATAAATTTTAAAGTTTCCTTAAAAGATCTTTTAACATAGCAAAGAAAAAACTTTTCTTTTACAAAAAAAAAAAAAATTAATAAATAAAATGTAAGAATTTTCTTTTTGTTCTGCTCCTACATATAAAAATATCGAAAATTTATTGTTAAAAGCAACAGTATAACAATAAAAATATGAAAAAGAAATAAATAAGTTTTGATTGATTCAGCAAATAAATTTGCAAAAATAAATTTTTATCCAAAAAAAAAATATATATATGAATCAAAAAATAATAAACGATATATGCGAATATATAAAAGTTTTCCTTTTGTACTGACAGAAAATTTCTACAAAAAAAAAATAAATGAATAAATAAAAATCCTTGTAATTTAATGTTCCAACGACTTTTTTTTTCGAATTTATAAAAATAACTTACAATTTCAATAAAATATCATAAAAATTGTTTGACCTTTTAAAATATTTTCTATGTTATGTTTTTCTTTTTTTTATTCTTCCTTCCATTTTTCGTGCTTTTACTACTAACAAGGAATCAACAAGAAAAAAATAAATAAATATGAAGAAAAACTAGAAGAAAAAGAAAATAAAAATTGTACAACTTCTTAACAACTTAAGATTATTTTCATATTTTTGAAAATATTTTTCCATTTTAAAAAAAAAAAAAATTTACAAGTATTTTTAAATATGTAACGAATAAAATTTTTTTATTGTATTAAACTTTTATACTTTTTCAATTATTTGTTATACCTCTACAACATACATACATATATCCTTAGTTTAATTGTAAAAACTGTATTCAAATTTGAAGCTAGAAAAAAAAAATAAATAATTTCATAAACTTTAAATAACAATTTGTAAACTTTCTGAATAACACGTGTACAACTTGTATAGGTATACGAGTATGTACATGCATTTAACATACGTTTCATATACAGAGCAGACTCTTGTTAACAATTTTTTTTTTTTTTGAGTTATACAAGTTATACAGAAAAAAAAAATCTTAATTGTTGTAAGGTATATGATGAATTTTTAATTTATTACAGATTTTTAAGTTTCAAGGATAATAAATTTAAAAATAAATTATTGTACATACATATTTATCAAATCATTCGCATTGTATTCATTATTAACCAAATTCATTGTAAGGTGAGTTCTTCTAAAAGGTGTTAAAGCACATTTTCAAAATACAAACATACAAACAGTAAAACTGTTTTATTAGAATGCTTGTTCCATGTCAAGGCTTCAAACTTGATAGCACAAAGTAAATTTATAAGCATTAAATAAAATTAACGTTAGAATAGACTCAAAATTAAGTAATAACGTAAAGTAAAATAAAGTTTATATCCAATAGTCTGTATAATCAAAAGACTTCAAATGCTACTTCCGTTCATTCAGCTTTGTAAATTTTGAAATATGGTTTTTCAGCAAAGTATAATACATCATAAAAAGCATTCGCAACGTAAAGTATTGTACTTGTATTTTGGTAATCTATATTACTGAACTTCAGTTAAGGTTCCCATTATGGTCAATAATAGAAGTCGTGGTAATTTTTATGTTCAATTATTCAAAGTTTTCTTAAGTATACTAGAAAGTGAGATGTCTAAACAAACTCCAATATGCCAATATGCAAATTTCACCTTATAATTATTATTTCCACTAAAGTCTTATTCAATCTTGATTGTCTTGTCTTTGTTACGTCCTTCCTCAATGTATCCAAATATGATTGATGTTTTGCAAGGATAAGGGAAAATGAGTTAAAATGAAAAAAATTAGAAAAAAAAGAATGAAGAAATAATAAGGAGAAAAAGGACAACAATAAAAAAAAACAAATAAAATGGAAGAAAACAAATGAAAAGGAACCAAAAATGAAAAAATAAAAAATAACCGGTTAGAAAGATAGCCTTTTCTAAATTCCGAGGATAATTAAATTTTCTTGTGTGGTTATAATTTTCAAAAATTCTCTCCAAAAATTTATGTTCACTCTAAAAGAAAAACTTACTGAAAAATTCAAACAAAAAAAAAAATGTTAAATTTTTCAAGAAATAAATAACAATTTTTTTTTTTTATCAACTCTGTCTTGCTGTTAACTTACTTAATCATTTAAGTGATTTAATTAATTAAAATTTCATTTACCATTTTCTAAATGTACAAACTTTCAGACACTATAAAAAAAATGACATGAAAGTGATATAAATTTGAAAATTTTTTTTTTATTTTGTAGTTTATTCATTTTTTATCCTCTTTTTTATAAGACTTGATGCTCAATTTCTTCTTTAAACAATGAAAAATAATAAACAAAAAATTAAATTCTTTTATTTTGTTGCAATCCCCATATTAATAAACACATATACATACGTATATGGATGTGTGTAAAAGTTGATGGCACAAACTCCTACAAAAGTAAGTATGTAGATAAAAGTCCAGACGACATACAAACGTATGAAGCATGAAATAATACAATAAATAAAATCTTAAAACATACATAAGTATATACATATAAAGCACATTGCTCTAAAATGCACATTTTTTAATTAACTATCAACGTATATTTTTCTTTTTTGTATTTTTGTTTTTTTGTTGTCCAAATTAATGGGATTGCGATGCGACGTTTTTACCGTCATCATACAAAAGAGGTTAAAAAGTACAAATGACATATAGACTATTATTGCTATGTGTTGCAACAGCTTTAATATAACAGTGCTCTAAGGTTGTGGTTACAGAGCACGCAAATAATGCTAGCGTGAGCTCACATGATTAATATTTCATGAAAATAATATTCAAGTTTCAAACGCTTGAACACATATGAGCTCAGGCTTCGCAACAGACAAAATCTATCGTACTTTGTTCAAAAAATTCAAATCAGTGCCAAACAAGCGATTTCTGTAAATTTATAATTCGTGCAAGCTTACGCTAGCGTTACTCGCGTTTTCTGTAAACGCAGCCTAATACATACATATACCGCTGCTAACTACTACCACTACCACTTTATTAAATGAGATTTTCTTCTTTATTTTTGTTTTAATCCTGTATGTATGCAATGTCTGCTAGAAGTTCTTTTGTATATTATTTCATAGTGATATTCACAATTGCAACAAAAAATAAAAATGATGATAATATTGTGTGTTATGTGTATACCACACAATAGCCATGGATTTTATAAAATATATGGGACGAACATATATATGTAGGTGTATATAATGTTATACATAATGTGTATGTCTAAGGACGTATTATCAAATGTATCTATACATGAAATGACAATGGAAAACAACTAAACATTAAACATATCCATCCTTTCTTAATTGTTAAATATCCTTGCCTTATTTTCTTTGTTGCTTTCACTTTCCTTTCTTTTATTTCTTTCTTTCCTTCTTTTTTTTTTTTTTGTTAATGATAAAAATAGCGAATGAAAAACTATTATTCTTTTTCGATGTTGTTAAATTAGTTGTAATGATGATGAAAGTCAAACTTCTAAAAGAAGTAGGTGTACATATAGAATAAAATATACATGCAACATACATATAAGAATAATCTAAGTAATTGTCTTAATGAAAAAAAAAATTTGATGAAACAAAAAGTATTGTATAAACCATTCACATATTACACTATACATTGTAGATATGTGATATTTTGTCATATTAGCTTAATGATTTTATAAATGGTGTGTTTAGTAATGAAATGAACTAAAAAATAAAAAAACAAAAAAAAAACGTAAATGAAAAAATTAATGAAATTTTTATTTAATTGGAACATTTCAATTTTTTATGTAATTTTTAATTTTTCCAAATAAAACAAACAGAGAGAAACGAAAACGTACTCGTAATTATGAAAATAAAATTAAAAAAATTTTATCATTTATCAAATTTTTTTTATAAAATTTATAAATTACGTGAAATACCTTTTCACAGTATTTTTCGTATCATCTTTTTTATTTTAATTTTTCTTTATTTCTAAATATGTATACGCACAATTTTCTAATTACGTAAAAAAATATTTTTTTTTTCTGACCTTTTTCTTAATTTTTGATGTGCTCATTTTTATGGTGTCCTTTACATAATATTAAAATATTTTTTTAAAAAATTGTTTTTGTTTTTAAGCCGTTATACATTAATGATTTAATGAATAGTGGACGCAAACAAATGGAAACAAAAAAGCAAAAAAAAAGTACATATTGAATGTGTATATTTAAAAAAAAAAAATGAAAATTCCATTTTTCAGCTTTATTTTAACTTTTATTTAATGTTTTTAAAGTGGAATGCTATTAAATCTTATCTACAAGACGCACTCGTATACATAGTTTGAACTACGTTCATCGTTTATCATGGATTCATGACGTACGCATGTATAAGAGATGCATATCAAATCAACCAATGTCCAACACCATTGATGCTATTGTATGTATGTCTGTTCTTGTTGTGTCCTTATTATGGCTTAACCTAGTTTAATCCAAGTTTTACAACTTGATAGATTTCTTCAACTGTATATGGCAAGTACTTATGTCCAAATAGCCTTTTACGTTCTACCTATCGAACCAATATGCCTACACATTTTCCTGCAGCAAGCAGTGCAGGGCCAAAATAAAATGAAAGCGCATTGTACGTGAAATTTTACATTTTAGATACAATATAAAAGTACATTAGTATTTACTTTATTTATATTTGCTTTTCTATCTGTATACTTGTGTGTACCGTCACGATAAAATGAAGCTTTTTTTTTTTTACTAATAAAACAATAGATATAAAAGGACGCTTTCCTACCTATAAAAAGTTAAAAAAAAAATCTTTCATGACAATACAAAAATAAAAAAAAAGAAGTCAACAAAAAAAAAATAAATTTTTTTTTTTAAATTATAACAATAAAAGAAAAAAAAATTGAACATTAAAAGAGAGATATCCTTGTAATCAACATACAAAATTGTCCATACATATTCATTGGTATATGTATGCATAATAATACATTTTAGAAGAGAAAAAGTCAATTTATGCAAATTAATTTGAAACGCGATATACATTCATACATAACGTATAGTTAAGTGTCTAAAATATCTTTTTCGCTATAGTTCCAAATTGTATAAGTCTATGTACATATAACAACAGAATATAGCAAAATGGAAAATTAGCACGTTTCCATTAGTTTAAAGAAAATAAAAAAAAAATAAAAAATAAAAAATAAATAAATAAAAAAAAGCAATAAAATTGTTCATTTACTTATTTCTACTTTTTTTTTTTCTTTTTTCTCTTAAAACAAAAAAGCAAAGCAAAAGAACAAATAAAAATACTGAATTCGTTGAAAAATAGAAAATAATTCATTCAATTCATTTTAGTCAAAGTAATTTCACATTTAAAATTATTTTCTCTCTATTACAGTTGGTTGGTTAGTTAACTTTATGGTTATCATCAAGATTTTCACATTATTTTCATCAATATAATAATTTTTTTCTTCTTTATTTTTTTTATTTTTAAAGAAAATAAAGAAGAAGAAAACAACAACTAAAAGTAAAGAAAAAAACAAATTAAAAAAAGGTCCTTATGATATAACTGAGTTGAAATGAAAATAAAGAAAAAAATAAAAACAAGGACAATGAGAAAAAACAAAAAAAAAAAAAAAAAACAAAGCAAATTAAACCAAGTTACATTTCAACGGATCAAAGTCACAAATAATTAGTCCCTTTAAAGTAATTAATTAAGAAAACCCCATTTTTTCCTTCTTATTCTGTTTTTTCCGTAAATTGATTATGGACTACAATTTCAATTGACAGCAAATAACACTAAAAACAATATTAAGAAAAAACAAAAAAGGATTATACTTTGACAACGTATACGTATGTGTATAGGTGAGCATGTAGATTATATAAAAAATTTAAAATATGTATATATACCCTCGATTTTGTGGTGAGAATTTTATTACCTCAGAACAAAATAAAAACATTCACAAAGAAAAAAAAAAAAAGAAAAGAGTTTAATAAACCGCAATACTATAAAATTAAACTGACAGAGTAGCATTAATTTAAAACTTACTGTGTTACTGTGTATACCATTTGGTATTATGTATGTAATCACTAAATAGATTCAGACTTTAGACAATTTGTAATTTTGTGTACATTTTAAATTAAAAAATATAAAAACGATAAAGAACTTACCATGGTATGTTACCTTCACATTACACACACACACACATGGTAAAAACAAGAACAAAAACTTCTCTTTAGCATACAATTTTTTTTTAATCTTTTTTTTTTTTGGAAATAAAAAAAATAAAAAAGGATATTCGTGCCAAATTTCATTACATCTTTTATTATTACTTTAATTTAAAAGATTACAAAGAATAGACAATAGACCATTCATTTGTTTTTTTCTTTTCTTTTCTTTTTAAGGATTCTGTTTTGTTACCATGTACGGTCATACATTAATGTCCTTTATTCATTGTCTAATGTATAGGTTGATATAGCTTATACGTATGTATGTATATGTACGTACAAAGCTGTGTATATAGACTATTTGGCCATGTACATGCATACATTGCAAATAGTATCTAGAAAAACAAAAGAATTAAAAAAAAAACTCTAAATCTAATTAGATGAAAATCCATTCTGTATTTTCAGGTTTTATTATATATTTTCATGATAAAAATATGCAGATAATATACTCATAGAAATGACCTACATTTTAGCTATGTTTTTCATTTTTTGTCAGTTTTATTTTATTTTTTTATTTTTTTAATTAATTCATTTTCTTTTAATTTTCTTGTATGCACTAATTTAATTTAAATTTAAAATGAAAAGGTTTTGATTTGTTTTTCGTTTTTCATTTTTTTTTTATTTTGTTGTCGTCCTTTAATTTAATAATATTTTTATCATTTTGAATATGATTTTCATTCTTTATTATTATTATTATTTGCTATCGTTGCAAATGTTCTATATCCATTTGTAGATTAATTAATTGTTATCAGTTATACTGTTATACTCTATCAATTAATTCTATGCTTGTAAGATCTTATAAAGAATATACGTGAAGTAGTATCATTTTACATTATTGTATCATTGCATGAGAAAGTACATATTTAAAATATCTCATCTGTCTTTAATTTGTCTGTACATTGTATATTTATATTCGAAAAATTCACCTGATTTTGTAGAAAAACTGAATTGTGGTAACACTGCTTCTCAAACACTTTAAAAAGAATGAAAGAAGAAAAAATAAAGCCTATTTTCTATATGAAAATAAAATTCTAGAGCACTATATAATAGCTTACTCGTCTTTACCTACGTCCAAAGGTCTTAACTGTATGCAGTTAATGAACAGAGTATAGATATTATTATAATGCATATAATTTTTGTGATTATGTTGAAATTTTATAATTAATTCAGACTGACACAAATAAATTGAAAATTTTGAAAAATTATTCATATTCTACTGAATAAACAATTCAAGAGAAATAATAATATAGATTTCATTTTATTGGGTATGTAAAATCCTTTTTAATTTTATTTACGTTTCATTATTCATTAACGTATTTTGTTTAAAAAGTTTTTTTCAATGCAAGAATAATGTGTATTAGAAACTATGTATATTTCTTTTTTTATCATTTCGCTGTCACGTACAAATTCACTTAGGTTATGTTTAACTGTCATTGTGATATGAAATAAAGTTGATAATCGTGATAGAAACATCTTCATTAAGAGAATTTGAAATATGCTGCCAAAGACCGAACTAATGGACATAGTAACCTAAAAAAAAAGTATTCAGTCAGCTATCGACTAAAGAGCTTCAACAGAAACCTTAAAATGTTTTTTTAGTCTTATTTGGTCTTGTGTATAATTTATTTAGTTATAAACTCCTCGAATATTCTGATAGAGTACCCCGTAAGGCCCCAGTGATAGTGGCCACGTCTACGTCAACAACATTGACTGCATCATTCATTATATGTATTGATGAATGATATCATTAGCCCTCATGATAACAGCAAGTTTATCAAACTTTTTTATGATTGAACCTGAGGGAAAATAAAAACTAAAAGTCAATTTTGTTTTTCTCTTCTTCTTCTTCTTCTTAATTTAAAATCCTAAGATATTTTTAATTTTATGTTTAATTTTTCCCCTCTTAGAAAATAAAGGATTTGATATTAAATTTGAAATCAACAGAACAGAAATTGAAATTTACAAACAAAAAACCAATTCTAAAGTTAAAAACCTAAGTATATATATCAGATATTAAAGGATATATCTTTTGTAATATGAATTACATGAAAATCTTAATTTTGAAAGTTATTTATTTTTCTAATTTTCAAAATCAACATCTCATACGCTTATCAATGATGAATGAATTATTTTAATTCAAGTAATTATCATAATTTAATTAAAATTGTAATTAATATTATTTTGAAGTAATGCATTCAATTAATAAAAATCAAATTACTGAAAATATATATGTACGTACATAATGAGAAAGTCTATTAAAAAAAAATTAAAAAAAAAAATTCATTATTTATTTATTTTATAAAAAAAAAACTTTTTACAAAATTGCAATTTCTGTTTTTTTTTTTTCGTTTTGAATTTCATATGCAAAAAGTTGATTAAATTTATGCAAAATAAATAAATAAATCAAATAAGTACCAATCAATTAAAGTACGTATGCGTATGCATAATATTCATTTTTATGTATAAAAGCTGGACTTTAAAAAATATTAAATTACATTCGTACATAGCCACATACACATGTATGTATATGCAAGCATAGATAATCATTTTGTTGTATGATTGGATTTTCATACAGGCACGAATACGAGTATTCTTCAATATGAGTTTCTACATGTACAATGTACCCCGTGTGAATACATTCGTTTTTTTGTTTTTGCTTTTTATATCGTTCACATACTTACATACATAATATTCGTAATATATAAAATTCATATTTAATCAATCAATATTATAAAATTTATTATTCAACTAATATATGTATTCATATATTATCAAAACGTAATTCGTTCACAAACGAAATTCAAAAAGTAATTTTAACAATTCCCAAACCTAATTATAGAAAAAGAAATACAAAATGATGAAATTCACTATATCATTATTCACGTACATTTTTAAGCATGTTATGTCTGATAGTGTCATTCTACAATCAATCATATTTTAATTCATATCTTTTTGAACACATATATTTGTAGCTATCACTGCTACACATATATTAATCGCATTTAAATGTATTCATATATAGTAAATGCTGTGATTCTTTGATAACTAAAATTTGATATTATGCAGTTTTTAGTGCGTTTTTATAGCCTTAGCCTACGCCTTGTGGTTCACATTTTAGGCTACGGAATTGATACACTGCTCTGTATTGATTTGTGTTTCGAGATTTATTAGATTTAAACTCTTAACCTAGACTAGATCCAAATAACATGAGTAAATGAACGAGCATTGAGTTAATCGGAATAAAATACATACATCCTTGCTCCTTTTAATTTAGAGAGTGACAAGATAAGTAACATCCAGACAAGAGCTCAGATCAGAAGCTGAGAAATATAACATCATGAAGCATACAAAGTAACCCCCAGTATGCATCCTAGTGTACCCCAGTGAGTATCCAAAGCTCATTATTCAAGCCTACCCAAGAATAAATACATATTCATATTTTAACTTATTTATGCTTTTTTTTAACCAGCTGTGTAGCCTAGTTGTAGTGTGCTAGGTCTACGATCCCAACAGCCGTGGGTTCGAATCCCACCTCGGGTATGAGTCTGACACTACTTCCCCAAATAGCCGTAGACCTCTGTAGTCAGTGCTATTCCCCCCCTGTTAGGATTGTAAATTCATTTACTATTCTAACCTTTATAAATAAATAAAATATTTATGCTTTGATTGATGCATACAATTCATTAACCTTTGTCCATATGCACGAATACATATTTATCAATAAAATCTGGAAATTACAGGTGTACAGCCATAGTAGAATTTTATTTATTTTTTATATGTATACACATTTAATTTGCTTATTTGAATGTTTTTCTTTTCCAAAACTGTCCTGTTTCGTGTACATATTTACATTCGAATCATATTTTGAATTTTTTTCAAAAATAAAAAAAATTATAAAAATTTAAAAATGAAATAGCAAAATAATTTTATTTATTTTAAACATAAAAATGAGTAATTACATAATTTTTGATGTTTAACAAATGTACGTATATTTCATCAATGAAAACGAAAAGTTTTAAAGTTCCTTGTGCGTAATTTTTTCGCGTGATTTCTTTTTTTTTTTTTTTTTAATTATATAACAAATATTTTTTTATGGTATCTGCGTACACATTCGTCATTAAATTTAACGACACGTTTTTCCAGTTTTTTCTTTGTTTGTTTTAAATCATAAAATAATCTGTCATACAACAAAAAAAAAAAAGGTCAAAAACAAAAAACGAAAAAAATCTGTGTACACAAGTAAAAAATTTCTCTTCAACCAGTGTGCAAAATCAAATGAAAACTTTTTTCAGACAACAACAACAACAACAAAAATATAACTTTTTATTGTTATCTATGTATAATAAATAAATTATAAATTTTATTTAAATAAATTTTCCTTAAAGGCATATGTATATTTTTAATGTATATAGTACGAGTATATGTATGTATTAGTATAAATCCCAAAGGGTATTTATTTAGATATTTTAAAAGATTTTCCATAAAATATAACTAAATACAATAATATCTATATAATATGAATACAATACGTAATAGAGGAGCTTTTAAGATAAGAAAATTTTCCAAAAAGAAAAAAGTATATGTATGTACATACATTAATATAAGTATATACAAGTATATATGTATGTACATTATAATTGTATCTTTTATACATTTTCAATAAACATTTTAAAATAGATAATAATTCTTAATTATCTTTAAGGTTAAGAAAATGAAGAAAATTTTCAAATATTTCGAGAAAACCAATAAAAAGAAAAATTTTATTTGAACAACGCAAAAAAAAAAATAGTATGGATTATTATTATCAAAAATGAAATAATTTTGGTAATATGTAGATAAAAGAATCACGAAGAAATAATTCCAAAAAATAATAAAGATTCAAAAGGATAAGATAACAAATGAACATAAGATTAATTTAATATATCAGATTAATACAAAAATTTTTTTTTCCTTTAAAAATTCAAAAAAAAAAAAAAAAACAAAAATCAAAATACTTGATAAAGTTTTATTTTATTTTCATTTTTTTTCTTTTTCAACTAATTAAAGATTAAAATTTTATTAATTTATTGTAATTGAAAATTTTATTATTAAATCGATAATCTTCTTCTTATGTTCAGTTAAAAAAAAAATTATAATTATTATTTACAATTTTCATAATACAAATTAATTATACATTTCAATTCTTCGAATTAAGAAAAAAAAAAAATTAATTGAACTTGTTCCATCAATTAAAGAAAAAAAAAGAAAAATTAAATAAAATTCTTATTAAATTTTCTTTTAAAAGATTTCTAAGAAATTTTTAAATGAAAATGCGTTTTTCAAAGAAAACTGTAACTGTTGTGAAGCAATTTTATGTATGTATGTAAATTTATTTACGTAATAGAATTTTAATATAAAAGAAAAAATTAATTGTTATGGAAATTTTAATAATGGATAATAAATTAAATATTAATTTACTTACAATTAAGAAAAAGAAAATCAAAAAAAAGGGAATTTAGATCAATTGGAAACAAGTTTTATAGATTTCGTAGTCGTTTGTTGTAGAAATTTCAATCGATCTCTGATTGTGAATGTAATCAAGGCTATTCTGATGGTAATTAACAGATTTCGCTAATTTAATATTCTGCTAACTTTTATAAAAGCTTTGCAGGCAATTACGAAAAATTTATCAAAATTTTTGAATTTATCAGGGTAAACAACTTTCAACGACCATTCTAATTTTCGACAACGAACAACATTTTTATGAAAATCAACCATTAAAGAATGCTCAAAACACAATGACATAAGTATGTATGTACGTTTTTGATTTAAAAACATCTTTTTTACATATTTTGAATTGAATTTAAAATAAACTTGAAATGTTGATATTCCGGTGTACTTAGTACTTCGTAAATTTTAAATAATATCTAATGCATTCTCTTGATTTTATAAATATTTACATACAATATTTTTAACATACATTAAAAGCAATCCTTCCACCTCCATGTAAATTTTTAAAATCCATTCACACACATGTAATATGTATGTGTGTTCTTTATAAATAGATTAAATGTAAAACGATAAAAAAAAAAGAATACAGAGGAAATTGATACATTTGATGTGCATTTACCATGCCATTACATAATATAATACCATTGCCTTATTCTTTATCAATTTTATCACCTTAGGTGTCAAAGACATTTTATTCATTTATCTTCTTTTATATCACAGAGCAAAATACAAAAAAAAAAGCTTATAATAATGCATATAACACGACCCTCATTTTCATTGTACAACATCTACCCACGTACATACATATAACGTTTATATTAAATAAATTTAGCAAATATGATGTACATTTCACATTTTCTTTTGAAATAATTTAGTTTTTGTCATTCGGTGTTTTATTTTTTCCTATTTCTTCATCTTTCATGCATTTGAAATGTGTATACTTTAAATATTGCAATACCAAGGGATTCTTGTTTTTTTTTCTTGCCATGTCCTTTTTTTATTATTCTATACGAATTTTTGTTTGTTTTGTCTCTTAACAGTGGTTTTTTTTTTTCTTTGAAAAATAAAAAAAAAAATAAATAAATAAATAAGTTTTCTATATAACATACAAAACTTTATTATAGAAGGTAATCACATCTTTTCCAGAATATTTGAGGGAATCAAAAGGAAGCTTAATGCATCTTTTGTACCCTAGAGTAAATAGAAAAAAAAGAAAAAACTACATTGAAAATCCATCTTTTTCTTATTTGGTTTTTTCTTGTTCCATTACTTTTGTCTGTATATACTTCTTCTTTATCCAACACATGTAGGTATATATGTTACATGTATAATAGTGTTTGTGTTGATTTTCTTTTTTTAAGCACTTTTGTAATATTGCCTTTAGCTATAGCTTTTTCTTTAAAATTCCCGCATCCACCCAACTAATATTTTAAGGCATATAAATGTAAATGTCATATAATATGTAGACACTGTACAAAATAATTTGCTATTTTTTGTAATCCCTTTTCTTCGTCCTTATACTGAGTGTTTGTATGATCTATGTGTATTAGATACATACATACATATACATATGTATATAATTATTTTCAATAAAAATATGTGTACGCATATTTAATACACATGTACATATCTACAGTTTGATATGTATGTTTTAAGTTTAATATTTTTATGTTGAAAATATAATTTTATGCCGTGCCATACGATGCCATGATGCCATCAGCCATGCCATGCTATGCTTTGACATATTGTTGTGTTATGTCTTGTGTATACATTGCCTATGATCTAATATAATATTAATTTTGGAACAAGAATAGACATAGGGTAGGCGTACTATTTGAACATTTAAACGAGCAATTTTGACAAAAATCTCTTATCATGTAGCCTTTTAATGAAAGTGTACAGGATGTGATCTATGTACATATGTATGTTTGCAGAATTTAAAGCTTTAAATTTGGAATATTTTCTGAAAATCAAAAACGACAGTATTTTCATGCTTCATTGAAACAGTGTAGGTGTTGTCTATAATTAAAAAAAAAATTGTTTTTTTAATTCAAACCTATTAGACTATTTCAAATGCACAGGATTCTTCCGAGATAGGACTTCGGAATTATTTCTGACCCAAATCAATGAGAAAAAGGTTTTTGTTGAATATTTTTACTTATAAAGAAAAATGACTTACTTAAAATAAGGCCGCCCTGTATTCTACAATCGCCTGCATGTATCCCATTCCTATGTAAATATTAAATTTTCATTTATATATACATACATACACGAGAAAATCATTTAATGATGAATGTATTTATATACATATATTTTTGAAAAAAAAAGAAGCATTTTATATATATAAACCAACATAACCAAAAATTTCCTGGCAAAAGTTTTGAAAATTGTATGTTAAAATGTGGAAAAGGCACCATTTGCTCAGTTGCTCTACTCTATACGCACATACACTTTATTTTATATGGAAAATAAAATAAAAATGAAAATAGCAGCAATAATAACAACAGTTCTGCTCCTTTTCTCTTTCTCCGGTTTTTTTTATTTTTTTTATTTTTCATTTCTTTTGTCATTTTATTTTTGCGTTATATACTTTTTTTTTGCTGTTATTAGATGTGATTCGACGGAGCAAATAATTGCAAAATGTAGATAAATGACTTGTATTGTACAAATGTGTGTGTATATGTACAACGCTTTTAAAATAAATATAACTTAGAAAAACAAAAAAAAACAAAAAACAAAAAACAACTAAAACATAAAAATTTTGTTTTTCAGTTATCATCACACAGAGTTTATTATACATTGCCTGAGACGAGTACATAACATTTTGGTTTTCCCTCATATACACATGTACAGATATGCCTACAATATTGTGTACATTTTCAACGACATTATGAGAAATATCACTTTTTCAATCATTTTCCATTTCTCGTTTTTTTTTTTTTTTGGTTTCTTCAATTTTTTGTTGTTGTATTTTTCTCTTATTGTCTTTTTTTTTTTTTGTTTTTAGTAATCATATCATTTTGAATCCATAACTCCTATGGGAGTAAAATTTGTGTACATCATACAATGTACGTTAAGGTCATATTTTCCATATTCTTTATTATTATCCTGTACACGAGTAATATAACATTTTTGCGTTTGTTTATTTTGTATCTATATTTGTATCTTTATAGAATCCCTTTTGATTTATTTTATTTTTTATTTATTTTTTTTTTTGTTTTAATAGGTTTTCAAAACAAATTGCTGAAAATATTACAACGTTAATTTTCGATTTCATTTCTAAATTATTTTTATTTCATTTTATTCGTATTGTATGTATATAATGTATATGTACATATGTACTTATGTAAGTATGTATGTATGTATGTACTTGCGTGTGTCAAATCATAAACAATTTTGTATAAAACATAGAATTTATAGGAAGTTCATTAATAAGAATATTCGAATTACAAAAAAACGCTGATATGACTGGTGTACAGAATGCGTAAATATTGATGTTATTTTAGATACAGGGTTAAATGAAAATTTTTTGAAATTATTAGCATACATACATCATATTGGCAATATTTTACATACTTGGTGGGTTTGCTTAGAATTATGATGCCCTAAATATTTTGTTTGTTAATTTTTTGGAATAACTTTTTCAATCGTATGTTAGACTAAAAAAAAAGTTGAAAGCCTTTTTGGGCTGAGATAACCAAAATATGAGAGGGCATTTAAATTTTCCAATTGTCTGACATCAAAATTACATAACTTCTTACCTAACGAAATCTTTTCAACTTCTAATTTTCTGTTTAAATAATTTTCAATTTTCATCAATATAACGTCACAGAAACCGAAAATTTTCTAATCAAAAATAATAAAAAATGCAACAATAGACTGGTTATAATTCAATATTAACCATGCTGCATTTATAAAATCTCATATATGGGTAAATGGAATGAATTTATCACTAATGATAATAAATTGGTAAGCAAATAAATTAATAAATTAGTAAGTATAAGTAAATAATTCAAATCAAAGTCCTTTCACGATTCACATTTTATTTAGCATAGTCATGTACTTATATTCTAAAGAAACAAGAAAATTTTATTTACATCATGTTCTCCTTTGATTGTTTTATTGTATTGTCATTTACATAAACACAGAAAACAGGCAAAAAAAAATAAAAATAAAAGTAAAAGACAAATTTATTTATATTGAATGAAAAATAAGAAGAAACATACAGGTAACTATGCTTTAAAAATGAACTACTTATAAATAGGAAATGCTTCTAAAAGGACAGACCAAAGTTATACATTATGTTATGTACATACATACATATGTATATATGTCATCGATTTCAACCTGTTCTTACTATCAGAATTTAAAAAAGGATGAAAAACATAGGCACTAACCAATTTATCTTGAATTCATTTTTATAAAGATTTCATTCATTTGAAATACCCTGTACAAGTACAGCAGATGAAATATGAAATACAGCAGATGAAAAGATTTTTATTAAATATACAAAAACAATCGTAAATAAATATGTAGTATATGTTTCTGTACATACGCGTGTACATACAAACATATATACATATTTACGGTTCATATCATAACGGACTTATAAAATTGGTTCTTTGGAATAATTTAATTATTTTACTGGAAATGATACTACGTAGGATTTATTTTATTTAACTGTATGTTTATATTTCATATTTTGATAAAATATGAAAATTTGATATACGTAATTAAAATGAAATTCGATGTCAAAAAGAATATACCTACATATTTTTATGTTATTTTTATAATTTAATTCAGATACATAAAAGATTGTTTTTCTAAACCTAAAATATGTGGTTTTTCTTATTGTAAGCAACGTAAAATTTTCATTTTCGATTTATTTCCCTATTACTTCATCTTGATTGTTAAACAATAAGTTTTCCTATTATTTTTTTTATTAAATTTTTGTTTTTCCTAGAGCACTTCTAAAATTTCTATATTATTACACAATGATTACAGTAATCACGTAACTTTTCATTTTACATAATTTTTGCAATTTCAATTGAAATTTATTTTATTTATTTTTTATTTTAATAAATAAATGAGTTTGAAAAATATTTAATTTACTAATTAATAAAATTCAAAAATTAATGAGACTGTAAAGTTCATTTTCAAAACAAAGTCATTGGGTATTTTTATGGCATGGCCGTATGGTAAAATATCGTGTCATTTATAAATGTTTTTGATTTATGTATTTAATTGGTCCTTTGTGTAATTGTTTTGGTTTTCGCTTACAAAATGCAAAAAAACCATTAGAAAATTAGATCAAGAGATGAATTTATTGAAACTGAACGCAAAACAATTCGAAGAAGGGATCTATGCAAAAAATAAGTATTTACGAATTCCTTAACTGCATGACATTGGTTTCAGCTCTTGACAAAGACTTAAAATAAAATCTGCATATTTGCGTACCTCCAAAATATCAATTTGAAATATGTACGTATGACTATGTTTTAAAAATATGGTATTACTTTATTTGGACAGTATCTAAATTTAAAAAAAAAAAAATTCCTAATTATAAAAAAAAGAAAAACAAAATGTGAATAATTAACCAACGTATTGACGATGGTAAAAAAAAAAAAAACAAAATTGTAATAAAATAATGATAAAACTGTTGGTTATATGAAAAGTAAATTAATTTGGTAATTAATTATTTCAAAAATAATAATTGCATAAAAAAAGTTTTTCTTTAAAAATAAAAATAAATTAATAGACAATATTACATTTAAATGTAATAAATTACACTGGCATTATTATTATTTTAATGGACATTATATAAAAAGAGCAAATACAGAAAAAAAAATACTGAAACAATTCACTTTCATATAAGATACATAAAATTTAATTTAAATTGAATTGAAGTGATACATTAATTTTAAATTCATATAATTGTACATTCGAATATCGTATAGATATGAATATTTTAAATTCATACATGTGTGTATGTTAAAAATTATGAGAAATTTTTAATGTTTATTTTAAAATGTATAATACAATATGAAAATGATAAATGAATTTAATAAAGTTATAAAATAAATTTAAAATGAATATTAACGTACATATACATAATGTATTATTATACTCTGTCCATTAATCCTATGCAGTTAAGGCCTTATGGAAATTACATAAAATAGTATCACTTTATGAAAGCTCTCGAGATTGTGCTAATACTGTTCGTGAAATGCTTTAAAAATTTTGAAAGAAAAAAAAACATACATTCAAACATATATACATATATGTATGTTTCCATTAGACGATTAGACCTTATCTGCTCTGAATACCATTAATGGACAGAGTATGAATTGTATTTTCATATCTATCAAAAACCATATGTGCATACAAGAGTACAAGAATAATAGTATGTGTACTGTGTAGTAACTTTTGTGTTGTTCTTTTACTCTTTTACATATGCAGACATACATACATATACATACATACATATATATGAATTGACCATATCATAAAACTATGCATGCATACATTATTATACAAATATTAGTTTTCCAATTTAATATTACTTTTAAATTCAATTGTTTAAAAGTTAAGAAAATCATTACAATTCATTTGAATTTTATTAATTTTCATGCATTGAACAAAAGCATGTATAAATGTGTATTTAATAAAATTTTAAATTTCTGATACTTTAGACAGAATTTTGTATGTCCCTTTTCTTCAAAAAAAAAATAATAATAATAATAAATCATTTCAAGAATCGCTTATTACATTTTCGGATGGGCTTTAAAATTCAAAAAAAAAAAATGTTTTTGTAATGTGGTACAATTTTGGTACGAAAATTATAAAATTCCACTGAGGCATTAGACCAAAAAACAAAAATTTCATTATGGTCCTGTTGACTATAATGTGTTATACATTTTTTTTTTTATTTGAAACTTTACATAATATTACTCAAACGTCCGTTTGATGTGCAATTTGATAGTGTGTGTCATCAAGTACTTGATCATACCATTTGACGATAATTCGAAAGTATATGGACCGTACCTGCTTTACCCATATCATTATTTTTTTCGAATAAAACTTGAATAAATGCAGTTTAACATACTTACCATATTGTTTGTCTACGAAAAAAGGACTACATAAAGTTTAGAAATCGTATTGATTTTTTATGCTATCACTACTGGATGGCGATGAAGAATAGCTATCGTAATTGTTTTTTTAATTAAATAAAATTTATTTCTCATTAAAAATATCATAAAATGCTTATACGCTTTAATTCTCATAAAATTTAATTTTGCCTTCTTATTTTCATTTTAAATGTAAATAATTTTCAGCATTTATTTTTTATTTATTTTTTTTTATTACTCTTCGATTTTATTTTTCTGTCATTCTTCTTTTTTTTTCATTACTTTTAATTAAAATGTAAAATTGTAAATTTATTTTATTTTAGCAACAACAAAAAAAAAAATTCTCTGTACAAATACAATGATTCTTATCATCATTATTTTTGATATTTACTTTCACTTTTTTTCTGTTTTTTCTGTATTTGTTTTTTTATTTTTTTTTATTTTTTTTAATTTCTCTTTTTTTATTGTTTTCCCTTTCTAAAGAAATTCTCAATAATAAATAGGCAATAGGAAAGCAAAAAAAAAAAAAACAAAAAACAAAAATGAAAATTGTAATAAAATTTAAATAAATTATTTGAATTCCCTTCAATCAAAATGATTTATTGAAATTGAAATGCCTACGTATGTACTTATATATACACATACATACACATACATATGTACATTGTAAAGTATATGTATACGGAATATTTACATGTTAGTATACAAAACATTTCAATGAAAATAACAAAATCATTAATCACAAAATAAATTTGCTTCAATTTTGTACATTACATACATAGCTGTTGTATGTACTATGTACGAATGTGTATACATACATCATACAATCCTGGCAAAATATTGAAAAAAGCATATAGTATCTCAAAAAAAAAAAAAAAAAAAAAAACAACGAATTTGTATGTCAAGTTTTGTGAATTCAGATACAATTTCTAAATAACAAATAAAATGTAATATAAATAGAAAAATATCTAAGATACATTAAAGGAGCAAAAGGAGTAAAATGAAAAAAAAAAAAACAAAACCCAGTAAAAGTTAAAAATTTAACTGAATCATGCTTACAGTATGTAAAAATGAAATTGACAGAAATTGACAAAAGGAATTTGTTTGTAATTCTTCCTTTCTACTTTTTTTTTTTTTGAATATTCTCTCTTGATGTAATCAAAAGTTATTCGTGAAAGGAGTTTAGCAAAATGCTCAAAAAAAAAATAAATAAAATAAAATAAATTTTAAAAATCATGATTGAGAGATCGAAATATCATGATGTTTTATTTATGGACATTTTGTGATGTATAGATATAAAAATATTTTTTATTATTAGGATCATCATCACTGGCTCAACAGTCTGATGTTAGCCAATGCCTAATCATTGTGATGATTCCTCTCGACAATTTTGTCATACGTGCACTTACAATTTAACATGGATTGCGATCCATTAAATTTAGTTAAAGTAGAGATTGAAATTAATTTTTCTATGATGGAACTTAAATTTATTATCAGTATACAAATTCTAATATGTACCATTGAATTAGATTTTTATGTATATATGTACATATGTATATAGCCAATAGCTTATCCTGTAATAGTATCAATGTACTCTATGCTTAAATAAAAAATAAATAAATAAATTAACTTAGAACTGTACTGCAATTTCGAAATTTACGTATACAGTACTATTTTAGTTCTGCATGAAAATCATAAAATTCAAAGCATAACACATCAATATCAGTATATTATTTCGTCTACATGTATATATACAATCGTACATACATATGTATGTATACATATTGGTGCATTTAATTTATTATTTGAATTTTGAATTAAATATTCCTCTAGTATAACTTCAATATTTATATTTTGTATGCATTTATTTATGTGTATAAAATAAAATGTGTGTACGTACACAAACGATATATATGATGTCCTTTAAGATTCCAAATACGTACACGTTTATATATCAAAATGTCCAATGAGAAAATGAAGATTTATATTTATTTGAATTTTCGTTTACATTACGAAAATTTTGTTTAAATATGCATCGCATATATTTATTCTTAGCGTACGTGTATACAGTACATGTACACATTGCTCATTGTCCATATATGTATATGGGACGTACCATAGAGGGTATCTCGTTATACGTTTAAATGTGTCATTGGTCAAATCCCAAAGGATCAATGATTAAAAATTTTTGAAATTGTTTATAGTATCCGTCAAAATTTCAAAATTTCAACCTGACGTGAATACATATCATATTTTTGAATAATAACCAGCTGACAGTATATTATTAAGGAGATAATATTATCAGATACTTTTCTATTCACAAGGGACCAGCTTAAAAGCTACATCATTTCGGAATCTACTAAAGAATTACGAACCTGTATATGTATCTTTTATAATATTCATGAATATAGGTTAGACATAGAATGTACATGCTTTGATTGTTCATGGAATTCACGTGAAAATGTCCAACGTTTTTAAACTTATCACAACCAAGTATGATGTATTATACTCTGTAGACTAATTACAAGCAATTATGATCTGTGAAATGTATATGTCATTTTTGTTTTCTTATAATTACTAATTATAGTGTTACAATCTTGATGACTTTTTTTAAATATCAATGTTAAATAATGATGTAAAATGTTTCTATTCTATGTAGTTTCTATAAGACTTCAACTACATATAATTAGTGCACAGAGTATAGGCATTTTTAACTCTTGATATTCTAATAAGTTCTTCAAAAACGCATTCAAAAAGTTGTTCAGCAATTCTTTTAAATTTGATACAGTGAGAATTTCGTTGATGTGATACATCCTCTGCATATCATTTGGTATATGTATGTATATGAAATAACTTATATTACGTCACGTAATTTCATATTTTGCAAAATATATATTAGCATAGACTATTTTAGTACTATTGGCTAATAGTATGGGATACAGTGCATTTATTTTATTCATTCGATATTTTGTTTACATAATAATAATAATAATGTATTGCCTTTTGCTTAACATGACCCAATACATAATATTGAAGATAATGGCAATAATATTTAAAATAATAATAATAGTACACAGTAATAATAATAGGACATTGTTTTGATACTAACAAATTTCAAATACATATTCTAATATATTCTGCTATACATATAACTATTAAAATTCACAATCACATACACATATGACATATGTATGTACATATAAGCATGCTGTATATATGTTATATATTTTATTTGGTACATTTGTATTTGAACTATTTTGAAGTACATATATGTACTTAATTTGTGTATTTACTATGTCTTATATAATATGTACATATGTACATATGTATGTGTGTGTATTACTTGTATAATTTTACTCTATTTGGTTTTATATTTTGTTTTGTTATGTATGAAAATTAAACAAGTTAATACATAAAAGGGTCAAAATATGTTTACAAACGTGCTTTATTCTAAAATGACTGGATATTTGTATTATATACTTTGCTTTACTACATGAACACATATACATGCATAAATACATATAATATTTTATGTACACATATAGGACATACAAAAAGGACTAAAATTTTGTATACGTGCTCATTGCGTAAACACTTAAATACATTACAAAATTTTGTCCACTTTTGTTCATTGTTTTATTATTTAAGTATTATTACAAAACGTATTACAAACTATTCGTACATACATATACACATTTTACATATTATTATCATCATTATTGTTTTTATTATGAAAAATCAATGCAAACGTTATTAAAAACGATTTTCTCTATTTTATTTGTACATAAATGGAAATTTTTTAAACAAATAAAAAAAAATGTTTCAGGATATTTTTGTTTACCAAAAATTTTAAAACTACTTTTAATTGTACACAAAATTTTACAAATATCAAATATATGTAAATAATTAAAATCCATGTGTGTACATATTGCTTAAGTAAACATCATTCAAATATCATTAAATCACCTGTGTAATCATATCATTTTGAATGAATATATGATGGTAAATCCAAAATTTTCAAAATCAAAATTTTCACATAATTCGCATTGCAGGGATATGTTCTTATATCTCAAAAGAGTTAAAAGCACCAATACTCTATAAACTAATTATATGAAATTAAAGTCCTATGGAAGCTCATATGTCTTCTTTCTTCTCTCGAAATTTTTTAGAATGTTTCACGAGCAGCATAACCCTAGTCTTCAAAATTTTTACACAATATAAGATGAATTTTTCCAATATCATGTTTAAGTACTACTTCACTTACCTTTCATAAAACTGTAACTGCATATAATTAATAGACAGAATATAAAAGTCTAAAAATTACGAATGTTATAGCAGTCAAAACAAAAATTTTTTTCCAAGAAGGATTAAAATGGAATGGAAAATTAATTTAAAATTAAAATAATGGACTTGTACCACTTTCAAAATGAACTGTTGTAAATATTGCATAATTTACTCAAAATAAAAAAGGATGCATAGTGTGATAATCTGAAAATTAAGAATAATAAAAAATAAATAAATAAAAAAATTAGTATTCAATCTACATAATAAAATCCTTTAATTCGAAATTTTGTTTATAAACATTTTTCCAATGTAATAAAATCAACAAAATTATAATATTTAAAATTTTCTAATAAATAAATTACAAATTCAATTATAAATACACATAATATCATCAAATATTTAATTTTTCTAACAAATTATTCACACATAAACTTATACAAAATTATTTTCAATCCATTGAATTTACACATGCAAAACACACACACAACACATTAATGTGCGTTATGTAATTTCAAACAAAAACTTTTAATTTTATCATCATAATAATAAAATGTGTAATGTAATTTTGAATATATGTATTTCATTTTTATTCTTATTTTATATAATTTTGAATAACAATACATACATACATACTGTTGTATGCATGCAAATATGTAAAACAAAAATACAATGTCAAATGATGATAATGATGTCTATGTATGTATGTATTTATCGAACAAATCAAATATTTACAAACTTTTATTAAATTTAATTAAAATTGCATATATGTATATGCAGGCATATAAACATGTATAGAAAGTTATTGTATTTTTAAATTGTAGAATACCAGTAGACAAACACGTAATGTATACACGTATGTTGTAAAATTAAAGCACGTACAATATACCATATGTGTACACATACATATGTATGTATTGATTTTATAAACAAGCATGTATTCAAGTAAAATTCATATATACGTTGGAAACAAAAGCACTTTTGCATTTGTCTTTTACTTTTTTAAGTTAAGTTTTTAATTCACCTTTTATAACATAGCGTATATGGAAATATATTTGTATATAACAAACCCTTGACATTATTTCGGATAACATACATACATGTATACATGTTTAGATATTTAATTATACGCAACTGTGCACACAATTATTTTATACATACATACATATGTATATGATTGTTAGTAGCAAATGTAAAATATAAATTCAGTATAAATTACAAACATATACTACATTTTACATTTTGTAAAAGGATACAAAATACATATAAGCGAAAAAAAACTCAATAACTTTTTACACACGTTTTAATTAAAAGCAACACATTAATATTGATTATAAAAAAAGCGAATTTTTTTTTTTTTTTTAAAAAAAAGAATACAATATTACAATTGTTCCTAGAAATCTACATACAAATACGTATCATACATCTCGTTGTACATGTGATGTCAAAATGGAACATGTATGTACATATTCATATGTATACCCAAGAGAATTTCATTTACATTTTCAATAAGGTATACCATACCAACATTGTATCATCATCATCATGAAGATTTTGTATATTAGTTGGTTTACTTACTTGGATGATTTTTGATAGTGAAAAGAATCTTCAGTTGAAAATGCCCGTCACCATCCGACAACACAAAAAAACACAATCTATTTTTTTTTTTTTCATTTCTTTACAAAAGGTACGAAAGGTAATGTGCATGTAAAAGAAATGAAATTAAAAACAGTAACAGAAAGAAATAAAAAAAAAAACATAAAATCAAATCAGCAAAGTCGACATTTTATTTAAGCAAAATAAAATGAAAATTTTTTGTGTATATAGGGTGTTTCTAATACGGTAATTTAGGGTTTAAATCATCATTATCGTTGAAACCACAGAATATTTCAGTTCTCGGCCTTGGCCCCAGAGTTTGCTTCTATCTAATACTGTTAGATGCAACCTATCGCCATACCACACCAACAGCATCTTTTTCAACATTCTCCTTCCACTTATCTAAGACGTTCTCAAGATCTTTGTTCCTCCGCTTCTTCACAATAACATATTCTCAGGATCCGTTTATTTTCCATCTTAGCAAATGACCGAGTGATCTTAAATCTTCCATTCTTATTCTATTAAAAATTATTCTTAAAATTCGCCTCTCAAAACAATACTACATCCTTAATTTTTATGAAGTGCGATCAGTGACGATATACTCTGGTTCATGTTAGTTGACTGCTTTTTGAATTTGTTTTTCTTTTCCCTGTATCCCGAAAACAATACAATGTTATTAATTTCTTTCCTTCACATGAAGCGTTAGAACATAATTTAGGAAATTAATTTATCTGTAATCTATCAGAAACACCTTATATGTATGTGTATATAATGCAAATTTTTACACGTACAAACCTATTGATATCCTTTGTGTACGGTTAAATTTTATTTTCATCCTTGTTTTTCTTTTTTGTCATTTTTGCTTATAATGTGCACATCATTTCTCGTAAATCAAGATGCAAATAGAATTTGTAAATAGCTAGAGAAAAATAACAATTTCTTATATACTATGCATATAATATGTAATACATTTTCGTGTATATTCCTAAGGAAAGAAGGCAGTGTGATTTGTTGTTGATTTTTTTTTCCAAAAAACGTACACAATATTAACTTTCTTTTTTCATTCGAAAATACAAACAGGAGCCTAAAAAATCTTTGTTAAAATTATTGTCTGTATACGTTGTGTACATAGCTACGATAGAAATTGACAAAAAGCCTTCATGCCTACCATACTGTATTTACTCTTTCGATTTTATCTACATAGATCCTAAGCCTGTATATACATCAAATAAAAAGAAAGAAAAAATTGTTTCTTAAAGATTTGAATGTCATTATTGTACAATTTGATTTTATTTGAAATGAATTTAAATCGAATTTTCCAATTTTATTTTGCTTAACGCCTTTATACTAATCTCGTATTCTTCTAATTGGTACAATACACCCCTATGTGTACCGTACACAATATTGTATTATTGTAGGTAGTCTCTTATTCTATTTTTTTTTAAATAAAAATCACAACTGATTATTTGTAATTTTGTTAGATAGAAATAAGAACACGAAAAAAAAAAAATGTCACCTTTTATTTAATTCGATTTTATTGTTATTTATTTAGAAAAAAAAAAAAAAGATTCTTTAATAAAACGTAAATAATTTGAGCAAACTTTTCTTCTCCTTTTTAGTCTCCTTGTTTCTTCATTACTCTTTTTGTTTAAAAATTCTGTGTTAAAATGATTGAGAAAATCAACAAGACCATAAATAATTACAAAATAAAACAAAAAAAATTTTTCATCAATGATAAAATCGATATGTACACATTTTGAAATTCAAACAAAAGATGCAAATTTTTTGTTACCAAAAAAAAATGTTTCTATTCATCGATAATCATCAATAATCAAAATCACGTACAAAATCTCGTTTTATTTCAATACAAATAGAAAAAAAAAAGCAAAATTGAAAATAAATTATTTTTTCTTTATATTTGATATATTTCTCATTCGTTATTTTCTCATTTTATAAAAAATTAATTTTAACAAAAAAAATAAAAAATAATGTTTCGCTTATAGAATTTTAAAATTTTCTAAATATGGAGTAACGGTCGTATTATGCAAAAATTATATTTTTTTAAATTACAGCATTAAATAAATCACGTTATGTGAAATTCACATCAATTTCCATGTTATGCGAGAATTACCTGTAAATTGTGTATTTATTTTTCTAAGCATGTTTACATGATTTCATATAAATATTTATTTTGTATTTTATGTACATTTTAATAATTAATAAATTTATTTCTAATTTTTGAAGGCATTAAAATGTAATTTACATATAATTTTCATAATTTTTTGAATATATAAAGTCATTAAAATAAAAATAAATAAATGTTGTACTTGTATTGATATTTTCAATATTTTCCATTTGTAAGTAAGTCTCTGGGTCATTAGTATTCTGTTAACATTTTTCTTTTGAATTTTTTTTATATAAAATTTTGCATATTTATTGGGATGTTTAAGTCTTTTTGAAATTTATCAATAAAACTGTTCTCATTTTATATTTTTAACTTGGAAACAAAATTGGAAATGATAAAATTGTAACTGATATTAAAATTTTAGGCTTACAGCAATTAAAAAGAAAAATGTAAGCCGGAAATATAGAGTAGGATATGTGCAACAGGAAATTTCAAATAGGATATATGTAACAGGAAATTTGAAACAGAAATTTGTATTACTAATGTTTTTAAAAAAAAAAAAACTAATAATGACTAATGTACATTATATTCATCTGTTTACAACAGTATGATAAGGCACTTTAATGAAATGTCCTGATACTTTAATGAATTTATCTTATGTATATACTTTGACTTCTAAGATTCCTAAGCACACTACATATATTCAGTTACATTAGGGGAAAACCATAGATAGTAAATAATCTTTAAATAAAATTCAAAGAGAAAAATTAAAAATTTTAATTCATTAAAAACAAATTCTTTGATCCTAGAAGAGAATATTCCTTCGAAGTGACTGAGAGTCTTGATTTACGCTGTAGGCTCATCCTTTTAAAATGTATTGGAAATGCATTTCTAAACATCTGAAAAAAATTGCATACTTTCATACAATCTCGGCTCAATTGGGTTTATAATCTTTTAGGAATAACAAGAAACCAAAGTTTAAAAAAATTTGAAATTTAAATTTCTACTTTTTATCCTAAATCAACATTGAGAATAATATAGAAATGCACTCGTGTAGATTTGATTCAAAAAAATTAATTTAAATTTTTTTTTTTTAAAAAAAGTAAACAAATATTAGTGTAATTTATTTTTCTCTATATTTTTTTTTTGTTTTTTATTTAATCTAAAACGAAAGTAAAACTTGTACATCTAAATTAAATGGCTGATGTCTTACTTATCCAATAAAAAAATTAATTTGTTGTATTCATTTAAAAAAATGATATCTTATATAATTTCTAATAAAATGTTCATCATTAATGAATATATTTTAGGGCTATTTGGGAAATTCAAAATTCTTTTAATTTTTCCTCAAATTTCCTGAAAAATACCAAGAGAAAATTAAAGAAATTCAAGAGAACAGTAAAAAAATTTTGAAATTTCACACACGATTTTAAATTCTTTTAAAAAGATGTACGTATATTCTACACATTTAATTAAATCTAAAATGAAAATTAAAAATTGTGCATATGTGTAGACATACACAACCACAAGTTGCCACGCTCTTTAAAGATTGAAGAAAAAAAAAATTATATTTCAGATGAATCAGGAAATCCTAAAAAGTAATCGGCTATACGGCCAGCTTCTCTTAATCCACTTAAAAATGCTCCATGCACAGTAGCTGGATAATTACGTATTGTATGTTCACCTTTAGAGAAAGAAAAAAAGAAGAATAGAAGATTTAAAAAAAAAAAAAAAACGTATTTTTTTATAATTAAAATTGCAAGCATACAAGTTTCTGATTAGTATAAAAAATGATAAATAAATTTGTTTATCTAAGAAATTGAGCATTTTAAAATATTTATAGTTGTATTGGTTGTATATACATATGAGAACATTTTTCAATCACTATACAAAAATTACAATTTTTAAGAAAAGTTTAAATTATAACACACACGAAAATAATTTAATAGAGCAAAATATATGCATGTATGTATGTATATACAGATAAACTAGCGTTATCGTACAAGAATATAAGAAATAATTATGGAAAAAAAAATTAAATAAAAATCGTGAAAATCATCTATATGGACACGATGACTCGATTAAAAAATGTATTGCTTGTTCGTATACAAGACGTACATATTTACTATAATCAGGGCTATTCTGGCCGTAGTTAGCAAATTTCGTTAATTTGATGTTCTGCTAACTTTCATATAGAATTTCAAGAATGCGTATAATGAATGTTATGAACTTCGAGTAAATTTTGTATAATAGTTAGATGTCAAGTTAGCGAAATCTGTTAACTACTTATGTTCAGAATAGTCCTGAATATCTACTTTAAAAAAATGTTAAGAAGAAGAAGAAAAATTTCTTTTCTTTTCTTTTTGTTTTTTTTTTCTTTTAAGATTTTCTATATACGGCATAGATATCGAATACAAAAAGAACAAGAAGAAAAAGAAAATATAAAATAACGGAAATTATGAAAGTACTACACATAAAATACTGTAGATATAAAGATATATTTCGAGAAAAAATAAATGATTTTCATTTAAAGATAATAAAAAAAAAAAAAACTGTTTTTCATATTTTCTAGATACACACAAGAAAAAAAAGAAATTTATAAAGAAAAATCAACATAGAAACGAATGAATGAGCAAATCGTGTGGTATACATAATAATCCGCACGAAAACTATCTACATACACCATATATGTATGTATTTACGAGTATCACTCTAGAATGTATATATATACATATGTACGTGTATTGGTTTATGTAATTTTTGTTGTAAAATCATAAAATATAAAATATTATATAAAAATTATTATTATAGGTACCAGCAGTACATTTTAAATTTATAAATATAAATCTAAAAAATCAACATGACAACAACATTTCATGAATCATCAGTCAAAAATCAATTAATACATTGACTGATTTTAAATTTTTATAGGTATACTATATAAGGTACATAGATGAGAATGTTGCATAAAAATGATTAACTAGCTGTCTGTTATAAAAATTTTTCTAGAGAATGCGGGATAAAAATTGAACCTGAAAATTACTTAAGAACGTACTTATTATGTAGGATTTTTAAAATATAAAATTTTCATTTAGACTATAGAATACCTTATATGCTACCAGTATGCATTATAATATACAGGTACTGGTATAAAATTATGCACTAGGCTTTGACCATTACTTTTAAAAACAATCAAATTAAAAATTAAAAAAAGCAACAAATAATATGTATTTTCAAACATTGCTCCCTAAAGTATGTATACTTTATTCAAGTAATCAGAACTTTTAATTTAAAAAAAAAAAAACATTAATTTATTACTCTGACGTATTTTTAAAAAATTTTTGTTTTCATTATCACATTGTTATTAGTTGCACAATATTTTTCTACTGAGCTATCCAGTTGGAATTCACAATAATCTATGAATGATTTCTTTGTTTATGCTAATAACTGAGACTTGAGAGAAAACTATGTACACATTTCATTTTAGGCCAATTGTTTAAAATCAAACTTGTTAAATCAATTGAATAAAAATGTTCTCCTTCTCCTTGTTTTAAAAATGTTCTTACTTGATACTTTGGCCTCTTTTTCTGGCATTTGAAATTATAGATAACATAAATGAATACTGAAAGGTAAGTTTTTATGTTTCAATTAAAAGTTTAACATGGCCAGGGTACTCAGGCAAAAAACTTAACATTAAGATTTTTTTTTTAATTTTGAATTCTATGTAAAAAAAATTCGCAATTCAGTCTAAAATTCTACTGCCCCATTCACCTAAAACGTTGATAATTCATTCATAATTTTCCGTGAGTTTCAAATCATCTAAATACCACCTCAATGCAAAGTTTAAAGATTTAAAACGAAAAAACTCAATACAATAATACAATGTATTGTGAGCGCATCTAAGGCTAATGTCACACAAGCGTACAAATACGCACGGTATGAAGTGTACAGAAATATATGAGTTTTGTCATACATTAGACGTGCGGTCAAACCGAATTAAACGTACGCAGCGTACTTCATACCGCTTCATACTCTAAAGCTTATGGACATGTAATTTATTACATGTATCTTATATTAATTTTTTGGACCATATGGACAAAGTATATATCTATGTAGATGACTTTTCATGAAGGTAATAATGATGATGATGATGAAAACAAATTTTTATTGATTAAAAAATATCTTGTGTGTATGTTTTCTTTTTTCTTTTTGCTTAGTTGAGAAATAAATGAAAAAGCAAAAATTCTAGTCAAAAAAAAAAAAAAACCAAAAAAATATTTTTCTTAATAATAAAAATAAAAACAAACCGTGCACATAGGAACACAGGCAACAAGCGATAACAGTTTAAAAAAAAAAAAAAAACAGAAGAGAAAAAATAAGATGCTAAGAAAAATTATAAACTTGAGAAAATTAATAACAAAGATATAAAATAATATGAAAGTAAATTAAACTTGTCATTACATTTATTATAAAAATAGAATTAAGACAAAAACAAAATAAGAAGAAGAAAATCAATTCAACTTATTTCTAAATATCCCGTATAAAATGTTAAATATCTTGAAGGTGAAGGAAAGTGTGTGTATATAATATTACAACAACACATAAAAATGAATAATGAAATTTTAAAATGCTTGAAACGAAAAAGATTTTCAGTATTCTTATTTTTTTATTTTATTTATTTTTTAATCCATCTACTATCTATCAACTTTTTTATGAAATTAATATCTGCTGGTTAAAAACTCGTATATTATACACTGTATGAGATCATATCTTAAAGCAATATTCATACACATGTAAGTGTGTATATACTAACAATGATGATAATTCAAAGTAAATTCTAGTTCAAAGTTCATTTTTCATATTTAGAAAACTTTTTTTTTTTTTTTTTTTTTTTGTTTTTGATATACGGAAGAGTTTTCACTATATATCAGAATTGTATACGTACTACATATGTATGTATGTATGTACATATGTTTTGGTTAGATGTTTGTTTGACCTTTTTCATAAATATTTTCTTTTCTTTTCTTTTAGAAAATTTTTCATTTTTAATTTAATAATAACTAAAATCTGAATCATATTTTTGAATTCATGCAGAGTATAAAACGTACATATGTATGTATGTATGTGAATAATGTAAAAATTTACCAGCAAAAAATAATCTTGGCATTTCCTTATTATCATCATCAGTTGTACCATCAGGATTTGATGGTGTTACTGGTGCTGCTAATAAATCATAATCACTACCAGATGATCCAACTGATACAAAACTATATGATCCTCTTGCCCAAGGATCAGCTCTCCATCTGATTACATAACACAACAAAGAGAGAAAACAAATATTATTATTGTTTTTTTTTTATAACGTATCATAAAGAAAAAAACATTTAAGATAATTTAAAAAAAAATTTGAATCTACATATTTTCACTATAAATATTTATATTTGAATAAAACTAATTTTTAATGTATTTTACCTTGTAACAACAGTTTCTTTTGGTTGTGGTACAGATGCATTACCAAAAATACCTTTTAATACGGCTATACAACGACCAACAATTACATCATCTGATACATTTTCCATAATGGCTGCTGATTGTCCAGCAACTAATGCCAATAATACTGGTGATTGTGATATACTCCAGAATAAGAAAAGTTCACCTAAAGAAAAAAATAATAATAATAATAAATCAAATTCATTATAAATTACATTCACGTTCAGTATAATAAAAATAAAACCAGAACACAAATATGATGTCCATCAGGACTAAATTTAGGGAGAAAACAAAAAAGAAAACCCTTAACAAATAAAATTCGAAATCAGGGTTTTTATTTGTTACCAAAAATTAAAAACGAATAAAAAAAAAAAAACACAATGTGATAAAGTCGAAGAAAAATACCATAAATTTTCTAAATTCGAACTTTAAAAAAATTTAAAAAACAAAAAAAAAAGTAGTCCTTGGTCTTTAACTTTTCCAATTTATTAGTTCATTCAATTTTCAAATATCACACATACATATGTATACATTAGAAAATGAAATATATTGACATGGCATGATTGATATCAAATGGACATTGATTGGACATCAACCGTCCATTAATGAGCGGGTGTTAAATTTTTCTGGTTTTATGTTGCCCTCAAACAAAATTAATACAGTGTGTGTACTATAATGGTAATTTCAATTTTATTTTTCCTTTTTTTTTTTTCAATTCAGAATATTGATTATTGAATATCTCATTTCCATTTGTATTTGATACATTTTATATGTAGTAACTTAATTAAGTTACTAAACCCCAAAAAAATGAAATAAAATTGATTTTTAATTTAAAATTCGTATAATCATTAAATTGCAGATGTGAAAAATGTTTCTATTGGTATACAATTTTGCCTGTTGTTTGTATATGTATATGCACACGCATTCATATGTGTATAACGTAACGTACAGAAGCTGAATAATTTGAACCATTTTAAAGGTATGGTATGAGGGTAATTTAAAACATGAAAATGATAAAATATATTGTACTCATAAAATTCTTCATATTGCTCATACCCTATATATAATTGAGTAACCGAAATACTCAATACTGTATATGAGTACATTAAATTGTGATAAATAAATTTTATTTTATAAACTTAAAAAAAAAAGCCATAATATTGATAAGAAAACTGATAGCTTATAAACTGTACACTTAATCAAAAAAATCATCGGTACACTTGTACTTAACTTTATAATTCGCCCATTTGAAAACTACATATAATTACTGATTAAGTAAATAAATAATGTGATTTCTTTACTAAAATTGACTACGCTGGTTTTAAATTTTTTGGAATTTAAATTCTATTTCCAACGATTTCAGAGATGTGACAATTTGATAT
Organism: Anthrax anthrax; assembly: GCA_963971155.1. Taxonomy (NCBI): domain Eukaryota; kingdom Metazoa; phylum Arthropoda; class Insecta; order Diptera; family Bombyliidae; genus Anthrax; species Anthrax anthrax. The sequence continues at coordinate 21,875,830 of OZ020122.1, forward strand.
TCAGTATATTTATTCAGACATTCTAAGTTAAAATTAAAATAATTTTCTTATGATTCAACATAATTTCATGAAATTTGGCGGTAAACTTGAAAATGAGCTAAACTGTTATAATTTTCAATTGAATTAAATTTTACATCAATGTTGGTATATAATTATTTACTATAAATAAAATTGTTTTTGGGTGTGCCAATATTTTTTTGAGTGAGTGTACATTCTCTACATATTACATGTAGTAAAAATTTTTACTTATTTCATTATGATTGCATATTCTATACTCTGTGTTGGTCTTCTGATGGTAATGGGATGTTTTTTTTTTATAGATTTTTTAAAAACACGTTAAAGTGTTTATGATACTCATAATATACACCCGTACATACATAATACAAATGTGATCACTCTTTACTGTTTTTGCTTGCTTGCTATATTCTTATTTATTCACTTCATTTTTTTTTTTTTTTTTTTTTTTTAAATAAAATGTACTACATAATATATTAATAGCATTCTAAAAAATTTTTATGAGACTATTAGTCTCATTTTTTTCCTCCAAACAAAAAAAAAAAAAATTACTAATAACAAAATTAAATGTGGTTAAATCAAGAAAATAAAAACTATTTTTTGAATAACTCATATTATTTAAACAACAATTTCATTTAAAGATACGTAGATATTATGTATCAGTATAAGGACTTTTAAAATTAAATATATAAAGATAACGGTATAATTATTATTACACTATCGTAATAATGATAAATACAAAAGAGAACTGAATTATAAAAATAAAAAAAAAAAAATAAAACGATAAAGTAAAACAGAAAACAAGAACATAAAAATATATACGTTATGGTAATATAATTATAGTAATTTAATTTAGATTTATTTCACATTTTTAAATTTATTTTCAAAAAACAAAATATATATATGTATATAAAACCGTAATGATATGAAAAATAAAATTTTTTCCGTTTAACAATAATCAAATAAAAATTTAAATTTCAAATAAAATGAAATAAATCAGAAATCAAAAAGGTAAAAAAAAAAGTAAAAGTATAAGAAATAAAAAATAAGAACATAAATGATAATAAACAAAATAACGACATTTATAAAACATTTTCAAAAAAAAAAAAAAAAAAAATCATAAAAAAAGCTCGTTGAGGTGTCATCGAAATAAAAAATTTGAAAAAAAAAAGAAAAAAAATTACCAAAAACTTAAAAAAAATAAAAATAAATATAAAAATATAAAATTCTCGATTAATATACACGAACCAAAATGAAATATAAAAATAAAATCCAAGAAAAAAGAAAATGAATCAAATAAAAAAATGTTATTGTTATAGTCCAGAACTAGTACCTTATAAATAAAAATTTGTTTTGTATGACAAGAAAATGAACATATAAAAAATAACAAAATGCACACACATTGTATGTACGTATCCAACATATAGACAACATTTCATATGAAGGTAAAAAAAAATAAAATAAAAAGAAAACCACAAACATTTTTTTCTCTCGTATGTAATATCAAAGAATAGTTAATATTTTAACAAGAATTCTTATGGGGCTTCAAAAAATTTTTTAACCGATAGAGCGGTTCGGGCGATGAAAGAGGGGACGGCATGAATGATGGAATGATTTAGTACATTTGTTGGTAGAAAAAGGGATGTCGTTTTTTCGTATAAGAATATTTAAAATAAACTCGATAAATTTTAAGCCATGTACTTATTATATATATGTATGTATACATATGTAATAATATATTACATACGAGTGTTTGTAAATATTTTCATACGAATTTGGTATCTTAACTATAAATACCGTCATCCTAAACAAACATAATTTTCTTTCATAAGAACATTAGAGCACAATTTTGTAATGGTTCGATCATATAACCTATATGAACTTGAATTAAAGATCAGAGACTAGGATAGTAATAAAAAATGTGTAATTTCAGATTAACATACATACATACATATATCGTACAATATTTCATATATGTACATTACTTTTTTTTTTTTTTGTTGATTTTTGTTCATATTTTACACTTTTCCTTTACTTTTTATATCAGACAAGAAAATATATACAAGTACGATCTATAAACCCATAAATTTGTATACGGTCGAAAGATGTGTACGGAATATTGCACGTATGTATGTATATATTGTATTTATAATTAACAAAATCAAGTCATTAAGTTTATGGTACAATTTTGTATAGGGACATATATGACTCCACGTGGAGTGTATACTTAAATTACATACTTACGTATACGATATATAATGCATTCATACGATCATATTTTTATTTATCATTACCTAAAAAGTATGAATTTTAAATACCCAAAAAATCAAAATTTAACATTAAACCGATCGTATTCAAAATATATTGTATTTCCCATACAATACATTACAATTTGAATTTACATTTTGTATTTCTATCCTCGTTTCTGATGTAATGAAATTTATGACCCATATGATCGTACAATTATGAAAAAATTATATTTGTTTAGGACGATAATTTGTTTGTTTAGGACAGAAGTTTTACACACGCATATATACGATAAATACGTACATTACAAAATATTCTTATAAATATTGCGCATAATATGTACACTTAAATTACATACGCACGTATGTGATAAATATGCATACATATTCACATTCTATGCTGCTTCATGGGTATTTTAGTGGGTATTGAATGATTTCTTCTGAAATAATATGTACACTTAAATTACATACGCACGTATGTGATAAATATGCATACATATTCACATTCTATGCTGATTCATGGGTATTTTAGTGGGTACTGAATGATTTCTTCTGAAATAATATGTACACTTAAATTACATACGCACGTATGTGATAAATATGCATACATATTCACATTCTATACTGATTCATGGGTATTTTAGTTTTTTTACATGGGTATTTTATTCTGAAAATTGCTTGCTTTTTTTTTACCTTTCAATACATTTTCTTATTTTACACCTTATTTTTTGAATAAAACGGTAGCACTGGGTACTGATGTCAGTACCCAGGAAGAAAAATTTTTGAACGTCGAATTTGCACTGCTTGCAGTATCTCCTAGTTTTGGATTTCTGGTAATATGTAGATTTGATCAGGTTCAAAAAAAATAAAAAATAATTTACAAAGGAATGACAAAATAATGATAATAATAATATATAAAAAAAAAAAGAAAAATTTTATACAATACAACAGAAACACATAAATAAATGTTTAAAAATGAAAATAAAATTTACAGCAAACAAACAAATCAAAAAAAAAAACTTCAGAAAACCATAACATATGAACAACGAATAACCAAAAACTTAAGAAAATAAAAAAAAAAAATGAACGTACATATATAAAAGAAAATTCATTCAATATAATAAACTAAGCGAATCGAAATCAGTAGTAAATCGAATTGGCTAACAAGACAAATTTTCTTATTATTATTGAAATTGAAGAAGAAGAGGTGGAGAATGTAATATACAAATTTTTTTTATTTTTTTCTTTTTTTTTTTTCAAATATATGAAATAAATAAGTGTAGGTATATGCATCACAATGTACGTTTCAATATTATAATTTTCATATAGAATTTTTATGTATGTCCAATATAGATGATAATAATAACAATAAAACAGAAAAAAAAAAACAGCGAATTCGAATATTCAAATATTAACTGTCGCACGATATTATGTAGATACCTTTAACATACGATATACAAAAGATGGACTTGACTTTGGCAAATAATGTAGTAATCGTGGTAAAAAAAAAAAAACAAAATCCATTTCAATTTATGTGCGGGGTTAAAAAACAATTTCTTGTAATTTTTTTTTTGTTTTTTTCATTTTGTTTGTTTATCATTTTCAAGAAAATTTGCACATTGTAAGAATATTTATTTATTTTTTTCTTTTTGTAACCAATTTCTTATAATATTATTGGTATTGCTTTTTATTTAATATTTTCTTTTTTTTTTTTTTTTTTTTGATTTCTTCTTAAACGCCCCAACTTTTATAACTCTTTAACTTTAGCTAATATTATTCACAATCATCATCATATTATAACGACCTTTAAAAAAAATAAATAAATAAACGAAATAACGAAAAACTTTGTTACTACTTTTAAAATGTTTAAATTCTTTATAGTACTTTGTTACGTATATTGCATTCAAATGATGAGAATTCAATGAACATTAATTGATAAATTCATGATATTGTTACAAACCTGACCTGTTGTACTTTTTTCGAAATTTTTTCATGCAATTCTTAGGTATACATATGTATTCGTGTTATTATTACTTTTATTGTTGTAAAGCTTTTATACAAGTTGTTAATACCAGAAAAATTTAAATTTTAACAAAGTAGTATTTTTCATTCGTGTAGGATAATTTATCACAACACAATGAGTTTCGACTATTTAAAGGCCTATGATTTGCTTCATTCTACACACTGATTGCTCATATATCTATATATCGATTTACAAGTAGAAACTGTAAGGACTTCTACTTTCCTTGCATTACGCTGATCACTTGAACAAAGTATAGAGACACATGAATGCATGCATGATTACTAACAAAATATGTACGTTTAGTACATTACATACATACAGACGAGTATATGCATGGTTCTCTATAATATGTTGTATACCTTCGACAATTCGATAAATTCATTTTTAGTTTTATTTTTCGATTTTTATTTTTCATATACATACATACTATATGTACATTTATACATAATTTTTTTTTCGATTTTATTCTTTTTGATTTTATTTTGGTCATCAATTTTCATACAATATGTGACTATTTGACAAGGCAAATAATTTATGTTTCACGAGTTTTTTATAAATACATATATTTAGTTAGTAGTCTGTATAGTTAAGTTATTTTTCTTTTTATTTTTGGAAATAAAAAACTACCAACAAAATATATAACACATATACAGAAAATTTTGCAGACAATTTTCATATACTTATACAACCCATGTATCATGTATGTACATATGTATGAATGTGTTCTTGTTAAAATCATCAGGATGAATAAATTCTGGTAGTAATAATGCTGCTGCTATGTACAAGTAATATGTACATACGTAGAAAAGTAGTTGGTGTTTTTTTCATTTTTAAATAACACAAAAATATATACGAACGACACCAATCACCATAATACTATGTACCATTGCGCGTTACCAATACCTTATATAACCCATCAATGTTATTATTATTATTTTTTTTTGTAAACCATTCTTACCTTTTTGCCAATAATATTATCACACTTATTTTCCATACATATATAGTATGCTTATACATATGTACATAAAAATACATCCATAAAATTCATGTCAACGACATAATTCTTATACATATATATATAATACACACACCTACATACGAAAAAAACAACACATACACAGATAGAGAAAAACTCTTTGTTGATACCATGATACCCTTTTTTTCCATAACTATAGTGATTCGATTCGATTCGATGCACAATTCACTTTGAATTTTTATTACAATAATTTGAAATTCTTTTTATGGCAAATAAATAAAAAAAAAATAAAAAATAAAAGTAAATGAAAAATTTAAAAAAGAAAAAAAAGACACAAAAATAAAAATAATTAATCAGAAGGCTATTTATTCGTATATATACCTATATAATGTAGATACATATGTATAGTTATCTACATGCAATAATAAAACGTACATGAATATGTACACATATGAAATGCTTTGTATATAATATATTTTATTATCCCTATATATCTCATATGTACAAAATATTAGTGTGTGACTTGTATATACTTCTTAGGTGTGAGAAAACCATTTTAAAAATATATATCTGCATATTATATGCTACATACAAAAATTAAAATGAATATAATTTTCAGAAAAAAAAAAACGAAATAAATAAAATAAAAAAATGTTGCATTTACCATTAACAAAAATATGAATATGTACATTTTAGTAATAATCATAAAAAAAAATAAATAAATTTATTATTTATTCAACTATTGTAGATATTATTCTGGTGTACGTATATACATAAATATATATGTAGACCAATAAATTGTTTTATTGAACATACATATATTGGACATGTACATTAAAAGTACTCGTATGTATACACCGATGTAATACCTATATGTATGGATAAAAAAAAATTATTTATTATTAATTCAAAAAAGATTCTAAATGGGATTATGTATATAATCATACTACATATATACAAATCGATTATTCATTCAAAATAATTTCATTTAATACATTACATACAGATTTTTTTATGTATCTCATATGTACATGTAAAACGATGTGTATGTACATGTACTTGTATTTTGTCGCCAATAATATATTTTTCAATTCTCTTTGAATTATGATTTTCATATAAAATGCATTGCAAAAAAAACGACAAACATAAAAAATGAACAATCTGAACATTGTATGTACAATATATACAAGAACACGTACAAAGTACCAGAACCAACTAGATAAAATATGAAATAAATGCATGAACGTGTATATACATATACTTATATTTGCATATAAATACCATTTTATAATCAAACACGACATGATTATAATACAATTATTTGAATAAATTGTGATTATCATTCAATTAAATTAAATTAAAAAAATAAATAAATAAAATTATATAGGATAAAAACAAAAATGAACAAACAAACAAAAAATGTATTAACTCGAATTTATTAAGGATTATTAATTAGCCATTCACATGAATCAATATAAAATAAACAAATTGATGCGATCATTAATACATCATTTGAATATGTACCAATTATGCTTTTTTTTTTCTCTTTGTGTGAAATAAAAAAGGATACACCCATATATACGTATGTAAAATAAATCTTAAATATCTATTCAATTATAAAATACAATAAAAACAAAATTAAAAACATTGATTTTATTTATTTACAATCAAATTATTGGTTTTAATATGCCCATAAATTATGTCAATATATAAATTTTCAATATATGTATATACACATCGTAAAATTCAATGTACACATGCGTTCATATGAGTACAATAATTTAATTATGTACCTCTATGTTTGCATTTGTTTAATTAGTATAGAAATTATATAAATAATAGAAGGATTCTTCTTTCTTGCAAATTCATCAATTTATACAGGTGTTCTTTGTATGAAAATTTTGTACATTTAAACTTTTATATAACACAAATTTGCAGAAGTACTATAATTATATGAATTAAACCCATATCCAATTTATTATTCAGAGTTTTAATTTAATTTTTTTTTCTGCAGTATGAATAGAATGATCAAACGATATTCTAGTAAAAATGCAAAATATTAATTTAATTTTTCATTCAAATTCAATGGTTAAAGTATATAATACATTCCCCGACAAAATTATATATTATGTAATCAGATAAAATTCGTAAAAACACCTGTTACACCTTTTATAAGAAAAAATCCTCAAATTACTGGAAAATATTTGTATTATATTTCCGGTAAAAACAATGTCTAATTGAATTTTGTAAATGAAAATCCCTAATTGAGGACAATAACTTTTTTTTTTTTTTTGAATTTGTAAAAGCCGGACAAAGTTCTACCAGTTCTTATCATTTTGTCGCGGACTGTACAAATATTGATTTAATTTGATCTGTTCTACACGAAATATAACTATACAATTGTAGTATAGGATTTTTGAATTATTGTAAATGACCCCCAACCCAAATGTAGTATAAAATATCATATGTACACTTCTTAATGTAGATACATACATTTTCCCTGATTTTATATAATGTTATTTTAATTTTTTTTTTTTTTTTTTTTTTTTTATTGTACTCGTAACACATTTTGATATATCATCTCTTTAATTAACATTTGATTTGTACATTTATCATGCATTATTCAATTATATGAATGGTTTTATTTGCATTCAGTAATAATTTAATAAACTAGGTTAATCTAATTGACAAAACAATATTAAAAAATGATACATTTTTATTCTTTATGTTTTTATTTTAAAAATATAAAAAATAATATAAATGAAAATTCAATTATTAATTTTCAACTATAAAAGATAATATTTTTGTTTTCTTTAAATTTGTGACTCATTAATTTTAAATTTCTAAAGACATTAAATATAGAAAGGACCAAAAAAAAAAAAAAACTAACAAGAGACTTTTAAGCACAATCTGTTCTAAATACAAAGTAATTAGAAGTTCCGTTTTTTTTTTTTTAATTATTTTTTAAATCAATTTAATTCAAAAATACGAAAAATAAATTTTTTTTTTTAAATTTAATTACAGAAGAAATTAAATTCGAATATTGAAAATACGGGCAACTGCATCTACATTTCACTTGCATTCTTTAAATGTCCTTTTTATCTTGTTTTTCTAAAAAATAATCAAAATGCAATTTTAAATACAGCAACAACAAAACAACACAGAAAAACGAAAATACCAAGACAACAAAATATGTTAATGAGTTTGTCAATAAACTAAAATATATGGTTAAACAAATTACGTTGAAAATTGTTTGTTATTTTTTTCAACAAAACAAAAAAAAAATTCTTTTTCATTTTCTCTCTTATCTCATGGCATTTAAAAAAAAATAAATTTTCTTTTGCAATGCTTCTGTTTTTCACCCCTTGCCCTTTACATTAGCATAACATAACATAGCTGCATAGAAAATAAAACAAAAAAAAAAATAAATAAATAAACTCTTAAAATGTCTACAAATTTTCTTTTTTCTTTCTGAAAAACAGTTGACAACTTTCCCATAATATATTATTGCCATAAATGATTTTTTAAAACAAAAACAAAAAACAAAGCACCACTCAAAAATTTTTTCTTCGATTCTTTTTTTTTTAAAGGAAAATCGGAGCAAAAGGAAAGAAAAAAAAATTTTTTTTTTCGTTTTGTTTAGTGATATCCCTCATTTTATTTTTATTTTTTCTCCTTTTTTACTCTTCAATCATTTTGTACATTTTTTTTTTTGTGAAAATTTCAACACACTTGTCAAGTAGGTACTTTGTATATTATTCGATGACATACATCAACGTATTGTTAAATTCGTTATGTATTTTTTTATTTTCTTCGTACACATAAAAACGATGAAAAATTATTAAATTGCATGAATATCATTAAATTTTCAAATTTAATTCTATTGTATACTTGTATGTTGCGTACAATGCTTTCCATCACCATTATCTCATATATTAACTAAAAATTTCAACATTTTTATCATAAAAATTTTTCTAAAAAAAAAAAAACAAAATTTTTTCTTTCTTTCTAATTTTATTTAGCATTAAAAATGTGATGTGCCCTTTTTTTATTATTTGATTGATTACATGAATAATTTAATTTCAATTTCAATATTACAATATTCTCTTTTCTTTTTTTTTTTTTTTTAATGAATGAAAGAAAAAAAAAATTAGTAGTATGGAAAGGTTCAAATTTTTGAATTTTATTAAAAAAATTTATTACAAATTTTTTATTTAAAAAAAAAAAAAAATGTTTAATTTTTTTAGTATGTATTTGGCTACTATTTAATATCAAATTGGATCAGACCCACATTTGTTTAGTTCCCAACAATTTGTTTGCGTACATTTAATACTGCATTCAAAAATTTTTTACAACAAAAAATCTATAAAAGTATATGAAGCGTACACGAGTATTAAGCAAATTTCAATTATGAAGGCGTTACATAACAGTTTGTAATCCTTATAAAAATAATCAAAAAATTTTATTTTCCAATAGTCCGAAAGGATAACGATAACGAGTGACTTGTAATCGTAATAGAACTATGCAGGAATGTTCAATCAATATGAATTTGACACTGTATTGTATTTGTATTGCATTAATTTAACAAATAAAATAAAATTAATAATTAACTCAAAGGATTTTCTCTAAAAACATTTTCTAGTTTTTTTTTTTCGATTTTTCAAATTTCATGAAAGTCGACCCATAAACGACTAAGAAATTAAGTATCAAAGTTAGTCATTTTTAGAAAATTTCAAACCTAAAGCTCTACATTTCTACTAGAAAAATGTCAAATCATAGTTCAATAGTCAAATTTAAATGATATTCTTTTAAGATTAATTACACGCAAATCAAAAGATTTAACACTACATATTTATTATCACCGATTTCTGCTTGCTGTTATTATTCTTGTACAAATAATTCATAAGACGCATGCATAGGACTCTCGAATATTAGAATGTAAACTCAAAAATTCAACTAATAGAAAACAAATCGGGAAACTGATAAGTAGATGAAAACACATCGTACTGAAGGCCATAAAAATTTTAAATGTGCAAAACTGGATAGAAGTTGTAAAGAATTTCAAGAGAGACATCAATGGGAAGACATCCTGAAGTATACAAAAATTCTGTACAATCTATAGAGCCATGGAATAGCAATAATAACCACCGAACATACGAATAAAGAAGAATGCCGAACATACATATGTATGTATAACCGTGTTACCAAAAGTTCAATACATTATTGTATAAACTTTATAATCAGACTGTAGTTTAAAGTTAATTGTAAGGGACATATATCACACTGAATTAATAAATTAAATTGACACCGATAAATAAATCGATAAAAGAAAAAAATAAGAATTCAAAAAAAAAAAAAAAAAAATACATTAATTGGAAATTTTTTTTTTTGAAAAAATTTTAAATGCTAATTTTTATTCGATTATTATTCTTCATTTTTTCTTTTAGTCGTTTAATTTACTATAAATAATTTTTATATATTTTTATTTTTTACTTTAAAATGTTTGGCACATTTTAAATTATCTTATAGACAAGAAGAAAAAAAAAATTGAATAAATTTCATATATTGCTTAATGTATAGATTACTACCATTTAAGTGTATATAATACTCTATAAAGCCGACGTCAATATAATGAATGATACATACGCTACCATATAAGTCGAAACAAGTTTTTCATTTCAGTTTGAATTTTTTTATTTTTTTTCTATTTATTTCTTTCAATATAAAATTTTAAAATGTTTATAGAAATCATAAATCTATTTTGAATGAATTGAATCAGAATAATTTAAGCATTTATATTACTATATAGGTAAATGTACCTATTGTATAGACAAAGACATACCAACGATTATTCATATGTATAATGAAATTTTATAAAATAAAATTATTCTTTCATTTATTTGTTATATTCAAACATACAATAATGATTACTATACAAATTTTGTTTAATCATTTGTAACACAAAGTTGTAAGTTATAACATTTTAACTTATAAAAGTAAACAAATCTCTACATGTAATATTGTATAAGAAATCTTTTAATCTTTTTGTTTTTATCACTTTTTTTTTTTTTTTTTTTTTTTTTTGCTTTGCTTTGAAAAATAGCAAAACAGCAAAAATGTTTCCATTGAGAAAATTTTATATTTCATGCAGTATGTGGTAAGTATGCAGTGTTTATGTACTATAAATTGAGATATGGAATATACAAAAGCAACTCATTGTACAAATATGTGTGTAGTGTGTATATATACATATATACACAATCTAAAACATTTAACATGAGTTTGTTAACTTATATAAATTTTTTGCTTCAAGGTAATTCACTGTTGAATAATTAATTCAAAATGATACATATATATACAATATATACGACAAGTACATGAACAAATATAATTTACATTATCACAAAATAAAAATCTATACCATTCCATACAAATGAATAAAAAATATTGCATATTATTATACTAAATAATATTTGAATGTTTAATGTATTAAAATTCGATTTGTTAAAAATCTCCCACCTTTTTAAAATAACATTATAAATATACACATGTATGTAATGTGTATGTATCTATAGCACAAATTATAAATAAAATAATAAATTTTCAAAACATGAATAACAATAACAAAAATTATTTGCATGAATCTACACATTTACTTAATTTTTTCGATTTTTTTTTTTTTTTTTTTGCCTTTTGATTTGTACATAGGTTTGGTATACGAGAAATGGTAATATTCAAAAAATAAATAAATTTATATACCATGAATAATTTGAAAATTATTTCTAAACAGAACAAAAAAAAAAAAAATAAATAAATACAATAAAATAAAAAACATAAAAATAAACATTTAAAATTTTTGCAATACATATTTCTTTTTCTTTTTTTTTTTTGAACACATAATTTACAGATTACAATGACTCTAAATTTCTAATTCCTGTTTGGGAGTGAATAATTTAAAAAAAAGAAAAAATGAAAATTTTGGAACACTGTTTCATTTTATGTTTACAGAAAAAAAAAATTAATTTATTTAAAAATTATTTAAATATGCATGAAGTAATTTCGGTATATAACTGATTTCTAAAATATTAAGCTACATTTAGACAAAGATAACGTATTGTTTCTAAATTTTAGATTCTAAATGAATCTAAAATCGAGGCACTATTATTGAAAAAAAGTTCATTACGGAAAATTTTACAAAACTTTTATGCTCTTTAGAAAAAAGAAGAATTTGTGAATAGTATTCATAAAAATCATAGCTACATACATATGTATATCAGTCGAGATGTGTAAATGTAGCCTTAACTATACTACCGATTTATTTTCAAAAAAGAACTCAAATAAATGATTATTATTAACAAAATTTTGTTAAAAATTTGAAATTTCGTTAATTTATATTTAAATGAGGAAAAAGAGATACAATTTTAAAAATGAAAAAAAGATACAATTATCAAAAAAAAAAGCCAGAATATTCTTTTCTAATACAAAACTTTCAATATTCATAAATCAAAATAAAAATGGCAAAATAAAAGCTAACAACAGCAGCAACGGGTATAGATTTTTCTTAGCTCATCATATACTACATACATATATTGCATAAACATATGATGTACTGCCTCTATGGTCCACTGATGATCAGTATATCAAAAAAAAAAAAAATCTACATAATAATCTAATCAAAATGAATTTAAATTTTATTTTAATTTTCTAAATTCTTATTGATGTTCTTGTTTTAGTTTTTATTTCGTTTAATTTTTTCTTCTTTTTTTTTTTTTCATAAAAACATTTAATTTATTATTTCTTTATTTTATTTTCTATTTATAACTATAACAACTAAATCTGATAGATTATTAGATTTTTTGAATGTTTCCTTGTAATCACTATTTTTATTTTTTTACTTTTAAATCGATGTTTAAATAAACCATAAGACATCAAATATGAGAGATCCCATGTTATATTTTATTGATAATGAATTCATAATCAATGGAACAAAAAAAAAAAAAACAACAAAATTTGTAAAAATTCAAAAATAATCTGTAATAATTCTAGATTTGAATTTTTTATCAGACATTAATATGTAATTGTATTTTGATCATATTTTTTGTTTTTTTTTTTGTTTTGAAGATAGAATAAATGCGTGACTTGTAAACTTTATTTATTTGAAAATATCATTATCTATGTTTAACATTAGAACACAAATCATTTTTTATATTAAATTTAAATAATGATCATATTTGAAAAGACATATTATATTGTGTAATTTAAATTTATCACACATCTTATTTACAATTTCCGATAAAAAAAAAAAAAATTTTTTTTTTTTTGTTATCGTTTTAACATTTAAATGAAAAATAAAAAATAAAAATAAGTATGGATAATATTCTAATATTCATTCATTATTTGAAAAAAAAAAAAAAAATGTCGTTATATTTTTTTAAAAGTGACGAAATGATCATCAAAGTAAAAGAAAAAGAAAATAAACGATAAATTTATGGGCTTTAATATATTATGAATGAACTAATTATGTAAATTAATTGATTTTAATACATTATATATATATATACTCTGTGAATGCAATTTGAGAAATATTTTCCCTTTTTATATGTATGTATACTTAGTTTGATAGAACAGTGGCATTTATTTGTTTTTTTAAATTCAAATAAGAAACAATTAAAAAAAGAAAAAGAAAATTATTATTATTTTAAAATGCAATACAATCCCTTCACACAATTATATCAATCGATGCGCGCTTATATTTTAAAACATTTTTAAAATCGTTCTGTGAATTTATCATTTTAAAAAAAAATTTTTTTTTGTTTTTCTTTTTTGGTATTCTATTTGTATACAGTATATGTATACCAAATAACTCTTGTATTTTGTTATAAGAAAAATTTTTAGTAGCAATTTATAAACATTCTATATTATAATGTACACAATTACTACTACTGACAAAATGATATTTTCTTTTAAAATTTATTACGCGTTTATGTTGAATTTTCTTTTATTTTATTTTTTTTTTTTTTTTGTTTTACCATAAACGTTTAAAATACATAATATTACACGTATGCACATATTATATGCTCGGTTCGTTTTAATATTTAAAACAAAATAAAAAATAAAAATTAAACGCGATCTAAAGAATTTCAATTTATTTTCTTGTTATTTTTCTCTGATGTTCATAATATGAAAATTCTCTTGAGACACCATGTGTTCTTTATTTCAAGAAAATAGTAATAATGTAGTATGTAGTAACAATGTTTTTCTTCTATTTGGTTTTTTTATTCTCTTATTATAGTTTCTTAGTAGATTTCAAAATTGATGAATGTGCACTTGAAAACAAAACACGTACAAAAACGAAAAATAAAAAGAAAAATTAGATTCTATGTACCTTAATATACTATGCATGGCATACAAAATATTCATAAAAGGCATACATTGCCTACTGCAATGCGTTGCACTATATAAATTTAAAACATTTGTTTTTTTTTTTTTTTTTTCTAAATTAAATTTTATTTTTTATTTTTCTATTTTTTTTTCTAGGTTATATACTATTATGACTATTAGAGATTAGAACTCTCTGTATGAGAGATTTCTTATATCACCCGGCTAAAGTGATTTGTTGTTATATAATACATATTTTATCGCATTTAAAATTACAAAAAAGGGAAATACTATATAAATTAAAAAAAAAAAAAAAATAAGAAAAACGACAACAACAAAACACAAACCGACATCATCACAGGGTATTAAAATGCATCTTTTCTAATGTCACAACAAATTGCATCCTGTCTACACATACATACATATATGGATGGATATGCATATAACACGATTTTGTATTGTGTTGACAAAATATAAAACGACCAAACAAAAAAAAAAAAAAACGAAAATATATAAAAAGGGAAATTCATTATTAATGTGTGTAAAATCATTTTAGGAAAAAGTCAAAGAAAAAAAAAATATGTATATAGAATTTCTATGCCTTTTACCACACACATTTAAATGTTTGTTATGCATTAGAATTATCGCAGTATGACTATTATTTCTTATCAAAATGACATTTTTCTTTTTCCTTTTTTTTTCTCTCTCTCTCTGTGTTAATCTGTACATAAAAAGTAAAGACCAAAGTGTCAAAACATATCGTTTTTATCGTTTATAGTGTATATAATGTCATTAAATATACAAACACAGTACATACATACCTCGACTTGCTGTTGTACTTCCAACATGTCCAAATAAATTTGAATTTGGATCCCAAAATATTCGATCAAAGCATAATACAACTTTATTTAAATTACCAAAACCTAAACGTTGTATTGCCTCTTGTTTCCATTCTGGTAATGGTGGATCAAATTTAACTGTATTCACTTGATTTGATGGTAATGGTGATGTAGCCACTTTTAATACACCAAGTGTTAAAGTGCATAAAGCAAGATCAGCTGATTAAAAAAATTAAATAAAATAAAATAAACAAGGAAAAATAAATCAGTAAAAATTTATTTAGAACAAAACAATGAGAAAAAAAAAAAAATTCACCATGTAATTCACATGATTACGTGCTTGAAATTCATTCAATATTATTCAATGTTCATTCAATCATCATCATCATCATAATCGTTCACAAATTACACAACATGAAAATTCACAATGTAGGATGGATTACATTATATAAAATGGAATATATGCACACAAAAATTAATGTTATAAAATTTATAACGTAAAATGTTAATAAAATAAATTTAAATCCTGTTCAGAGGGGTTTTTCATTTTTATTTTTATTTTTGCAAAATTTCATACGAGTAGGTATGTTTAGTTTTATTAATAAACTAAAATAATATTGAATACCAAAAGAATGTATGCATGCAACATTTGTCGTGCAAAAACAAAAAAAAAAAAAAATTCTTTGCATAGAATAATAATTTAATGTACATAAAAATATGATATAAAATCATATCACACATAATATTGTACAATCCAGGTACAACACATAAATAAATATTTTTATCTTTACAGTATTCGTATAGTTTTTAAAATACTTGACTTTATGAAAGACTGTAGGAAAAAAAAAGAAAACAATAATTGTATTTATACTAACGATTTTTGAAAATAGTTTATGATTAACAATATACAGTGAAACCGCTCTGAATGAACACCTCTTACAAGAGAACACTCGGATAATCCTTACAAGCTTAGAATTAAACCAAATGCATGTAACATAAATTTGCATTATTTACACATCTTAAAATAGGATGCAGACAGCATTTTATATGATTTTTGTTTAAATTTATTCTAATAAACGGACAAAAATCTAGGAACCATGAATGTCCATTTATGAGAGATTTCACTGTTTAAAAAATGTTGATATATTAAATTATAAAATCATTTCAACATTTTTCAATAATGTTAAAATATATTAATATGTATGCATTTGATGCACACACAAAACATCAAAGGTACAATATGTTAAACCATATATTCATGTAGGCATAGTATGGAAAAGTGCGTGCATAATAATGTTAAATCGTCTTCAATGTTGTTGTCATCATCATCATCATCAGCAAGTAGTAAATATATACATACATATGTGCATATGTACAGAGTTCAAAATCAGGTTCATTTCTCTTCATTAACAGAAAATTGTACATACAATGTGTATATCCGACAAAAGAGTAATTTTTTTTTTTTTTTTTTTTAAACATTATAAAATACAAATATGTACATTTACGTTAACGTGTAACATTTTTGATGAAAAACAAAAATTTTAAAAAACAAAAACAAAAAAAAAAAAGTACATTTACATTATAATGTGCGGCAATAGGCAATAAACGTACAGGTATATAAGTACGTGATGTACAGAAAATTAAAAATAAAATAACGTATAACATTATATTATAAATAAATTCAAATAAAATACACGTTTCATATAAAACAGCAGCGTATCCATTGAATACACTTTTTTGATTTTACATTACATAAATTTTATGTATGCATGGTATTTAACTATTTTGTATTCGAATTCGGACCAAAAATATCCATGCTATCTACCTACCTGTATAATAATATGAAATAGAAGTAAAAGCACATATGTACATGATGACAAACATGCAATATATAAGCTAATAGAATAATGTATGTAATGTACTATTTTTTTTGTTTTTTATTAATTTCATTATTAGTCAATCGTGAAACTCTATGTTTTCTCTTCAAAAATTCTACAAATACGGATTGCATGATAACAAGCAGTTTTTAATTTTTTATTTTTCTTTTTTATAATTTATTTTTAGACCACATAATATTATAATATCGAACATAATAATGATGGCGTTAAGTACATACTAATATTTATGTGAATATTCAATTTATTATCGATTTATATATGTACATATGTATTATTATTATGTACAATATCCCAATATTATTATATTGCATAATTAATTAAAGACTAACATGAACTTGGGAGAACATTGTACATTTATTATATTTATCAGACAACATTAAAATCATTTTATACGCGTATACAAAATACACATTATACAAGTGCATAATTTTGTATATGTATGTGTTTTCTATAATGCATCTGCGTGTGTATTCATTTATACGGGAAAAAAAAAATTTTTTTTTTTTTTTTAAATATTATTAATCGTAAATAGATGGTAATTTGTTGTTGACTCCTTTTTTGTTTATTTTTGCAATACTACTTATACACCGTGCGGTAAAATATCATGTGAACCGATAACATGCATTTAAAAATACTCAATTTTTCAGTAAAAGTATCAGTTCAGTAAATTTTAAAAAACAAAACAGAAGAGAAATAACAGAAAGGTGGAAAAAAAACAATTTTTTTTTTGTTTTTATTTTAATTTGCGTGTGCATACATTACATTACACCTACAACATAATTAAATTATTTTTACATCAAATTTTTTGTTTTTCCCATTTTTTTTTTGTCTGTTTTGTTAATATATTTTTATTCGAAATAATTTTCGAAACGAAATAGTAGTTAAAAACACCAAAATATTCAAAATGAAGTCAGCGATTTAAATAATTTAATATTAAAAAAAAAAAAGAAACAAAAATATATCGCACATATTTTTAAATACCTACATATGTACTAATTGGTCTGTACGTACATTTTAATTTGTACGTTAATTCATTAGTTTGATTTTTTTTTTTTAAATTTTTTATTTTTAATTAAAATGAAATCAAGACTCGTTAAAAGTTATATACATATATGTACCTACATACTTGTATATCTGCAATAAAATTTTCATATTATTTAAATTTTAATTTATATTCTTTAAAAAAAAAAAAAAATGTTTAAATTCACACATTCACATATGTAGGAAAAACATTATAAGCACATTAATTATTCATTTAAAAATTATATTTTCTACATATTAATTGTTTATATACTCGTATATAAAATTTTTAATGAAAATACAATTTTTGTAATTAATATGTTATCGATTAATTGATTATTATTGTTGTTTTCATTTTATAATTTACCTTTATATGTTACCGATGAATTGTTGGTTTTTAAATTTTCTGTTGTTATTTCAACGCCACCAGGAAAATATTTTATTGTTTTAACAGCTGTATTAACACGTATATCAAGCCCTTCAGTAAGTGCTATTGGTACACAAGAATAACCATTACGTACTGTTGAACAAGAAAAATAAAAACAAAAATTGAAAAGAAATTCAATAAATATTTTAATTATGTCATTTATAATTAATAAATAAATATAATTAAAAACTAAAAACTCATTATTTATCATATTAAAATTACTTGAACTGTAAAATTTTGAAAAACAAGGACAAAATTATTTTATAGTTTATTTATAAAATAAATAAAGCCTTCCTTCGACTACATAGAATTATTAGACGGAGTATAAAATTAAAACAACAAAAGATAGTCAATACAGGGGCAGTTTCAAAGTTAACAATTTTAATTCAATTATTGAAATTTTATAGAGAGAATGAAAAATACAACTGTCATACATACATTACCTTGAAATACCGTGTTTTTAAAATATCTCTCTACCTACCGTTATCTATAACTTCGATTAAATCTTGGTTTTGTTGAAAAAAACAAAACTTTAACTTTCATTTTCATAAAATTTGATCAACATTTGCCGTAACATGATTTCAAAGTTAAAAGACTGTTTTCAAAAATACGATATCATTCAAAAAAGAACGAATTTTGTATATCTATTCTTTAAAATGTATTAAAATGATGTTGGACAAAAAATGAACTTTTTCATGAACAGTACCATGAAACTGATTATATGAATTTGATGATCCTGTATACATTAATGATACAGATAGGTTTCCCATACATTTTTGTCTATAGTCCTTTGCACAATTATTTGAAAAAAAAAAATTGTCATATATAAAAATTATCATTTTTTAATATTAAAAAAGCAAAACAATTGGTACATACTGAAGAACGTGTGTGAGAGTTACTGGAATTATTTAATTTAAAATGGTCACTCTTGATTTTTTTTTAATATTAAAAATTTCAAGAAAAAAATAAATAAATAAAATTTGCTGATTATTCCCTTTTGAGAAATTGAAAAATTTACAAAGATTTTCGAAAAGATCTGGTAGAAAAATACCATTTACATAGCAAAGTTCAAAAAAAAAAAAAAAAAACACAACCAACATCCTTTAGAGGAGGCAATAAATTTTCTATAAAATATTGCTCAAATTTATTACACATAATATTCAAAAAAAAAAAAAAAAAGAAAAAAAGAAAATTTATTCTAGAAAAAAAAACAAAAAAACAAAACATGAAATGAAATTTAAACTGTCATCAAAAAACCATAAAGTACACATTATATATATTTTAAAATAAGGAATTATATTTAAAAAAATTTACTTTCCATAAAATATACGATTTATATTGTATGGTATTTGTGGGTACATGTAAAATACAAAAAAAAAGGTAAATAATATATATTTTAATATGTCATCACTATAGAAATATAATAAAATCAATCACAAGGATACAAGTTAATGATTAAACAAGAAAAAAAAAAAAAAAAAAAAACAAAAAGATAGGTGACAATGAATATAAACAAACCTGATGAATATAAAATAATATAAAAATACTATAATCAAAATATTTAAAGAGATACGTACAAATATAAATATAAAAATATAACGATATACAAAAAACAAAAGAAAAATATACATATTATGGTTATACAGTGTGTAACATGTACATAGAGGCAAATGTATATATGTATGTACATACGGTGCGGGTTATGTGTACATATATGTATGAACACCCAACTGGTAAAATTCGATTAAATGTGATAAAAATCATCACAGAAATAAATTTTCTTTTAGATATATCTTATGTATAAACCACACATACATATGTTTATATACGTACTCTATTCAATATATTCGAATATACGTTACATATATATACATTTTACAATATGGTATGTATTCACATAGTCACATAGGACAAATTATCTTTTAAAGATATAAATCTGAATGCTGAAGGCGTGAAACAACGTTTTTTCGTTATTTTTTTTTTCTTGTTTCTTATTTTATTATTTTCATTTTATATTTGATTTGATTATAAAGAGACATTATTATATTTATCCCACGTGAGTATTGGACTTTAAAAGAAAAGTTCAAAAAAAAAAATGAAAAAACAACAGGCACCTCACACTATACGTGATCATACATATGAACACATGTGTATTCCCATACAGTTACAACAATAACAATAATAATAATGATAATATAAGAATAAGAAACAGAAAAGCAACAAACCTAAACAAAACATAGAAATTGTAGTATATCTTATCGAAAATGATATTTTTTTATTTTTCTTTAACTTTTGTTTTCTTCTTGTTTTTTTTACTTGTGTTTTGTCATTTTTCAAGTCGATTGATATATGCACAAACTTATTCCATATGTACTTAGATGGACACAATGAATATATTATGATCCTGTACGTACACATATATTTCGTTAGCATTTTTATACGTAACATAAATATGTGTATAATTTAAAATAATGTCCCCTCAATTTGTGGTTTTTTAAAGACACCTTTCTATACATGAACCAACATGAACTTTATATGGACAAAATATATGTACATACATGTAATGTAAACTTCATCCAAGAATTTAATGCAGTAAAAATGGCAAATTTATGATGTTATACTTTGTTGCAGTTTTTTAAAAATTTTTCAAATTAATTTTAAGTTATCAGTAAAGCTCCCAATGACAGTGACCACATGGATCTCATGTACAGTAAAATAGATCTAATATTCGTATCGAGACATCCATGTTAAAAAAAAAAAAAAAAGGAAAAGACATATTGGATCTACCACCAGCAGAGCGTTATCAAGCTGTCATTGTTGTTGACTTCATTATTGGATCTCATATGTTAAATGTACTTACCGTACACGCGATTTTAATATTATTCATATAATGTTCATAATTTGAAGCTTCTTACGAGAATATTTTGAATAAAATTAGAATTTTATTATATTTCAATTATGTATTCTGATATTATTTAATATGTATGTAAGATGGGTCATACACTATCACGTAAAAAGAAAAGGGCTTATACAATAATTGAGATAAATACACAAAGCTGACATTATACTGTTCTGCTTTTACTGCACTGAATACTTGAATGAAATAATGTATGTTCGTATATATATGTGTGTGTATGCTTATATTTGAATTTTTCAATTTCTTACAAGAATGTAATAAAAATATACTAAAACTACACTATAAACACCTATATTACCTTTATACCATATACAGTCATGCATATTGTATGTGCATAAAAATTTATATATACACATCGGTTTTTGGTATATATTACATACATACATAGTAATGCGAACATAAAATATAACAAAAAAAAAATAAATAAATTTTTTTTGCTTTTTTTATTAATCATTGGTTAACTTATTTTCATTTAAAAAAAAAAAAAAAAACACCATCAACAATTTTATTATATTTTTAAATGTTAACTTACCCATATAAATTTTATTTTTATATTTTTCTGAATTATTTAAAAAAAAAATTATTTTTTTTATTTTTTTTTTTGTTTTTACGTAATAAAATATACAGTGTATGCAATTTAACAGAATATATTTAATAAGATATATGCGTTCATTTATTATTTTATAAACTATAACGTGAATGCATTTTTCTTGTCTTTTATTAAAGGTTTTTTTTTATTCTTTTTTTTTTTTTGTGATCAATAAAAATGTCTTTTTTTCTGAGCGTAAATTTTTATTCACCAATTTTTTTTTTTGTTTTTATTGTAATTTTCGTTGTTTTTTTTTTTTGGAGTATTACATTTTCTTAACATCATTTCATTTCTGTTTTGCTTTATTTTTCTCACATTTTATTAATACACATTATTAACATTTAATACCTAATTTGGAAAAATATTTTTTTCTCTCTGTTTTTCTTCTTTTTGCAAAGAAAGAAAATAAAAATTAAAAAACTGCAAAATCGATTTCATCTTAAAAGAAAAGCATAGCAGAAACAACAAATAATCCCAAAAGTGCATTTACATGTAGACGTTACATACATATGTGTGTGATATATTATGCGTGTACTTGAAAAAAAAGAAAACAAAATTTCAAAAAGGAACGGTAGTAATGATGATGATACACATTACATTATGCATTCACATTTTTTTTTTTATTTTTATCACGCATAAGTCATTAATTACAAAATGTACATACATTCGTTCACTTTTTTATTCTCGATTTCTTATATTATCGTTGTACGTAAATGAAATGCATTCATGTGCATACACCAAAGCTTTGCACACACATACGTAATTTTTTATTTTTTAATTTTTGGAATTTTCTCAAATCACTTAATTCAAGAAAATAAATTTTTCTGATGTTTTTTTTTTCTTTTTCTCATTTTTTTTTTTATGTATATAAACACCGAAAAATTTATTTACTTATATTCCTCATTAAAATGTTTTACATGTCTACAAATTAATATGGCAAGTGGATTGAATCAATGAGTGTTAAATGATATAATGTATGAAATTTTCTTTAAGTAGAAAATTACATTAACATATTATGCATGGAAGTATAATAAAGGTTTAAAGGTCACTCCACATGATCTATCAAAATTTCAGATATTCTGTTCAATTTTAATAAACAGATGTATGTTAATTAGCTTCTTAAATAAAGACTAACATTATATGTAGTTCACATAATATACAAGTCAAAGCTGTCACTGTCAAGGGTATTGCTACTGTTTTCTCATTTTTATGGTATTTATTATAAATTAATTGTCTACGTATGTACCTGTTTTAGGGGCCATTTTGTAAAAAAAAAACAATGGCTATTAATTAATACATAATTATCTACAATTCACGATACAAATGAAAAAACTGAACAAAAATCCTGACATTTTGGCAAATTTTCTCAGAAAACGGCTTTACTGCCACCAGCAACTTCCTACATAGTCAGTTGTAGATACTAGATCGCTATGAAATGCATACAAATTGAAAATAAATAAGAAAATGCCTTCTCAAAAAAAAACAAAATAAAAATAAAAATTTTCTAAAAATACAAAAATGCTTTTAATTATTAACTGAAAAATTTTTTAATTAATTAAAGAGAATATTTCATCTGCCTTTTTAAAATTGTTAAAATCATTTATATATACCACACATGCATAGTATACGTGTAGGTACATTCACTTGCACGTCATCAATTTTGTCAAACAATTCATTTTCTAATTTCTTTATTGTTTTTTTTTTTTCTTTTATTTTTAAATTTTTTTGTTTTTGTCGAAAATGCAATCAATTTTAAAATAATAAATTACGAAAGTATGCAATACATATTTGTAGATAAATTTTTCCATTTTTATTTTATTTTATTTTTTTTTTACTTGGCATGATTTCTTTCTCCTTTCACAATAATTCTGAGATATAGTGATGCCTGGTGATGATCGGTATTGATGATGTATATTATCATCAGCCAGAACAGCAGTCAATTTAACATTAAAATGATTATCTTTATACAATTGTTTATAAACAAATAAAAAAGCAAAAACAAAAAAAAAAAAAAAAGGAAAAATAGATAAAGTACACGATTTTCTTATTTTGGATATTATTTAAAAATGATTTTTCTGACTTTAATATATTGTATACACATAGGTATACTTACATTGCATAATACATAGAAAACAGATACACAAATTGTATATCATATCCGTTTGAGCATTTCAAATAAATATTTTATCCTCTTCTAAAAGTGAAACAGAATCAAAAAAAAAAAAAAAATTATAAATAAACATAAGCATATATGTACATACATATTTGTACGTTTACACACACACTCTCATATATTTGTATATATTTGGCCAGCTGTCACGATTGTTGTTTTTTAATATCAATATAAGGAAGAAAAAATTTAATGATATTAATTGCATTTTCTTGTTCAATACTATATTAAAAAGATCAATTAAATTTGAACTTCACATTATTTAAATTAATTTTTGCAAAACTCAAAAAAAAAAAAAACAAAAAGAAGAAAAAAAACAAACCGTGTCTGTTTTTGTTTTGTCGGCAAAAGAAGAAAGTCAGCACAAAAGCGAATAAAAAGGCAATAATGGCAAAAAGAGAAAACATAAGAAAATTCATGAATTTTTAAATAACATTACATTTTATTTAAAAAAAAAATTTTTTTTTTTGAATATTTATATCATACCATTTTTATACCATTAAAACAAAGTACCCAGATATTTAGATATTCATCAGTTATGTTTTTTTTTTCAGCAAATAAAAATGGAAATAAAAATTTAAAAAAAATAAATAAAAAAATAATAATAATTTAAATTTAAATGAATTAAGAGATATATAGAAATAAAATAAAAATTTATTATCATATAAATGATATTCAAAGTTAATATTTTGATTTTTAATATATTTTTTGCTCTCTCTCTTTTAAAATTTTTATTACTGATCATAAATTATCTCACACTTAATAAAAAATAAATACTAGTAGATAGAGAAAATTTGGAAAGAAAAAAAAAAAAAACAAATTTATTTTTTAATTTTTTTAAATAAATATTTTGTCATACCCACATATTTGAAACACCTTGATGTATGCATGATGAAGGTGAAAATGCATGTATAGTGTGTAATGATTTTTTTAAAAATACATATTAAAATTTTTATATGAAAAAAAAACAAACCAAATTAACACGTAACGTGACATTCCATAGAAAATTAATTAAATAACAATATTGTCCAAAAATTCAAAAATATTCGTGCTGATATATGAGTATTTGAATTTGGATAGGATGCGGAAAAAATTAATTGCTAGATAATGAAGACCAAAAAATCAAAATATGAATGAGAATAACAAAATATTAAGTTTTTACAAACTGTTGGAAACGGTATGTCGAGATGCCGATGTTTCATTCTTAAAAAATAAACAAGCAGATGATGATAAAATCAAAAAGTCAAATGTACTCTGGGTACGTTCGTTATACACTTTATTCTGGTCTATGCATTAAATTTTAACTGACTCATTTTATTTAATATAAAAACAAAAATATCTATTTTATATCTAAAAAATTGAGGTTTCCAATAAAATTAAATTCATAGAAATCAAATTTTATCAGATAAAAAATTTGTTTTTTTTTTTTTTTTAACATATTTCATATGTACCTACCATATTATGTAAATTTTCATATTCAATAACACAAAATTAAATTAAAAACAAATAAAATAAACCAAATACGCATGCAACAGATACTCATATGTATGTGTATGTATGTATATCAATGTCCATACGAAAAACAATATCTTGATTCATGTAAGCATGGCTCAGATGAACACTTACACTTTTTTTTTTATTATTATTATTATTATTCTCTCTCTCTTAGATCGTTAATTTTATTACATATTTTATTTTTTTTTAATTTTTTTTTTTTTTATATTTTCAAAGATTTATTTTAAAAATGATTTGATTACATGTTACGATAATTATTTATCATATCTGTCGATATTATTATCAATATTAAATGTTTATATGTTTATGTTAAAATGTTTTTTTTTAACTATAATGGGTGAATTATGTTTGTGGATAATTTTTTTAAAAAAATTTTATAAAATCTGAAATTAGATCTGTTTTTATACAATATTATGTGATTTTTTATGATCATCAGTTAATAAAATGATTTTTCTGGTTTGGTTTTATGTTTATTTCTGATTTTCTTAACAAAACCAAAGAAAACCAAAAAATAAAAAATAAAAGCAGTAAAATATATGTTTCTTTGCATATTCAACATATATATATGTATGTATGTGTATCAGAATGATCCTTCATTTATTTTAATATATTTTGCTTTTATTTAAATTTTATTTATTACACATTTCAAAGAACATTACAATGATGATGATTATTTAGATAAAATATAAATAAACTGAATAAAAAATAAAAATAATAATATCAACATAGTATCAATTTCAATGGTTTTTTTTTGCCTGTAGATACCTAGATATTATAGTTAAAAAAAATTTTTTTTTAAATTTATTAGTAGATACGCATTTAATATGTGTCTTAAAAAAATTATTTTTATAGTATATGTTATATTTCTTGAAAAGAAAAACAATACAACAAAAATCTATATTTTATTTATTGTAATAAAAAAAAAAAACAAAGTGAAATAATCAAAAAAAGAAATTATATACACACACACATATATCTCATATATGTGCATATACAATCGTTAAATGATCTAAATGTCACAAGCAATTAAATAAATTTTCATAAAAAATAAAATTTTTGTATAAAATTTCACACATACTTATCTTAATTGGTTATTTGATTATACTATATAATCAAACCCCAAACCAACTAACTTAACATTTCATGCTGAATTAATAAATTGTTTAAATTATACACACATTGGATTTATAAAAAAAAAAAGAAAAAAAGAAGAAAAACTAACCAATCAACTAACCAAGTCATTATATCTATATATATATATATGTATATATACGATCAAATTCACACGCACACACATGTGTTTCGCTACGTGTATTCAATCTGTTTAATGCATTAACCATCACATGATGTCTTCCCTTTTCATATAACATTTTTCTTTCTTTTTGTTTTTCACAAATTCACATTCAATTGCATTTTCATTTCATCATATCTGCATTTTACATTCACATTTTCTCTATATACCTATGTAATATGAAATTGCAATTTATAGTCGCATGTGTATCTTCATTTTATTTTACTTTTTTTTTTAATTTTTTTTTTTTTTTTTTCATTTTAAATAGTACGCATTTGTATGTATAAAAATATACATTTATTATCCTGATTGAAGTGCTAAAGAGATTCTCGCGCGTTTGCATATCACACCGGTTTAACCATGAAGATGATGATGCTGATGATCATCATTATTTTCATGTACCATTATATGTATGGTGTATGCGTATACAAAAGTTACCACAAAATATTGCAAAAGATATAAAGTACCTGTATGTATAAGTTAATATGTCCATGTACTGTGTGTATGTTTTGTATTGCATTCACATTTACGAAAATTTAAGAAGAAAAAACAAAAGTAAAAATAAAAATAATAAAAAGAAATCAAAGAAACAGGTAGAAATGAGAAAAAGATTTATAACCAAATACCATGAACGATGGAATATAACACAACGGCAACGACAACGATGTTGTTGATGATGATGATGATCTTTCTTGATCTACCAGACATCAAAAGGAAATAAAATGTAAAAAAAAAAAAAAAAAATGTATATTAAAATAACATTGACCATACATATTTATACTCTGTTCATGAATTTATTACAACGAAAATTGAATGAAAAATTCCAATATTTTTGTAATACTTTTTTGATATTTTGTTTCTTCTCATTCATTTTTTTTGATAATCCTTTTCATATCTATTTTGTAGGTAATCAATAAATTTCAAATAAAATCGAGTCATTTAATACAATTACAAAAAACATTTTATTACTAAAATAAAACATATTTATGTATATAAAAAATATTTATTAGGTCAAATGAATAAAAATTTAATTTTATTCTAATTCTTTACATTGATAAAATGAAAATAAAATAAAATTAAAAAAAACAGGTGATAACTCGTCTTAAGGGTAAGAACCCCAAAACATCATGAAAATTTGAAAAATTTAGTTTGGGAAAAAGAGTAAATTTACTGTAAATACTTTTACTTTTGATGGCAACAGAATGAAAATTTGGTATTTTCATTATACTTAGATATAACATACATACTTCAATATTCTGTGCTGTATTATTTTGCCTTCACAGTAATGACCACTTGAACACAGTATATATGTATGTATATATGTACATAGATATCGTTATCTTTGAATGTGAGATGATCATATGAAATTATCGTATAGTGTGTATGATATGGTATGGTTAGTTTTCTGGTGTATCGATATTTATTTATTTTATTTTATATTTATTTATTTTTATATGAATATTAAACATGTGTACGTACGTAAGCGTGAATACAATACGAACATATATGTACATACATATGTACATATATTGTGGATACCAAAAAGGTATTTTTTAAATAAATAAATAAAATTTAAAGAAAATAAAGAAAAAATAAAAAAATTTTTTTTGTTTTTTATTTTTTTTAAATGATCATCATCGTAATCAAGAATTTTTGTTTGTTTGTGCTTGCATTATATAAACCTTCAAGGCCTATAAGATATACAATACATTTTTATTACATTAAAAGACAAAAAAGAAAACATGAAAATAAAAAAATTAACAAGAAATTAAATTAAAAAAAAAAAAAGAAAAAAAAAGAAAAATAAATGACGAAATAAATTAATAGAAAATAATATAAAAATGTATGTATGAGTATGTACATACATATATACACACACCTTTTGGCGCTCTGACAAGATAAATATTATAAGAAAGTTACCTTGGCATTGATAGTTAACAGCATCGACAAGTTATCGTTTGTTTATCATTATATACATATATACAAAATCACGTTACAGCAGATACTATATACATATGTATATATCCAATATATATGTATGTACATAATTACACATATCAAGTTTTTATATGCATATAATTAAATTTACATATTATCCATCCATATAAAATATACATACATACAAAATGAAGCATCTGTGAATGAAATTTATTGAATTCATTTTGTATAAAAATACAAGATATTCATTTTCATTTGTTGACTAAAAATTTATCTTCTCCGTTGTCGTAATTTTTATTTCATTTTTGTTTTTTTTTTTTTTGTTTTTGTCTTTGTCATTTTAAATTTTTTTTTGTTTTTTTTGATTTTTATGATATAGAAAAACAGATTTTATTTTTTTTATATTTCTTTTAGTTTGATTTTCACCTTCAATGTACACAATTTGTGTTTAATGGTACCCTAGCCTACATTGTATCATATAGGGTATTAAAGGTTGAACATTATAACATACAACTTCGTGTTATGTTGATTTGGAAAGAAGATACAAAATCGATAAGAATTCTTGCAAATTTCATACTGATTTTTTAATCCTTTTATTTATTTTTAAAATCGAAATCGATATATAAAAAAAATTTTTTTTCTTCAGTTTCGTTTTTTTAAGTGTTAAATTATTTCATTGTTAATTAAGTTATAACCGTCACACCATTCCATCGAAAAAAGAGAAAAAAAAAATTTGTTTTTTAAATCAGATTAAAAAAATATTGCATCTATAGACGGTTATCTAAATTAGATCTAACACCATTATTATGCGATCTATACGAATATGTACGTTACAATACAATATCGATTAATTTTGAACACCAACAAGAAAATTTTTGTTATTCAGTTATTTTTTTTTTTTTTTAAACGAAATTTTTCATTAAAACATTTATATATATTGTCCAGACCATCTATCCTTCTTAATATCACCTGGTGTGCAACTAACAACAGGGTGTTAAGGGTGCTTAAAGAAAATTTCAAAAAAAAAAACGTATTTATTTGATCTTCATTATAGGACAAATAATACGCTTAAATTAAAATCAAAAAATCATTCGATCTAAGGCTACGTTTAGACACCATAATTGATTGATTGAGATTAGTACATAAACATACATGCATGACATTGCTGTCTGTTATAGTATAAAAATCTAGTAAAACAATATCATGCAAATTCTTAAACTCCTTGGACTCCTCACAGAATTTTATTATTGGTTGTTCATAATCGACGTTCATTTCTGATAAAATGTAGTGTAAACATAGCTTAAATATAAATTTCTATTTTTAAAAAAATAACTGATCAAAATAATTAAATTCTTTTCAACTTACAAAAAAATACATACATATGTATGTAGCGCCGTTATTTCAAAAAAAAAAAAGAACAAGAATGCAATTAAAGAAACTGAACATAAGAAAGAAAAGTTGAATTCAATGAATTTCAAATTTCCAATATTCAAAAATTCACAATATAAAAAAATAACAAATAATAAATTAATTTTTGTTCCTTATTTTTTTTTTTTTTTTTTCAAAATTCAATAACGTATTTTTTCTACATTCTTCCACACATATTCACATAACGTACATATGTACGTAAGAATTTTTAGTTCGTAGCTTCTTTTTCGTTTTTTTTTATTGCTTATTAATGTGTAAATTAACGAAAATCACGACAATTTAATGCTTCTTTTAGAATGTGATTTTCATCGATAATAATATGAGTAAATTATTAAAATATTAAAATACATATTTTTATTTTAACTAACGTGTGTATGCTGTGTGTGGTGTGTTTTTTTTTCAATTTTTCAGTTTTCTTCGCTTTTTTTTCGAATTTTGAATTTTGTTTCATTTATTATTATTATGATTATTTTTTGGTGTTTAATATAATATACTACTACTTCCATATAAAATTATTCTCTTATATATATCTGTGTATACATACATCACATACCTATATAAAACAGTATAACTTGCCGACATATTATACAGAAGTCTGAAAGAATCGAATTTCATTTTAAGATTTTTAATACCCTGCTGTGAATTTAAAACGAAACCGGCATTTTGATACAAAATATAATAATATAGAGTCAAAAAATAAAAAATAAAATTAAAAAAAAAAAAAAATAATAATAAAGAAAAATCAAAAAATTCATTATTATTATTATTATTACATATTATAAAAATAATGTTGATTTGACCTACTGAGACAAACTGGATAACAAAACAGTTATTGTTTTCTGATTTTTACGCCTATCAAAAATGAAAATGTATGTACATAGACAAGTAATATAAATTCTTTTTTTTTCTTTTTCTTTTTTTTTTTGTTTTTCTTTTTTATTTATGTAGTACGACACATTACGTTATAGAGCTAGTGAGCTACATGAGTTATATACACATATGTATAAAGTATGTTTATAAATTATAAAATAGGGGAATTTTCGAATTTTTTTCAAAAATAAATAAATCAATAAAATAAAATAAATAAACATGAGAAAATAAAATGTATCCTTAGAAGGACAATGGCCACTTTAATTTAAGTATGACTGATAACTTTCTTTAATAAATTTAAAACCCAATAAATTATAGTATAAGTTATATGTATATATGTACATCATTGAAATATTTAAAAGAATTAAAATTATATGTATATACTCTATTCACAAGGTATTTTCGTTAACAAACAAATAAAATCACCTCAAATGAAAAATTGAACAAGAGTAAAAGACTCTTATTTTTCTTTTTGATTAATATGATTTTTATGATGATTACATATGATATATGAATTTACTAGTATCAAAAAGTTGACTCCTTTAAAATTTCAAAACTTTTAGATCAAAGTTTAGTCATCTTCGAGGACAAAGAGTATATTGAAATTTAAAGAAAAATAAAAAATCCTTTTTTAAAGGAAATTGAAAAGCACAAATATAAGAGTAAACTACGTGAATGGAAGTTATAGCTCAGTTTAAACTATGTAATTAAAAACAGGCTATTAAAGAAAAAAAATCCTTTTTACATCGTCGCCAAAGTTCAAAATTAAAATTTTCGTACCTTAAATCAAAGCTCTGCGAATACATACTATGTAAAAAGGAAGTACGACTATTATATAAAAATATTTAGAATACATTTGTATAACGTTAATAATAAAAGGATTAAAAGGAAATCTAAAGCTGCATTAACTTGTTAAGGCCTGTATTGAAAATTCTCTATGAACGAAGTATTGCATGAGTACTACTCCCACCCATACAACTATTCAAAAATGTAGGATATGCACGTAAATATGTTTGATGCCTGCCTGCGTTTTATATTCAATTTTCATATTTCTCACACAATTTATCATTTTCAACTCTTTTCTATCGCTATTATTAGTGTTTCTTTTTTTTTTTTTTTTTGTCTAGATTTCAATTAATTTTAATTATTGTTATTATTATATATTATATCAAAGAATATAAAAATGAACTTTACCATTTCAATTTACATTAATTTCACATATTATCGAACGTATAAAAGATAGAGATATATTCAAGAATCTGTACATACACACGTACATACTCTAACATTATATACTAAAGTAAACGAGATTTCTTTTAATTTTCTTCTTTTTATTTTTTTTTTCTTTTGATTTTTCTTTTTAACTTTTTTAGATGTACCTACATAGATATTATTACGTATACTATCGTACGTGCATAATATTCTATTTACACTTTTCAGTTACGGTATACACTGTTTATGCTGTTTTATTGAAAACTATATCTACGTACATATGTAAAGTCATACAGATACATTTGTTATCGTATTATTGTTATTATTATTAAATAACAAGAAATAATAAAAAATACACAAAAAGTTTTTTCTGTTTTTTTTTTGTAATCCATGTTAAGTTGGATGAATTTTTTTTTTTTTTTTTTTAGTTGTTTTGTCTTCAGATTTGCTTCAGTTAAAAAGCTAAGCCCAGTATTAAAGTGTCTTCACTTTTCATCGTATGTATTTATGTCGGCGGTTTATTTTGTGTTGTCGGATGTTATTATACTTGGACATGGTCTCTTAAAAGTCTAAAGTAGTGTATAACATATCATTGTATATATATGTAAGTAGATACATACATACATATGTATTTATGTTGTCCAGATGGGAAGTTCTATTTTTTTATGCTATTTCTTTTATAGCATTTTACTATACATATATTTTTTTTTTCTATGTTATACTGTTGTACTTGAGTAGTTAGTTGTACAACAGTTGTACTTTTTAAAGGTATCTATATAAAGGTGCGCTCAACCAGATCTTGTATATTCATACACATATGTACATATATATATATATATATATATATATATATATATATACAAAACTTTATAAACTAATAATTGTATACATGTATGTATATATGTATAACATAGTTAAAAAATAGAAAATCAAAAGATATCCACAATAACAGAACATAACACAAAAAAGTTATTAATCACAACTATTAGTTGGGCGGTCTATGTTAGCTATAATTAATTTTGTGATGAAACTTTTAATACAACTAATAAATACCGTGAAATTTCATTTCACATAAAAATATATTTATACCTGTATATAAATATACATATATGTATGTATTGAATTTTTAATGTATATAGGTATGTATAAATATATCTAGTTGCAGTAAGTTTTTAATGATTACTTTTTTTTTTTCTAAAATTTTTAGTTTGGATATAAGTTACTTTTTCCACATGTATGTATATATTTATCTTATATCTATTTAAATTGTAATGGTCTAGCTTTACTGCATACTTTTGCTGTCTCATTTATCAAGATATCGTCTACCAAAAAGAAAAAATAAAAAATAAAAACCGAAACAAGAACGACCATTGAGTGAAAAAAAAAAATTTTAAAAATATTTATTTATTTTTTTTTTTGATTTTCTCTTTAACAAATCATTACATTTATGTATATAGTACAAGATATTAATATTTAAAAAAAAAAAAAAATGAATGATATTAATTAAGTTTTATTTCTCAAGATGCTGTCAAACATGATAGCTGCAGACATTACATACTGTATGTATGTTTAACAGAAAATAAAATTACTAGAATATACGTTATATACATATGTACACATATTATTATGCCCATTATTATTTTAAAGATTTTTCATAAAAATGATTCTTCATCGCTGTCAATCAAATTACAAAATAATTAATAAAAAAATAAAAAAATAAAAAAGTTCCACAAAATGTTGCACATTCCTACATGACTAAATTAAATAATTAAAAATTTTTAACCTTATGTCAAAATTATCAGTTATGTTAATTAATTAAACATCAGTTATTCAATGATTAAAATTTTCTTCTTTTTTTTTTTTGCATAAATTGTTTAATACTTTTCCATATTTAGAGTTCTTATAGAGGAGGTATTATATTCGAAATTATGTAAAATGTCTGTATTTTTTTAATTGAAAAATTAAGTAAAATGCCAAAAGCATTTAATATCCTTGTAATGTATTATGAAATAATATTTTATTCATTGTATATAATTAAATAATAATTTAAACAAGATATTAGTTTTGAACAAAGACAAAATTATCACAAAATGATTGAAATTTCAATACAAAAGAAATATAATAAATATAACTAGCGACATACATGTAAGACATCATTTAAACGATATATTTTGAAGAAACGACAAGAAAACGAAGGTTGGACAAATAACATATTTCTAAATTTTAAATAACAATTGAATGTCATTTTTCGTAATGATGAACTTTAGATACCACAAGAATTATAAATGAATATTTAAAGTTCAAATTATAAAAGAGATATACTGGTATACATTTATCCTTGAATCCTCATCGTAACTCCTACATGTTTCCTAGTGTACTAAAAAAATTGGAAATATGTGATGACCTTCATCTGACCTTGATTTTTTTCTTCCACTTAACTAGTTCAGTGTAGTCTTAGGATTTGCATTTAAAAAGTTAAAAAACGATTTTGCTTACTTAATAATTCTTTAGTCATGAAAAAATACTTTTGCAAACAATATATTGATGTTTCACAATCCAAAAAGCTTTTATTTGTTGATCTTGCTGCTGTCCTGCACAACATAAAAAAACAAAAATACATTTTTCCCTATTACATTTTTAATCATGCTCAATTTCCTTTACTTTGCCGCATTTTTATTTTATATTTTGATTATTTTCATTTTTTTTTTTAATTAAATTAATTAATAAAAATAAAATATAAAATAAATTTAGATTTTTAATTTTTGATTTTTTTTCAATTTCATGGACAAATTTGTACAATTATCCTTATTCTAAAAATGGTTATTACAATAGCTTTGATTTTCTTTTTCTCCATTTTCTAACTTTGGCCGTTACTTTATACTATACATATATAAATACTAAATTTATTTTTAAAATCAATTATGTACTTTATTGTGTACATGTAACAAATTTAAAAAAAAAAAAAAAAACAAAGAGATTCAATTAAAATGTTACATAAATCTTCATTTATATCTTAAATACAAAACGTTGTAATTTTATACAATATATCAAATAAATGGTAATTGTCTCTATAACCAGATTAACTTCTTATTGACATTTTCTATTTAATTTGTTTGAAATTTTTTATCCTTATTTTTTTCATTTTTAAAATAAAAGAATGTAACTATATTCTTTATTTTTATATCTTTGCTTTTTAATATCCAATAAAAATTATATGACTTTTAAAGGACAAATTAAAGAAAAAAAGTTAAACAAATAAATAAAAAAATAAAATGAAAATGATGATTGCATACATGTCCATGTACATACTATATACAATTTTAAGCCAATCATTATCTCATCAAGTCCTTGAAAATATTTAAAAAACAAAAAACAAAAAAAAAATTAATATGTTTTGTAATTTTTTCTTCTTTCTCTCTTCCTTTTCATTTTCTTGATTTAGTACATCTAGTACCTTGTTAGTATAAATGTAGCGTACTTTTATTATTGCTGCGCTTTGTATATATACGTATAGTTTCCTTTTTATTTTTTGTAAAAAAACAAAAAACATATTTATTTTACAAGCCAATATTCAATATTTAATGATTATATACCTTTAATTCTGAGACAATAAATCAATTGTATCGATATTTCGATGAGAAAGAGATAATTACAAAAATGTACAATGTACGCGATCTGTATACATTTATGTGTACGTAGTCGTACATATACATATGTACATATATATAAAAAAAAACTTAACAACATTCAATGACTTTTAACCAGATATCTGTTTAAGTTAACCAATAAACAAGAGTTAACCTGCTTTGCTTTATCATGCATACCATTGCAATGAACATTTTGCATTGCTTGTTGAAATCTTAAAATCACTTATGATCATCAAACAACAATCCTTCTTCCTGCGTAATAATAATAAAAGAATTTTAAAAATAATAATAATAACAAAAATAAATAATAATAATAAAATAAATAAACAAACGACAAGCGCATACGCTATATATAGGTACATATATTTTACATTTATGCATGTGGGTATGTATGTATGTTAACATATACATGTATTTCAGATACATACGAGTGCTTTTATATCATTTTGAATGAAGAGTTAAAAAAGCATAACAAGCAAAGACATGAGAACGCGAACAAAATAATTGCTCACAAAGATATAAATAAAAGTCTTGTCTTGCGAACAAAAAAAAAAAAAAAACAAACAAGGAAAAAAAAATACATAATTACTTTCTATACATACATATATGACTGATCTTGAATACAAACAACACAAATATATAAAGGTTTGTGTATACAATAACATTTTAGGTACCTATTGCAAATTTTCATTTTTCTTTAATATTTCTTTAACTGTTTTTTGTTTTTCTTTTTCGTGTTTTGTTGTTTTTTAAGAACATCCATATCGCATAAAATTTTATATGCCATCATTTTTATACGGGTTTAACTTCAATTTCATTTCAATTCGATCTAAAAGGGTCTAAAATTTATGTATGTATGTATGTACAAAGAACCTACAACTAAAATGTAACATTCAAGTGGAGGCCGTAAATATTATTAGTTAATACAAACTTTAACGGATACATCAAAACGTATGTAACGTAGCGTATGTCATCTACGTATGGTTATATGAAAAAAAAAAAAAAAAACATTCTATAGGTAATCAGCTACCATTCATGCAACTGAATGTAATTTTTTTTTTTTTTTTATTATTATTCGCGCATTCTTTTACATTAAATGTGTACAAATACTAACATCTGTATATGATATATATTATATATTATTAAATTGCATTACAAATGCACATTGCATTTTGCTCAATTTTCTTTTTAAAGAACATTTTAAAAGGACCACATAATAATAATTGTTAATATAAAATATGTATAATATAATACATAACCAGCTTAACCAGTAATCAAAACTTATTTAATATAACAGAGATACAAATGCACGTATGTTAAGAAAATAAAATAAATAAATAAAACTTTAAGCAACTTTAAGTCAAAACGACCAAATTCAACAACGGACCAAAGGAAATCTCTCTCTTTATATTATATCATATAGGTACACTCTAATATAGTATATGACCACTATCATCATCTTTTTAAAAGAGTCTAGACAATCGACTTAAAGTATGTAATTGTAAAAATAAGAAGACAAGTTGCCCTCACTTTAGCGTGATGTTTTTGACGTGTCCATAATATAAAATCGTTGAATAATTATTTGACAAGTTTTTCAATCTTCTTTAACATTTTCGCAAAATATAATGCTGTATGTATGCATTTAGGTAGGTACATATATCTCATATCTTATAATTGTGTATAGATATTATGTTAGATTAAAAAATACATATGTGTATATATTACACATTAAAATAAATATATATATATTTGATATTAAATGCATACGTGTACATTGTACATTAAACAATATGTGTACATATGTACATACAATATGTATTCAGTTTTTGTTTTTTTATATTTTTTTTTTTTTTTTGTATTTTGATATAAACATTTTTATAAGGATTTATTTTTAGCAGTAATCACATCGTTATTGCTACCAAGAATTTCTTTATTAGAGAACATAAAGATGATAAGAATGTCGCGCTTTTATATATTGTGTATCGTTTTCTTATTCTTTTTTTTGCTTTTTGTTTTTTTTGTTTTTCTGCTTTACGACTAGTATACGTATTTATTATGAATGTGCAGAGATAAATATATTAACATTTTACGTTAAATAACATACGTTTAAACGTTTACGTTTGATCATTAGTATCATTGTTACGTTTCCATATGATGTTTATAATGTTAGCAAAAAAAAAAAAAAAATTTATTTTTATTTTAAAAGAGATTTCAGATAAATTACATACATATATGGAAAGTAAAAAAAAAAAAAAAAAATTCAAAATTGGTTATATTAAAAATAATGTTCTATATGTTTGTATAGAATACACAGCAATAAAATGTAAATTTTCTTAGATAAAAGTTTTAGAAACATAGTATAAATAAACCAAATAAATTTTAACACCTTTAACATACATATGTGTGTGTGTATTGATAATATTAATTCGATTTTGTTTTTTGTTTTTATTTTTAGTTTCCTTTTCTTGTTGTGGGGGAATTTTTCGTACTTATCACAATTTTCGCATTTAAAATGCATATACATGTGTATGTGTGTTTGTATATATACATACATAAAACACCTGGTAAAAAGACTAAAATAATATTTTAATCATTAATTTGTGTTGTATTATATGGTACATAAATTTAATGTTTAGATTAAAAAATCATTTAAAATTTAACTGAAAATTGTTACCACATTATTTATATAGGCGTATATTATATAATACCATAGAAAATTGGTTACACATTGTATAATTTATATAATAAACATAATACCTTGGTAGTAAATACATTGTATCACAACAAATATTTTAAATGATATTCTTACATCATATACTTAGATTACATAAAAAACATACATACATGGTAATTCTTATTTAGGAAAATGATGATTTTAATGCGGTAATTGTTTGTTTGTTTTTTTTTTGTTTTTTTTTTTTAAATTAAACAAAAGAATATAAAATACCTGAATATAAAAGACAATATATACAAAAACAAACAACATAATAAAAAATTTCTCCATTTATTTATTTTTTTTTAGTTTTTTTCTTAGTTTTTGGTTTTTATGGAAACAACATATTAAACGTTAAAAGATAACATACAGTATATATACTTTATACAGTATAAGTTATTTCGATTTTAATTTTCATTTCCCTTTTATAGATAATAGAATGTTGTTTATTGTCAACAATAAACAAACAACAACAGGTTACAATTACAATTCTTTTTTGTTTTATTACTGAATGTATTTAATGTAATGTAAAAGAAAATTTTTACATACATAAAAATTTTTATACAGCTTCCTTATAATATAAACTAACATGGTACAATGTATATAGATTTATGTACTCTTATCTACTATGCACATTAACAACAATGTTTACAAACATTTTTATTCTTAATTAAAAACGCATCTTGTTAAATTTTTATTTATTTATTTTTTTTTTTTTTCAAAATAATAAAATACTTCAAATAGATAAAAATAGAAATAATATAGAAATAGAAATAGTGTATTAGAGCCGTCTTCTTTGAAATGAAAATTTTGAAAATTTTGAAAATTTTTGACGGTATGCGGATTTTTTGTATACATATGTACGTAACTTGTTTACACTATAAATCAGTACATTTGTAATGATATTCATTTGAAGCTGTTAGCTGAGTGATCTCTTTTAATAGACAAATTTTGTTTTTGCTTAAATTTAGACTTGAATTTGACCCTTAGGTTAGAGTCACTCCATTTATTACATTACAAATTATACAATTCATCAATATATTAGATTTTTGCTAATTCTCGTAAAAGAATTAAATTGCCTAAAAAATAAAAATAGAAAACATTTGTCTAGCAAAATGACAGATTTTAAAATTAATATGTAATTTAGTAAAACAAGAGCACAATTTCAATGGTTAATACATATTAATTAGAAATTTTTGTCTTATCTTAATCACACCTAAATGTTGCCTAAATGATATATGTATGTATATTTTTCGTTATGTGAATGTTGCATTAATTTTAAGTATAATTGCTTAAAAGAATCCTAAATATAATAAATTATTTAGTTATTTACTTACCAAGGTCGGAAAATAATCTTAAATATCCGGGAAATTATTCATAATTATTAAATTTAAGCATTCATGTAATATATCAATTTTGAAAATTCTAAAAAAAAAATTTTATTTTTTTCTTCATTTGTTCTTTATTTTTTTTATATTTTCAAAAAATCAAAATCAACAACCGAAACTAAAAAAGATTTAGAACGTGACCATTTTAAAATACCTCTAAAAACTTAAAAAGAAAAAAATATCTAACATGGAAAAATTCCAAAAAAAAAACACACACACACACAATTTCTAGGCATATACAAATGAATTCTTTTTAAGTATTCTTAAACGATAATAAATTTTAAATAATAAAAATAGCATATTAATGAAAAATTCAGGAAACAAGATGCATAAATAAATAAATAAATAAATCAAGTAATAATAAAAATGTGTGCATACATGTTCATGTATGCTTATAATATGTATATGTTAATCAAAGGAAAACAGGAAAATAAAAAATTTAAAAAAAAATTTTTTTCCTAAAGTATCTTCTGTACAATTATTATCAGGTTAACTTCGTTTTTTTCTATATTATATGTAAATAACACATAATAAATTAATAAAAATTACATTGTATAATAATTCTTAAGTATACATTTTATATGTATGTACCTATATAATGATGAAAAAGATCAAGAATCAACGAAAAATTATAAAAGACAAATGACTTTTTTATTAGACATTTATAAGTGTATATTTATACCGGGAATCTTAATATACTAATATAAGTATACATATATACATATGTATATTTTGTTCCCTGTGTATACAACAAGATAACACTTATCAAAAAGTTAGCACCTCATTTTATTATTATTATTATAATACACGTATTATCATTATTATTACTATTATTATTGTTATATAGCGTATAAGCGAAAAAAGCAAAATTCGTTAGGAAAATTAGTTTCAATATTATAACTGCTGCAGAGATACATAGATATAGTTTTCTTATAAAAATGCAATAAAAATTCTGTTCAAGTTGAATGTTTTTTTTTTTTGTTTTTCGTGAAAATTCATGATATCGTTTTCCTTTCACAACTGAATAGATATTACTTTGAAGAAAACGATTACCGCATGATGTATCATGCATCACAAGATACATACATACATATGTACATATGTATGTAAGTATATTGTACAATGATTATAGGTAAACATCAAGTTTGTAAGATTAAATTTGTGCTTCGAGTATTGCATCACACACGATAAGCGGAATAATAGGTAAAAAAAAAAAACAAACGGCAGCAATTTTATATGTATAAATATGTACATACATACATTTAGTACACACAATGTTGTTTGTATGTAAAGTAAATGCTGCTGCAACAATTCACCTATATCAATAAATTTGTTTCCATTTTTTATTTTCCAAACTTTTCTATACATACACTAAGAAAATTAAAAAGTCATAGAATTTCCTTTCATGGTTTATGCTCTGCTAACTTCACTTATACGTACATTTTCTCTTTTTTCTTTTTTTTTTTTATATTTTGATACTAATATTTATCTAAAAATAA
Organism: Anthrax anthrax; assembly: GCA_963971155.1. NCBI lineage: Eukaryota > Metazoa > Arthropoda > Insecta > Diptera > Bombyliidae > Anthrax > Anthrax anthrax. The sequence goes on from OZ020122.1 coordinate 21,917,829, forward strand.
TATCCACAGTTATGGTTTTCGATTTGATACTGTGTTGCGCTTTTAGTATATGCAATCGAATTTATGTATGTACATATGTACTTTTACATTTTATCAAACAAAAAAAAAAAATGTAAAAAAGTTTTCATTTTTCTTGTTTACAAACATTTATACAAATACAGTGTAAAAGAAGATACCCTAAATTTTCAATACATTTTCGTTTTGTTCTTTTACCTGGTGTTTTTTTTACCTTTTCATCAGTAATTTAACAAATATAACATAGGTATAATCATATCAGAACCAGCTGACTCTCGTTTACTTGATCTTGTTGATATTTCTGCCTTTTTTTTTTTTTTTTGATTCTTCAATAAATACTACACTGTAGCCCGTAGCACAGAGCATACAATACAAGATGTTGTACCTACCTATATTGTGAAATAATTGTATAATATTTCGTTTTTGTTTACTTTTTTAAACAGTTTTTTTTTTTTTTTTTACTGTATTGTATTTTCTTTTTTATTAAATTTTTTAAGATATATTCTACCACATCCGTTTAATTTACTCATTTTAAAATTTATAAAATTTCTATTTAAAAAAGAAATAATAATAATTAAAAATTATTTATAGGAAAAATTGTTGAAATTAAACAAAAATGAAAGAATATCATCGTAATTATCATCATAAGATCGATCAATACGAGTACATAGTAAAAAATTAAAATTTTACTTTTATGTGTATTTACCATGTGTATAGATTTTTCTTGTTAATTTTTTACAATCAAACAAATAAATGGAAAAAGATTTTTTTTTTCTCAAAAATATATTCACATACTCTCACATGTATAAAATTCTATAAAAATATGCAATAAGATATGAATACCATATAATAATATTTTCGGTCTGTTTCCATCACAAGCAACCCAGAACGATTGACTAGCAGTTAGTTGTATTCTTTCAATTTGTTAAAAAAGGTAAAAAAAAAACAGCCAAAGTCAAATATTATATGACTATGTAAAAATATTTCTTACATTTTATATATGTATGTTGCCTACTATAAAATGCACAAAATGTATCTGTGTCGCTTCAATATGTTTCACTACTACATAAACATATGTTAAAAAAAAAAATTTTTTTTTTTTAACATTTAATTTTCTTTTACAAGATATCATAGTTGGTTTTTATTATGTAGTTTTTTGACCATCATCAACATCGTCATCATCATCAACATTTTTGTTGTTTTACGTTAACTAGCATATGAGCAGCTTTTAGTATAACTAACAATGCAACAACAGCCATTAATTTTATACTACCTAAACCATAAACTTGTAAACTATATTTACTCGATGGTCTTAACAGTTCTTGTAATAAAATTGTTAAACATATACATATAACCATTGTGGTCAATACATATATATACATAAACAATTAAAACTATCAAACTAATACAAGAAAATGTATAGCTAACGCAAAATTTCCTACAACTATAATTTATTATAATGATCTTTTTGTTTGACTTAGACTTACTTAGACATACTTTTCGTGTGAACAAGAATATGTAAGAACTAATAAATAAAAATTTCATGAATAATTTTCGGTATCTTAAAAAAGTATTTATCTACATATATAGAAAACAAAATATCATTTTCTTCTTCAACTTTAAATGATTAAAAGTATCCATGGGTGGAAAGTTAGTTATATTGTTGTAATTTGTACACCGGACGACCAATAGACAATGAAAATATGGACATTGATCAATAAAATCAAAAGCAACAAATTTAGATGAGAGTAAGCCAAAACAAAAAAAATGACATTGTTTTTGTTGACGTTGAAATCGAACATGATAATAATAAGCATTCCATAATATTGAAACATTATTATTTTTAAACTTAGCTGCACATATTGACTGCATTTTATATGTATGTATGTGTTGTGCAGAGTGTAAAAATGCACAATATAAGACGGCTGACGATGATAATGATGATGGTCCAAAAGTTAATACAAATACTCGTACAAGTCAAACAGGATCGATGATCGTGTACACAAAACATAAAAACTATCTAAATCGTATAAGTATTGATTTGTACAAAATATATAAAACACGATCATGAACATTTCAAAAACACACCTGAAAGTAAACTCATACTCATAAAAATCATACAAACGAGTTGAATGAAAATTTTAAACAGCTAAAAAACTAACTTTTCTTCAATATGATGAACAACTTATACAAGAAATCCAGTTTTATTATACCTCGACACGTTCTTTTAAAAACTGATCAGTTTGAGATAGAATTTCGAATTGAACGTACGTTTATAAATAATGCGGGACGATCTTGTATAAATTTTTTAGTGTTATAAAAAAAAATTATTAATAAAATTTTAAATATAAAAAATTATAAAGCATTCTTGGGATATCTTACAAAATTTGTTCGATTTTTTTAATTTTACATTGAAATTTTTCCAATAAATATTTACGATAAATATCATTAAATTATCAGCAAATTAAAAAATAAAATTTTCTAAAATAAAAGGAAAAATAATAAAAGTTCGAATTTTAGACCGTCGGTAAAAAAAAAGAAACCCAAAAAATTATTTTCAATTTGGACTAAACTTTATATTGAGTTTTACGTAAAGAAAAGCAAAAAACAAAAATTTAAATTTACTAAAAGATATTTTCCTCTTAGATAGATACGATCGTGTCTTAAAAAGCAAAAAATTAATGAAATAAGAAATTGTTTTTTTTTTTTTTGTTTTTTGTTTTCTTAAAATTAATGAAAATTTAACGTTTTCATTTACAAAAACAAAAAAAAAACAAAAGAAATTAAAAGAAACGAAAACGTTACATACAAACCGCTAAATACATGCATTTTTCATTAATAACAGCAAACACAGTGCATATGCAGTGAAGCATTACAGAAAACATAAAAATGATTTGAAAAATAAAAAATAAAAATAAAAATAAAAAAATTATAATTGTGTTATTATGTTTAAAAAGGCAACAAAATAAAAACGAAAAAAAGAAAAAATTATGAAAATATTAATAGTAATAACAAGAAAATAAAAAAGAAATGATAAATGTTAATTATAATTACTTGTTGTGTATACGTTATGTTTTTATGGTTGATCTTTAATCATACCCACATGTGTATGTGTATGTAACATTTTATTTAAATATCAAAATATAAAGAAGTAAACAAAAAAATAAAATAAAAATAAATTTCTTATATTGCAACACACACACACATACTCACATGTATGACAGATGTATCTACGTTTAAATGTGTGCATACAATACGGGCACAATAACAACATAATTGTATGTATACATGTAAAATAAATAGTGAATAATAAAGTTTTGTAAAAACAAAAAAAAAAAAAAAACAAAAATTATAAATTTTAAATAAATTTTTTTAAAAAAATAAATAAAATAGTAATAATGCTAAATGCATTTATAAATTTATTATTTAATGTGCTTTTATGCACTCTAATATTATTAATAAATTTAAATGAGAATTTTATAAAATTATCATATGTTAATTGTGGTTCATTAAGTAAAACAGTATTATATCAGGCACCAGATGAATGCCGTTGGTCTGGTTATACAGAAACAGATATTGTATTAATATGTCATTTACGTACAATTAATAGTGAATTAGAGAATACAAATTTTAGTGTTATACAACCGCAAAATACAATACGTTTACGTTTAGAATGTAATGATCAATTATTTTTTCAAAGTAGTTTAAATCCAGGCAGTTTTAAAAGTTTAATTGAATTACGTTCATTATCAATTGAATATTGTAAATTACGTAATTTAACTGATGGTTCATTTATTGGTTTAAAAGAATTAAAAAATTTAACAATACGTACACATAATGCTGATTGGTCATCAATGTCATTAGATATATCAAATAATGTATTTAATGATTTACAACAATTAGAACGTTTAGATTTAAGTGAAAATAATATATGGTTAATACCAGATGGTATGATATGTCCATTAAAATCATTATTATATTTAAATATATCATCAAATCAAATACAAGATATTAATAATTTACATTTAAGTGCATCAATATCAACTAGATATGTATCAAGGATATGTGGTACAACAATTAAATTATTAGATTTATCATATAATAAAATAACAAATTTACCATCAGCTATATTTTCGGGTTTAGGACGTTTAACACATTTATATTTAAAATGTAATGAAATGAATTTTATTGCTGATCGTGCATTTGAAGGTTTAGTATCATTAATATATGTTGATTTATCTGAAAATAAATTAAATAATTTACCACCAGAATTATTTTCAGAAGCTAAATATATTAAAGAAATATATTTAAAAAATAATAGTATTAATGTATTAGCACCTGGTTTATTTACTGATTTAACCGAATTATTAGTATTAGATTTATCATATAATGAATTAAATTCACAATGGATTAATTCAGCAACATTTATTGGTTTAAAACGTTTAATTATATTAAATTTATCATCAAATAAAATAAATAAATTAGAATCAACAATATTTAAAAGTTTACATTCATTACAAATATTAAAATTACAAGATAATTATATTGATAATATACCAGATGGTACATTTAAAGATTTAACAAATTTACATACATTAATATTATCAAATAATCGTTTATCAACAATTGATTTATATACATTTATTGGATTATATAATATACATGTTATATCATTAGATTATAATCGTATATATAAAATTGATTCATTATCATTAAAAAATTGTACAATATTACAAGATTTACATTTAAATGGTAATAAATTAACAACAATACCAGATACATTACAATATGTACCATTATTAAAAACATTAGATCTTGGTGAAAATCAAATAATAAATATTGATAATAATAATTTTATAAATATGGATAATTTATTTGGTTTACGTTTAACTGAAAATAATATTGAATATATAAAAAATGGTGTTTTTGATCGTATACCATCATTACAAATATTAAATTTATCACGTAATCGTATTAAATCAGTTGAAATTGGTACATTCAATAAAAATATACATTTACAAGCAATACGTTTAGATGGTAATCAATTATATACAATTGATAATTTATTTACTAGTCTACCAAATTTAGTATGGTTAAATATATCTGATAATCATTTAGAAAAATTTAATTATTCACAAATACCATATGGTTTACAATGGTTAGATATACATTCAAATCGTATTAATCAATTATATAATCAAATTAAAATTGATAGTAATATACGTATGTCATTAACAACATTAGATGCTAGCTCAAATTTATTAACTGATGTAACAGCTAATTCAATACCAGATAGTATTGAAGTATTATTTTTAAATGATAATCAAATATCAAAAATAGAATCATATACATTTTTTAAGAAACCAAATTTAACACGTGTCGATTTATTTGGTAATAAAATTATAACACTTGATCCAAATGCATTAAGATTATCACCAGTACCAGATGATAAACAATTACCAGAATTTTATATAGCTGGTAATCCATTTCAATGTGATTGCAATTTAGATTGGTTACAAAAAAAGAATGTTGAAGGTAGAACACAACCAAAATTAATGGATTTAAATAAAATTAATTGTAAGCTATTATATAATCGTGGTAGACAATATATACCATTAATTGAAGCTAAATCACAAGAATTCTTATGTAAATATGAGACACATTGTTTTGCATTATGTCATTGCTGTGATTTTTATGCATGCGATTGTAAAATGGAATGCCCAAATGGTTGTACATGCTATCATGATCAAAGTTGGACATCAAATGTTGTTGATTGTTCAAATGCTGGATATAAAAATACATTACCATCACATATACCAATGGATTCAACACAATTATATTTAGATGGTAATGATTTTCATGAAATTGGTAGTCATACATTTATTGGACGTAAACGTTTAAAAATTTTATTTTTAAATCATTCAAATATTGAATTTATTAGAAATCGTACATTTTATGGTTTACGTGAATTAGAAATATTACAATTACATCATAATCAAATAAAAGAATTATATGGTAATGAATTTCAAGATTTAGAAAATTTAAAAGAATTATATTTACAATATAATCATTTAAGATTTATTGATAATTTTACATTTGCACATTTACATCATTTAAAAATTTTACGTATTGATCATAATTTATTACAAGAGATATCATTTTGGAGTATGCCACCATATTTAACTGATTTATATTTATCATCGAATAAATGGAAATGTGATTGTAAATTCATTGTTAAATTTCGTGACTATATAAATCGTAATACATTTATACAAGATAAAAATAAATTGAAATGCTATCTGTCAGCTAATGCAACAACAACAGCATCAACATCAGCAACATCAGCAATATCGGCAACAACAATGACAATAACAGGAATAGCAACGAAAGATGATGCTGTCAATGATCAAAATAATAATAATAATAATAATAATAATAATATAATAACAAATTCCGATGAGGGTTTATCATTCCTTTTAATTCCAAGAAATTCAACATCAGCATCGTCATCATCATCAACAACAACAGCTTCATCATCATCATCATCATCTAGTTCTAGTAGTAGTACAAAAATTCAACCAATTGTATGCTTAAATCATGATCAAATTATTGATGGTGATGTAATCAGCAAAAATCATAGTCAATCTTATATATCAAATAAAACAATATTATCTCCACAACATATTCAAATGAATATACCATTTTTAATAACTATACTCAGCGGGTTCCTTATGATAATTATCTTTACATTATTGGTATTCATTTTTCGACAAGAAATGCGTGTATGGTTTCATTCACGTTTTGGTATACGTTTATTTTATAATAAAAATAATATTGATAAAAATGAACGAGATAAACATTTTGATGCATTCATATCATATAGTTCAAAAGATGAACAATTTGTTATGGAACAATTGGCACCAATGTTAGAGAATGGCGGTGATACAAGATATAAATTATGCTTACATTATAGAGATTTTCCAGTTGGTGCATATATTGCTGATACAATTGTACAAGCTGTAGAATCATCACGCCGTACAATAATGGTATTATCAGAAAATTTTATCAAATCAGAATGGTGTCGATTTGAATTTAAATCAGCTCATCATCAAGTACTTCGTGATCGTAAGAAACGTTTAATTGTTATATTATTAGGTGAAGTACCACAAAAAGATTTAGATCCAGATATACGTTTATATTTAAAAACTAATACATATTTACAATGGGGTGATAAATTATTTTGGGAGAAATTACGTTTTGCATTACCAGATGTACCAAATAATCAACGTCGAATGCATTGTAATTTTCAAGTTCAACCAGCAATACAGCATACTAATTTTCGTTCACAACATAATAATAGTATGCGTAATTCTGATAGACAAATAAATAATAATCGTAATATAAATTTGAATACATCATCATTACAACAGCATCAGCAACAGCAGCAACAGCAGGCTGCAATAATTGCTGCTGCAGCGGCTGCTGCACATCATCAACAGCAGCAGCAACAACAACAACAGCAACAGCAGCAACATAATCAACATCAACAGATCCAATCGCAACAACAACAGTCACAGCAACAGGGCAATCATGGAAGAAACTCCTCATCGTCCCCAAGAACAGTTGCTATTCATATTTAAATGGCATTACCTATATTATCAGCTGTGAAGTTGAAGTTAACTTGAATAGCTGAAGGAACGTTAACTACCATAATGTAATGTTTGTGAGGGGATCACATCGGGTTTAAATACACATTAAATGCAATAATATATTGTTATGTATGCATGTATGTTAAAATTTTATACTGTTATATTGGATCATTTTAGACTTACTTATTTAATATGTTTTATTTTTTTAATATTCCTGTATATTTATGTACAAACACATACATGTAATGTATAATTTTGAATGTATTAAGAAAAAGATTTGGATTTAGAAGAAAAAAAAGCCATATAATATTATTACATATATACTACATACACACATACATAATTATTATATACACACAATAAGTGTATCTATATATATATAAAGGCACACATATACATGTCAATGTATGAAAACAGGCTTCTCATTCTTTGTAATATGCATAGTCCATTCACGTCTGATTTAATTTATTTGAACTTTTATCCAAAGAAACGTGTAAATCTTAACAATGTGGGACTTGTTAGATTCGATGCCTTGTTGATTATACCCATATACATACATGTAAATATATTTTTTATTTTTTTCCTTTTTAAATATATATTTTATTGAACATATCCATGAACATATACATATCATTTTATAACAAACACCATAAGATATGCAAATTAGAGACAAAACTATAAGGTGGTTGTTAGAATTGTTAGTTTTTGTTTAGATACATTTACATACATGTATCAAATACAAATACATACATCTCAATTTTTTTTTTCTTTTTTACATACAATATTTTCAAAATTGCATTATTTGATAGTTGATATTTCTCTTCTTCTTCTTATTTTTTTTTCTTCAAACTTTTATGTGTTATACTAGTTTGTTGATTGCAAAGTCAAAAGTGTATATAATAACACAATACACAATATCTCATTACAGTAAATCAAAATGTATGTAAATTTATATGTATGCATTTACATCATATACACAGTATACAATAAAATATAAAATTAAAATAAAAATAAAAAAAACGTGAAAAGAATAGTTTTCTTTTATATACAAAATATATAAAAGGAAACAAAATAAAATAAAAAAAAAAACAACCCAGAAAAGAATTGTACAACAAACTGCAATCAATTTTAATCAGATGAAAATAACAAACTAACAAACAAATTTACATGAATTTGTAAAAAAAGAAAATATATCTAAATGTATACAGTACATTTTTACTATATACCATAATATATATTATGCATAATAATAAATCTAACACCACAATCATTTTATTCGTTTTCTTTGATTTTGCAATGAATTATTATTATCAAATTCATTCACAAAAGAAAATAATTCTTAAGAAAAATAAAAATAAAAATAAATAAATAAAAAAACATTATGTTAACAACATTGAATATTAACTAATAAATAGGTGTTCTTTGATGTTATTCTATGAAATTGCATTTAAAAATACATTTATAAAAAAAATTAAACAGGAAAAATAGAATATTAATGAGAAATAAAAACAAGAAAAAAATAAAATCAAAAAAAATTTATAATTGTAACCAGGTATTGTGTATGTAGTACAATAATGTTTTTTTTTGTTTTTGTATTTAAGTAGGTACTTAAATTTTAAAAGAAAATAATAAGGAAAATTTATTCAAACAAAGAAAATTAAAAATTTGAAAAAAAATAAAATAAAATTCAAATTCAAAATAATAATAATTATTATTATTATACTGTTTTCTATTCAATAATGAATGTGATATTATTTTATGTAATATATATAGAATATTATATGTATAGAATTTTATAAATTTAGAATTTATTATTATTTTAATTAGTTATATTAGATTTTGTACAGAAAAATAATTGAAAATTGTAAATAATTTTTATTTTTAAGTAATTATATTTAAAAAAAAAAACAATTTAGGTATTATATTTATATTATTTGATATTATCAATTTAATAAATAACAAAAGAAAAGCTTAAAATAATTTTTTCTCTAAATTTACACTAGAAAGCAAAACAAACAAACAATTTTTATAGTAAAATTTCATAAAGATTTGAGAACAAGATTAATATTTTGGGCACATTTAATAAAGCAAGTAAAGTGATTTAAATAAATCTTTTACAGCATATATTCAATTAGTAAATAACATTTGTCAGACTTTTTAAAGCTAAAATTGATCCTCTAATTATGAATTTTAGAATGAATTTAGATTCGATTTTTCTTTAATATAGTCTAGAATTTCACTCCCATTGTAACGAATATTTGAAACAATTTAAATATTAAATCAATTATTTGAACACTTACACAAATACATGTACTTACACTCCGTAAACTAATTATATACAATTCTTGAAACGTTCTTATTAAAAATTATAAAAAAAAATATCTACGTTCTCCCATAAAGCCGTAACTGCATATATAATTAATGATCAGAATATAGACTTAAAAATATGCCTATCTACATAAATATTAACAAATAGAAAATTTTATACCGGAAAAAAAAAGATATCTTTTGAAAATTCAAGGACAAATGATCTGTTTTCAAATTTGTATGCAATTGTATCTAAAGAACTATAATTAATAATAATGTAATAATTCCACTGTTTTCATAATAAGTAAAAAGTGATTGATACATGAAAATCTGTGTTAGCAATTTTCCAATATATGTACGTATATCAATATATCAATTTACGATCAGTGATACAGATTCTTATGTATCAATAATTTTGTATTAAAAATTATGAATCACTTAAAAATACAAAAATATAAAAGATACAATTTTCTTAAGATTCTGAAGTTGTTAAAATAATTTTTAAAAAAAAACTATTATTTGTAATGAAGCAGTAGTATTTTACAAAGATTTTGTATTATTTTCTCTTTAATTTTTTTTTTTTTTTTTTTGTTATTTATCAGATTAGAAAAAGAAAACAAAAAACAAAATAAAAACTAAAGTACGTACATGTATAAACATAAATTAAACTTATAACCTTGAATGTTAAACATTCTTAAAAAAAAATAAAATTTAATTTAAAAATTATAGGAACACATAACAGACAAATTATAAGAACATAAAAAATTTTAAAAAAAAATTTATAAAAAATTAAAATCCCTAAACATAAAGTATTAAAAATATTTTAATCATTTTTATATTCTGTATTTATAAATAAGTATAGTAAATATCCTTGAAATAATAAATTAAATTAAATAAATGTTAATTTTGTATTAGCATATACGCACATATAAAATGTTATAATTCCAATAGAGATCTGTATCATGTACTTATTTAAAATTAATTTGATAATAAAAAACATGTTAATAAGATAAAAAGATCACGATAAAAACAAGAAAAAATGAATAAAATTAATTAATTATATATAAATGCCAATTAGAAAACAATAAATAAAACTATAAAAAATTAAATTCAAATAAATTCGTTTTATTTAAAATAATAGAATTTTTGTAAACAAATGATCGCATTTTGCGAAGTTTTGGAATATATACCTATATGTGATTTTCTTTATACAGAAAAACAAAAAGCTTAAATACAATGAAAATGGAAGGATATACAACGTAAAATTAGTTGCATTACAGACAGCAATAAGAACGTTTATCTTTTACATTTTATTAAATTGATTATATTGAAATGAAATTGTTTAAAATGAAAATTCAACTGTTCTTAAGGAACGCATTATATTTAATTTCATGAACATATCTTGCATTGCAAAAAATTATGAATCCGAGGCTAATTAACATCACAGAAAAGAGAAATGATTCTAATGAAATTACAGTTTTGAAATTTCTTTCTTTTTTTCAAAAATTTAAAAATATCAAAATATTTCAAAAGAATGTTAAACTACCCTTTTGTCCTTTAAATGATATTTCAAATGTCTCCTTTCTTGATTTCATTTTCAGAAAATACAACAAAAATGGCAAAATTTTAATGAAATTTTAAAAATAAATTTCATATCATTGAATTTTAATAGAAATAAACGATCGTTGTCGCGGTTATTGTGTCAAAGTGTTAAGATTGGATTTTAAATTGTTAACTTATACGAGAGATATATCTTCGAATTCTTAAATAGTAATGCAAAAAATCTACCGTTTATTTAATTTTTTTTAGAAATTTCAAAATTTCTTAATTTGAAATTTTAAGTAAAAAAAAAAAAAAAAAATAAAATATTCAAACAATTAATTTTAATAAAAAATCAATAACTAATAATGATCATGCAATTTTTTTTTTGTAGTCGAAAATAAAAACAATAAATAATTAAGAAAACTGGAAAATACCGAAAAAAAGCTCAAAAAATCATTAATTTTATATGTAACACAAAAATGAGACCCATGATTAAATCTATATGAATGTTGAATCTATAAAGTATCGTAATTTTCATTTCGATATGATATATAATTTTTTTTTTCTTTTTTTTTTTTTTTTTTAAAGACACTAAAAGAACATTTTATAAACTATATGCATAATTTTTTGTTATTCATTCCCTTCATGTTTCTTTCTTTTTTTTATACCATCATTTTGGTTCATTTATTATTATCATTATTATTGTTATTATTATTTAAATTTTTTTTTTTAATATTATGACTATCGATTATAATATGCTCCTCCATTCGTATAATATCTCATATGATATTGAACTCCTTTAAATCTTCTTTACCCCTCTTTTCGTCTTTATTTTGTGGTTGTTATTTTATTAATGTTTTTTTTTTACTTTTGAGATATAAAAAAAAAATTAAAATGATAATGTCAAGATATAATAACAATTTAGATAAAATATTTGACATATTAAATGGATAAACTCTGCAGGCCTTCTGTTAATGTGTTATAAAGAAATCAGGTTTTTTTTTATTTTATTTTCTTTAAATTAGGAAACTCAAAAATAAAAAATTCAAATTAACAAAAAAATTATAAATGCATATTATGAAGATACCAACCATACCTACATATGTGGATGATTTTAAACGTACATATGTTGTGTATATATCCGTATCATTGAAGTACGCTGCTAGTATGCGCGTAATGTATTTTAAAAAGATAAAATTTTGAAATTTTTCACACGTTTTATCAGGAAAAATATTTAAAAAAAAAAATTATCATTTTAATTTTCGTTGTTTTGTTACAATAAAAAAAAATTCTTTTAATATGTATGTATAAAATTTATAATGAATGAGTATACACAATTTAAATAAAATCATTTTCTCTTCTTGTTTTTATTACTAAAAGTTTTATGAAAATGCAAATAAAATTTAAAATTTAATGAAGGCATTGTACAATAATTATTTAAAAAACAAAAAAAAAATGTATTGAGGAAAATCATGAGATGAATTTTTGGTTCATTATTATTTCGTATTTTTTTATTTTTTTCATTACTAATTTAATTCTTGAAATGTATCTGCATTTATTCAGCTAATCTGGCATTAAGGTTCATCTATATGGTGTGATTAAAATACCTGAATAAAAATCCATGCAATTCATTTGCTGGTTATTTTTTGAATTTTCTATCGTAATTCTCTCTACAGTCGATAATCTATCAAACAGTTTAACGATTTTTTTTTTCTCAGAATAAATTTTTCAAATATTATCCGTTAACTTTGAAAAAAAAATTATTTATAAATAAATTACATAATTGCTATCAAACTAAGTATATGATCCTAGGACAATATTTGAATTTTTCAATTATATCCAACAATCTGTTTGATGATACGGTAAAAGTTCTTTTTAGGACCCACCAGTGTATGTACCAATTTTCATAGAAATCGGTGGTGGGTCCTAAAAGGAACTTCAGCCGATGATACTAATATATCTATAGTACATAAATTTTGTGTACAAAAATAATGATCAGAATCTATATCATTTTGGCAGATTACACAGAAGGACCTGTACGCTGTGCATTAATTATAAGTATCTGCTTACAATAAAGCAAGAAATATAAACGTACACAAGTATATTCTTAAATCTACAAAATATTAATTAGAAAATTCAGCACTTTTAAAATTTTTCTACGATATTATTTCTCAAAAAGATTTTCCTTCTTTTTTTTTCATCAAAGTTTTTTTTTTTATTGAAAATAGTTTTGACATAATTTTAAATTTTCAAAAAAAAAAAAAATTTAAAATACCATTTTTATTCGTTTTTAATTATTTTCTCTCTTTTTCATTTATTTTTAAAAATTAATTTTTATTTTAGGGTTAAAAGCATTTTACAGAAACAAATTTAAAAAAATAAAAAAGAGAAAAGAAAAACGAAGAAAATAATAAAAACTTTCAATTTTCATTAACCATAAAACCGACAACGATATAAAAAAAAATGAGAAAAAAAAAAAACATTTTCTGATCTAATTACTAAAAATCAACATAAAAGAGTAATTTTCTATAATATTATGTACTTTTTGTATAATTATGTGATGGAACTCTTACACATATATCATGCAATTCTCTACATACATAAGTAAAAAAAAAAATTCATTTTTATTTCTAATTTTATTTTCTTTTATTTTTAATTTCAACAACAAAAAAAAAAAAAATCATAAACCACTCAGTCTTAATTAAAGTGAATGAAAGTTAATTGATAAGATTTTATAATTCACAATAGAATGATTTATTTTATTTTTATATGAAACCATTATTATTAACTACAATTTTTCAGTATAAAGCTTTTATTTTGTTAACCGTTATTTAGAGAAGAATATATAAGATAAATTATATAACAGGGTATTCATTAAATGATCAAAACATTTTAGTATATAAATTTAAAAAAAAAAGAAAGAAAAGTTTAATTACGGATATACATATATACTTACTTATACTGGTATAATGAATTAAAAATGTTTAATTGAATCAAGGTAATAAATAATTTTTGTGTTCAAGCATTAAAACTTAACCTTAATGTAAATATTTTGAAAATTTTAAAGGAAATAGACCAAAAAAAAAATTTTTTTTTTTCTTTTTTTTAACAATTTAATAGAGTCTATTTAAAAATTAAACAATTGGGCGTACCTATATGTACATATTTTGCTAGACATCATTTTAATATAATTTCAGTGTTATTCTTGTCCCCGTGTAAATTGGTATTTAACAAACTATTCCATTTCTTATGTATTTAAAAAGTATAAAATACGTGCTTATAATTTTTTTAATAGGCATTTTTAAGAGACGGTACAAAAAAAAAACTGAATTAAAAAAAAAAAAAACCTTTTTTATTGTAAAACATATTTGCATTAATGGACAAAATCATGTCACCTACATTATGTACATATAAGGTCAAAATTATGACAGTTATATAAAAAGAATTTTTGTGTATATACATACATGTAAGGGCACTTTAGGTAATAAATAAAATACTATATACACGTTACATATATTCGATGTCATTTTGAAAATGACAATCGAAAGTAAATTAGTCGCGCCCTATAACCTAAATACGATATACATATTTGTATGTTAGTATAGAGGTAGCATATTTTAAGATACATGTTCAGTTATATGTATATTTTCATATATGTATATACACATATTTTTAGAATCACATTAAAATTTTACAATTTTAATAAATGGACTCATTAGTCTTTGTCGTTATCATATAACAGTCTATATAGTAATCGTCATCATCGTCATCATCATTATTATTTTGTATTATTATTATAGAGCACAAAGTCTTTTTAATAATCTAATTTAATGTTTTCAAGTTGAAATAAAATATTGGAATGATGATTTCTCAAAACAAAAACAACAATAATAGCAACAACAAAAAAAATGTGAATTTAGAAGGAAAAAAAAAGGTAAAGTTTATAAATTTTATTTTTAGTTTTTTTTTTTTGTTTTATAAGAAAAAAATCCAATTAAAATAATTTAGTTTCTCAGATTATGAACAACAACAAACAAAAATGTAGAAGAAATGATGGAGAAAGAGAAAATTCCATGGAAAATTAAAAAAGTATATGTAGGTACATATGTACATATAAAAAAAAAATGAAAAAGAATGTTTAAATAAACATAGTTAACAATAATATATGCAATTATAAATATATAGGCAGTTTTTTTTTTCCTTGGTTTCCTTTTTTTTTTTCTCCAAGTTATCCTTTTTAACAATCTAATAATCACAGAAATTAATAAATTAAACAGAAAAATTTTTCCTTAAAGGCTGTTATTAACTTCTTAAAATAAAAATAAAAAAGAAATATGATGAAAAAACAAAAACAAATAAAATAAAATACATTGGGCAAAAAAAAAAAAAACCGAAAAATAAATAAAAAGTCAAAATGCCTTCAAACCTATCATTGCATGTGTGCACATATCCCAGTACGTATGTATATACGAGTATGTTGCCTTTTGAAAAGCATAAAATATGTGCACACAGGTAAAATCAAAAAACTAAAAACAAAAAAATAAAATTTTTATTTTTTTTGTTCAGAATATCAAAAGAGAAGCATCAGAAAAGACGTGCAATTTATGTGTTAACAACTCGTATCATCCCAATCCAATAGTATTTATGTCCACGGATTTGTTAATTCGAAGATTGACGTAACAAGATCGAGAAGCCTGAGTTTGTAATAATCTTTTTTTTTTCTTTGCCTTTTTATTTTTATTATTTTTCTTGTTATTTTTTGGATTTTGATTTTTGCTAAGGAAAGAGCAGCAAAAGTTGACGAGTTTTGTTTTATATAATCAAAGATACGTATATATTCTTTGGTTCAGCATTTTTGGTTTTATACGCTCAGTTTTTATTATATCATCTTATATTACATACAAACGCTTGATTTGTTGATCGTGTGAAGCCCAGCAGAAGCAACAATCTTCTTCTTCTTCTTTTTCGTTTTAGTCTTCAGATTCAAAGCTCGTTCTACTCAAAAAGATATGTGTATTCGAAGAAGCATGAAAAGATAGGTATTTCTCTTCTTTTTTTTTTTTTATAAAGAAGAAATAGCCATTTGAAATTTACCTGAGGATCATCAGCAGAGAATCAAGAATATATATCCATAATACAATCATATATACATAAAATCTTATTCAAGTACATACATACATATATACAAATATACAAATAATTCTTATTAAGTTTACCGTATTCTCCGTTTTGATATATCTATAGTACAGTATATACATACATACATATGCATCTACATGTGGATACATTTTTACATAATTCACAAGCTATATACACGTGTATAACGTATAGCTAGTGTATTTTTGTGTAAAAAAAAATGTTAAGTGAATGACCTAAGAATATAACACAAGATTGAGCAACCATTTAGAGTTGGACCAGAAGAAACTCTTTCTCAACTGTTTATTGCTTTTTTTATTTTATTTTAAATATGTTTACGTTCATAGACTGCATGTACTTTCGTTATTATGAAAAATTATTTAAAAAAAAAAAAAATATTTATTAAACTATTAGGACTTGATCAGACCAGACATACTCTAACAATTGCTTCAAAAACAATTTTCCATCAACTTAACAAAAAATTAAATTAGATTGAGAAAAAAAAAAACTTCACAAAAAGTTGTTATCTATGTGCATACATATTATCTGTATTCAGTTTTTTTTTTGATTAACTTTCTATAAAATATGTACCTAGACCTACCTATTGTACATGCATATGTGTGTATGTAGATTTGCTTATTAATAATTTCTTGCAAATTTTCCTGACACGATCAATATACCGATTTTATATTATTAAATAATTTTCTTGTTGTTTTCTTATTTTCTCATTTTTCTTTTTTATATATGAAATATGTTGATATTTGTACATACATATGTAAGTATGTATATAAATATAAACAAGTAGGTATATGATAGATTCAATATTGCTAGTATATAAATTTTCGTAGAAATTGTTTTTCTTTTTTGTAATCATTTTCATCGTGCACGTACCATATACTTTTCAAATCTTCAACTTTTATTATTATTATATCGATAAATACACAATAATAATAATAATAATAGCAACGAAAATAAAATAAAAACAAAAAAACTAAAACAACAGAATAACTGAATAACTGCATAGGTAACTAGCATCAAAATCTGACAATTCTGACATGGAAGGTGGTAACAGCAGCACTTAGTTTGTTTAACAAGACACAAGAAAATAGATAACTATTTAACTATTTATCTACATATGAATGCATGCATGCACATTCTTAGCCACATCATCATCATCATCATAGTTAATAATGTATGTATGTATTTTCATGGATTTATATAGAGTTAGGCTTTTATTCTGAATAAGCCTCAAGCATTAGCAACATGAATATACTAGTATGTATGTTTACAGGTAATCATATTATAAAATATACATATGTATGTACACATTTTAATGGCAATAATTTTGTTTGTATACATACGAATATAATAATAACCTACACATATGTATGTACATATATGCTATAATGTAACCGCTATAATCAGTTCAATCGTTTCGTTTTCAACAAACTACCAAACATATCATATTATGCCTTGGACATCATGAAATATATGGTAAAAAAATATATACATACATATATGAAAATTTCAAATCTTTGGTACATGAACATAAAGCATACAATATTTAATATAAAACATAAAATCATTACTCTAACATATACTATATATACGTATGTAGATGCAACAATATTAGCTTTGCGATCTTTTTCTTTAACGCTTTCTACATATGAATGTTCGTACAGTACACCTACTTACATACATGTGTTCTCTTCAATTCTTATTTTCTTAAGATTTAGATTTTTTTCTTTTTTTTTTTTCTTTTTTGAATATGTACATATTTATACATAATAACGACATATGTACAAAGTAAAAGCAATCGACAATCGCCCGTTTGTCTCAATTTTACATATTATACATTGCATTCCGTTTATACCTTTATAATGTTATCACAGGTAACCATACAACATATGTTATGCTGCTGAAAGGCATATCAATTTTTCTTGAACTTTAAAAAAAAAACCAAAAAGAAAAAAAGCTAAGACAAAAAACAAAAAAAAAAAAACGAAAATTGGATAGACAAATACAACATTTTATACACATCATAAATCAATCGCAAAATATTGAAGGTATGTACCACTATAAAGGCCTTCACCAAATCATACCTTTACTACATACAAACATACATATAACTTGAACTTCACATAATAATCATAATCATAAGTATGATAAAGAATAGATCGGATAGAAGACAAAAAGTTAAAAAAAAATAAATAAATAAATAAAAAATGAATATTTTATCTATGTTGAGTTAAACAATTAGATTTAATCATCTGCATTATCAGAATATAAATTCATGTACAAAATGTACTAAAGCTAAGTATTTGTATATAATATACATACATGTGCGGTACATGCCGGTTTTTGAACTGTATGGCATTTTCAATCTACAAGATGCCTTCGGGTATTATTTTTTCAATTTTTTTTTTTTTTTTTTTTGTAAAATTAGTCTTAAATCTTGAAATATCAATCGATCATCATCGATCGGAAAAGTTGATTTTATCAATTAACACACAATTGGATATGGGAAACAAAAAAGAGAATGGGATCTACGAAGAAGAAAACAAAAATACAGAAAATCTGATGTACAACTTATAAGCAAGTATGAACATTGAGTATACACGTATAATAATAAAATAGTGGTTTTATAGTGGGTACATTAAACGTATCATACATGCTTGTTTATGTGCATTCAAGAACGTTTATAATAATAATATTTCTTTTAAAATTCTTTGTATAAAATGAAAAATAAATCGAATATAATTTGTATATTCTATAATGTGCACAAGGTGTACCGGAATAAACGTCACAAAATGCATTTTTGAGATATTTCAGATTGTCTCTAGCAAAAAATCGTTTTAAATTCTCCCCTAAAATTCACACTTTCTGAAATCTAAAGGATAGGAAAATTTTTGGGCATGTGAAATACATGACGCCATACAAATGACCACATCTTTCGAACCATTTTATGTGCTTGCCTCGTATTTAGTATAGATAAAAGTTAAGGCTCATGCCTTTCCAACAAGTTATTGTTAATTGAAATCGAATAAGAAAGTCCAAAATTATTACACAATCAAAATTGGAAAATTTTCTCATTATAATTCATTTGTACAAAAATTTTCAATCCCTTACATCTCAGAAAGGATAAATCTTAAGAATGAATTTAGAACAACTTTTTTGCTAGAAACACTCTGAATCATATAATAGATGCGTTTTGTGACTTTCATTCTGGAACACCCTTTACATACTCTGCACGAATTATTTATGTATGTGAGCAATGAGCATGCATTTATACATTAAATAAATTTTTTAAAAAAAAGTCTTAAAAGAAAACCAAATAACCAAAATAAAAAAAATCTCTTTTTCACATATAAACAAGATATACGTGCTTCTCTGTATATTATCAAGTATTAAATACATACATTTAAAATTTAAAAATATTCAATGAATTTCATTAGGTCAGTAATGATAATTGACATGATCACTAGATTTTTAACTAATGAAGAAACTAACTAAAATTTTCGTTTTATTTATTTAAACTTTTTTGTTATTATTTACGTTAAAAAAGAATTTTCTTTAAAAAAAAAAAAAAAAAAAATCTTTTAACTGCTATTATTGATTCTTTAACTGAAAAAAAAAACAGCAATTCATACGCTTACTTAAGAATATTTTCATTATATGAAAATGACCGTAAATAAACGTGCCTATTAGCACAATATACACACAATCTCAATAAAAACATACAATTAAACAAACCTTTTTTTTCTCTCTATCTTCTTCTTATTTTCCTTTTGAAAAGTAAATAATGAATAGATTTTTTTTTTGAATATTCTTTTCATAATTTAATTTGTATATGGGTATTAATTTCTATTTAAATGAATATTGATATAATGAACAAATTTATTGAATATTTAAATAATAATTTCAAAAAAAAAAGGATCTAATTGCATAACATTTAAATAATCCATTGTAATCATATTAATTCAGTTTAAAAAATCAAATGAAAGAGAAATTGAATATGTAAACACTCGTAAATGAGTACAATAGAAAAATGGGGTGAAAAAAATTATGAATTTTTATTATAAACATTCATTCATATACATATGTACATAAGTATACATACGTTTAAGGCTGAATTTATACTGCATTTAATTTTTTTTTAAATGAAGTTTTGAAACATGACACATGGTGATATAAAAATAAATAAAATTGGATTGATATTTTATGTGTATCCATACCATATTTCTATTGTTTTTCCCCTTATGTTCATCTATGTTTATTTATTTTGTTAGAAATTAACATTTTATTGACCAAGCTATAAATGAGTTTTCTCAAAAAATTTGTCATTGTTTCGAAACCATTTTAAATGGGAAAAATTTCAACTGAAAATATAGAAATAGTCAAGATCAAATATCATTTAATCGAATTCAACAGAATTACAAATATTTGAAGGGAAATGTCATAACATTTTTCCATTGCTTAGACGATGAGAAAAGGGAACATAACACTTCATTTTCAGTTGAGTCCTTAACTATATCTTTCTACATTATCGTATCATTTTAGCCTCGGTCTTCCTACGAATTTTTGGCTTCGGTATAGTAATGAAAATTATTTACGACATTAACGCTCAACAAAGATCTGTATCATATTTAATTTTAGTTTAACCCATAATAGACAGTAAACTCTGAGCCTTGGAAATATCTAAAGTTAATTTTTTAGCGTGGCCATGCATATTCTTACAGATCGTAAAAATTTTGCGTGATGAGACAAGATACAAACTGCCAAACATCAGAATTTCAGCTGATGACTATCAAGTAGATCAACTAGAGAAAGAAAAACAAATTCAATAATCTTCATTAAAGATTTTGTATCCTGTATCTTACACCCGTAATTATGTTAATAATTTATGTATGTTGTTCTCTTTTAATTGCTATCGTTTTCTTTACCAGACACAAACAGATGAATTTATTCTAACTGAATTGAAAAAAAAAAATGAGAAAAAAAATATCCTTTTCAATTACACATGATTATACTAAAAAAAAAAGGAACTGCAGAAACATTTTTCAAGTTTCATCAAAAACTTAAAATGATTTTAATCTATTTCTGAAATTTGATTATGAGACAAAAACTTACATTTAGAATCATGCTAAATTATCATTTTTTTTCTTTATTTTCATTAATGTGCTCTAGCCTAATATACCCAAGAGAAATTTGCATTACAAAAGTTTTCATTTAATTTTTCTATTAAACTACACAAAAAACAACAAAATCGATTTAAATTGAAATAATTACATTTACTTTCATTTTAAATTAACAATTAGTCTTTTTATTTCTCTCTTTCGTTTTTTATGCTACAAAATAACATAATTAATTACCAATTTGATAATTAATTATAACATATAGGTATGTAAATACAAATTTGTATCAAATTTAAATAAAACGAAAAACCACAAAGAAAAAAAAAATAAAAAAAAAGGACTGAAAAGCTATAGAAATAAATTCATAGGAAAATAGAAATTAATTTAAAAAAAAAAAAACGGCAAAAAAAAAAACAATTCAATTGCATCCATCCATACACATATGATATACATGTGATTAAAAATGAATGAAATCCAATTAAGGTAAACATTTTAGTTAGTACACATGCATACAAAAAACATAAACTTTATGTTATACACATCACAACAATTCTTAGTATATACTTGTACATAATCTATACGTTCGAAATTTTTTTAGTATAGAGTGTTTATAAGAGCTCATACAATCGTTATAGAAAAGCTGTTTGTTGTAAATTCTTAATTTTTTTTTTTTTTTTTTGTCTATTTATTTTACATTTTATTTTCTTAATCATATTAAAATTTCTAAACGTATTTTGAATACCAAACAAGGTATTCGATAAACAAAAACAACAACAACATCAAGTTAAAATGAGAAAAAAATCATTTAAATTTAACTTGTAAATTTTTCGCATGAAACAATTGTAATACAAACATAACATTCAAAATAAAATAAAATTTAAAAACAAAATCGAAAAAAAAAAAACAACAACAACAACAAAATATATGTAATTTCATTCAAGCCATATCTATATTTGTATGATTGCAGTATGTGTGCGAGAATATTTTTGTTGCAACATGGTTGTTATAATGCATTTAAAAAAAAAACACGAGAACATACATTTCTCATTATTGTATCGTTACAATGATACAATAAAAGCTTCTATGCATTCTAATATTATTATTTTTCTTTCGTAAGGTGTGCAAATGATATAGTGTTGAATTCATCTTTTTAAGGATATGCTATACTACATATGTACATATGTATAGCAAATTTAAAAAAAACATTATAGAACGTAGTGTATTGTTTAATCGTTAACATAAAACCTATAACTAGAAGAATAAAAAAAGTACAAATAAAATAAAGATTATACTAAGAAGATAGGATGATTGCAGAAAAAAAAGCTTCGTTTTGTCTTTTACTTTATTATACATACTCGTATGCATACAAAATAAACCATTCTCAATATTATTATTGTATGTAACGTATCTATAACACTATCTACAAAAACAAAAAAATGAAAATTCTTAGCATTTTGTATGTTGTTTAGTCAATTTTCTTGATGATTATTCTGATCCTTTCTCAAAAACAAAAAAACAACAAAAAAAATAAATAAATAGTCAAAGTCAACCTTCATTTGTACTTTTGTCACACACGCATTTTTATGTATGTTTAAAATACACACATTATTCACTTTTTATGTTTGAATGATTTGTTCAAGGAAAATTGTATTTTTTTTTTTTTTTTGTTTTATTTTTTTTTATCTGTTGCTTCTGTTTTATTTTAATTTTTATAATAATTTTTATTTTATTTGCATTTTTTTTTTCAAAAAGTACATACAAATGTAGTTAGTCAAATAACGTCGGTTACTTTTTTGTGTTGATTTTTTATATTTATTTATTTAATTTTTTTTTATTTTTTTTATTTTTTTTTTTTTAATAAAAAGTTTCTGTTTCTGGTCATGATTTTATGTTTGACCTGAGAATGAATTCTTTAAAGGTAACTAAAAAAAAAAAAACGTAACAGAATGGATACCAAAGTTTAAAAAAAAATAATAATAATAACAACAAAAATTTGCTTTGCTTTATTGTTGTTTTTCTCTTTTATATTTTTATTTTTATTTATTTTTTTTTTTTTACGTTTTATGTAGATCACAAAATATATAAGAAAATTGCATATACATATGTATGTACGTGTGTATCTGTGTATATACGTATACTAGAGAGATACCATGTGTATATCTATAAACAAGATTCAGATTATTCGTACTTCTGTTTACATACTTTTTCGATTTGCATATCCCATTACCGCAAATCGTTTAAATATATACTATATGTATGAAAGTATGTAGAGATGTTACGTATACAATCTTTAAGACACTCTGTGAAATTTCTCAATAGTACAATTTGATTATATCGGCGGCAGCGCGGCAATGATAATATGATGATGATGATGATGATGATGATGATGATGAAATTGAAAGAATACAGAAAGAAACATTGGTATAGATAATATGTTAATGTATATACCAAATACCAACTTATGTATATGAACAGAGAGAAGCATAATCAAATGGTGACTATATGTATAACAATCATCATCGTCATCATCACCAGGGATAAGAAGTTATACATAAGGAGAAAGAAAATAACCATAACCTATTATGCAAAAAAGTGTATGACGATGACGATGGATGATGATGCAGCTAGAGTGTATAATATAATGCATAATAGCATAAGAAATCCTCTAGATGTGCATATATATAGTTACAGAAGTACGTATATATGTGTGTTAAATAAAAGGAACCGTATAAAATATTGGATACACTGCATTGAATCGCATATATTGAATATACGATACCTATACAGATACATCAGAGATGGCAAAAGGCATAAGGCAGAAGGCACAAGGCACACAAGGTACAAGGCAGAAGGCAAACATTGTTAAACATGTTAAAGAACTTATCTAAATTTGTGATTCAGATTAAGTATGCATAGGCAGTCAGACATGATCTCTACTAAAATAAAAAAAAGTTCTTGTCGTTTTTTTTTGGTTTTTTGTTTTTAATTTTTTTTTTTTTTGTGTACCTATCGTATCCAATGTTTGTTGTACGCGCCGATGTAAGTTCGCTTTGTGTGATAATGAGACAACCCATTAGCGGCTTTTCATGGTTAGTTCTTTTTATACAATTTACTTCATCGTTATTTCTCTTTTTTTTTTTCTTTTTTTGTATATTCTACTTTGCTTTTATTTATTCATGTTTTTCTGTTTTTCTTCTCTTTTTTTTTTGTAATTCCTTATTTAACTTTCAAACATTTTCTATACGTTTTTTTGTTTTCTTTTTATTTCGCTTATATTATTCTTAAAGGTAAAACATGAATATCATAGTATTTGAGATTATGCACAATTGTGTTACCTGTGTGATATTATATCGATATATCTAATATGTTCAAGTAAACGGAATTTATATCTACTGCATTCTATTGTACATAAATATATGTATATTTATTTACATACGTCAATACGTATAATTTTCAAATAATGTGCGAAAAAAAAATTTTTTTCCTTTTTTTTTACCTTTGTAAGAGTATATGCATTTAAAGTATTTGAAATATTAATGATGGTTTAGCTCTTTTGGAATTAGTACAAGAAATTTGTAAATTGCATATGAAATGTTTTCCCATATGAGAAAAATGTATCTTTATACATATATGTACGTACAATCGCATAGATAAATATATGCCAGGGCATACTTTAAAGTTTAAACTATGAAATAATGATTAAAATGATTTATTCATTCTAATTCTAATTTATTCCTCCTTTAACATCTTTTAGGTTTTTTGTTTTTTTTTTTTTTTTTCGGTTACAGAAAACAAGGAAAACCAAATGAATTTTGGTACAAACAAAAATTCTAGAACAAATAAAGACGAAACAAAAAAAAAATACTTTGAAATTTAATACAAAAAATTTAATGCATATTACAAAATAGAAAATAAAATTAAAGATAAAAACAAAAGGGCAAAAAAAAAAACAAAAATTATTCTTTTTAATTTTTAACCTGTCCAATTTTGAACAAACCCATTTAATGAAAAATGATAGGTAAAACATACATATTTATGCTCTTCGAACTTTCCGAGTTATGTGTATTTGTGTATATGTATGTATGTACACATCATACCTTTTAGCTATTAGCTAACCAGCCCAACATAATTTTATTAAATCAAAAAAACGAAAAGGAAAAAGGAAAATGAAAGAAATTTTAAAATTTTAATTTGATGATATACTGAACTGATGGAAAATACTGAAAAAAAAACGACTTATACATCATCTAGATCACCTCTGTTATTAGTTAATAATTTTTTCTTTTTTTTTTTTTATTCCATTTTCTTCTACAGGGTGTAACAACATGACAGAATGATACCAACAAGGTGTGTTATTCAGAAATGTCTGGTTCAATTCCGCCATAAATTGGTGCATGGACAGCTGGAAAGCAAATATTGTCAGTAATTTTGACTACTTATATAGATATAGAAAAAAAGAAAGAAACCTTTTGTAATGTATAACGATTTTATATGGTACTTATATAATGTACCACTGAGAGTACAAAGTTAGTCAATATAAACAGAAAATTTATTTCGGAAAACTGTTTAAAAATTTTCTTTTAAAATTCAGATTTTCCAACATAAATTTTCACGATATGAAATTACCAAAGAGTGTATTTTTTCCAAGAAGTGATTCTTGTTGTGATCATGTAAAAATTATAATTAATGATCCTGTTTTCTAAATTAATAAATTGATGTTGCAATAAACTTTAAATACGTTGTCTGCGTACACTGTGTCAGAAAAAAAAAGAAAACAAAACAAGGTCAGGTCAAGGTCAAAACATGATCAATATTATACATGTAGTACATAAGTCATAAAGTATATTGTGTGACAAGGCACCTACCGATTGGTATTATTTAAATTTCGTCTAATTGTAACACCCTGTATCCCTGTATGTATTTTAAATTCTTTCATCATCATCAACAATTTAATGAAGGGTTTTCTTTAAAGCATAGAATTAAAAGCAAAAAAAAAAATAAAAATAAAAATAACCAATATCCTTTATTCACTGTTTTTTCTTTATGTTAGTACACATGCCATGTATATTTACCTAAAAATACATTTTTATTTATTTAGTTAAAAGAAATTCTTGTTCATTTTTCTTTTCTTTTTTTTGAATTTTATATCTTTTAATTTTTTTCCCTAATATTTGTTCTTTTTTTTATTTTTATTTTTTTTTTTTTTTCTGTTTTAACTTTTCTATAACAAGCTGCAAAAATTCTACTTTAAAGTTTTTATTTGTGTGTAATTTTTTTTTCCTGAATTTTTGATTTTATTTTAATAAAACATAAAACAGAAAAAGTTAATAATTTTTTAGTTGTTTCTTATTTTCATTTTAATGTTTTATTTTTTATTTTTTTTTTTTTTAATTTTTATTTGTCTGTATATTTCTGTTTATTTTATATAATTTGACTTTGTGTACATATTTAATTATAAATTGTATATACACAAAAAAACAGAGTATATGTTTTTATAATTTTCCATTTTTTATTTTTTGTTCCTTTTTTTTTTTTTGGTTCTGTTGTAAAAATGTATAATTGAAGATTGAAAAATCATTTTATTTCTTTCGTTTTTTTTTTCTGATTTTCTTTTTTTATTTTATTTTTGCAAATGTTTAAATCAACATTATCAAGAAAATAACCCACATTATGTGCATGGTATAACATCGTTTACTCATCATTGTATTGTATATTTTTATTGGACAAATATACATGTACATTACATTATACAATATTATACAGAAATGCAATTATTTGTACAATATCGTATAAAATCTCAACTATAATTGGCATGTGCCGCATTAACGAACAAAATGCTAAAATCCAATGAGAATGCATACAGACTTGAGAAATTCTATAAACATTAGAAAATCTTTAAAATTAAAAGATTTAAATTAAATCTGTTTAAATTTGCATTACGGAATGTGAAATGAATGATATCACATGAAATTTATGACAATTGGATATTTGTCTTAAACGTAAAATATTGTATTCATAAGAACCAAATAATTACTATACCAACTTCCTTCCATTTCTCACAGAAAGGAATTGGAGATTTTACATCTTTCTCAACTCAAGTCGAAATCCATGAACGGTGGACTAAATGTCCTGTTACCCATTTCATTCTTCTCGCTCACGAAACCCAATCTTAAAAAGATCGCATAAAAATCAAGAATGGCTCGACGTTAAAAATGAGCTGTACACCATAACCATTTCTCACATAATTGTATTTTTGCAGATGTTGACACATACCCATCACAGTTAAGGCTTAAGTATTCATAAAGTAAATTTATTGTATATAGATACATAATGGTATGATGATGTGCACATTGTTAATCATTTAAAGTAATCATTTTATACGATTTTTTTTTTTTAACAACATTACACTGCAAAAATCTGTATTTTATATAACAAGGAACAGACATACCATAATTTTTGTTTCTCTTTTTTAATTTTTAAAGAAACCTAAATAAATGAAAAAAAAAAAAAAAAAAAAATTAAGAAAATAAAATACAGAAAAATATTTGTACATGTCTGGTACATATAAATTTTTGACTTTTAAACTTTAAAATATACATATGTATGTATGTATATAAGAATCTTGTAATAAAATATGTCTATATGTTATTTTATGAGCAATATCCAAAAACTTAAAGCAGCAAAAATATTCACATCACATCATATTCATCGTCTTATTGGTCATCATCATCATCATCATCAGTGAAAAAATCAACGGCATCATCAACAAGAAAATCATTTTTGAAGTACCTTCATAATACATACTTTATGTTTAATTTTATAGTGTATTGATGCATTACACATTATTCTGTGTTTAGTTAAATCGAAATGCATTATTCCAATAGGTTCAATTTCAATTCCAAACAGATTACATACAAGCATAAATTTAAGAATACATAAAAAAAAAAGACAATCATTTGAACCATCATCGTCATCATCATCTTAAAAAAATAAATATATATGAGCTTAAATGTATACTTCGTTCTTTAAGAATTCTTAAGTGTATATGTATATGACTGTGAGTGCATATATACAATTTTTATATATCATTCACGATGATCATATAAAAATTATTATTGTGCACGCATACACAAAAATTAGATAATTACACACTGTTTGCTTAAGGGATTGCTCTTATATACATACATATGTATGTATGTATGTCATTAAGTATAAGTTCGTATATCATATTATTATTATTATTACATATTATTTTTATTTTTATAAGCATTGAATGAATTTTTAAGATCTGTTGAAGGAGATCAGCACGATGAGTACAAAAAAAATAAAAAATAAAAATAATAATAATAAAATAAACGTTGAGCTCGTTAACATTTTGTTGACGATGATGTGTGTACATATAAATAATTCGTATATATTTTTATCTTCATTTTCTTTATAAATAGCAAAATAAGAAAAAGAAGAAACAGCCAAGAAAATGAAAAATAATCAAAACCAACAACAATAATAAAAATAAAACTCGTAATCATAATCATAATAATAAAATTAATAAGAAGTAGAAAATTATTTTTTTTTTTTATTAAATCGAAAAATGAAAAAAAAATTTTTTTTTTCTTTAAATTTTCAAGTTCATCACAATTTTTGTTGAAAAATGAAATTAAATTAAAAATATTTAACAAGAAAAAAAAACAACGAGCTAAAAGATAAACACTTGAGAAAAGGGCACATAAAATGATAACAACACGAAAATGAAGAAAGAAAATTGGTAAAAAAAAAAGAAAAATCTACATCATTGGAATATGATGAGTGTATAATAAGGAATAGGTGAAGAAATACCTGGGCGTATTTTTTTTTTGTTGTTGCTGTTGAATGCAATTATCAACCTTGTTAATAAAAATATCAATGATGATAATTTTATATTGAAAGGGGAAAAAAAGAAAAAAAATCATAAAAAAATATAGAGTACACCTATAATTTATTTAACATTAAAAAATAAATGATAAAATGAAGAAAAAAAAAAGTGGAAATTAAATTTTCTTTTAAATGTCTAGGATATTTGTTTTTTTTTTTTTTATGATTGAAAACTAATTATAACATAACATCCTTTTTATCCTTTTTTTTGAAGGGATTTATCTCTTGTCTTTTGCCTGTAATCTTTTATCTAAAATCTAGACATATGTAAATTCAAGATGAATAAAGGATTTTCATAAAAAACAAATTGACATGATTTTTTCATAAAATTTTCATTAATTTAGATTTTTTAATTAAAAATTGAACATACATGCATACGTATATGTAGTTATCACATTCATATTCTGAACTTGTAATTATGTAGCTTTCATTTTAATACAGATCTATCATTCATATTTGAAAGCATATAACATGCGCATCTACAGATAATAATCGGTTACATTTAGGCTCTGTAAATTGTCTGTTTTATATTTCAGTCTGTACTCGTGGTTTGTACCGATGTGTATATGAGTATGAGTCGTTATGTACGTACTTAGTGTTACATGTAAATTTATCAAGCATGCATTTAATTTAAATAATATTTTATAATACGATTATAAAATCTGTATATAATGTACATTATTATCAATTCATAAAATAAATACTATGAAACTGTTATGATATATGCAAAGATACAGGTAACCTTCATGAAATACGACAGCTAAATACATAAAACAAAAGTATCTATGAATTGTGAATGAACTCGAAAATTCGCTAACGATTGAAGTGAAATCACAATCATTAGTAAAGAATTCAACATTTTTCAAAAATATCCACAAAAAAAAAACTTCTATAGATATTCCTTATAATTTTAGGCAAATTATTATTATTATCAATTTTGATAAAAATCATTAATAGTAATAAAAGATTCGAATCTCTCCACATAAACATAGTGAACCAAATCTTAAGGTTTTTATTTTAATAAAATTTTGGATTTTTTGTTAAACAACTCTTGGTGACTTCTCAAGCTGTTGCGCTATTGATTATGATGAATAATATAAGGTTGTTCAAAATTCCATGGGAAAAGATACTAATTTGGCATTAAATGGCTCTATACAGAAGAAGCTAAACTTAGGTTTAACAATGATTAAAATTTAGTATAATTTTTCTTCTTCTACTAATTTTTTCCCCATAAATACAGAGTGTTCTATAAGCTATAAAGATACTCGACATCGACAAATAACTGATTGTTCTTGTTAAATTTTAGTCTGAACCCATACTGAATTAGTCAAAATTAATTCTGCAATTTTCACAGAATTTCACAAAACTGTTTGATTCAATGTGGGCTATCAAATTTATTTTAAATGAATTTCATGTACTTTACGCATTATTTCTCGCTATGTTTCGTCTTGACTAATTCAATATGGGTTCGGTCTTAAGGATAAAATGAAATGATCTCATATTTGAAAAATTCGATTTTATTCATTTTACATTTTAATGTCAATTTCAGGTGTATGAATGTTAATGTTGTTGACTGTATATTACGTGTATCAGTGTACACATAACATACATATTTTAAAATTTTAAATTACACGTATTTGTATGCGTACAGTCTTCTACATTCATAAAAAAAAATTTATTTTATTTTTCATTCTTTTTTTTTTTTTAACTAAAATTATAATGAATTACAATAAAATAAATAAATTATGCAAAACTGCATGTGTTGATATTTTTAAAATGATAATTTTCTCAGTTAAAAGATATAATCATGTATTAAATACATTATGTGTTTATATATCGTTCTTGTTAACGAACATTTATACATACAGAATGAAAAATGCAAATCTAAATTTCATTTTTGTGATTTTTATTTTTTTTGTCTTTTTTTCTTCTTCTTACACTGAATAAATGCTCATAAATAAAGAAAATAAAAATTAAAGACAAAAGAAGTACATCCTTTTTATTTCTTTAAGGAGAAGAAAAAAAAAATCGTTTTTTTTTTTTTAAATTTTAATTTTATGAATCAACAGCATATCAAAAATAATGTGTAACGTGTAAAGAATGAGAAATAATATGTTTTTTTCTTTTAAAGTAAAAGAAGAAAAAGAATTTAAAAAAAAAAATAACAATAATGCATATGTGTACTTACTTGATCCATAATCTTAAACATTAGGAAACAAATCATCATCATCATCATAATCATCAGCATATCATCATCACGATGATGAAAACTAAAAAAGGCAGACACAGAACTTCTGGTAACTACATTACATTTACTTTACATATTCATATGTACGTTATTTGCTAACACGAGAGAAAAAAAAAATTTATTGTTTGCACTGTATGCTTTGCAAACTACACAGAGTAAAAAAAAAATTGAAAAAAAATACGAGAAAAGGTAAAAGCCTTGTCTACCACCTTCACAAATAATAATCATATGAAGATTGAATGGATATTGAATAGAAAGCGGTCTCTTTAAGATATGGATGCATCCGGTATTATTATTGTTATTATTTGTAATGCTGTGATTTCTTCTCATCTGTTTTGTTTATTTATTTTTGCTAAACATATATTTTTTCTTCTATTTTTCTTCTTTCTTTTTTTTTTGCGAAATATAAATACGTGAAATTGAAACTTTTGCATAATGCCTATATTTACATATATGATACCCATCTGGATGTACAGAGATATCCTTGTGTATACCCTTTTTTTTTTTGGGTTTGAATTTATTTATCTGTAATGTGTAAATCCTCAATCATACATATGTAAACATGCACATATTATTTTTCATTTAACAGATATTTATTTCTTTTTATCCATCTCATTTTTCACTAAACAATCAGAGCTATTCTGGTTGTAACTAGTAGATTTCACAAATTTGACATTCTGTTAACTTTCACAAAAACGTTTTAATTCGTTAATTTTGTATGAAAGTTAACAGAACATCAAGTTAGCTAAATCTGCTAACTACGACCAGAATAGTCTTGAATTATTAGAAATTTATCACATATTAATTTCATGAGTATTAAATCCTTTAAAATTGAATCAAAATATAAACAAACAAAAAATATAAAAACCCTTCCAGGGAAATAAATTCAAATGCTAACGAAATTTTTTAAATTTCATTCATTACAGAAATTATTAAATAAAATTTCATATTACATTAAAAATATGTTAAAAAAAAAAAAAAAATTTTTTTTCTTTCAAACAATTACATGGAAATAATAGTAAATTAATTTTTTTTATCTTTTTTTTTCTTTTTGCCTAAATCTTAATTTAATCTTGTAAACATTTAGGAAAATATATAACAGACAAGAAAGAATTTTTCATGTTCTGTTCTCTTTTTCCTTTTTTTTTTTTTCTTTTTGTTTACTAAAAATCAATTTTTTGGTTCATTATCAATAAAAACAACATTTATGATAGATAGGATATCAGTACCATAAGGTGAAGTGAGCAGCAAAACAAAACAAACAAAAAAAACAGAAAAAAAACTAAAACATTAAGAAGGCAAAAAGCAAAACAGATCATATGAAACATCATCCCATATTGTGGATAATGCTTAAAGTGTAATGCAGGTTTGCTTTTATTTATCCATAGAAATGTTTATGGCTCAGTTTATTTCATTTGGTTTTCTGATTATTATGATTTTTTAATAATACATGTGTATTTTAAAGATTCATAGATCTATAGATAAGTGGTTAGAACCTAAATAGATTATAACTCTGAGACATACATACATGCATAGATGAAGAGCACAGATGCTCAAGAAGGAAGTTGAAATACAATTAAAATGAATCAAAAATTCTATAAAATAATATTGTATGTGTGTACGCATGAGGTAATCATAAATTTTAAAAGAACAATAGATTGATAGATAATGATTTTTTATTATTACCAAAAAAAAAAAAAAAGAAAAAAGAATTTTTTTTGTGTGTATGTTTTAGTTTTGTTCGACCTTTGACTCACATACAAGTATACCCATTCGTCCGTTGCATATATGCAACGTTCTTAATGCATTCAGTTAGTCAGGTAAATAAAAATTAAAAAAGACCATAAGATTACACACAAACATACATACAAATGTTATACTCGTATGTTAGCTTAGTTATGTCCCGTTTTACCTGAATAATCATTATTTATTCATTTTTAACAATTTCATCCGCATATAATATATTATGATAGTATGTTTTTATAAAATTCCAAAATATTTATCCTTTTCGATTTTATTCTTTAAAAAAAAAAATTTTTTTTTTAAATAGACAACAAAATTGGATTTCCCTTCTCTTGAATAGAAAAAAAAAAAAAAAACTATTTTTCTAAGGGAGAAAAATTGCCTTTTTATTTTTTTTTCCCATTTCAACTCATATATCTGTAAGATATATGTATGTAATACTGAAATTAAGGTGGATATTATGATACTCTATGCACGTACATATACATAAATTGTGGTACTATTTAACATATAGTTAGAAAAACCGCTGCTTTTACTGTGAGATTTATCTGAAAATAATTGAATGGTTTTCTATATTGTAGGTACGCATAGCAATTTATTTCGTTTTTTTTTGTTGTTGTTGTTGTTCTTCTCATGTGTGGGTTTTAGTTGTCATAACACTAAATATATACATGAACATAGATAATAAAGGCCAAAAAGCCGCAAAAATACTCGAATGTACATGTGTACATACACTTTTGTATAAAATAAACATCTGCTATATAAAAACCAAATGCATATAACATTAAATCCAATTTACTAATATAATGCATATAATTTTTGGTTGTTGTTTGAAAAACATTTGTCTTTTATGCTTCAATTTTTTTTTTTTTTTAATTTTAGAAATTGATAACGTCAACAAATTTTTAGTCAAAAAAAAAAAAAAAAACCCGAGACCAAAAATGAAGAAAAGAATAACCAAAAAAAATAAAAATAAAAACAAAATTTAAAGGAAAAATGCAATGTAAAATTGTAAAATGTAAATGATAATAATTATAAAGTCAAATGTTAACAAGGAAAAATATTAAATGTAAAAATTACGGGAAAGAAAAAAAAATTTTTTTCAGTTTTTTTTTCGTTGGACAGAATGCAATGAATATGTGCACCTTCTATTGCAGATATAAAAGGGAGTTTCCGTTAAGTTTTTTTCCTTTTTTTGTCTAACAAAAAAAAAGAATGTTTATGTAAACAGTGAATTGTTGAACCTTCATCAATTATTTATTTTATTACATTATAATGACTAACCGTTGAATAAATTTCTTTTTTTTTTCTTTTATGTACACAGAGTTCACAAATGAATTCGCAAATGGAAATGTATGGAAGACTAAAACATATTCAATTTTTAATACAAAATTTTCATTATGAAACCATAAATTTTTTTTTTTTTTTTTTTGGAAAATTAAAAACAGCTTAGAATTGGACGATAACGCAATATTATATAATTGGTATAGATCAAAAGGCCATAAATGTAAGCCAAAATAAGCCCATACTAGTATTGACCCAAATGCCAATAAATTTTTTTTAATGATTTTTTTAAAACTAATAAAAATAGGAATAAATTTGTTCGTAAATTTTAATTTTAAAAAATTTGAATAGTAACAAAATTAGATAAAAAGTAGACTTACCAGTTGTATGATTTCCAATAAATTCAAAATCATCATCTTGATCCCAATGTTTTAATGATAAATTATTTAATGGTGT
Source organism: Anthrax anthrax (assembly GCA_963971155.1). NCBI lineage: Eukaryota > Metazoa > Arthropoda > Insecta > Diptera > Bombyliidae > Anthrax > Anthrax anthrax. The sequence continues at coordinate 21,953,255 of OZ020122.1, forward strand.
TGCATTAGCAAATTCTAAATTAGCAAAATGCCAATCTAATATTTGCCGATCTTTTGATGATAAATAAACATCACTATAAAACAAATAAAAAACAATTTTTTTTTTTAAATAGTGATGAAGAAATTTTATCAAGATATCAAATTGTTTTACCTTGGTGGATTCATTTCAACTTCCTTTAATTTAGCAATATAATCTTCTTCTTGTTGATTTAATAATTCTAATTCAGACCATGCTTTATTCCATTCATATAAATTTAATTTAATATTGAATTCGTGTTCAATATATGCTTGATCATTATCTCCGGTACGTGTTGGACGAGTTCTAATTAATTCTTCGTTTTCCATTTTTAATTTCTTTATTTTATCCAAAATGCTGAGACTTTTATTATGATTTTCAAGTATATGTTTCTGTATATTAATGACATTATTCAAATGTTGGACTTGTTTCTCTTTAACATGCTTTTCTTGTAATTTAATAATCCATTCTAATGCTTGTCCCAATGACACTGGATTGTTTCCGGCATAATTAAAATCCAATTGATGTGATAGATAACTTGCAGATTCCAATAAACGATTAAATTCACGTTCAACCTGAAATTTGAAGTAAAAACAAAATTAAATTAAAGTAATCGTTTTCACAGAGATATAAAAAATTTTTTTACCATATCATCTTTATGTTTGGGAACAGGTTTTCCTCCAGCACCATATAATGGACATGCCTGTCTTATTGGAACCATTTCCATTCCAGTTTGTCGACTTAATATTGTCATCGGATTTCCCCATATACCAGTGACAACCATTGCACCCAAATCAGCAATGTAATTATTTTTACGGAATGTTGCTATCCTACCACCGACACGATCTCTTGCCTCTAACACAATTACATCCATTCCAAATTGTTGTAATTGCTGAGCAGCAGCTAATCCAGATATTCCAGCTCCAATAACAATTACTTTACCCAATTTCTTTGTGGGTATTGGTTTTAATCTTTTAAAAATTCCAAAATTTATAAAACCATGTCTCTCGAGAAAAGCATGAATTTTCCGTACTAAATTTGGATCACTATCAAATGGTTGTTCCATATCTTTTAATGCATTCTCAATAGTTAATTGTTGTTTAGGATTTTCAATCCACATTTGTAATAAACGATTTCGAATATTTAAAAATATTCTTTGCGCAACCAAACCATTTTTTGTTATTTCTGTAAAACATGCAGCTTCAGCTGATGTCATTTTTTCAAATGGTAATCGTGATTGAAATGCTGCACCCTCAAGTCCAGTTAAAATTTCTTTATATGGTGAATCATTTACACCATAATCTTTTGGATCTTTGCAATCTTTTATATCTTTAACATCCTTTTCATTATCTCTTTGTGGACTACGGGAATGATCACGTTTTCTTGCTTTAACTGGAACATCTAATTTTTTTTCATTGCCAATAGATGAAGATGGATTTTTAGATTCAATAACCTGAAATGTTAAGTGAAAATATAATTTCATTGAATTTCTAATGAATACTATAAATTATTTAACCTTTGTTCTTTTCCTTCTGCTAACTCTACGTCCATCTAAATCATCTGGATTTTGACTCATAGAATCTTGTATAAATAATACATCTTCATTGCTACTAGTTTTTACTGGATTATCACTAGATTTACCAGGCATTGGACTATTCTCATCATCTGATTCATCACTAACTAATGTTACATATTCAATTTCTGGCTTCTTTGTATTCATTGTAGTGTTCTTGAAATGTAGATTATATGATTTATTGAAATCACAAAGAAATTCACGAATATATGTATGTATAAAAGGAAGGAAACTTTTTGAATCCAAAATTTAAATACACGAAAAACAAGACAAAAATGTAGTTGATATATTTTAAATACAAAATCAAAAAATGAACGTTTTTCAGTGATCCATGGAAAACTCTGATCTTTTTTTAAAAAGCTTGTAATATTTCACTTTAATTTTAATTCAAAAAGAAACAAAAATTATCATCACAAAATTTCACTTTTCTCGCAATTCCGGCCGACTACTATTATTTAATTTGTTTTTTTTTTTCGCTTTGTTTATTTTTGTTTTTCTTCTTCTTCTTCTTCTTCTCCTTCTTCTTCTTGATTTGAAATGTCAAACATATAAATTCACCAAATCACCATTACCTTACCACAGTGGAATACAACTATACAACTATACAACTCAACAAAACAAAACAAAAAGTCAAATCAAACTATGTTGTATGAAATCAACAAAAAAAAATGTTCGAGTTTCAAGTTTAATGTTTAATACCAAACCAAACAAATGTTTCAACATTATTTTCAAACAAAAAAAATTATCAAAATTTTTAAATTGAAATCCACTTGTAGAATGTGTTGTTGTAGGTTGTTGCACCAGAGTACATAGATAGATAGGTATGTGTTTGTATTAATGTACTCTGGTTTTTATATATATACATGAAGGTATATATATATGAACATTTATATATAGTGACAAAGCATATAAGTAGTGATTTTGATTATATTTTAGTTTTTTTATTTTATTTTGTTTTTAACTGCTTGGCAAATATATAATATTGTATTATTAAGATACGAGTACATTTTTTTTTCATTATTATAAATGGCTTAAGTCACAGTGTAATTTTATTATTATCATTTGAATTTTAGTTGTTATTTGTAGTTTTTAGATAGGAAAATTTTGAATTTTGCTTTTTGTTTTTTTTTTTTAAATAAGAAAATAAGTGTAGCGGGAAATATTTCTAAAACAAAAAAGGAAAGCAAAACAACAAATTTAGTATAAGAAAGAAAAAAAGGTAAATTTTTCAATTCTCTAACTCTGTGTATAAAATTTGTATAATTAAAAAAAAAATTATTTAGAACATAAATAATAGCTTTAATTCGGTATAATCTGTAACGTATGTTGTTGTTGTTGTTTAATCCAGGGTTAAAGATTTTAACAAAATGTGCATTAATGCATGTACATGCATAGCGCATTAATCCATTCGTTTTTCAAGAAAGTCAGCTATTTCTTTTTAAAAATAAAACGAAAAATTCCCAATTAGTTTATTTTATTTATTTTTTTTTTTTTTGACTTTGATATGTACATCCACATGTACCAATGTCATATATATGTAAATAGCAAAAATATATACATACTACCGTTTAGTAATCCGAATCAAATCAAATGTGTGTATTCTTCAGTACATTGGTATATTGGACATGCTGGCAGACTACTATTAACACTATCCAATCCGTCTGTACATATAAACACGGTATACATCAGTATACACAAATAAATATACGAATATAAAAAAAAAATCAATGACCTTGGACTCTGTATAAATATAAAAATTTTTTAATAAGAAGGGTGTCTTTCTGTATTCATGCTTTGTTTTTATTTTTCTTTTATAAATTTGTTCAATTTAATTTTTTGTTTACAAATGTGTAAAATGTCGTTATAAATTATAACATTTATAGGTGTTGTACAATAAACTTTCATTTTCAATATAAATTTTATTTTCATTTAATGCTTACTGTTATATTATAGGAAATGCAATACAAAAAAATATGGAATGGATGAAAAAATTCAAACGTTTAACAACAACAACAGCAGATGAACAAAAATTTGATGATGATTTAGAAACAGAAGAAGAATATAAAGAACGATGGAGATCAGTAAGAATTATATATTTTACAATGTTTTTAATGTCATTGGGATTTAGTATTGTATTAACTGGAATATGGCCATATTTAGATAGGGTAAGAAATTATTATCTGATGAAATTTTATTTATCATTTTTGCTTGAAATGAATTATACAGATTTTTTTTTTTTTACAGTTAGATCCAACAGCCGGTAAAGAATTTATGGGTTATATTGTTGGCGCAAATCCATTAGGACAAATGCTATTTAGCCCATTATTTGGTTATTGGGGGAATAAAATGAATTCAATACGTTTACCATTATTATGTTCATTATCATTATTTACTTTAGCTAGTGCTGCATATTCATCATTAGAATTAATTAATTCATATACAAAATATTGGATGCTTGCCTCACGTTTCTTAATTGGTGTTAGCTCAGGTAAGTACACCATGTACCTATTAGTTGATGAAAATTCTATTTTTTATTTTATTTTTTTACAGCTAATATAGCTGTATGCCGTTCATACTTATCAGCTGCAACACGAATGAGTGAAAGAACTGGTGCTGTATCAATGGTATCTTTAGCACAAGTCTTAGGTTTTATTGTTGGTCCTGGATTACAGGCGGCAGTAACACCACTTGGTGAAAAAGGTATACCATTAATACCAAATTTACTCACTTTAAATATGTATACAGCAGCTGGATGGATAAATGTTTTTATGGGTATCGCAAATTTTTTAATGTTTCTGCCAGCTGTATTTCAAGAACGTAAAATAGCTGCCAAAGAAGCCATGAAAATACATGGTAAACAATCTGAAAAAGAAACATGGAAATCCTTAAAACCAGATTATGTATCATCATGGACATTAATTATCGCGTTCTTCGTTTTAGTATTTAATTTCGTCCTTTTAGAAACGTAAGTCATTCAATAAATTCGGTTATTATTTGATGATAACAATTTTTTTTTTAATCATAGTTTAGGAACATCATTAACAATGGATCAATTTGCATGGAGTAAAACAGATGCACTATATTATATGGGTATACTTATGTCTGTTGGTGGAGTGATTGCATGTATAACATTTATTGGTATTGGACCATTATGTAAAATATTTGAAGAACAACAAGTCTTGATATGGGGTGGATTTTCATTAATGGTTGTTGGTCGTGTACTTTTCATCCCTTGGGGTCCAGATCCACCAAAGTTAGCTGAAGTCTATAGTTATAATATAACAACAAATACAACTATAGCTGATTTAGAACAAATGCAAGATTCAATTAAAGATGATGAGAAATATCTCGGCTGCCCAAAAACACAAGAATGGTGTGCATATACGCCAGCATTAACATTAACACAATTTTTAATTGGATATGCTTTTACATCGATTGGCTATCCAATCGGTGTTACTCTAATTCAAACGATATTTTCAAAAATTCTTGGTCCTAGACCACAAGGTGTCTGGATGGGTTTAATGACTGGATCTGGTTGCTTTTCACGTGTTTTAGGACCAGTATTTGTTGGCTATATTTATACAAGACTGGGAACATATTGGACATTTGGTTTTACATCTATTATGATGTTTGTGTCAATGATATGGCTTTGGTGTTTTAGGTAAGACAAGAAAAATAAAAGTTTTTTGTAAATTATTTTAATTTTTTTTTTTTTCATTATTTACAGAAAAAGACTTATCCCTCCACAACAATTTTATACAACGACGCAAACAAACGATACAAATATAGATATAAATACAACAAAATATGCTGGACCTGAAAGCGTTGAATTATTACCTGTTAATTTAAACAAATGAAAATTTTAACTAAATAACAAGAAAAATTACAAACAAAATGATATAAATTTTTCTTAAATTTTATTTTTCAAAAAAATATATTTTTTTACTATTACACTATAAATTAAGAAAAAAAAATAATTAAGATAAAAAGAATTATTTTGTTACGTTTTTTTTTATAAATTTATAATAAAAGATTTACAGATTTAAAAAAAAAAATTGTAACTGATTTTTCTTTTTTGTCATAAGTATTCATATTTAAATTGATGAAGTCCAAAACTAAAATTGAAATAATTACAAATGTGTGTGAGTTATATGAATTACAAAGTAATCGTAAATCAAAATAGTAAATTGACTATATCAGGCTAACATGCAATATACATAGATAGATATGTGTTCAACCAATCATTCATGCGTAACGTAACATATGTAAGCAGTAACTTGTGAATTGTGATTTGAATGATTGAATGTCATCCAAATTAATAAATACGTACGTATACCGTGTACGTATTGTATACGTACATGTTGCATGTCAGTCTTGCATGATGAAAATTATTAAAAACAAAATCTATATCATACAAACATGAGTGTCATGCATACATGATACAGCTTTTTTGTACTCATACTTATGTTTGACTGAATAATGTCAATTGTTCATGAATTTATGATGATTCATGCTATCAGTCAAAAATATAAGTGAATCAGTGAATGAAGTGAACAATTGAATATATATAGTGAAGGAAAAACAAAAATATGGCGACATCAGAAAAAAAATATTTAGCCACATCAGAAAGAAAACATTTAGCAGAATTTATTGAATGTTACAAAAATCACCGAGTATTATGGGATTGTACATTATCTGATTATATGAACAAAGAAAAAAAAGAAGTTGGGTACAATGAGTTATTAGAAATTTATAAAAATCTTAAATATGATGCTACAATAGAAGATGTAAGAAAAAAAATTAACACATTAAGAAGTTGCTATAGACGTGAATATAAAAAAGTTAGAAACTCTATAGGAACTGATAAATTGTATGAACCCACAGTATGGTGGTTTCATTTATTTGATTTTATTCAATATATAGACAGACCAGTTCGAAACAACGTATCAACAATTGATGTTGTTGATTTTGAAAATGTACAAATCAAATATAAAGAAAATGATCATGATGATGAAGAGGTATTTAACACAACGTATTTGTTTGTCTAGAAATAAATTTTCAAATTTATTTTTTATTCAATTTTTTTAGAGTATTGAATATAATGAAATTTATAAATCTCCAGAACCTAAAAAATTTAAACAATCACAGATAGAAGAAACATTGCCAATATCATCAAGAGAATATGATAGTTATGATTATTTAGCAAAAGTTTGGGCTGATAAATTAAGAAAAATTTCAAGCACACAAAGAATATTTGTTGAGAAAGCTATAAATGATGTATTTTTTGAAGCAGAAATGGGAACATTAAAACGAGGCTCGGTAAAAATAAATGAACCAGCACCAGTATCTACACCTACAGAATCATCATCTCCAGTACATTCACCTCATATATCAAAAATAGATACATAAAATTGAAAAACAAAATTATTCTTACCTTTATATCTATAAACAGTCTTTTAGTATATATGCAAATGTATTTTTAAAAAATGTGTTTTATTATTTATTATATGTTTAGAAATATCTTATATAAGTAACGAACAATTTACTTACGGAATAATTCATGGACTGATTGTTCATTGCAAGCAAAATTATGTATATCTACGCACAAATAAGAGCAAGGTTCTATACAAAATTCGATTGAATAAGTTTTAAGGGTTACTCATGTTAACCAACGTACATAATGCCAAGCGAAAACGTATTATGCGCAAAATTTGTCAGAATTTGCTTATATTTTGCATTAAATAATAAGCCTAATACATTATCGTGGCAATCTGTACTTGTCTGTTTATCAATTGTCTACGGTGGTCAATGGAAATAAAATAGACACCTAGTCGATGATATATGTAAGTACGTTAGAATTTGAACTGTAATTATACCCATATTCGGGTACAGTTCCTTTGGAATTTTCCATGGAACGTTTTTATTTAAAATGTTTTTCATCATTGATCTGCTTTATCAGCATCGTGACCTTATCGCCTCCAAGTTCACTCAGCTTCGAATGAAAGGCTCCGGTGATACTCATTCCCGCAATCCTTTGTACCTTAGCCAGTTTTTGAATGTGCAAACCCCTCGCCACCGTCGTCCACCTTGCTACAGTTCCATATAGCGTTATTAATCGAACTATAGCGGTGTTGATCTAGAAATGCGGAAAGTGTGTCCCTGGAATCGAACCTACATACCTAGTGAGCTACTGAGCCCCTGCAAGTGAATATATGGTGAACGTAAACAAAAAAAAAACAAACATCTTTACTTTTTATTTTTATGTACACTTTATAAATAAATTATCTATTAAAAATTAAATTACAATGGAAAATTTAAAGCTTACAAAATAATCAAACGATTACATACAATTCTTATAATTGCTTTATACACTTTGAGTGTATATAAACAAAATGCATGCATGCCATGTGTATAAAGTTTAAAAAACTATAAAATTTTAACTTAAACTCTAATTTTAAAACATTCAACTACATATTATTATCAGATAACATTACATATAAATGTACATACATATGTACATATGTATATACGATAACATTTAACTTAAACTATCCATTGGAATTTGTAATTGAATTTCATCGTTTTCATGTTTTTTATTTTTTGCTTGAAAACCTTCAGCTTCTTCAATATTTTTTGGTAAATTTTGATTTAAAGTTTCTGGAAAATATAGTGTCAACAAGCCGGACACTAAAGCACATCCACTAAATAGAATAAGTGGTAAAGATGGCATGTAATGAGCCTATACGTATAGAAAGAAGGGATTTTGTTTTATTATAATTTTTCTGAAAACTTATTTAATCTTTTCACTTACCATTAATGGAGTTTGAGGTGCTATAATTGATCCAATCCTTCCGAACATTGAACATAATGATAATATGGAATGCCGTACACCAGTTGGAAACATTTCAGTTGTATAAACGTATAAAATTGTAAATGACATTGTTATAGCAATTTTTCCTAATAAGAACATTATCAAAGTTCCTGTATGTTAAGAATTCAAAGAAAAATATTATATAATATATTAAAAATGTTCCAGTAAAAATGGCGATTATTAATTTTAGTAGTAAATATAAGTTTTGTGTGTATATATGTATACCTTTTCCTGTTAATACTGGTAATGCCAATGTAATACCACTAACTAACATGGTACTACACATTGATATACGTCGTTTAATTTTATCAACAAATACATAACATAATAAATAACCAGGTATTTCCATGGCACATACTAATACAAAATTCATATATTTATCACCAGCTAATGATACTGAATTTAAACTTAAACCATAATAAACTAAAATATTTGTAAACCAACAGAATGAACAATTTACAACTCTCCATAATATTGTTTTTGAATTGAATGCATTATATAATTGTTTAAATATATTATTATTTTTTATTGATGATGTTGTTGGTGTATCTTCAATTGGTTTTTCAATATTTTTTATATTTTCTAATAATAATGCAAAACTATTTTCTTGTCTATTAAATTTTGATGCTCTTTTTAATATTTTCAATGTTTCTGTTATATTACCTTTACTCATTAACCATTTAATACTTTCTGGTAATAACCATATATATGTTATATGAATAATAGCTGGTCCATATAAAATACGTAATAAATAACGCCAATTATGTATATATTTAGCTGCAATACCTAATAATATTTCACCAAATGAATAAAATATTGATAATATTGTACATGCTAATGCACGCTTTTCAGTTGATATTAATTCTAAACTTAATATCCATGCAGCCGAGAATACAATACTACCAACTAATGTATCCATAAATTCAAATATTATGAACATTATATAATTAATTGAAAATGATCGTGTTAAACCAACAAAAGTACTTAATGATGCACCAAGTACTAATACAAAACGTCTTCCAAATCTATAACGAAAAAATAAAAAATTTAATAAATAAATAAAAAGAAAAAAGGGCGGGAAAATTTAAAAATTTTTAAATTTCTTTAATTAAAACAAAATAAAAAATTGATTCGTTCTATTTGAAAGTGGTATATAAGTCCAAAATTGCATCTCATGTTTAATATAAATCACCTTGCAAGACTATATAAACTTTATAGTTTCCCCGAAGGGTTTTTACAAGAAAAAAAAAATTACAAATTATGGATTTTATAAAAATCAATGTTTTAATTTTCAACTGAGCATATATATAGGAAAGAACATTTGTAAAAACATTAAATATCTCACAATCTTAAAAATCTATTTATTCCAGTTTCAAATAAAACGACTCGATTCCATAAATATAAGCCAGTTCATAAACTTATCATCATTCATAAATGAATTTAATTTGAATTTTCAATTAATTTGATTTAATATATAATCATAAAAAAAAATGAAAAAATTTTAATTTAATTGCTGCACTTTGCACAATCAATTACAATTTTCATTCATTTATTTTATGGACTAAACAAACAAACAAAAAAAGAAATAAATACATTTTAATTGAAATGTATACATGTTGCCAGTACCAACATTGTTGATCAAATTACTTGTACATCGTCTGTGTACATGAGTGTTGTATGAACAGATGTACAAATAAACAAATAAAAAATCAGATAAAATGATGAGAAGTGTTAAATAGATTTAAATTAAAAAAAAAATAAATTAAATAAATTAAATATTATACAAACCTATCTGATATTAAGCCACCCAATGGTATACCAATAAATTGACCTATATTATTAACACTGCCTACTAATGTTAATTTCCATTCATTCTCTGGACAAATTAAATTCCACTTTAGAAAATTCAAAAATAAATAAATAAATATGTAAATAAACAAAAAATAAAAATTTATGATACAGAAAAAGAAAAATATATTTATACGCAATTATTTTAAAATTTATTTTATTGAATTTTAATTTAATTTAAAAATTCATCCTTGCACTTGATCTTGATGCACACATAAATATGATGATGCTATGTGCATGATCATAAATCGTATAATGATCATTTATGTATAATGGAAATAAGAAAAGAAAGAGTAACATTTAATTCAATTTAAAATTTATCCTTGTACTTGATTTTTTAAATGACCATACATACAATTTCTACGTGTAACGTTATATTTAATTGTGTAAGATCACAATGACTATTTTAGGAAAGGCAAAAATGTGAAAAATTTCATGTTATTGTGACAATAAAAAAAAAATTAATTTAACTATAAAAATCTTACTGTCCAATATTGATTAATAAAAATTGATCTACACATTTGAATCTTGAATCACAAGATTTTATAAATGATCATTTTTTATGAGTCACAATAAATCAAGTATAAATCATTTATTGATGCAACATTAAAAAGAGACAAATTGATAAAATATTTTTAAAAAAATTAAAAATAGAAAATTAGAATTTTGCATGTAATAATCATCGGAATTATGATTTATATTGCATTTAAAAATGTTGAGATGATCCAAAATTTAAATTATCTAAATCTAGATTCACTTAGATCCAACTTAATACAATAAAAATGTCTAAGGAAATTTTTATTGTTTTATAATTATGATACACTCACCTCATTTGCAATAGTTTTTTCTTTAGTTTTATAAATAACATCTGTGCATTGCATTAAATTTGTTTTATTAAAATTTGATTCTGAACAAATATTATCAGGATTATTATTGCTGTTATTGTAATTAATTGACTGATAACGTATACATTTTTGTTTTACATCTGGTATTGTAAAATTAATCCATGGCTCATCATAATTATATGTTAATGGTGTCGTTAATCCATTACCATCACATTCCGGTATTCGACATCTACATATTATAATATATTCAATATATAAAATGAGATTTTATAAAATAAAATAAATTATATTTCATTTTTAAAGCATAGTCATGTGTATTTTAAATGTGTGATTCTTCTCATTCTATTTTTTTTTCTTTTTTTTGTTCATTTTGAATAAATTCATGTTTTTATTCTAATTTTCTGATTGCCTGTTTTTTGTGTATTTTAAACGAAAACAACAACAATTACGAGAGCATCGCAAATCATAAACTTAAATAACACAATATTTAATACTTTATAAAACACATGACTATGCTAAACAAAAAAAAAAAAAATGAATTAATATAAAAATTTTGAATTTTCTTTTTTTTTAAATAAATAAAATTTTATTATTAAAATTAATATGTTTACATACCTATATTCCAAATTACTAGCCGTAAATACATAACTTAATGTTAATATTGCATTAAAACACATTGGTATACATATTAATGCTAAATTAAATATTTGGTAATTACCAAAATTACTGAATTCTTCAATTATACTATCAATATCATTGATCTTTTTATGATTTTCACCATTATGTCTTTTATGATCATTATTACTTTTGAATGACATCTTTGGATCTTATTAATAAACTGTAATTTAAAAAACAAAAAAAAAATTTAAAATAACGATAATTTTTTTTTTTTTTTTGTTTTTTTAAATTTAAAATAAAAAAACTAAACTGTTCAAGGATTTTTGTGAGAATTTTATTTTATTATTTTTTTAAAAAAGCAAAAAAATTCGTAAAATCAATAAACAAATTCCATTCAAAAAAAAAATATATAAAAATTTAAATGAAAAAACAAAATCTTAATAATTGATAATATATAGTATATAATTAATCACAAGACAAGATCACAAGATCATCTCATTTGATTTTAAATTGAAAGAGAAAAATTCTTTTATTATTACTTTTTTTTTTTTTCAATTATACATAAAAGTGAAAATTTGTATTAAAATTACCGAAAAATCACTAATTAATTAATTATAATTAAATATAATTAATAATTTTCACACGATATACAGTATAAACACTTCTGTACATATAATATACGTCTGATTTGTCTAGTAATGATCGTTACAATAAAATAATCATAATAATAAATAAAGTAATCAATTTTTATCATTTTTCATTTGAAAATAAAAAAATCAAGCAATCAAGTAATTAAACAATGTATTAATGTATATTTCCTTTTCGTACAATACACACATATTTATGTACATGGCGTGTATGTATGATCATATGAAAAATCGTATATATGTAGTCAATAAAAAAAGAATTTGTTTTAATTTTTCATTGACCGAAATGCGTGCGAATAAAAAAAAAACAATTGTTATTTTATCAATTGTCAATTAAAATATTATTAATAATAATTTTGATTACATATACATACGTAGGTACATTTAGTTTCTCATTTTCTTAATTTTCTTTTTCATTTTTATTATGTATACTGAATTCATGAAGATTTTGTTTTCAGCGCATATGGGTTTTTAGTAGACTGATTTTACTTAATCAATACTGATCGCCCGATGGTACTGTCAACACATCAATTATTCTACCACCATCGTTATCAGTTAATCGCTAATAATTGTAACATTAACACCAAATTTTAGTACTTTATCATTTTCACTATTTTCTACTGTAGTATAAGATCCTTTTCTTTTTTGGAATACTTTTTTTAAAAAAATCCTAATAGAATGACATATTTCTAATCCAATAGCTTGTTCTGTTTGGAATATTCTCATTTGACTATGTCAATATTAATTGACTTTGAATTTTGATTGTACCATTGAGTGTCCAATGTAACCATTAAGAAAAGCATAAAATATCTCTCAATATCTTATATAGGTATATAAAAAAAATAAAAAATAAAGAAGAATGAATGCAATGGTTTTTCGAACGAGAACAGCACTTAAATTTGGTTGAACTTAAGGCTCATAAGAAAAAGACAGACCTAAGTGTTAATGAAGAAATAACAAGAATCATATATTACATTTTTTAATTTTTTATGTACGTTAGAAAATAAACTATTTGAACACAGTATATTTATATAATTTGACTATTTGTTTATATTATAGTTTTTTTTTCCTTCATTTAATTTTGTTTTGATTTTAAATTTTATTTACTATTTACAGTTTAATATTTAAATGTGAATTTAAATACAGGATGTTTCAAAATGATTATCACTATTCAGTTCATTTTTCTTAAAGCTCTCAGGTTATTCTTCCTAAAAGAAATTGTTTCAGACCTTCCTCACATAAAATGTATGTACCTACTCGTCTTTTAAAATATGTATGGTGAATTGAATTGTTTTGAACATGTAAAATACATAACATCACATCATAAGTAAACTTTTATGTAAATTTGAAATCAAATCTGATTCACAATAATTGGCAATTTTTCGTTGTAATTTTCTTCAAAAGTCCAAATGCCCAGAAAAAATGAATTTTAAAGGGGAAAGGGACAGGGGGAATATGAAACGACTTTTTTGCTTAGAATTAGAAACACTAATATTTAGGAAAACACCCTGTATCCCTGTATACATTTTATATACATACACATACGATATATGTAATTTGTTTATTTAAAATGAATAAAATTGAGATTATTATTTTTTTTTAAAATTTTAAAAACGGTAAATATCCAATCATAGAATTAAATTTCAATCAATCGAATTTGAACAAACAAAAGAAATTGTATACATAAATTTAAATTTTAAATTGATTTTGTATAATAGAGCACCAAATTTTCCTTAATAAAAAAAAAATTATTGTGTAAACAAAATTGATAAATAAATGAATAACAAAAAAAAAAAAAAAATAGTAATAATAATAACAAATATAAATAAATAAATAAAAGTACATATATCTACTTATTTAAACATGCAAATATGATACGTGCTCTGTGATTCGTACATATGTACATACTATTGATACTATATACATATGTATAACCGTGTATACTCGTATTAAAAATTCAAAGGTCGATTCACACTATATGTGTTCCGTCAACGTATCATCAAAAGTACCAACAATATCATGTGAATTTTGCTGTCAGTTCTCATTTAAACATGTAACGTCACAGTCACATGAGTTTCATTATTACTTCAATAAAGTTCTATTATTCGTCATTATACCTAATTTAATTATTTAGGGAATATCACATTAAAGTTTAAACTAATCTTATTGTTCCAGTACGTTGGCGATTCATTACGTTGCATGATGTAAAATTTCTCGAAGAATATTTTCATGTGACATTGTCATTACGTCTTGAAAATACGTTGACGATCAGGATAGTGTGAATCGTCCTTTAATAATTACGCACTATACATTAATTTATGTACATATTCTGTTATTTTATAATAAACATACGCAAATATGTTTAGATAAATAAATGGTTAAATAAAATTAATTTATCAACAAAACATTATGATAAAATACAAAAACTTTTGTTTTTTTTTTTTTTTGTTTTTCGATTTTTTCACAATTAAATCTCATATATGAGTAACATAAACATGATCATTTTACATTGCCGTATTATTTGTAAATGATTCACGTATACACGATTAGATATTAATTACGAGCGGTTACAACTAGTCTAGAGTCTAGATTTGAATTTCCTTGTAGACATTATTAAAAGTAATTAATACGAAAACAGTGAAGTTATGTAAACAAAAAACTGAAAAACGGAAAACAAATCCATACATATGTAAATATGTAGGTATAGGTACATAAAGGTATGTACATACAATTAAAAGCAAGATTTTAAATAGTAAACAAAATAAGCTAAATGTATATGAGAAGCATACCAAGTAGATATTAAGTACCGACTTTTTAAAAAAAAAACAATTAAAATCATACAGAGATTTAGATTTGTGTACCCATATTTTGTAGACATTATGAAAAAACAATGTAAATATGAGAAATTTGATATAACCAGAAAAGATAAAGATAAAGTATGTAGGTACATACATATGTATACAAAACAAAATTCTGTGATATCGACAGTAAAATTAAATAAATAATTAAATAATTTTCTTATCTTGTATTGTTGCACTTACACATATAGGTATATATAAATGTAAATTTTTTTTTTATTCATATGAACCTGTTGTCCTATTCTATCGATGATACAAATTCATCATTGATCGAGTCTATCTATATACTCATACAAATTTACAAGTCCTGATCCTGATATCATGTTTTGTATGTATTGTACGTACATATGTGGGTCACATAAATTTCTGGAAAATTTTCATAGATATCCATTTCAAGTACTTATTTTTGGACCTTGGTATTACGTATCATTTATGCTTATGATTTATGTTGCTCTCGTGTGATTGTTGTTGATTTCATTTACAAAACACAGAAAACTGGCAATCAGTTAGAGCAAAGGATGAATTTATTGAAACTATAAATGTAAAAGAATACAAAGAAGCTCAAAGAAACACTCATTTAAAATATAGATGACCATCTTTTAGAAACGAATTAAAAGAATTATTTGAAATTTCTTTAAAAAATGATATTTCTGTTATTTTTCAAGTGAATTTTAAAATCAAAATAAATTTTATACGAAAAGTACAAAATTTTTAAAATTTTTTATTTCAGTCTAGATGAATTTTATTAGAAAAAATAATTTTTTTTATTTATTTTAAAATGATAAAAATTTTTTATTAAATACAAATAAATGGAATAAAAAAAGATGTTTTTCAAGATGAATTCGTTGAGATAAAAATAAAAAAAAATTTAAATTTAAAAAAAAAAAAAAAGACGGTTGATAACAACATGAATTCAACATGTGATTCAAATATTTAATAAAAACTCTATTACATATAGAAAAAGACTTCTTATCAATTTTATTAAATTTATTTTTTGTTTATTTTTCAAATATTATGGTTTTTAAATATTAATTATATTGCAGTAATAACATAGATATTATAAGCATGAATGCATGTTGTAGTAGATTAAAATCATTTTTATTATTCAGTTTTATTAAATTTACGAAAAAAAAAATCATATCTTAATAAAATTGATAAGAGATTATGATAACTTTCTTTAGGTTTTTTTTTTTTTTTTTAAATATGTATGTCGATGATTTAAAATAGGTTAAGTATCTGGCAACAAATAAAGTGATGCATTTTTATGCTTTGCGTGAATTGCCTGCAATTGCCTAGAGGAGCCTAGTAACGTACTAAATTATTTCCAAACAACAATTTAACAAATTCACACAATTAAATGCTGCTAAATTGTTGAAAATTTTCAGTTATCACCTGTCCTGTGTATTTTTTGAATCATAAATTTTAAAAATTCTAACTCAAAAAATTCAAATCTTTAATTTTTTAATAATTGTTAAAAATTCAAAAAAAAAATATTTTCAAAAAATCTAATAAAATCCAAAAGAAATTAGAATGCAAATAAACACCATATATCTTATGTTTTTTTACAAAAACAATCAAATCAGCATTTTAGCTGGTTACTCAACAAGTACGCTAAAACGCATGAATAAAATTTATTATACCGATTATGTTCCAATAATTTAGTAGTTGAGCACTTTAACCACATTTAGCCGTAGTTCGCACACAATCTTACATGTTGTACATATACATTGTACCTAAACAAATCCTTAAGTATACATAAATATCTTCATAATCTTATGATGAGCATATCAACAAGCACATCGATACCGATACATTATTTAATCGTTATATTGAAGTGTTTTTTTTTTTAACTTTACTTTGATAACAGAAAAAAATTTGAGTCATTGACACCTTGTCTGATTCTTATCATCACGTTATATGCATGTACATACGTAAAACAATAAAATGTAGATTTAGCTCTTAACAATCAACAATTTTTTTTAATTAACGAAACATTAATCTCAAAAATGTCTGTATCACCTTTTCCGTTTATTTTATTCTGTTTTATTTATTTATTCATTTTTTTAATTTCAAGAAAATTTACAAAATTGATTAGATATCATAAAATACCTACAAATTTTTGAATACCTTTCCTTTCAAGAAAATTTTTTAACACATGATGTGTAGATACAATTTACGTACGTACATAACATGTATGGCATAATAATGCGATTGCGTATAAAATTCTTTACCAGTGCTGTAACGTATACCATAATTTATATCACATGATGAATTGTGTGGTGCTATGCTCTAAATTACTGTAATCAATACATAAAACCACACATTTTTTAAAGTCATTTAATGTGATTATTCAGGGCTATTCTGGTCGTAGCTAACAGATTTCATTAATTTGATATTTTGTTAACTTTCATACAAGCTCATAAATTTCATATGAAAGTTAGAAGAATGTTTAGTTAGCGAAATTTGCTAGCTACGACTAGAATAGCCCTGATTATGTATAATTTGTAAACAAATCATTTGAAGTTATTCAAAATTTAAAAAATAATAATAAACTAAGTATTATGATCATCACGATCATCACATTAAGATATTTATTTTGTTTATTTTACACCTGACCATATACATTCTCTTCCTATTTTTATTTTTTTCAATTTTGAAGATATACATATATTTAATTTAAAACGTGTATTTGTATATAATTTCGTTATAATAATTATTTTAACGGCTTATTTAGAAACAAAATACCTACTCAATATACAGTCGTGACATAATTATATAATATTAACTGCTTTTAACTAGTAAAATGATGTACAAACTGACTGGTGACCTCCTAAAGGCAAATTTTTTTTGTTTTTTTTTTTTTTTTTAAATAATAATAATAATAATAATAATAAACAAAATACAATAAACAAAATAAAAAATTGCTTCTAATCAATTATTATTAATGTCCGTGTTAGCGATATTTTATTTTATAGGATGATAATTGCTATGAGGAATTCAAATTTTCAAGTTCAATTATCGATTCATTTTTTTTAAAATTTTTTGAATAGAAAACGGTTAAAAACTTTATTGAATTAGAAAAGTATATTATTTATTTTCCATTTTACCTTAAATAAAATAAAAAAAATATAGATTTAACGTACATACATGGCCCTTGGTCTAACCCTTGTGCTTTATTTACAAAATTTTTTTTCGTTAGGTGCTAACGATCAGTGCTCTACGTAGAGAGTACAATGGCAGGATGTAGTACGAAGGACTATGTCTGAGTTTTAAAAAACGGTGTACCTATATTTTTCACAAGGGTTCGAGGGTAAAGATACGAATACACAGCTTCTCCGTAGTAAATTTCGATCTCTACTGTCTGGTCTGTGGGGCTCTGGCAGGCAATCAAATATTGGTATCCTTAGAAACACTATTTAGAGAAAATGCTTAGAAATTGATCGAAAACTCTGTTCAATATTGAGTGTAACGATTTTACATTGTGTAAGATCCTTTAAATGCATCCATTAAGTCTTTAAATATTGTACATGATTATGTATAAGAAATCCAATTGCTTGAGTTATTCAAATAAAAATTAAATTTTTGAAAAACAAAAAAAAAAAACATTGTTTGGACTTGTTGATGAAAATCTTAATGAGAGTCGTCGTATTTTATTTAATGGATAGAGATATCGTTAAAATATAATGTATGTATAGTGTGTGTTATCAGAATCAACATTTAAATTCTTGAATTTCTTTTCAAATAATTTAATCATTGGATTGATCAAATCCGCCAAAACCCTAATGGGAGGGAATACAAATCTATAAGTTCAAATTTAGGAAATCATTCTATATTTTCATGATAAGAAAACAAAAAAACGTTTATAAAAATGAATTCATTATTGTATTATTTATTAACACGTGTTGTACAAATTTTATCATATCAAAAAATAATATGTTTAAAAAAAAAAAAAAATTCTTTAGCTCATTTCAAATTTTAATGTACACACACTTGATTGTATGTATGAGCGTGAATTAAGGTAAACAATTTTATTTCAAGTTTTTTTGTTTTTTTTGTTTTTAATTTTTTAAAGATCAATTGGATCGATTTCAAATTATCATAAACAATGAGCACAAAAAACAGAAACGAATTATAAACGAAAAAAAAAAAAATTTACAATCGTATAATTGCGTATAGATAGTGAGAGTTTGTCATACATATATGTGTGATTTTTTTTTTACTTTTTATCTTTATTTTTACTTTTATTTTTCATTGTGTATTCAAGTAAATTTATTTTAATTTTCTTGTTTTTTTTTTTTTTTTTTTTCAATAAAATGCAAGTAACGTATGTAAATTTTATATATAGCATAGCCGGTGATAAAAAATATTTGAATTCTCTTGTTTCTGTTATAATCTAGCACAACAAGAAATTTTTTCTGATAGAAAAACTTTTACTTTTCATTTTGAAAATAAAAATTAAATGATTTTTGTTTATTTCGATTTTCTTCTTTTTTTAAAAAAAAAAAAAAAAAAACAAAAAAATGTGCTTAAAACAAAGAACATATGAAAGAAAAATGAAATTAAACAAATTATCGTAATCTAAAATAGAGGCTAACAATGGGTTACACAAAAAAATTAAATTAAAAAAAAAAAATACAACAACTTTTTGCTGTTTTATTCTCTGTTTACTGATTAACCACTGGGTGTTAGGGTATCTCAGAATAAATGCTATAAAATTAAATAGGTCGAATGTAGAAAACGGGAAAAATCAAAATCTCAATCATTTTAATTTTCAGTAAAACAACATGAACTTATTAATTCATAGAATAAATTCAAAAGATATCGTTAATTATTTATATGACGTCACGAACGTTATAAATATTCGAAAATTTTGATTCTATACAATATTTTAGAAAGATTAGATTTTAAGAGCGGATATAACAATTTTTAGCTGAAAATAATCTGGCCTTAAAGATACTTAAATGCACTTTTTGTCACACTTTTTCTATAGGACATACATATATACCGTATACAATATAAAAATTCATAGTGATCAAGTTGTGACTTATATTTTCATTCTAAAATTATCACAAAATAATAAAAAAAATAAAATATAAAAAAAAAAAACTTTATAATATGTAAATGCTATCAACTACATATACATATATAATTAAAATAAAATGCACCATAAAACACATTACACAAACAAAACAAAGAAAATAATTTAAATACTGAATTAAAAATAAATTAAGAAAATGAAATAAAAAATAAAAAGTATTTTGAAAAATTATAAAATTTGTTCAATCAGGTATTTAGGCTATACGTACATATGTTATGAAATTTAATTAATTATAAATTTTTTAAATTATTTCCGTTACGTTTTATTGTTTTTCTTATTTAAATTCACGTAACAGATATTTCTAGTTTTTCTTCTGTTTTTTTTTGTTTTTTTTTTAAGTTTCAATGTTTTTTGTAATATTTATGCAAAAAATCAAAAAATATTTTTAAAATTGAAGAAAAAAACGCAAAAATTTAAAAAATAAATACAAAACAAATATTTATATCTTACATACTTTTATATATAATGTATGTAGTACGATCACTTAAATATACCTACACGTTCAATATTTGTTCACAAAATTATAATCACTAAATAAACCACAAAATTATTTTAAATATTAAAAATAAAATTTACAAAAAAAAAAAAATATACCTACTATATACCAAATATTTTTTTCTACTTTTACACTACATACATGTGTATGTATGTATATTCGTAATTATATATGTATGTCTCACAATAACAATAATTATCTTTATTTTTATTTTTTATTAATACCGACCGATCAAAGATTCAAAATTCATCTAATGTTAATTCATATGATAACGCCCTCTTTTAAATACGCATTCTAATTTTTTTTTTTTTTTTAAATTTTTTCCAAATGTTTTTGAGTATAATACGTACGCAATTTTTATAAATAAAAATAATAAGAAAAGATGTATTAAAATGATATTGTGATCGTGATAAACCACCATACAATTATACCACAAAAATTATAAAGCAGCACGTTTTATTGGGCTGTTTTTTGTTTTTTTTTTTTTTTTTTTGCTTCAATTTTAGATTGCCCATATTATGCTTGCTGGCTGAGGCTGAGATTTTGATTTTGATTTATAAGAAATTTAACATTTTTCGCTTTTTTGATTTTTCATTTTCCATGTCACATGTTCACTTACATTCTCATATTACCATGTATGTAATATACGAATTGGTATAGGATTTTTCATTGAATTTTATTTCGAGTTTTGATCGTTTTTGATTTCTTATTAATTTGCCTCAAAAAAAGCAAAGAACATGTTTACATGCATTTTTTCGAAAGCTTTAATTTTTTTTTTTTAAACAAAAACAAACTCTCTGAAGCAAAAATACGATAAAAACACGAATTAAAAAAAAAAAAAAAATTTTGTAAAAAGAAATAAAATTCAACAATAAAAATTCTTATCATATGATGAAAAATACATACATACATATGTACATACATAAGCAGTCATTACAAGTTCAAACGAGATACGGTATTATGATAGCATTCTTGGTTTTCTGGGTGATGACGATGACAAATTTGTTTTTTTTTTTTTATCCTTTATAAAAATGAATATGTATGATATCGGACAAGCACAAAAAGCTTTTAAGTACTTATGTATGTATGTATGTACATATGTATGTAAATCTGAAAAAATCTATCAAAACAAAGATACAATTATATTAAGCATGGAATAAAGATTTTGTGGAAAACAACCAAACAAATAAATAAATAATTTATCATAATTAATACCTTAACACCTTGTGGATAGAAAAACAATATTATTTTAAATTGTTTATACTGTTTAAAAGCTCGTAATAAACGCCGTGGTAATAAATCATGTATTTAAATTTGTTGCTTTAACGTTCGTTGTATTTCAAAATACGATACAATAGATTCCGTGGAATAGATTTATTTATTACGAAATATTCTAGTCAACTGAGACAATAATGTCAACTAGAAGAACTACAACAAGAAGTACAATACAAATTTCTTAATATTTCAAATTTTAATTCAGTTGTTTATAATAAGTTCAGTGGAATACTAAAAATTTTCAATTCAACATTAGAAGAATAAAAATGATCACTGTAAATATAGTAAAGGTAATTAGGAAGTTTGTTTTTTTTTTCATTTCATAAATTCAATATATTACATACTAAAAAAATAAAATAACAAATTTTCATCTGTAAAAAATATTTAAAAATGTATTAAAAAACTAATTATTGAGATACAATTTACATAATTCAAATCTTTTACTCTTATTGATAACAATCCAAAAGAACATGTACAGATTATTTTTAAAAAAACAATAAATAAAATTAAGTTTAAAAAACATTTCAAAAATATTTCTGTACTGTGTACTGAATAACAATATTTACCTTATAATAATATATATGTATATGTATATTATCGTGGTGATGAGATTGATGTAGATGTACCATCTTTTAACGGAGATAAATCTTCAACGTTTAATTCTTCCAATTGCTTTAATAATTCTTCATCATCATCACCAGTATTTTTATTATCCTCCTTTATAGTTTCCTTTTGTTTTTCATTTATTATCGTTTCTTTATCAGTACTAGTTGATAATATTTCATCTAATTCTTTTTCTAATGTTGAATCATCAATAGTATCATTAGTAATTGGTTCAGCAACAGTATTCTGTATATCTTCTGTCATATCTAAAGCCTATAAATACACAAATACATAAAGAAAAATTTATTACATAGAAAATTAAAAATTTTACAGTATACAAATATACCTCTCTAACTTCCAATACGATTTTATCAACATTATCTAAATCTAAATCAGATTTTTTAAGTAATGATTTTAATGTATCTGAACCCATTTTAATTGCATTTAATACAATTCCATTATTTTGAGTTTCTTCTAAGCTGGTAATTAATGAATGAATGTTATCACGTGCTACTATACGTTTTTCTATATAAGAGAAAAAAAAAACACAAAAAAAATTAATTTTTGTCAAGTAACTGTTAACTAAGTATTCTAAATAAAGTATAGAATTGCTTACCCAAATTTTTCTCTATAATATGCTTTTTTCTTAAGCTAGTTTTTGCTAATGATTTTGCTCCTTGTCGTATGTAATTTCTGGCTGCTTCTTCACTATTCTTCATATCAACATGTAAATTTTCTATGCATTTATCTAAGATTCTCTGTGTATTCTCGAGATTAAACAAAGTCCATTCAAAATCAGTTAATGGTGATGCAATTAAATCATCTTTTTAAAAAATAACAAATAAAAACAATAAAAACATATTATTGATCTAAAAAAGCTTAAAGTATTTTCATATTTACCTTTAGGCACTTTAATAACATTAATAGCTCTTTTACCATTCTCAACTTTATATTCAACATAAATTTTTTTCAAATAATGCAAGTAACGAAGACATAAAATTTTTCCATCATAATTTAAATTAATTTTTTCGAAATTATTTAATTCATCATAACGTATAATATTTTTATTTAAATTTTGTAAATAATCTAAAAATTCTGATGATTGTCTTTGTAATACATCCAAATGTACATATTCAATATTTGAATTGTTATCTAAATTCATACCAATTGTTTTTTGTATACCCCATACAATTGGTTTTTTAACAAATGTTTTTAATGCCCATATTGACCATCCATCTTCAATATCTTCATTAAATTTAATTAATGTTTTTACTTCATAATTTTTTTCCATATCATCTAATACATGATCTAATCCATATGGTGTTCTTTCATTACGTTGAAAATTAATTAATAATTCATTTTTACTAAATTGTGCATTACCCTTTAATTCACAATAATTTTTTATCATTATTTTCCAAAAATTTAATTTTGATTCATAATTTTCTGGATTAACTGATTTTGGTCTAAATGGTGACATTAAAACATTCATACGTACATCATCGTCCCAACATTTTGGATATAATAAATTCTTATTTTTCATTGTTGATGACATTTTTTGGCCTTTATTTATATCTTTTTTATCACGTTTACTTTAATGAAATAAATTTTGGAAATCTATAATTTACATTACAATAAAAATTAAATATTTTAATAAATTTTTATTTTGTTTTTATTAAAAAATTTTATTTGATTTGAAAATGAAAATACAATTCTCCGTTTTAATTTTCTATTTTTAAATTTTCAATCACTTTTCGCTATTATAAATTCAATTCGATTTTGACAGCTTTCATTTGTCATTATATTCGAGCAATTCAAATTTACGTCATAAACAAAAAAAATTGTTTTTCGATGTTTATTTTTATGGTACGTTTTACAATTTATTATTTTACTACGTTTTAGTTGGTCATAGCACATCTACTGCTTTTTTCATTAATGAATTTTTGAAAGTTCATTTCATTTTTCATTTTTTTTAATTATAATTAAAACACCAATTTTAAATATAGTTTCTAGTCAACAATTTACGTAATTCCAGTTAACGAAAATTTCATAGAAACATTAGGCTTCGTGTAGGCAGCAAGAGCTGAGGTTTTTGTCATCAAATTAAACGAACAAATGGCAAGTAGTAAAAATGCGCACACTTTAGGTGGTCCGCGCTCCGCGGTCGTTTGATCCGATCCGCTCGATTTGTTGTTGTGTTAAAAGTGAGGGATTCATTGAAGCCTGTCATGAAATCTACTACAATTTTATGAATAAACATCGCACAATTGCATAAAACAACGCAATGCACAGTCAATTGTCAATTGTCATACAAATACAAAAAACATTATTTTGTATTTGTTGTGAATTTTGTGTGACTAATAAAGTAATAAAGTACACGAAGAAAGAAAAAAAACTGCATTGCACCTTACAAATTTTCATTCATTAAAAACTTTGCTGATAGTATTAAAATACCTACCCACAGTTTATTATTTTTTTTTTCTGAATATTTTAATTGCAAATTTTGTTATTAATTTTCTTCTTCATTGAAAAAAAATAAAAATAAATAAAACGTTCATATGAAAATGTGTAATGAAGAAACATCATATTTTTCTGTAGTATTTTTGTGATTTTAATAAAAAGAAAAACAACAAGTGAAAAACCTGTATAAGATTGAAAAAAAAAAAAAAACAAGACCTAACAATACAAAAAAAAAGTAAATAAAATACATTTAATATCATGAACAAAATTTATTTGAATTTATTGAATTTTCTTTTTTTTCACGATTTTTTTTATTTTCTGAATTTTTATGTATTTTTTCTTGTATTACAGATAAATCTTCGCCAATCACAGTATTCATTTAATAGGCTAGTTATAACAGATCAAAAACAAAACATGGCTAGTAGTAATGTATCAAATGTTCATAAAGGTAAAGAAACCAAAAAGAATAAATTTTGCATCAAAATATCCAAGAAATAATAAAACAAGAAAGCAAAAAAAAAAAAAAAGACGCTTCCTTAATTTCATGTTTATTTTGATTTTGAATTACATTTACTTGTTATTGTGTTTTTGTAAATAAAAAATTTTGGCCAATTTGAAAACATCAAAAATGAATCATCATCATTATTGTTATAAAAATCATTCTCTGGATTTCATTTCACTTAGACGATTTTTTATATTATTATGATTAATTCAATTAAGATTTCATTCTTATCAATTTGATATTGTGATAGAGAACGTTTAAATGCTTCTATGTGAAAATATTAAATTTTGTGTTTGAACTACTTGTATATGGTATGACAAAATTTTGATTTGTCATCATCATCGAATGATTCTACAGAGCCCATATCAAGTCAGTCAGTGTTTAAATCACTAATGTGTGGTATTTTAATTTGTCTGAGATACAAATTCGTGATACATGCAATGTACTCAAATTTTGATTAGCAATACCGTCTTTTAAACATTTAAAATTTTCATGAAATTTTGATCTAATTTTTTAAATAAACAATTTTTTATTTTTCTGCATACTTTCTGAATTTTCACGAAATTCATTAAACATCTTTATACAGAAAATATTCAATCGTAATCATTACATTAGAATCGTCCCGAAAAATCATCGTAATGATGATTAGGCTCAGGCTCACATCGAGCTGTTGCGTCGAAGGAAAAAAAATCACTACAAAATCAATCTACATTGTGTACACTAGAATTTGTACATTGTACTCTATAATACCCAACATATTTGCTCTCAGTTTACTTTAAAACTTTAAATATTAATTATCTTTTTATATAAATTTAATCTTATCTTAATTTTCTTTTCTATTTTTTTTCCTTCTTCTTTTAATCTTTCATTTCATTTTCTGTTTTTTCATGTCTTCGAAAATACATATGACTTTGAAAAATTTTATTCTATTCATTGTGTAACAATACGAGTTCTTTATCTTATTTTCTTTTTAAATAAAATAAATAATAATGATATAATGATTTTAGGTAAATAAGCATTTCACTTAAAATATTTTTTTTAAAGCTAAAACAAATCAATCAGAATGACGTTGGTAATAATTTAAATAACTATGATAATGATTACTTAAAAATTATTATCTATATGAAATTAATCATCGTCAATAACGATTAAAATATTTTTGTAATTTTAAAATTTCATATTTCCACTTTTTAACATCTGACGTAGAAAGATATTCAATTACAAATGCATATATTTCCGTCTTTTTATTTGTTAATTAAAATTTCATATGTATTCAAGAAGTGTATAAAAAGTATCAAGTTTTCTGTAATTTCTCAAAATACAAAAAAGACATTGAAAATACAAAATATTTTAAATTACACTTAAATGTATGGTGCGATAATTAGTTTTACAAATATAATTGAAAAATAGTTAAAATACCAATATAAATAATTACAAATTATGTTATGTATCATCTGTAAAAAATATAAACATATTAGAAATGTATAGCAAAGTAAAAAAAAGATACAATGTATAGTACTCGTATTTTGTTTGCTTAACAATGTCCTATTGTCCACACATGCACATACAATTCACATTGAATAAAATAAAACAAGTCAAAACTGTGACCTAAAATTTAATCAGTAATGTAATTTTATATAATTTTTACTCATACAATTATACAGTTATATGTGAATTGCAGACCATCTGAATATTAATGGAAGATCGAACCCAATTCTAACATTTCTACTCATATTCTTTGGATTCAGACCTATTCATTGAAAGCTGAAAGAACTTTGGGAAATATATAGTAATGAAATTCCCCGCATAAAAAATTTGAGGGATTATGTGATCTGAATATTTTAAAAATGGTTGGCTTTTTATGTATTTTGAGTTAGGATTATATTAGCAATCGAATTTTTTCTTGTCTTCACTATGAATCGAATTTAAAATTTTGGTGGTACAAATTAAAACGTAGGGGGATTTAAGATCTTTCTAAGATTCAGAGAAAAATTCATAAGAATAAAATATGATTTTAAAGATCAGACAAGGTAGTCCATTATATCAGAGAAGATCATTAATATAATGCGAAAAGCCTTCAATAAATTTTGTAAATGCTATGCTCAATACATTTACATATCTTGTTAACTAAGACTGTTGACCACAAATGAATTAATTTATTATGAAAATTATAAAGGTAAAATAAAAAGAAAAATAATAAAATAAATATTTGCACCTACATAATACTGTTCTTTCTTATGTGTGTAGATAAAACCCCCACTAAATGAAATTTTTATTTATTTCATAAAATATTCGTTCCTACACATTGGTGTATGAAAGACTGACCATCCGTCGTCATCATCACCATTATCATCGTCAATATCATTGTACACCTACCGTATTTATACTGTTAAAAATGCTAACATTGTTGATTAGATGGTGCTGTTAGTGCTAGTGTTTATGATAGTGTTGCTTATTCCCGTGTCATGTATGTTTGTTTTGTCTTTTGTATTTTAAGATTATTATATTGAGTTGTGTTATGTTATCATCATTTTATAATCTATCTACACGTTAATGGTGTAATGGCTATTGTGCATTTTTTTTTTTTTTAGACGTTAATACCGTCCGTCTATTAGGCCAGTTAATCGTGTTGGTCATTGGTCAGTCAGTCCATTTAATCATTCAGTCAGTTGATGTGAAATTTTGTAACGTGTTTGCTCGATCGACTGTTTAATAAAAAATTAAAAAAATCAAGTGCTTGTTATCAGTTTACTTAATAAACTCAGACTTGACTGTCTCTTTCCCTACCCATAATACAGCTGATAAATTCAATATTTTTCGATTTTTATTTTTTAGTAATTAAATAATAATAATTTTTGAATACACAAAACATTAGTGAAAAATTTTTTATTCATTTATTATTATTATTATTTTTTTTTTATAACTGTTTTTGTGATATCTCAGTGGAAAATAATATAAAAAAATACAAACTACATAATTAATAGATTTCACGTTTTTTTTTTTTTTTTTAAATAAATAATTTACATTTATTTTTTTAAAAATATAACGTCATGTGTTAATGAAATAAAACATTAAAAAATTTAAAACACATCATATGCATACGAATATACACACGATATTGTATAAATAAAGTAAATTGTATGTATAATAAAATATGTGTACTCGTGATGTATACATGTAACAAAACTGCTTATATTATTTAATAGTTTCAAAAGTTTTTTTTTGTTTTTTTGTATTTTTGTTGTTTTTATTTTCTGTGTTGCTGGTTTCGACTAAAAAAAAAAAAAAAAACGAAAAAAAATAGCAACAAGTATAATCATCGTTATAATAATTATGAAAATGCAAGCATTTCATTTAATTATAAAATAATAAAAATTTTCTTTGAAAATGTAACCAAATTTAATAAAAATTCAAATAAATACATTTCTGTTTTTTTTTTTTTTTTTGTATTAAAATACGTTACGTACGTAAATTCAAATTAAAAACGTTTATTTAAAAAATACCAATTGTTTTTTTTTTTTTTTTTTTTTTTTTTGTAATTTATTTGTTTAATTTAAGAGAGTTAATTTAAGTTCATTCTGTATTTTTGATTCCTTTGGCTAAGTGTTTTTTTTTTTTTTAATTTATTTATTTAATTCAAATTTAATACTACACTTGCTCTTTTCTTTGTGGCTGTTTTATAAAACTGTGCTATATATAATGTGTTTTTATTGTGTATTTATTCCAATTAATTTTCTCTCATTCGTTAATTTATTGTGTTAAAAAAAAAAATAGACAAAAAATAATTTAGTATAAGATTTAAGAAAAATAAATTAAAAAAAATATATTCAAGAAAAATTCAAAATCACATAATAACAATGCCATCAGAAACTCGACCAATACATTTTTGTGATGAATGCTGTTGTTTACGGCAAACAGCAACAACACCATCAGATACAACACAATCAACAAATACAACAACAACAACTACAATAAATAATAATAAAAGATCATTAACATCGTTGTCATCATCATCATCAACATCAACAACAACAATACCATCATCAACAACATTTGTATCTCGATCATCACGTTCACGATCATCATCAAACATTAATAATAATAATAATAATAATAATATTAATACCAATAATAATAATAATAATAAAATGATACAAAAATGTTATGATTTTGAGGTCATATTACGTTTAAATGGATGCATTGATATTATGTGTAAGATGTTTATCATCATTTTAAATTATTTTCAAAAAAACAAATCAAATAATTAAGATTTTTTCCAGAATTCTTTTATTTGGAACAGAAAAAA
This sequence comes from Anthrax anthrax, assembly GCA_963971155.1. Lineage (NCBI taxonomy): Eukaryota > Metazoa > Arthropoda > Insecta > Diptera > Bombyliidae > Anthrax > Anthrax anthrax. The sequence continues at coordinate 21,983,267 of OZ020122.1, forward strand.
CAAAATTTTCTGATTTTCACATCTAAGTTTTTTTTTTTTTTTATTTATAAATTATTTTATTTTATTTTTAATTTGCTTACCGTCTAATTTCTTTGTAAAATTTTTCTTTTTTTATTTACTTAAAAGTTAAACGCTCTCTTGTATTATTTATACAAAATTCTATTTGTTTATCTACTATCTAAAATTTTGTTCCTTTCAAATATCTACTCTTGATTGCTGTTACCATGTATTTGTATATTTTTTTTTTGTAACGCATACAGTACTTGTCTTTTTAAAAAAAAAAGTAAATAAATAAATAAATAATTTTTAAATAAGACCTTTGACACGACGACTTAGTATATAATAACGTTTTTTTTTTTTAACTTTTAAAAGTATATAAATATACATACGTATCTATTCAATGAATTCGAATTGAATTGAATTGAAAACGAAATAAAATGTATACATTTTTGTTATTATATTCCTATATGTACATATTATATCATTGAATATATATCACTGTGTTGTTGAAATTCTTTTTTTTTTCTTTTTTCTTTTTTTTTTCGAATTTATGCATAACAAAAAAGACATGTTATTTACATACACGATTTTTCAATTTCTTTACACCTCTTTGCCTTCATAATCACTCAAAAACAATAACACAATACTGCATTGTAAATGTACATATACTATAAAATTGAAATTTGCATTTAATTTTTCAATTCGTTTTTTTTTTTGTTTTTTCTCTCTTTTAGCTATGCCATGGTTTGGTATGGATATTGGTGGTACATTAACAAAATTAGTTTATTTTGAACCAAAAGATATAACACCAGATGAAAAAGATCAAGAGGCTGAAATCTTAAGAAATATACGACGTTATTTAACAAAAAATTCAGCATATGGTAAAACTGGTTATCGTGATATACATTTACAGGTATACAATACTATAACTTATAATTTTATACTTAGTTCGTAAAGTTTTTTTCAGTATAGAGATTTGTAGGTGAATATATGTATTTTTTATCACAAATATTGGGAAAAGCATAAAATATTGTTCATTCTAACACACAATTTAGATGCATTGTATTGACATTCTGTGATAATTCTGTACCAAAAAAAAAAAAAAAATTTATGAACAAAAAGTTGAAATGTTATATCACATGAAAGCTAAAAAAAAATTCTTAATTTTTATTTTATTTTATTTTTTTATCAAGATGGATAATGTAGAAATTCGTCAAAGACGTGGATCATTACATTTTATACGTTTTCCAACATCTGAAATGGGTAATTTTTTATCATTAGCTAAAGCAAAAGGTATGGCACAATTAGTAACAACCGTATGTGCAACAGGTGGTGGTGCATTTAAATTTGAAAAAAATTTCCGTGAGGTAATTGAAATTAGTTAAAAATTCTTCTTTTTTTTGGGGATTCTTTTTATCAAATTTATTCATTGTGTTTTCCTCCATTTCTTTTAACAGGAAGTCAATATGAAATTAGCTAAATTTGATGAATTAGATACGTTAATAAAAGGTATACTATTTGCTGAAATACATAATCCACATGAATGCTATTTTTGGGATAATGCAAGTGATATTAAGTAAGGCGAATTTCATATGAAAAAAACAAATAATTTAAAAAAAATTTTTTTTTTTTTATTTTTGCTTGAAATTTTTCAGAAACAGTTATAAAAAACATTTTGATTTTTCAAAACCATATCCATTTATATTAGTTAATGTTGGATCTGGTGTTTCGGTATTAGCTGTTTATGGTCCAGATAATTATAAACGTGTATCAGGTACTAGGTAAGTAAAATTTTAAAATTATATAACGAAGTGCTTTTGTTAAGCCAAAAAAAAAAATTGAGAAAATCGTATTTCAATGAGGGCTAGTACTCCGTATTCATGAATTTTTCAGTTAATTTGAAAATAATGAATTGAATCGAAGTCGAAAAATAAATTTAATAAATAATTAATGCTCCACAAATTTCCGATAATTTGTTTCGCAAATCTCTAATAAAGAAAAATGCAATCCTTTATTATGATTTACAGAGAAAAAAATTTAATTTTTATACTGAATACCAGCCTCAATTAAAAAACAAATTCATAATTAAAAATGATAATAATAAATAACAGTTAAACAGTATAGGTGGAGGAACATTCCTAGGATTATGTTGTCTATTAACTGGCTGTAATACATTTGAAGAAGCAATACAATTGGCCACTAAAGGTGATAATACAAAAGTTGATAAATTAGTTAAAGATATATATGGTGGTGATTACGATCGTTTTGGCTTACATGGTGATTTAGTTGCGTCCAGGTAAGACGAAAAATTGTTAATCCTTCCCAATTTTTTTTTTGTATTTTAAATTGAAAATTTTTTTGAAAAATTTCATTTGTAAATTCATTTATTTTTTTCCTTTTCATTTAGTTTTGGTCAAATGAATTTAAAAGATAAACGTGATAGTGTCTCAAAAGAAGATTTAGCTCATGCAACACTCGTTACAATTACAAATAATATCGGTTCAATAGCTAGAATGTGTGCTAGTAATGAAAAAATTGATAAAGTAAGATTTAAAAATTGTTTGAAATAAAAATCTACAAAATTTTCACTTTTTTTTTTTATTATTTAGGTGGTATTTGTTGGTAATTTTTTACGTGTTAATCCAATATCAATGAAATTACTGGCATATGCAATGGATTATTGGTCAAAAGGAACGCTAAAAGCGTTATTTTTAGAACATGAAGGTTATTTTGGTGCATTAGGATGTTTAATACAATTTAATGGTGAATTAACGGCTGCATTAAATGATAATGATTATAATAGTGGCGGTGGTAGTAGTGGTGACGGAACTGGTGGAGATAGAAGTGGAAGAGATTATCAAGAGCATCTTTGTTAACCGCTTTTTTAAACAGGAATTTTTAATTTTTTTGTTTTTGTATTTAAACAAATTTTTTTGTGTAGTTTTATCGGTGCACATGTGTTATGATCGTTTATGTTTTTTTTTTGTTTTTAATAAACACTCCAAAATGATAATACGAAAGATAGTAGTGTTTTGTAATACGATTACATATTACATAGTAATTTGTACATACATTTTACAACAAAGGTAAAATTTTTGTTTTATATTTAATTTTTTTTATTTTTATTTTCTTTTATATATATGTAGTATATAGTTTAATTTTTTTGTTGTACAACTATTTTATATGCTTTAAACAAACACGAAAAATTATAGTAACAATTGATGTAGAAGGGATATTCAAATTTAATTTAATATTTTGTTTTTTTATGACGATTTATTAAAAGCATTTTTTTTTTATTTTAAGAAAGCAAAAAGAATGTGTTTTTTTTTTCTTTTACAAAAAGAAAATGTAAAAAAAACAAAAAAAAATGTTTTAGTGTAATTACAATCAATTATCTTATAAATTTTATAACTTGAGTCGTTCACAAGCCAAATCGATTAACTTCATAATTACATGAAATAAAATAAATACAGAGAAATTTTATAAATCAAAATGCTAATTGGTCATAAAATATTGTAATTTTTGCTGGTGCAAGGCTCGAATCTCTTATATTGTCGATTTTGTTTGTTGTGATTTAAATATTTATTGAATAATCACTGCTTGAAAAAGTAAATTTACTACAATTAAATCTAACAAAATTAATATGTACAAAAAATTAGCAAAATTTTTAATTGGAATGACTGTCATAACATTTGTTTAAAACAATATTTATTGTGAACATTTATTAAAAAACTTTAATGGGCTGTTGTTTTTAAAAAAGTAAAATTTTTTTTTCACGATTATCGGTTGCATAGATGTAATCTCGACCATTTCATAAGTATTTTTTGATGTTTTTATAAGAAAAGATAAGAAAATTGATTGTAATTGACTAAATAATTATATTACTGCTATTATTATTACCAAAATATTTACAATTAATTATTACTATTGGTATGTAAATAATAGAAAAAGAACTATTAAGAAAAGAAAAATAAATATAAATTAAAAAAAAAAAAGTAATAATAATAAACATGCTATATTAAAAATTATTATACATTTATAAATATATGTCTATAATCACGACATTCAGCCCAACTTGATTTAAAATCCCATTCACGTAAATTATGATCTGTAGCTATATATAAATATCTGCAATCACATGTTATACTATACACTGGTGATCCTTGATTTTTACGATGTATTGGAAAATACATTTGTATAAATTTTTTTGGCACCCTTATATCATATAAATTAACACGGCAATTATATTTCATACCACATAGTACAGCATTAAGACCATCATATTCTAAACAATATATTGATGAATCATACGGATCTGTCCATATTAATTCATCACAACCAGAACGACGATCATATAAACGTAATGTGGTATCAAAATGTCCAGTTAATAATTGATTTTCATCAATATTTTTTATATCATAAATTGATAACGAATTTGAATTTAAAATTTCCAAGGTACCACTGTAAATAGAAATACAAAAAGAATAAAAAAAATGAAAAAGTAAACAAAATTAAAAATTGTTTTTTTTTTTAGATTTCTTGCTTTCATCCCATCGTCTAATTATTCGTAAAATTTTAAAATTTCTTTGAAAAATTACATATTTCAAATTATATTTCCTAACGAATTTATCTCAGGGATTTTGCCTTTCAGAAAATTGGAAAATGTATTTATAAAAGCTTTATTTCTAAGAAATTTGTCTCAAGATTTTGTTTTTTGATTTTTGCTTTTTTTTTTGCAATAAAGTATACTACTGGGATTCGTTGCAATTGCCTCTGTCATTTGGATTTTGTGCAAATCATTTAATGATACATGTAGCAAGCATTATCTTTTATTTTTACTTTTTTTACTTACGTTTCAATATCAATCTCTCTTAATGCCAATCGTCCCAAATCCATATATTTACCACCAATAATTTTTTTACTTTGTGGTAATATACTTAAACATTTAAAATTTTCGTTAAATTCTTTATAAAATTCTAAATCAATTAAATCAAATTCAGTAATTTTATACCATAATTTACATAATTTATCTGTACTTGTTACAAATATGTTATCATAAAATTCAACAGACATTAAATATTCATTAGCCATATGTAATTTTTGTTCAGTAACATCATCAATATCTTGATCATATATAAAACATTTACCACATGTACGTCCAGCAAATATTAAATTATCATGCTTTTTAAAATCTGATACATCAGATTTAATTGGTGAACCAATTTCTTTATAAATTTTTCTTTCAATAACATCACCATAATTATAATCATTTTTTCTATCTTTATAATAATTTACTTTTGAACGTTTATGTATTCGTAACATACCAGTATGTGTCATATAGAAATGTTCATTATCTAAATAAATTTTTGATGGATAAAATTTATAATGATTAAAATATACTTGTTCTGTATAACGTCCATTTATCCAATTATTAGAAATTTTAATACGATCATGATATGATAATTGTGATGATGTCCTAGAAAACCAAGAAGGAAAAAGAAAAATAAGTAAAATACAAAAGATTTAAATGATCGTTTTATGTGCTTCATTCTGTAAAGTCGAAGTAAATAGAATTGAACCATTATATCTTCAAGAATTCTATATTATATCCGAATTTTATTTTTCGTATACAAATTTCATTTCAATGACCAAAGTGTGAACAGCTGTGAACCGATCATGAAACACACAAATCATGCTAAGTTATCCCGAATTTTTTATTTTTTTTTCAGAATTGTTAACATTACTTACCTTCTACAATTTATTGGATTATTACTATGACCACATAATAATAAATTTAAACTTCTCACATAATATATACGATTTTCAATTATGTTACGAAAATATTTACATACATCATATAAATTTTCTAAATCATCATCTGTACATAATTCAAATATTTTTATAATAACATATTCATTTAAATCTAATATATTCATTTTGTATTGAATTTTTATTATTTTACTGGAATTCACATACAATTTGTACAATAAAGAATTTATTTTAATTGTTAATTAATTGATGAAACCAAGAAATAACAAAAGAAGTTTTTAACTGTTGATATATAGATTTATAAATCTAAATGTACTTCAATTATAATTATTTTATTTTGTCATTTCAGAATTATTTACAAGATATTAATAAGAATAATAATAAAAGCAAAATTGTAATTAGGTAATTAAAAAATATACGCACGATTTTAAAGTTTACATTTTTTTATACAGTTGACAAGAATTTTCTGTTTCTCACAAACGACACGCAATACAAAATACAACACATGAACAGCTGATTTATATTGATATATTTTTGACGTTTCGGTTTTTGTTTGTTTGTTTCATGTTTGTTTATTTACTTTTTTAAATTCACAATATGCCAGCAAAAAAATGAATATGGAAATTGGAACATTTTAGGCACATTAAGCTACAGTTTCACGTGCGCCCTTCTTAACGATTTAAAAAAATTAATTTTAAATTTCAATCAATTAATAATTAATGAGGAAGAAAGGATATAAAATAAAATTATTTAGATCACTGGTCATATTGTCAAAGAACCTTGTTTGTGGCAATAATCGCTCAATCTGCTGGTATCAAATTTAATTCTTATCAAATCAACGTCATTCACATCTTACCCACCCATTACCGAACCCGGATGTATGGTACCAGATCAGTACCATTCAGTACAATTCAAGTATGATGTACATATATACAATATATGTACATACAATTATGTATGGTACAATTGAATTAAATGTCAAACTAAATTGTTAAAAAAATAAAAACATCAGAAATTCACCTGTTGAATACTGAATATTCATAGAGGTGTTAATTTTTTGTACAAATAAATAACGATGACTCTGAAGAATCTAATTTTTTGTTTTTAATTCACATATAATAAGATTTTTTAATATCTAAGCCGGGATAAAAACTGAAAAGACAATACCATAATTAGATACACGTAAACACGTACATGCATTTTTCAAAAGTGAAAGTTACAAATTTCTCTCAAAATTTATTTGTTTTTTAAGAAAATAAAAAAATTTCATAATTTAAAAAAAAAAAAAACATCCAATATCATGGATATAAATTTAATTAATTTAATTTTTATTAATTTCATTGTTACAATAGTGTTAATTGGTTTATTAATAGATTTTTTTGAATCATATTTACCAATATTTATTGTACAAACATTTCGTTATGGTAAACATTCATATAAAGGTACAAAAAGAAATTTTATAATTTCATTAATTGAAGTACCAAAATCATGGTTTAAACATTTTTATATATTTGCATTAATATGGTCATGGATTGGTTTTATATTAATATTAAATGTATCAATGTATTCTATGAAAATACCAAAATTTATTATAAAATTTTTAGATTTTATTGCTAGAGATAATTTTAATGTAAATGATAATTTACCAAAAAGAACAATATTAATTGATTTAACATCAGCATTAATTGTAATCAGTTTATTAACATTACAATGTACAAGACGTTATTATGAAACAAATTTTATACAAATATTTTCAAAAAATAATAAAATGAATTTATCACATTATATTGTCGGTTATTTACATTATTTTGGTTGTGTTATTGCATTATTAGCTAATACAGATGGATTTATACATGGTAACGTATTAAAATTAATTTTTATTTCTCATTTTATAAATATTATTTAAATTGTTTCCTTAATTTTTCTTTATAGATTCATTGCCAGCAACAACTAAATTTGATTTCTCGAAAATAACATTCTTTCAATTTTTATGCATATCATTATTTTTATATAGTTGGTTACATCAATACAATTCTAATTTAATATTAATTAATTTACGTAAAGATGAAAATGGTGAAATTTTAAGTGATAAACATGAATTACCAATTGGTGGCTATTTTGAATGTATATCATCACCTCATATGCTTTTCGAGGTACTTATGTATATAGGAATATTAGGTATTATACCAAACAGTATTACATGGAGATATATAACATTATGGGTGATATCTAATCAAGTACGAAATTATAAAATTTTAAGCTTTTTAAAAAGATACTTAAAAAGACGTCTTTAAAAATTTGTATTTTTCAGGCACAAAATGCATGGTTAACACATAAATGGTATCAGGAGAATTTTAAAAATTATCCAAAACGTTATGCTATATTTCCATTTTTATTATAAGTCTCATATATATATACATTAATAAAATTTAATTTATTATAAAATTTATTAGAAAAAGTCTAGCACAGACGGATTTAATCAAAAAAATTAAAATGGTGAAAGGAACAAATTTTTTAAAATACTGTAGTAAGATTCTTGAGGATATTTTCCGTCGAATTATGAACTGTTCACTTACTTAATCGTTTATACAACGAAATAATTTAAAGTACATGATAAATAAGAAATATTTTAGGTATTTATAAAAAATGTAAAAATGTGTAAAAACAAAAAATTCTAAATTTTTTAGAAACGAAAAAAAAAATTATTAAAATAAAAAATTGTTAAAAATTTAAATTTATTATACGAAAAAAATAACTTGAGTATACTTATATTATTTTCACAATATCACAAAAATAAGATGAATTCTTGTTATTTTAATGGCATCTAGACTTAAAGTCTTTACGGAGATGGATAATATTCGTTGCCATATGAATTAAAGAAATGTAGAACGAAGCAGTGTATCTTAAAAATGCTAAGTTGAGCTTAAAAACGACCAAAAACTCTCGGATTTTTTGATCCAATCATTATTCATTTGAAACTAAGACTTTTTTAAAAGTGCTATAATTTTTCTTAAAAACGTTTACTAGATTAATTATTGCAGCATTTTAAAAAGCATTTTGAGAGCTCAGCTCTTAGTTATAGTTGACCTTAAATTCAAAATTAAATGACATTAAAATTTCAATTATAAATAAATTTGGGAATAAAAACAGTAAAAACTCTAACACCACCAACTCAAACAAATCTAAATTGGTAAATAAAAATAATGATTTGTTATAATTGCAAGCTATTAATGACAACAAATAATAATTTTATCTAAATTATTATTATTGTCGTCATTAACAGCTTGCAGTTATAATAATAATTATTTTATTTATCGTTTATTTAGAAAAAAAAAAAAAAAAAAAATTTAATTTATATTCAGCCAATCTAAATACAAAAAACATTTTTGAAGAAAATAAAAAATAAAGAAAATTAAATAGAAATATACATAATTCAGATGAAATAAACCAAAAAAATATACATACTTATATATTTTTAAATTTTATTTATTGAAACATTTTTGACCATTTACTAAGGATTAATTTTATAGGATTTTAAATTACAACTTACTACAACAGGAATTTAACAATAGGAAGGATTTTATTGTAAAAAGGTAGGTAAAACTTAAAAATGGACATAATTACTCCAATTCCAATGTTATTTAAATTCACAAATGCATGATAGATTAAATTACTTGAATGTTCTTTTTAAATTAAAAATAATTTCTAAAATTTAAATTATAACGATATTTTACATAAAGTATATAGATTCAGGCAAATCGTAAATTCTAGGTTATGTTTATAACTCTATATCCTATTTTAAATTTTGTATTTCGTATTTCCTATCTGAAAGAGCAATTTCAAATCATACTCACCAAAAGTAATTCAGCTATTCGTCAGCGTCAAACACATGGTAAATAAAAGTTCAAAATTAAAAGAAGATAATATGATTAATATAAATGAATAAAAATGAGTTTTTACATTTGTCAAAAGATGACAACACAATGGTACACATCAATTGGAAATAAATTACTGAGTAATTTGTTTGACTTTGTTTATCTCATGATCTTTTAATCAGCTCAATGAAATTTCACAGATATTTTATTTCACTTACACCAACTACCAACATCTATTGTCATTATATTCACCACACCATACTAATCCAACCAAATTCCGAGAATCGAAAAATAATAAAAAATTTTGTTCAACCATTTTCATTCTCGTTTAATAAATCATACATTAATTTAGCATCGGCCTGTTAAGTGTGGATTTTTTTTATAAAAGTAAGAAATTTTTATTAAATATAAAAGGCTCATTTTAGTAAAAAAAAAAAATTTTTTTTAAGTAAATAGAAATTAAGTTAAGAAAAGTTTAAAAATAATAAATTAATTAAAAAGTTAAATAATCATAAAATTAAAGAGGAAGAAAAAAAAATCAAAGGTAGATTTTTTCATTATTACAGTAAATCGAGAAATATCTTTAAAAAAAAATTTTTTTTCTTTGTAAGAGAAAATTTAATTAATTTTTTTTTAAAAGTTGATTTCGTAAGTTTTGAAAAATAATTTCTTGTTTTTTTTTTTTTTTAATATTTGTGTGTAATATATAAATTTCAAAAAATAAAAATCGAGCAGTAAAGAAAAGGTGATAAAAGAAGGAAAAAACGGGAAAAACTTCATTTTGTAAGATGAACAAAAAAAAAAAAATGTCTATTCATATTTCATTTTTCACATTCAGATTCCACACAGTTTCTAAAATAACATGAAAAATACAAAATGGGGAAAATTTAAATTGAATGTACATACTACATACATAGAATTTATTTTAATGAACAGCTTTTTTTTTGTCATTTCATCATTTTATTTATTTTACCAAATTTTACATAATTTAAGTAAAGTACAGCCATTTAGTAATTATCGAAAGAAAAAAAATGTCATTTTCAAAAAGTAGCAGAAAAAAAGTACGTAAGGAAATTAGGTCCTGATTAAATTAATTTTCTTGGTGGGAAACCAAAAAAAAAAAATTAAAGCAGTAATTAGGCCTCAAAAGCATAGATTAGACCAAGTTCCAAGTTTATTTTTTTTTTCGTAAATATTTATTATATTTTATTGCGAAAAATCACTTGTTAAATTTTCGTGTTTCAGATTTGGTATATCATTTTGTTAATTCTAGTAACTTACAAAAAATAAATCACATGGAGCAAAAAAGAAAATGATTAAAATCAAAAAATTGATTTTCTCTTGAATGTATTTGGGTAGAGATTTATACATACATATGAAAACATCCATACATATATAATCTTGAACAATGGCGCTGATCTGTGGTCTGTGTATATACAAAAAGTATCACGTATGATGTACATATGATGTGATATGTACACATTAAAATATAAAAAAATACAAAATCATATTCATATTTTAAAATAGAGTTAAATTTTTAAATTAGACAGGGGAAGGGGTACACGTTCAATCGTTTAATCAACTTATTATTACATTTTATTAAATTTTTTCTTTTTAATTTTTTCTTTTTTTATATTGATTGGATGAAAATGGAATAGAGTTGGTTTTCTGCAGTAAAAATAAAATTTTGTATACCAAGAATCGTTGTATTAATATATTAAATGCATTTGCAATTTTGCAATTTCTAAAAAAAAAAAACAATAATCGGATGAATCATTTGTCATTAATACTATAATCAGCTATCGATGTCATCATTCATCATATTGTAATTATAGGTATTTACTATATCATTATTACATAGTGCATATGAATATTTTATCATTTTGTAATGGATGTGTACATAAGTATCGTACACATTTTTATGATAATTGCAAAAATTCCAAAGGATATGCTCACACACTTATTCTTGTGGATTTACAACAAAAATAAATCGATATCATCTTTTGTTCAAATATTTTGCTGAAAAAAATTCAAATATATATATTATTCAAAAAGTATGTGTGTAGGTCTGTAGAATATATATATACAATTGTATATTTATAATAAATTGATGTAAAATGTACATGTATGTACATACATATTTAATAAAAGAAAAGTACGCTTGTGTGAATACAGAATACATATATAGAGATAAAGTATAAGGTACATACATATACCTACCTAATACATTTATTAGATACGTTTGTTTGTAGCTAGTACATGTGCAGCATAACAAATATATTAGGTATATGTTTTATATGTAGGTACATATGTATAAATCGAAACTAAAACTTTTTGCTAATAAACAACACAATGTTAGCTATATCTACATTAACGTAAACTTTATGTTATGTAGAATTCAATGCGCATGTGTCATGTCATGTGTAATATTTCTTGTTTTACAGTAAAGATACTGTAAGATTCAAAATTCCCAAATAAAATTGATTTGAAATTTCCAAGTAAAAAAAAAAAAAAACCCTAAATGCAATAAACATAATTACAAAAAAATAATAAATAAATATTCAACAACAATTTTTGAAACATTCAAAAAAAAACAAAATTTCTATTTAGTTTCGAGTAGATAAATACGAAAGGAAGAAAAAAGCAATAACCTCATTACTTGTTTATTTGCTATAAGTCATGTACTTATAATAATAATTATGATTCATAATAAATAATTCTGTTATTTTATCAAAAAAAAATTTCACTATGCATGCACATGCATGTGATTTCAACCGAACGTATTGTTAACACAGGTTAAAAAAAAAATAGCTGTAAAATATGATAGGTATATATGAAGCCCACAATTGTTATAAGCACAACTAGTCAGGTAGATAGATACAAATGATATTGTCGTTATTGTATTCAAAATGAAAATTCTCAAGATTTATTTAAAAAAGGTAGAGAGGTCAAGAGGGGCATTTTAGGTAAAATTTATTTCTTTTATTGCTTTATCTTGAAAAAGAAACCAAAAATATTGACCAGCAAAATAATCAATTTATAGGCATACGTGTCTTGTTTTTTGGTTTACTTAAGTTTAGAATCGAAATTTAGGAATCTCTAGTAGAGTTAAACGATCCTCTTGATTGAATTACAAAATGATGAAAAAAACCCATATGAAAGCAAAATACAAAAGAAATATTTAAGAGACATACGAATACAATACTTTACGCTTAATTAAGTTCAAATTCCACAAGTATACAGTTAACTATTAAATAAAGTGTACAAAATCAAGTAAACGGACTAACATATAAGTAAATGTATCTACATAAATGTGTGTGTGAAGTATATATAGCCTCTACACAAACGAATACCCAATATTTAAGATAGTGATAAAGACAACTAGGCTGTGTATAGAGGAGATACAATGGAATTTTTTTATTTTCAATTTGTTCCTCTTGCTTAGGCTTAAACCATGTCTCATTGGTTCATCTAATTTATAACCAGTTTATGTAGACTCTGAAATAAATTTTTTGTTTAAAAAAAAAAAAAGGAAAAAAAAATGAATAATCAATTCCACAAGAATTTCATTATCTACCATGTGATTTTCTGCTCGTTTTTGAACGACTAAGAAATTCAAAATAAAAAAAAACATCAAGAAAATGTTGAATTATTGAATTTTTTATGCCTGTATGGGATTTATACACTTGTACAGAAAATAAAAATAAGAAAAAAAAAGTGATCGAGTATGAAGTGGACTTTGGATATCAGGTTTTTCAAAATCGTAGCAACTTAAAGAGATTCAACTGTTTTAATAGAAAAATACACATCCAATGTTGCCAAATTATTTTCTTCTATAAATTTATTAAAGTCTGGCAAATTCACTTTAGTCGTGGAAATATTATTTTCTTTTCGGATTTCAAAAGATGAATTACGATAATAACCTGTATCACAAAATCCACAAAAATAAATACAAAAGATGCTTAACCATACAATGTTAAGTAGAGAAATTTTTTTCTTTCTTTTTTTTTTATATTAAATTCCTATTCAGTTATTTCATATTTTCATTATACTGGAATGTATAATGTCGTCTATACCAATGGATGTACAAGTATTTCTCTCTTCATGTGTATCTGTACATATATGATACTGTTTTTTATTGATTTTAAGTCTACCTTTTTTTCCTACATAATACAGAAACCTATCTAAGAGCATGTACTATGTGTACATTATGTACAATTGGCTGGTATTTAGTTGGGTTTTATATATTATGAATGTTTGACCTGACTTTGACTTACATGGGAAGTAAATCTACCAAGTTTATTTCTATGTTAATCGTTAAACCAACTAATTGATGAATACGATGATGTTGATGATGAAGATGATTTTTAACTTACATATAAAACTCTTATTTTGCATATTTACAAGAAATTGAAAAAAAAAAATGAAAGAAATTAAAGTTTTTCTTTTTAAAAAGAACTATTTTCCAATGGTGTTTACATGAATATGTGTCACATATTATGTACATATCTCTAGTCTTCAATTATGTGTACCTACTCTAATTTTTGTTAATGTGTTGCGTGTTTTGACTGCTTTTATACGCATGTTAGATATTATTTTCAGATTTTTTGATTTAGATTTTATGTTTTTTCTTCTGTGAAAAATGAAAACATGTACATAAATATTTATGTATATAGGACACGATTAAAAAACATGTAGGAATACATTTTTGGTTTAATGTATATTTGCAAATGTGTAGTCGTATATATTTTTTTTTTTTGGATCCTTTTCTTACACTACACTCCTTTCATATGATCGATGCAGGTACCTTTTTTTCATTTAATATATGTACATACTACACATCTAATGTATTATTAGATTATGAAAAATTTTCCCCTCGATTTTTTAAAAATATGATTCAAATATGATTGAAACAAATCAAAATACACAAAATCGATGGACTTTAAATGGATTTACTTGCATCATTGCCTAGAATATATTTAAGATAATTTTCTTAAGTTGTAAACGAATTCATTTATTTTTTAATGAATTTGTACATTTCGATTTGTTCCAATTTTTAAGATGTAAAGACAGCTCTATTATACGAAGAGCCAATCAATCATTCAATCAATTGTTAATCAGATATGATACAAAATTTAGACTAAATTTTGTCACATTTTTGAAGTAAAAATAATGAAGTGGATACTGGATTCTAGAACGAAAGATAATGGATATATGTATAAGTAAGCTAAAAAAATAAAGAATACATTTTAGGGACACTTTGATGGCAAATAATTTTTAGAATTTTACTTAAACTTCTTGTATATGTAATAATTGAAGCCTTGATTAGTATTTTATTTAATTTTCTTTGAAAATTTCTTATATCATATTTATGTGGTTGATTTTGTAAATTGTAACCAAAACCACATTCCATTATAATCACAAAATTACACATTCGACTACATACACTTATGAAACGTGTCTGTATTTTATATTGATAATGATTTTTTTATTTTTACATTTTCTTTATTCTTTCGGTTTTTTTTTTTTTTTTTTTTTTTAATCCAATAAATCCAATTGTATGATATTTAAAAAATATTTTTTTTACAATTTTATTTTGAAAATGTTATAGGTTACTATAAAAAGAAAAGAAAAATTAAATCTAATAAACAATAATGTACTCTTCCATTCATTTATTTTTATTTATAAATGTAAGTGCAAAGTTTTCAATTATCTAATCATATTGAGTATTAATAATATATAATGGAAATAATAAATGTTACGTATTGAAAGAAAATTTCAAAACAAAAAAAAAAAAAACCGATTTTCTTTTTTCTCCTGTAATATAGAATTCAAAAAAAAAAAAAATAATAATAAAAATTTTCGTATTTGTCGAAGCAAAAAAAAAAAAAAAAAATCAGAAAAAATAATCTTCGAAATTATGTAGGTCAAAAGTAGGTTATAATACTAAAAAACTTGACCTCAATTGAACATGTTTTTACTACATTGTACTCTTACTATACATTTTTGTATAGCACGTTTGTATGTACCCGTAATGAATATTTTATATTCTCTGATGAATATACATAGATTGACTTATACACGGCATCTACGGTACATACGTATAGTACACAGTCAGTACATACAAAAACAATTCAATAGTGCAAAAATGATTATCTATTTTTTTTTTAGCGTTTAGACTTTAGAAACTAAAACAAAAAAAAAAAAAAAACTGAATGCATTATGCAGTATTCTGCAACGATCGAAAAAAAATCAAACAACTGAGAATTTAATTATAAGTGGGATTTTTCTTTTTCTCTTTTTGTAGGTATTTCTTTTAATTTTTTTTAAGTATTAGCTATATTTTCTTTTTCTTGTTTTTATTTTTAAAATTTTTTACTTTGATTTTGGTAATTACAGCATATGAGAATGGTATATAGACGATTCATTATGTATTTTCAAATTTTATTTATCGATGTAATCAGAGCTATTCTGATTGTAGTTAACAGATTTTGTTAACTTTTAACATTCTGCTAACTTTCATACAATATTTATGAATTGTCAAGATCTTGTATGGAAAGTTAGTGAAATCGCGAAATCTGTTAACTACGATCAGACTAGCTTTGATGTAACAGTGATGTAAACTGTTATTAAAGGGGTCTTCTAAATAATATGTTTAAGAGGTAAACAGAGGTGGCAAGGGGAACAAATTGTCATTCATTGAAAAAAAAAAAAAGAATTACTAATACTCGAGACAAAAACAAATAACGCATATTTTCATTATTTTAGAGGATGTTTGGCATACATATAGTAAATAAGTAACAGCGTGTGTCTCAATTCAATCTAAAAACTATATTTACATTATATAGCAAAATTATATAAACATATGTATACATATGTGTGTTATATACACGTCGTATGTTTCTATAAAATGTACATACATATATTTAATTGGCGATTTACCAATACACAATGTTTTATTCATAATAATGATGTTTAATTTACAATTCAAATGGCCTCAACTAATTATAATATATGTATGTGTATTTGCACCATTATTACCATAATTTTAAGTGTTTTTGTTTTTTGTATAACCGTTAGTTGTATTTATTTATTTTAATTTAGAATATTTTGTTTTTTTCTGTTACAGTTACATTTGCTAAAATTCTTATACAACATACTTATGTATTGTAGACGGACAGGATATAATCGTAATACTGTTATTGAGCTAACAATGTAATTGTGAATTTATTGAACATTGCAATGAAGTACAAAGTGATAATGACGAAAATTTTACTTTTGACTTAAAATTTTCATTTTCTTTATTTTTTCTTGAATAAAAAACAATAAAAATGAAAAGGGTGATAGGGAAGAAAAACGAGGGATAAATTATACGTTAAATTTTCATTAAAAAAAAATAAGTAAATAAATAAATCTAAAAAGGCAGCTTCAAAAGATCTTCAAAAAATTTTCACTTGATGATATTTTTCTTTTGAGTTGGAAGAATGTCGTCATCGAACATATGCTGTCTGTTTCACATGCAATTTTATCTTATGTAGGTATATTAGCTTTCAGTCATTCTGCCTTTTTTTTTTGAGTGGGTGTCACTTTGCAAATAACATCAGTCAAGTGAAGATAAAAATTATCTTTGCCATAAGCATTTTACATTTTCGTATGTTGTCGAAGCATAACAGCTACTTAAATATTAATAATTTAGAAAAATATAAAATTACAATTGTTAATTAATTGATGATCATGAAATATTGATCTTCCTTCGTGAGATAATAACTCAAAAGGCATCCACCGTTCATCACCCAATCATACTACCTCTTAGAGATTTTACGTTCCACTTGTTAGACGAATTAGTATAACAGATTTTCATGTAAAAGAACATTTCATCTTCTTGAATAGTGTATTCGAGGGTTAAGTCAAATAATAATAATGCAATAAATAATGTACACTAAAAAAATTTAAAAGATTTAAATTATTTATCGCAATCAAACAATATGCATCGTAATGCAAAAAAAAAATTTTTTTTTTTAATTTGTTTTTTACGAAATATTTTTCTATTTGTTTTGATATAATACCTACATACATACTCAATTTATTGACTTACGACATTGCACTTATTACTTGTATTTACGTTTTATAATGTAAGATAATATCATTTGCATGTGTTTAAAATGAATACGAAACAAAAAACAAAAAAGAAAGAAAATTCAAAATGAAATCAACCAGAATAACAACATAATATTACAATTTAACGTACAAACATAATAATGCATTCATATATGCACTTATGAACGTTGTTGTTAATAATAAAAAAATGTACGTACCTATACGTTTATATGTTGTGTAAATTTCCTGCAACGTGTTCTCATTACTAGTTTATTTGTTGTTGTTTTGATTATTGTACGTTGTGTTGTATACGTTAGTTACCTCATTGATTTTAATTGAATTGAAAAAAAAAACGTCCCCAAAGAGAAGGGGGGTCGATTTAAAAAAAAAGTAACCTAGTAGTAGTTAAGAGCATGTTAAGACGTTAAAAGTGTTGTAAAAAGGTAGAATAGAGAGAGGAGGAGGGTATGTATATTTTTTTCGTTTTTCTACATTGCAATATTTTGCAACATACATAATACCTACATATTCAATTTTTTCTAGTATTTAATAATGAAATTGCATTTTATTGTAATTGAAAAATAAAAAAAAAATAAAAAATTCAAAAACAAAACAAAGAGAAGAAAAACAACGAAACAGAGATGAAATGAGAATAATAAAATTAAAAATATAAATATAAAATCTTAAAAACTACGCCATAATTTTTCATTTATACGCTTTAATTGAAATAAATTAAAATTAATGAAATTAAAAGAAAAAAAAAATTTTTTTTTTTATAAAAAAGAATTTAAGGCAATTGAAAATTTTTGGGAAAATTCATGGAAATTTTTAAAATTTTAAGCAAGGGTTAATAAATCAATTTCGGATTTATTAATGGTATTTTACTGTCTTCTTATATGTATGTATATTTCAAAAGAGTTTTCTCATTTAGGTATTTTATTTTTTATTTTAATTAATTTTATTTATTTATTTTTAATTGTAGTAATTTCACTCGTATCATGACCGTGACGCTACTATGTATGTATGTACCTACATCATCTATTTAAAATTAAAAATTTGTCGTTAATTCAAATTTTCAAGTACGTACACGTGTACACATTTATTATTTACCTTTAAGATACACAATGATGATGTACCTTAAGATAATTTAATACAAAACGATAATTTCTCATTAAATCTTAGAAAATATTTTCTTCAATTATAAAATAATTAGCTATCAAAAAAAAAAAAGTAACATTACTTTTAATGTAAAATAAAACATTTCTACTACTGTGTAAGTGCATTAACCGCGAATGTTCAGGGAATTAAATTGATGAAAAACAAAAAACACAAAAATTCTTCAAGAAAAATAATAAAAAGGAAAATAAATAAAAAATCATTTAAAAAAAAAACTTGTAACAGGGAAATAAAAAAAAAGTCAAAAAATAAACAGTAAAAAGTAATAAAAAAAAAACGTGAGGGCGATGACATTGAAGGTTATTTGCTCTGCTTATTTGCCTGTTTTTCTTGCCTACTTAAAAAAAATGAAAACAAAAACAAAAAAATGACTTTCGTATATAACACAAACATACACGCATAAATACTGGCTGCATATATGTACGTATGTATGTGTAGTTTTGTAATTGCATCTGGCATCTAGGAAAGATATAAATTTATAGATGCATCCATATTGTTGCTATTCTACAAAGATTTCATGTTGAAAAATATATACATACGTACATTCAATTTTCTTAGTATTCATCCTCATCGTCGTATAGTTTAATGGTTACGTATACATGCTCTCTTTTATACAAAGTATGTATGTAAAATCTCTGTTACTTACACATACTGTATATCAAGTGATGATGATGATATTTTTTTTTATTACAATTTCCGTTTAGTTCAAGTGCCCGTGATGAAGGCCATAAGGCCATACCGAATATTTTGGTTATAGCGTTCGATCGGTATTCATTTGATCGGGTATGTAATCTTACATTGCGCAAATTATCTAGATACTTTACAAATTTTTTTTTTTTTTTTTTTGAATAATATTTAAAACACATTGGTACTTATGTATCTTAAAAACAAAAAATCATGACATGATTATGTGATGATGATGCTCATTATGGCGTTGCAATAGAGTTGTATGAGTGATTCATACAAACCATAAGAATTTTTTCTCATTACCTCTGTATGTATTGACTTTTAAATTAAACAAAAAAAAAAGTGGTACAAGATACCAAATGGTTGTCAAAAATAGTAAATCTATGTACATAATTTTTTTTCGTAGAAAAATTAAAATTATTAATACATAAATGCAATATGTAATTTAAAAGGGAAAACATTCGAAAAAGATTTGTGAACGTCAGCAAAACATAAAAGAAAAAAAAAAAATAAATAAATAAATAAATTTTCTTGTAGGAAAATTAAAAAAAATAATTCTGATTTTTGGTACCGACAAAAAAGAAAATTGGGGGGAACGAGGAGCAAAAATTTAAGTTAATGCGTGTATACATTTTCTTTGTTTATTTTTGTATTAATTTATTCATTTATTTTATTAAAATGATCCATGGGATTGCACATACATACATATGCGATATATCAATCTGTGTGTACATTCATTCCGGTGATTGGACTTTAATTCCTTTTATGCTAAAATATTTATTTATTTTTTTTTCAACAGGGAATGAACAATGGCATCATTCTCTGATTGCAACAAAGAAGCTAAACAAAAAAGAAACAGCACCATGCAATTCAATGATGAGGATTATTTGGGTGGAACAAGAATTCTTTTAATTCTTTCATTTATTTTTTTTTTTATTTTTTTATTTTTTTGAAAGTAACAAATCATGCCTACCACAATCGTAATTTACTGAATAGATATTTCTTTTGTTCTAAAAATAACTATGACAGTTCATTCAACAAAGGTTAATGGAATTTTAACTTAAACCCCATGCCATCATCTCATCCTACACAAACAGTCAGTTTTTATGTTTTCTGGTAATTTTGTGTACTGTAAAAATATCTGTTGTATTTTTTTTGTTACTATAATGGGTTGATAGGTGAATAACATTTACATTGTTCTACAGGTTTTTTACCCTAATTCTCTATTTTTATTTTCCGTATTTAAATGAAAATCAATTTATTTTTCTTTGAGAGAAATAAAAAATGCTTACAATTATCATTACAACTCAAAGAAAAAAATTCAAAATTCGCAATAACGAAAGGTTGAACAACAAATTTGTTTTCTTTAGTTTTACTTTTATTTTAATGTGTTCTCATTACCTATTTCCTTAGTTTACAAAAAATTGTAACAGATTTTTTTTTTTTTTTGTTTTTTAAATAAAATCCAAAACACAATAAAATATGCAATTCAGTCATAATTCATATTAATCAATTATGTGTCATCATACATACATATAAGGAAATGTTAACTCTAGCATTATTTTACTTGCTTTTATTTTTAATTCACCTACTTTTATAAATTGATTTTATTAGGTTACTAATTAAATAGCCTAAACTTGCAATCAAAGTGTAAAGTAATAACGTAATTTAAGATAAAGCTTTGGTTTAAATAGCAAATTACATTGACAATGAGAGGCCAAATTATGATTGTACGTAATCAATGTTTTTGCTTTTACTTTATTATTGAATAAAAAATTTTTTTTTTTGATAAGGATAGAAAAAAGCAGATAGCACATGTTCATGATTTGGCCTCTGATAGCCAACCAATTTTGATATTACCTAAATTCAAAAAAAAAAAAATTTCTTTTTCTTTTTGAAAATTACTTTGGTTTATTCATCACATTTAAAAATCATTTATTGAACATTTTTCTAGTCTTTCGTTCATCTTCTTTTTTTCATTAAGTTCCACGAGCTTTACCTAAGTAGAATGGTGACAACGTGACTCTTACATGATTTCATATTTTTAGGCTTTTTTAATCGAAACCTGTACTTTATCACGTACATAAACATACTGATGCTCTTGTTTACATCTAATCTACATTTGTTACAACGTGATTACAATTAAATGATTTCCTTTTGTTTATATAAATTGGCTTTTTTTTTTTTTTTAAATTTAATTTCTACGAACTATTATTTAATTTTCGCAAAAATGTATTTTGAACATGCTGTGTTTATTTTTATTTTTTTATTTTTCCAATATTCAGTTTTATTTTTATTTCTCTTATTTGTTTAAATAAAAAAAAAAAAAATAATAATTTTTATATCTATGATTTTTTTCTGTTCAGTTTTATTTACGTCAACACACTGTGATAAACAATAAATTTTAGTCTGTTACGTTTTTTTGCGATTGTACACACGATTGTGTGTGTGTGTACAAAATGTTGAGTAAATTATTATTAATAGATAATGCTGTATGAATGTAAAAAAAAAAAGAAAACAAATAAATAAAACAGAATACGAAGAATATATTTTTAATTCGAAATGTGTTAATTGATTGAATCAAGTGATGGAATAAAAAAACAAACTTATAGTACACATATCTGGAAAAAAAAAATACTATAATTCGAAAATCGTATGTACCGTTATAATCATGATCATTTAATAAATTGGATACAGTAGAAATTGTTTCTGAAAGCATTAAAAGGGGAACAGTAGTAAAATCCAGTCAATATAAACTCATGCAAAAATCCTACGATATGAGGTCAGATTGATTTTTGGTCACTATAAATGGTGTCCATGTACATGGTTTCTACTGTACTGTAATGCAAATATTGTATTTAGATTTTAGGTCATCAATATTAGAATTCTAACCGAATCATTGCGTTTTTCCACAATTTTCCTATCCCCGTCAGAATTTGTCCATGGCCGATATTTTGTTCCGAAAATGTTCATTTAAATGACATGTGATTTTTGAAAAAAATTCGTAAATTTTAATTAATCAACTTGACAAATTAGATTATGTCATTATCATCATAATTATTTGAATTGTAACAAATCGATGTTACATAATACGTTTCAAAATAGCTCTTTTTCTATTTGTTCTCTTTATTTTTGTATTTTTTTTGAAATTTGTTTTTTTTTTTAATTTTTTAAAATTCAAAATTTTCTTGAACTTGAGATTATTATTTTTTTGAAATATAGAATTGTATATTTTACAGAAATACAAAAATATTTATGTATATGTACATATGTACATACGTCATAACATAATAACAGAGGCCAGAATTCATGTATTCATGCATGTTCACCTTCAAAATTAAAATATTTCCTTTTTTTTTTGCTTTTTCTATACATTTTTCATTTTCATTTATTTGCTTTTGCTTTTTGTATTTTTTTTTTTTTTTTAAATGTGATTCTTGGTTATTCTTTCCTATAACATTTTTTTTTCGTTTTTATTTTCTTGGCAAAAAATCGACAAAATAACAACAAAAACCACTCTAAGTTTACATATGACTTTGGAAAAACGAAAAAAAAAAACTAGGTACATAATAAATTTCCATAATTCGAGGTTCTTTTTGTAGAATTAAATGAAGGAAATAGAATTACGTAGAAGTTAGGGAGAGGGGTTGATAATTCTATTATTTTACAATAGAAAAACAAATTAGAATTATCTAACCAATTCGAGTGATGATAAGTAGAAAATAATTTTTTTTTTTGAGATGTTTTACTTAAGATTTCAAAAGAGATGGACAAAAAAAAGGGGTCGAATAAAAGATGATTAGTAGACTTTTGTAACTAAGACGATGAATTATTATTTTTTTTTTATTTAAATTTTTTTGAGCTAATGTTACAGTAATGATAACAAACTATTGAATAAATCTTCAGTACATCATCTGTACAATATGATATACTGATACCTATATACAAATATGAAATGTACAATAGAGATAGCAATTTTTTTTAAAATATTATTTTTAATTGCTGTTAACCTTGAGAGGAATTGATTATTATTATAAATTTATTTAATTCCCAGTTGTAATTTTTATAGTCTCGACAGTGTATATTTTATTCGTTTTTGTCTACATACATATGTATGTATGTATATATGAGAAAAATTACATAGATACATAGGTATTTAAAAAATTATTGTAACGATGTACGTGTAATGTACCTATACTTGTGATTGTCATTGTCGTCATCGGTGTGCCTATAAATGGTAATGAGCAACTATTTAAATTTGATTTTTTTTTTTTTTTTTTTTTTTTACCTTTTTATGTCATATTATTACTGGATTTTCTTTTTAGCTTTTTTTTTTCCTTCCGTTCTTTTGTTCATAAATTCCATTTTAAATGATGATAATTTATTTTTTTTATGCACATTTACTTGAATGTTATTTAAATCGTCTATCATTGGCTACCGTTATTTAAATCATTAACAAAATATCTACTTTTACATGGTTTTTTGTTTTGTTTCAAGTTTATTTTCAAGTTTATGTTGTACACATTAATACAGTGTATATACATCTGTTTTTTTTTTTAATAATTTCTGTAATTCATATAATGTAAATTTTATACTGCTTTTAAATATTACAATAGAATAAAAAATTTCAAAAATTTTCATAAGAATCATACAAAGAAAATTTAAAAAAAAATACTTGGGGGTGGTGCGGTAATTGGAAGTCAAAAAAAAAAAAAAAAAAAAAAAAAAAACATGAAATTGATTTTTTTTTGTATAGTCTTTGTTCTCCATTAATTAAATCATCATATCACGATATCACCCTATCGTCTCATCATAATAATATCTGGACGTTTATTGTGTTCCTATTTAAGATTACATTTATACAAAGGAATTTGTTTTGTTTCTTTCATTTGTTTATTTATTTTTTTATTAATGAGATAAAAAAAAAAAAAACATGGAATGTAGGTAAATATAAATTGAAATGCGTGTCTGAAATAATATCAGGCTTATTTTAATTGTATTGAATAGATTTCGTTAACTTTTGACATTCTGTTAATTTTTATATAAAATTTTGACAATTTGTAAATTTTGTATGAAAGTTAGTAGAATGTCAATTTAGCGAAATCTGTTAAATACAACCAGAACAGCCACCTGAATATTAATGTAATTATTGTATTTTCAAAAAAAAAAAAAAATACACAGTGGTGCATCCTAAATAGAAATCAAAAATGAAAAAAGTTAATTTTCCTGTTTTCAAATTTGTCCAATGTCCATCCCCTATATATCATTTCGTTATTTTATTTTATGACTATCCTATGGACTGTACAATGGAATATGAAAATAGTAACTTTGAGTTTCACACGTATTTAATAACATCCTTTTTCTTTCTTTATATGAAAGGATATCGAATATCATGTAATACCTAACAGTTGGTCATTAAAAACAAGAAAACAGCGAGTAAGAAAATTTTTTATTTAAAAACTTTGATAAAAGAAACTCGTATTTCTTTTTACACAAAAAAAAAAAGGATGTGAAAAAGGATATTTAATTTTGAGAAAACTGTATAAAAATAGTATATAGCAATTTTACCCTTAAATAAAATACAAAAGCAAAAAAGGAACATTCGCAAAAGTTGACGAAACCTTTGAAATGTCCGTATTCAATTTCATTCACACGTGTTTTTGTATACAATTTGCAAAACTTTTAAGCATATCATTTTCACATACATACGTAAATTATTCATATTCTTGTACACGCGCTTAATAAATTGATTTCAATACGAAAATTATTAAAATATAAAAATATTCAAACTCCATTTTCTTTACATTATGTAAAATTAATTGTGTTTACAATCTTATAATTTTTTTCTTCCTTTTTTTAAAAAAATATGTTTTGTACTTTCTAAAATAATTAGAATATTTCAATGTATTTTGCACGTTTTTATACATTTCATTTTTTGCTAATTCTGTCTTATTGTTTAGGATTATTAGAAATTTTTTTATCATTTTTGACACAAGTACACATTTAATATTCTTGTGTTATGGTTAACTAACGACCCAAAAAGAAAAACAACAAATGAATATGTGTGTGTAACACGTGCATTTTCAATACATATCAGAATAAAAATAATAATATACCTACCTATATATATGAATTTTCAATGTAAAAGAAAAATCTATGAGAAAAAATCCTTGGAAAACTGAAAAAAAAAAGGAAATGAGAGAAAAAATATAAGAAGAAAAATTTTCTTCTGAGTATATATTTTGTATCTATATATGTATGTACTACGCGTGTTAATGTTAACGTACTTTATAGTGGGACTACACACTGATACATATATACTGACTACTACCATTACATGTGCACACAATTTAATGTATGTACATACAATTTTGTAGGAAAATTTTTTACGTAATGTATGTGCGTGGTACATGTATTATCAGTTAAAAGGACATGCCGCTGTTGGGTTGGGGTGTTGGGTGAAGGAAAAAAAGATTTTTTGTTTTTGAGAATTAATTACTCAAAGTGAGTGAATGAATGGGAGTGGGCTTTTAGCTTAGTGTAACATTGCTAGGTAGCAGAATAGCATCATTAATTAATAAATTCATTTTTCTTTTTGAAAAAAAAAGTAAAAATAAAAAAAGGAAAAATTCGAAGAGCACGTTTTTAAGCTCTTCGTTACGTATTCAATAGTTTAATTTCAAATTATATAAAATATAAAATAAATATTTTGTTTTTGCTACTTAAAAAGAAGATAATAAAAAGTGTGTATACCATTTCAGCCAGAAAAAAACATGTGCACAAGTTTGACGTTGATTTTTGTTTTTATTAGTGTGTAAGGGTAGAAAAAATCGATTGATTTTTTTAAATCTTCACTAAATGAATGGAAAAATGATTTTTATGTTTTGATTTTAGGTAATCACTTACTGCTCAATTTTTTAAAAACTAAACAAATTTTATAAATTAAAGTCAATTAATTTTATTTATCGAATATCGAATTTCTGTTTGAATATTTAAAAAAAAAAATAAAATGAATGCAGATTTAAAATGGTCTAAATATTAGCGTTGATTGTTAAAATACAATCGAAAATTGATGTACGAAGATTTTGGTTTTGCAAATTTCAATATAAAATTTGTAATAAAATTTTTATAGTAAATCGTAATTTCACTTCAAAAACGTAAATAGTCAATTTTTTGGAACAGTGTTCTAAATATTAAAATAAAGCGCAATGTAAAAATTGTAATCTAAAAATTTAGTTTTAGTTTCGTAATTTAAAAATCACTGAAAAGTTAAAATAAAAATTATATTATATATTAAAAAAACATTTTTTCGTTTTTTTTTTTTTTTTTAATTTTAGTAAAAACTTGAAGGCCGACATTTATTATTATTATTGTAATAAGTATATAATAGTACGGAACAGGGCTCCCAAGGATATATAAAGTAATAATATAATAAGGGATTAACTGTTGTGTGTCGTTATAATACATTAACTATTATTATTCAACAATTACAAAACATATACTACAAATTTAGTAAAAAGGATAATAAAAAAAAAGGCAAAAAAATAATAAAAAAATAGCAAAAATAGTAGAAGGAAAGTAATAAGAAGAAAAAAACGAAGAAGATAAAGTTCATAAATTCTTGTTTGTTTGTTTTTTAAAGTTTTGTTACAAAAATATTAATAAATAATAATTAATTAATTAATTACTATAACTACATTATATAATCTACTATTAACTAATTAAAAAACAAAAAAAGAAAAATTTAAAAAATATTTTAACTTTAGCGTATAATCTAATCTTTTTTAGTATATAAATACGAAACAGAAAGAAAAAAGTTCTTTTTTTCTTAGCAATTATATTTCAAGCATTCTTATTATATACATTGTGTGTTTAAAAAAAAAAATATATATATATATTAAATAAAAGGAATAAATCTACGTTTATTAAAATATTCTACTATCGTTGAAAAAAAATTTTTTTTTTGATTATCACATCATCATAAACAAGAAATCATTCCAAAATATAAATTTAAAAAAAAATAAATAAATTTTGAGACATAATAGACTCCTTTCTTTAAATTAAAAACAAAACAAAAAAAAAACAAACAGTGTATTGTATTTCATTTTTATTTTCATATTAATTAAATTTGATATAATAAATAAATTGAAAATAAAAATAATCAACTACGGCTAATCATAAAGGTGAAACGAAAAATAATACTTTGGCTGCTAAAGCGTCAAAAGCATCATTAAATCATCATCAAAAACATCAGAAAAAATCATTATTAAATTTATCATTACCATCCACTAATAATTATAGTAGCAGTAGTGGTAGTGGTAGTAACGATAATTCAATTAATTATACAAAAAATAATTTAAACAGCAACAAGGTGATACCACCGACAAAGCAAACAATACAAGTAGGTGAAGGATCAGCAGCATCAGCTAATAAAGTAACAGCTGGTGGTGTGGGAGGAGTAAAGAATTTTTCCAACAGTTATACAAGAACATTTGCCAAAATTCGTCAACACGATCCAGACGTAAGCCCTCGACCTCGACGACAGTATCAAAACGATCCGTCGTCGCGTTACTATAATAAAAGTGACGGTACTGGTCAAGGACAAATACGTAGTATTATTGGCGGCGGGGATAACGTTAGCGCCACCACCGTTAATCGTAACCTAACCTCTGGCGACGAGGTAGGTGGAGGTGGACGCTATCAACAGCAACAGCCACAAGAACAACGTTATCAACAACGTTCGCAACAGCAGCAACAATATTACCGTAAGATTGGAAATGGCAGTCCAACTACTGAATTAAATAACGTCGAACGTGGAGTTGGCGGTGGTAATAATCGTCCTCCAAGATCAGTACAATTTTCCAATAATAACAACAACAACAGTGGTAATACATTCACTGCTCCAAGATTTGAGAACAATCGCAATAACGGCGGCTCACCAGGAAGAATTAATGAATATTCATCATCATCGTCGTCTTCTTCAGGGAATAACAATCGTGAATTTGTTCGATCAGAAAGAGGAAATAGCGGACGAGGTGGCGGTGAAATAGAAAGCGGTAGCGGCAGTGGCGGAGGCGGCGGCGGACAATCTGGGCAAAAAGATAATAACCCGGAGCATCAACAACGGTCGCAGTCATTCAAAACGGATGCCACTAGGCGATCGGGGTCACCAGAGTCGTCTAATAATGCATCACAACAAGGCAGGGAAAGTCCAGTGCAATCGTCAACAAGACGCTGGATACCGCCATCATTGAGACCACAACATGGACTTACACAAAAAGATAAAAACGATGCTATTTTCCGCAAAGTTCGCGGTATACTCAATAAATTAACGCCAGAAAAATTTCAAGAATTAAGTAATGATCTATTAAAAATTGACTTAAACTCAGCTGTTATTTTAAAAGGTGTTATACATTTATTATTTGAAAAAGCTCTTGATGAACCGAAATACTCTTGCATGTATGCACAATTATGCAAACGTCTATCTGAGGAAGCACCAAATTTTGATTCACCGTCAAATTCTTGTACATTTTTACGTTTATTATTGAATGTATGCGAAGATAAATTTATAAATCGTTCAAGCGGTTATATAATAATAAATGATGGCTCACTTACACCAGATGAAGAAGAGAAGCGACATGTCGCTAAACAACGGATGCTTGGTAATGTTAAATTTATTGGTGAATTGCATAAATTACAAATGCTGTCAACGGATGTATTACATCGTTGCATACAAGAATTATTGGATAAAAAACGTAATACATCCTCTACGACTATACAGGATAGGTGCGAGGATATGGAATGCCTCTGCCAGCTTATTAGAACTTGTGGTAAGAATTTGGATACAGAAAAGGGCAAATGGCTGATGAATCAATATTTTGATAAAATGGATCAACGTTCAAAATCAACAAAATATCCGCCACGTATACGTTTCATGTTACGTGATATAATTGAATTACGTGAAAATAATTGGATACCACGAAAAGTTTCAATAACTGAGGGTCCAGTACCAATACGACAAATACGGACAGATGATGATAACATAATACGGCCATCATATATGAATCATCGTAATCGTGATAATATGATGCGTAATACAGATCGCGATAATGATAATAATTGGATGTCGAAATTTTCATTAAATTTACAGCCAGGATATAATGATATATTTAGTAGTTTGAGTGTACCAAGTCCACCACATATAACATCACCGAATTACGGTAATACGAATAATACAAATAATAATCGTCATTATAATCAACGTAATAATATGCAAAATAATAATAATTATAATAATCGTTTTAATAAACATAATCAACATAACAACAATAATGCAATGCATAATACAACATCAACATACACGAATATGATGAACAACAAAGATTTAGCACCAAGATTTAAACGCAATCTAATGACAGCCAATCAAGATCCAGTAGAGAATTTACAAATGCGTCCATCGGCTAATAGTTTATTATTTAAAGCGAATATAAATATAAAAGCACCACCAATGTTGCCAATAACAACACCACCACCAAGTTTAACATCATCCTCACTTGGATCTGGATCATTGATGAATTCCTCTGCATCATCATCATTATCATCAACATCGGCAGGTGGAACAAGCGGAGGATTATCAGGTACACAATCAGGATCAGTATCACCAGTTCCCACATCAAATCAACAACAACAGCAAAAATCGTCATTGCTTACACCAATATCAGTGACTAATACAAATTCATCGCAGTCACTATCATCTAATAATCAATCGAATTCACAACAAAATAAATTGGCGCCACCAATTTTAATTGGTAATCAAGCAAATAGTGGACAAGGAATTACTAGCATTGGCGGAAATTCAGGTGGTACCAGTGGTACTGGTAAAGATCAACAACAACAGCAGCAAACTTTAGTTACAAAATCTGGTTCAACTGAAAAATCAAAACAAAATAAAAAAGATAAAGGACCATCTAAAGATGAAGTATTAAAACGTGTATTAACATTCCTTAATGAAAATTTAATTGTCAATGAAACTGAAAGTAATGAAAAGAATATGGATGATATTGTCACAGCATTCAATGAATTAAAAGTGCCTGATAAATATTTAAAAGATTCATTTGCATTAATATTAAATGAAATTGTTGATAAATCTGAATTACAATATGATAATTGTATTGAATTTTTACAACAATTACGTAAAGATAAACATACAACAAATGCATTATTAGAATCATTTAAAATTGTTATTAATAAAATGAATGAAAAGGAAACAACAATACCATTTATAACAACATCTGTATCAAAATTATTAGCTAAAGGTGTTAATGCAAAATTATGTAAATTAACTGATATTGCATTATATACTGAAAATGGACAACATTATCCATTATTTTTATTAGTATTACAACAATTACATAAATTAATTGGTAAAAATGATTTATTAGATATGTATCAAAAATCTAAAATAAATTTATTAAAAATATTACCAGAATGCGATCGTACTAAAGAACGTATGGCTAATATATTAGATGATCGTAATTTAAGTTTCTTATATCCATTATTAAAATTACAAGCTGAAATGATGAAACAAATTCAATGTGAATCAAATCCAAATACATTTTATAGTTGGATTAAACGTAATATCGATTCAAAATATTATTCAGAACCTGGTTTTATACAAGCATTAACAACAGTTGTATTAAAATACATAACAAATGTAAGTATACAGTTAAAAAAAAAAAAAAAACAAAAACAAAAAAATTAAAAAAATACATTAAACATACAGGGTTACTTTCATATAATTCAAGCTTGCTTTTTAAGTAAATCAAAAGCATTCAAAAATTAGGTAGAAAGAATGGCAAGGAATAGAACAAATGAAAAATTAAATATTTAGAGAATTTTTCTCCTATTTTTTATATTTGTTTTTAAATTGGTGCTCATTTGTTACATATTTCGTTAAATTCTAAGTGAATCGATTATTTTTCAATTAAAAATTGAAACAAAATTATACAGATTTATTTGTTTTTTTATCAAATTACTTAACTTTTCGTGTTAAATAAATCTAACTAAATATTAGAAATTTCCCTTTTGTAAAAATTTCTATTTATGAATCAAGCTTGAAATTTATAGAAAAGAAATTTAAATGGAATAAACGCAGAAAATTTTCTCATGGAAATACTTTTTTTTTCCTTTTTTTTTATTTTGTTTTTATAGGAAATTTCATTGGCAGAGGGTATTGAAAAGAATCCAAACAAATCATTTGGTGAAAAAGAACAAGATTTAATAACAAAATATTGTAATATATTACAAGCATTTTTAAATAGTGACAGTGATTTACAATTAATTGCATTATATGCATTACAAATGTATTGCTATAATATTGGCTTTCCAAAAGGTATAGTTGTACAAAAGCTTTCATTTTCTTTTAAAAAAAATATATATATATATATTTAGACCTTAAAAATTTCAATATTTTGATTTAATATTTTTAATTTTATAGGTATGCTACGTTGGTGGTTTAAAACATTATGGGAAGCAAATGTTATCGAAGATGATGTATTCATTAAATGGAAAGAAGAAATTAATGATGAATATCCAGGTAAAGGTGAAGCCCTGTTTCAAGTTAATACATGGTTAACATGGTTAGAACAAGCTGAATCTGAAGATGAAGATTAAATTATAGTAGAATTTCGAAAAAAATCGATAAATCTTTAAAAATAAAAAAAAAATAAAAATAAACAATAAAATCCTTCTTACAATTCTAATATTTAATATTATCAAAAAAAAGAAAAAAAAAAACAAAACATTTAAAAAAAAAAGCAAAAAATTTCAGTTTATTAAATAAAATTATCCTTTAAAAACTGCAATAAGTTCATCATTCCAAGTGCTTTAGTTTGTGTCTTGATCAACAGAACTAGATCATTTCTTGATCTTAGTGAAATAAAATTCAAATAAAGCACTTGAATGATGAAAAATAGATGTACATTCTTGTCTAGATACTACTGTGTATTTACCTAAAAATTTTAAATTTATCAGTGTAAATTCAAGTCTTTGATCACAATTTTTGAGATCAAGTATAGCAAATAGTGATTATATCGGACAAGTGATTATCAATTAAAAATATTCAATGTCATTTAACTGGCGTAAAATGTAATGTTTGTAATTGATGATCGCCAAACTCGAATATATTTTTAAATTTCGGAATTTTTCTTTATTATCAAATCAAATGTTGTTTATCAAAGACCTGAAAAAAAAATATTTTTCTTATTGCATGTCCAGCCTTTTTTTTTTTTAATTTGAAAATTAAAATTAAATAAAAAATGTAAAAAAAAAATACAAAATAAAAAAAAAAAAATTATAAAATAAAATAAAAATATAAAATTTAATTGTTGTGTGTGTATTATCTCAGTATAAATATTATATGATAATGGACAAAATAAAAATAAAAATGTATAAATTTCGTAAATTCGTAAAAGAAACAAACAAACAAAAATATGTATTCAATAAATTAATAGTTTATATTAAATGTCTGTTTTTAAAAAGTTGTCAAATTAAAGAAAAAATAAAAAAATCCATTCAAATTCAAAATACGAAATTAAATAAGAAAAAAAAAAAGTTTTTCCAATTCTCAAATCAATGTCATTTTAGTTCAATTGAGAAAAAAAAATACTTAGTTTAAAATGTATTTCAATGAAAATTTAATTGCGATTGCAAAACATGAAAATAAAATAAAATCATTTTTATCCTCGTAAAAAAGGAAAAATGGTAAACATTAAAATAAAACAAAAAAAAGTAGAATAAAATAAAAAACGAAGTATATATAATTGAAAAAACAAAATCTAGACAAAATTCCAAATAAAAATAAATAAATTCAAGAAGTATTCAAAAATTAAAAATTCGAAAAGCCAAAATTGTATCTTTTTTTAGAATTTAATAAACAAAAATATGAAAATAGATGCAATTTTGAATTGATCTTCATTTATCAGTTTCTTTTAAATTATGTATGGAAAAGGAAGAATGCTAAATTAATGGATCAAAAAATATATATAATTATACGAATTAAAAACAATTTTATTTAATTAAAAAAGAAAAAGAAAAAAACGAATTAGATGTTCTCATTTTTAAGAAAAAATTTCGATTTGAAATGAATTTCAGCTAAAATAATAGAACGAAAAGAATGATAACTTTTTATAAACGTAAATTGCATCGAATATAAGTACTCAGTTTAACAATGTAATACACTGATATACATATTTAACGTTGATGCTCGTTATACGTTTATGAAAAGTTCCATTATATATCAGTTAAAATGTTTTAATATCAAAATTCAATGTTAGTTTATTATAATAAACTGAATTAGAAATTTTAACATTTTTGAAAGTAAGCAATATTACAAGCCATACCACACATATACATTTTTCTCGTAAAATAAAAAAATAAAAAAACAAAAAAAATCTCAATTTAAAGAAAAGAAAATAGCTAAGGATTCATTTCTAGTCACTTATTTTTGCAAATTTTTAAAATATACAATAGAAAATTAGTAAAATATTAATTAATGATCATTACATTTAAAAAAAAAAAAAAACGAGATTCCCTGAAGATCAGTTCTGAAAATATTAAATGATTCCTGATTTTTACTGACTGAATTCATAAATTTAGTAAAAGTGATTGACGATCATTTACTATTCTCAGAAACCACAGATGATCTTCAAACTATCCTGATAACCAGATAATAATAACGGATGATGGTTATTAATTAGTATTTTTCAATTAATGGTTCTTTTTTCAAATAGAATTTAGTAGATTTTACTTCTCATTCTGTTTTATGTAAGTACGTAGGTTCTTTTCTTTTTTGTTTTGATAAAACATAAAAATTCAATTTTGATTTGAAAATCAGTAGAATTATAATGAAAATTCATTTCGATATCGAAATAAAATCATGATTTTTTTTTTTAAAAGATTTTATTTGTAAAATTTTTCTTTTTATATTTAAGTAAAGTAAAATTTGGAAAAATCAATAGATAAAAATTTATATTCACAATAAAATCGTTTTATTTCGAAAGTTTATCCTAATAAAAAATAATACAAGTAATCTTTTAAATGAAAATTAAAAAAAAAAAATAAATAAATAAATATAAATATCACTACCATATTATAATAACAATATTTTACCATATTAATAGTAAATAATAATTACACTATTCTAATTAGCATAAAATAATGAATAAAATTATGCGAAAATTTTTGTTTCCTCTTTATATTTTTGTTTTTATGAAAATTTTTTCAAAAAACATTATCAAAAAATTTCAATAAAATGGTAAATTCAAAAATAACCAACAGCAGGTAAAAAAAAAAATGTTTGTTTTATTTATTATTATATCTATATATAAGTAACAATGTGTATTGTATTTTCGAAAATGTATCCACTGTGATACTCAATACATTACGATCTACGATGTGACGCTGTTATAAGTGGACCTCGAAAACGGATACTTTCAATCTAAGAAAATTACAGTAGTACCATGTCGTCGGTTTTATCTTTACCAAGAATTTTTATCCTTAAAACATTCTACATATGTAAATTTTATTAATTATTTAGAATACAAAGGCATCAGGTTTTCAATGAATTTAAGAAAATAAAAAAGAGGAATATGGGCCTCACAAAAAATACCAAACTATATTAATCCTTTTTGTATCATGAATCTATTTACAGAAATAAATTGCTATCTTCATCCAAGCCAGCCCTGTAGGCTGGAATACGTATTTCAATCAATCCAAAAAATTCAAATGAATTTAATCATAATTTATAAGAATTTATAATTTTTTAAAAGATAGGTACATATACATTTATGTATATATTATTTTTAATAACGAGACAAAAAATTAGTGTACAATAAACAACAAGATTTTTGTTCAAGCAATGGGGAGGAAAGGATATAAAATAAAATTATTTAGGTCACAGGTCATAATGTCAAGGAACCTTGTTTGTAGCAATAATCGCTCAATCTGCTAATATCAAATTTAACTCTTATCAAATCAAGGTCATTCACATCTTACCGACCCATTAGGCCATTACCTATACCGAATCTCGACCCTATATTTGTAATTCTAGATTTTGTTAGCTGTTTATTGCTGTAATTCTGACGACCCGACCTGACTCCTGCCTGGCTGTATCAAGTTATTCAGCAATAATATAATTTTTTTTCTCCTATTTTTCCTCCCCTTGTCATTTGTTTCTTTTTCCAATATTGAGCAAAAAAATATGAAAAAAAAATTCTAAAGAAAAAAACATGGAAACAAATTATTTTTTATATTTATTTTATTTTTGGTTGGAGTTGCTTCTGTTTCAATGTTTCACATCTCGGTATTTTTTCATCTCTATTTGAATTTAGTTTTTCATTGCATAGTGGAATACGTGAGTGGAATAATAGTTAGTGCTATCGTTTTGTTGCAATTGCAGTATTTTTAGTGCTTTTTATTGTCTGATACTGCAATACTGTCGTCTCAATGAAAGTACTGGTTTTAGAATTACTATATGCATTTAATTTGATATGTACTATATGACTTTTATTATTTAAAATTAATATACAAAGAAAATTATTAATGAATTAGAAATTCAAATTTTGAATTTCAAACTTCACATGCATCGCGTAAAAATTTTTTTAAATTGTGAATGATTTTTTTTCTTATACAATGCCATTACTAAATGTCAAATTATCAAGCCTGAAATTAAGATGACAGTTGAATGTTGATTATAAATTATAAACATTTATTTATATTTATTTAAAACAAACAATTAATTTTCTTATTTAAATAAAATAAAATTAAAAATCAGAAAAATAATGTGCTAAGAACTTGGTATATGCATATTACCATTAGAAACATTTAAAATAATTGTAAAATAAATTAAACTATTCGCAAGAGATAGGTATGTAATTTTGCTTGAGACGTACATATGTATGTAAACAAGATTGAAATTTTCAAAATTGTAATTTTTAATGTAAAATTTTCTTTCAGCAACAAAAAAGAACAAAAATAAAAAGAAAATGAATTTTGATGAAAATTCTGAAAAAATGTTAACAACAATATTAACTAAACGTTATTTAACGCGTATGAAACAGATTCGTGTACGTCGTAAATTAGTACAAAAATTACAATTATTAAAATATCAACAATATCAACAAGAATCACAAAATTTATTTAATATTTTTATTATAAAATTATTACAATTACATAATCCAAAATTACATCGAATTATATTTAATACATATTCATATAAAAAAATATATAAACGTAAAAAACCATATTCAACAAATCGTTTTTGTCATACAAAACAATATTTATATTGGTGGAATGAAATATTTCCAAAATTAACATCAGATGAATTTTATTATACATTTCATATATTATATGATTTATATAAAATTTTATGTGATAAATTAAATGATAATTTAAAACCATTATGTAAATCATATTCATATAATGAAGGTACATCAGTTGATAAACAAATTGCATTATCTTTATATCAATTGGCACATGGTAAAAATTATAGAAAAAGTTGTAAAATATTTGGTATGCATAAATCAACAATTTCAAAATTATTTAATAAATTTTTACGTGAATTTGATAATGTATATGGATCATATATAAATGATACATTAACATATGATGAATGTAATAAAATGAATCAAGAATTATTAAAAAAAATGAATATTGGTAATGCAATTGGTACATTAGTACGTATTAAATTTGGTGAAGATTTACCAATTATGCTTGGTATTGTTGATGCAAATGGAAAGTATGTATCAATATAGAATGTACTCTTGAATATAGAATGTATTGATTTAAAATTTAATTTAAAATTTTTTCTTACAGATTTCATTTTGTTCATTTATTGAAAAATTCAAATGATAGTACATTTTATGCAAAATTGAATACACTGTGTAAACAGGTCAGTATAAATTTATGTTTTGTATGATTTCAACAGCTGTAACATGAAAGTTTCCAAAAGGTTTCATTTATCCTCCTGCCATTTATGGAAAAAAAAAAATTAAATAATTCTTGAAGACAAAATCAAATTACTTTCGATATCCTCAAATTTTAAAGTCTTTAAAAAAAACTCAAGCTTTAGGATAAAATCCACAATAATTAAGTTTCCTATGAAAAATAGGTATTTCTTAATAATAGAAACCTTAGATAAAATTTTCTAAATCTTTAAATTTAGTTTCTTTGGGTTAAAAATTTTCTTCTTGTATTAATTGGGTTTTTTCTTTTATACTATCGACATACTTATACTTCATTATTATTTTTATTTTTCTATAATTTTAGAATTATCCAAAACATGAAGATGATATAAGAGGATCAGTTAACAATTATATAGTTATAACTGATCAAACAGTACCAGAATATGATTGTTTTTTAAATAAATCATCAATAGAATTATCCAATGAAAATGATAATATTAATAATGAATTATTGAAAAATATTAATGTATTATTAAAATGTGAAAAAGATGCTGTACGAAAATTAAAAGAAAGATGGAATACACTTACATGTAAAATGGAATATTCACAATTATCATTAGTTATAAAAACATCAATAATATTACATAATATATGTGAAGATTATTTACAAGATAATAATATTGAATATAAATCATTTGAATTGAAGAAAAATGTTATCGAATTAAAACAAGAAATAATAGATATATTAATTGATAATGATGACAAGGAAGATTATAATAATGATGATGACGAATATGATAATGATGAAGATGATGATGATGATGATGATGATGAAAATGATGATAATGTTGAACAAAATGATTATTCTAATTATCATATAAATGGAACTAGAGTTTTTAAAGAAGATATTACTAATGATACAGATTTTAATGAAGAACAAGAACAAGAAATACTTGGTGATGATGATAATTTTAATGTTGAATATATGAATTATGAAATTCATAGTGATAGTAATGATAATATCGAAAGTGTTAATAATACTGACGATAATTTAAATAAAAATGACATAATTGAAGAAAGTAATTCAAATTTAGAAAACACACCTGAATTAAATTCGAATGATAATCATAACGATGACACACATTTTAGCAACGATGAAGCTACAATGTATATTTTAGAGTAAATAAGCAAACTTCTTTAAAAAAAAGTATACAAATATTAAAAATGATTTTTTTCTGTGAAAGTCACAAATACAATAATGTAATTAATTATTTAAAGTTAAAATTTGTTATAAATACTAAATTCAATTTAAATCACTGTTGAATTTCAGTTTCAATTTCAGTTTGGGATTTTTTTCTAAGGATAACTTATTTTAAGGACTAAGAATTTTAGTTAATGAAAACAGAATATTCAAATTTTAATTTTTTAATTTTTATATTTTTTTCTCAATGATTTTGTACAAATTTTTTCTTTTTATAAATTTTCAAAATTGTTTATCAACACAACAAATAAATTGCTTTTATTTATTACAGATTATAAGAAAAGAATTGCTTTTAAAAATTAAATTGAATTTTTTTTTATTTTTCAAACACTCAAGTGCAATATCCGAAATTTGTATCTTTTAACTATTTCTGCGTTATTCTTTACAATTTAAATTTAAATTTATTGTTTTTTTTTAGGTCTATAAATACATATTATATATATTAGAATTTTTATACAGATTTTATTTTTCATTTAAATAGAAAACTGAAATGAGAAATAAAAAATAAAAATAATTTTTTAATTTTGATAATTTTCTTTGAAAAAAAAAAAAATTCCCTTACCTATATGGATATCCCTGGGCTTTCGATCGGAATATAGATAATAATAATGAAAAGAATATTATAACTAAAACTAAACCTATAATTGCCATTATTCTTCCTTTACGCATATCTGATTGTGTACCAGATTCTGTTATTAGAATCATACCAAGAACGATCATACCATCTAAATAAAAAAAAAATAAAAAAAATTCTTATTAATACTCTATTTCTATTTTTTTTTTGAAAATTTTTTTGGTTAATCTTACTAAGGAACATCACAATGTATGTTTCGATTACTAATTGTCCTTGTGAGGAACCATGTATATATGCTATACCACCATTTGAACTTTTATGTATTAATGGTGGGCTACGTATATGATTCCACATTTGTCCAGATACCATTGCTAAACAGAATAATACAGCTAATGATGCCCATAATTGTTTATTATAAAGGAACTCTAAATTATTACGTCTTAAATATAAGAAACCACCTAATAGAGCACCCAATGTTATTATAGCTACAGTGCCAGAATAATT
Source organism: Anthrax anthrax (assembly GCA_963971155.1). Lineage (NCBI taxonomy): Eukaryota > Metazoa > Arthropoda > Insecta > Diptera > Bombyliidae > Anthrax > Anthrax anthrax. Next base: position 22,023,170 of record OZ020122.1, read on the forward strand.
TGGTGGCCGAAATACACGTATTTGTATATCAGTACGTTCATGTACAAATTTTGCTATTGATTCAGCTGAAAATCCAACACGATGTATATCCATTGTATCTGGTCCTTTTGGTTTACCTTTAGATGGGAAATGCATAAATACTGGTGCCGTATTAATACGTAACATTTGAAATACATCAGAACCATCATCAAAATCGACCATAACAAAAAATAATTTATTTGAATAAATTGGTGAATAACGATATGAATTTGCAACAATTGTAAATTCATCATGTGCTAAACGGCAAACAGCACATTGTCTAGCTGGTGCTAATGCTGTTAACATAACAATTACAGAATAATTACGTGGTGATTGCTTTATATATTCACGAAATTTTTGACCATTAAATTTAAGGACGGATTTTTTTAAATTCATATCTAAAAGATTTTGAACTTTTTCACTTAATGTTAAACTCTGAAAATATAGGAAAAAAGTATAAATGAGATTTCATTTCATTTTGGCCGGTTACACAAAACAAAAAAGAAAATTATATTTGATGATCTTGTGTTGTATTATGATATTTTGTATGACGTGTAACTTTGGAGGTAGAATGTAGATCTATAGTGTATTTAAGAAATTTCTAACCTTATAAATTTTTATACATATTCAATTTTTTTTTATTTACCTTTTGCTTTGATTGTGCATCTGTTAATATTAATAACATAAATGCAATAAATCCATACAAAAATGTTAATTTAATAAGCTGCATGATTTTTATTTAGAAAGAAAATGATTTTCCTTTTTTTTTCTTTAATTCACTAATTTAGAAATAAATATATTGTCTTTTGACTTTGGAATTTCTGATAGGCGATAGCAAAACAAATAATCTATCTACACATCAACGAATATGATGTTTCAATTCAATTCAGTTTTGTTGTTATTTCGTTACTACTGTATCTTTTTCCAAGTTTTTCATTAGCAACTGTCAAATTAAAAAACATTCAATTTGATGGCTGAATATGTAACTGCTCAAAGTGCGCTATACCGATGCGGTAGTTTGAATTATGTTTGACGAAATTTTGAATCTGAATTTAAATTCGGGTGTGGTGTGGTATGATAATAATTACCCAGTTTTGTAATGTTAAAATATTTTCGTTCGTGTTACTTGTTACTTTATTAACGGATATCGGGTAACGTTGATAACCTACAATCACGACATTATTACGTACAATCAAATTTTACGTTTCAAAATTATTTCATTTCAATTTGAATTCACCACAACTAAATCGAATTTTGAAATTATGTGAAGTATAAACGAGATAAAATTTTTAACAGATGTGAATTGTGATTGTGAATATTGTGATTTGTGAACGTTATATGAAAAATAGAACCATCATGAGATAGCAGATGAGACAGCAGCTGATTATGTTTAATTTATATTTATTGTTTTTGTTTTTTGTTTTGGTTTTTTATTTCTTATCTCAATTTATCTCAATTTCAGTACAATCATTTCAGTGTGTTTTGTTTTCGCGCTCTGTAAAATTCGATACAAATTTCGAGAGTTCATTGTGTCATTTTTACGATTTCATTTAATTTTAAAACGATAATAATTCATAAATAATTAAATTTTAATCAATATATCAAATTACTTTTATTAAAAATGTAAATTTATTTTAAAATAATTGAATTAAAACATTTTTATTTCATTAATTAGAAACTCATGATTCAAGTGTTTTTTTTTGTTTTAAGGTAAAAAAAAAAACAAAAATATAAAAAAACAGACAAGAAGAAGAGTCAAGTTTTCATATGTAATTCTTAATTTTGTGTGTATAGAAGAGAGAACTTTCAGTTCGATAAATTGGTTGGAAAAGGATATAAAAATTTGTAATAAAAAGTGAAATCAAAATTAACGAAACGAAATCATATTCAAATTTTCGTTATGTTTTTGTGAGATTTTTTTAATGTTTTGGTTTTTCTTTTTTGAACAGTGTGGTGAATTTAAATGATGTGCAAATGAGTGAGTAGTGAAGTGATAAGTGATAACATTTGTTTTTTGGCTAATGATAAGAGCTTTTCAATTTTCATTTGAATTTTTTGGACAAATATTTTGGTTGCTTTCTGAAAAGTGTAAATATGAAAATGTGAATGTTTTTTTTTTTTTTAAATGTAATCGTCCATTATCAAACATCATTTACATATTTATTTTAAACTGCCATGTATGTATATATTTTCTGAGAATTAGTGCTGCACTTTACGGACAGCACACAGAAAGTCCAAAACCTTGATTTTTGTGGACTTTGTTTCGTTTTATCAGTTTAATTAATTTTAATTAAAGATCGATTTCTGATTGTTAGATTTTGGATTTTTACATTTGAATGGCACAGAGCTTGTAAACATTATTTCATTATGCCATGAATCTAGGCTGAATATGTGCAAAATTGTTGATTATTTGAAAATTTTCAAAATTGTTTCTTTTAATAACAAAATACAAAAATTTCTTATCACTTGCGCGAATTTTTTGATCGTTCGATCGCACATTATGTTTTGACTGTGGAGTGAATATTCCATACACGTACATGAAAATAAATGTGACAGCATCAATTTTCTGATTCTGACCTTCTATTGCAAATGCAATTATGGTGGCGCACACGCATCTGACTTAACAACAAAAGAAAAACAAAAAAAAAATCAACGAAATAAAAAGCTTTTTACAGAAAAAACAAAACAAGAGTTTTAATTCTCTTTACACATTTTTTCACGAAAATTTTGGCTGTTTCTGTTTTGTTATCAAAGAAAAATTCACCACAAAATATTGTCACGCATGTTGGGTGGGTGCTATATGTGTACATGCATGTATGATTTGCTGTATATGCATCAATGATGTAAATGAACACTTTTTTATATTGTACATAAGATAAACGTAATAAGCATGTATCCCATGTCCCCATGACATGTCATGTCATGCAGTAACTGTTTTCATAGTTAAAAGACATCATCAATTATTATTATAAAAACTGCTATTATTAAACAGTTTACTGTAATATTTATATTTTCATTTGAAAATTTTAAAAAAAAGTTGAATAAATAAAAATTTTTTCTAAAACTCCATTTTTTTTTTTTGCTTTCCTTTGATATTGCATATTTTTTTGTTTGTTTGTTGTAATTTTGCAATAAATGCATTGAAAGATTTTGTATATACAGTGTATGTTTGTGTGTGTGTGTGTGTGCCTTTATAAGTGATAACAAATAAAATCAAGAATTGTGCCTGCAATGTGAAAAAAATACTTTATTTGATTTTTTTTTTTTGTAAATTTTTGATTTTGATATTCATTAAATTCATGCTAATTTTTTATTGTTTATTCTCATATTTTCTATTTTTTCCTTTAAACAAATTTTTCATAAATTTAAAAAAAAAAGAAAAAAAATTTTTTATCAGTTTTCACTTTTAGAAAATCAAAAATAAGAAGTAGAGAATTTTGTTTTAGAATTATTAACTGTGCTCCAACTTAGTAGTTATGTCATTTAGATAAAAATATTACAAGAAATTATTTTGCAACAAAGCAAAAAAATCAAGAAAATTATAAATAGACAAAAAATTCAACAAAGTCCTTTACCCTTCATTTCATTTTAATTTTGTTTTAATTTTTATTTAATTTTTCATTTTTCATAACATACGAGTACTGTGCCCCAATAACTAAACACTAGTGGCTATCAAATTAATACAAAAAATACAAAGTGATTTTTCTTGAATTTTTATTTATTTATTTTTTATTCTGTTCACTTTATTTTTTTTTACAATTCATTGAAGTAAAAAAAAAAAAAAAATCCATTTGAAAATGTAAGAAAAAAATGAAATGAAAATTAAAAGATTAAAGTGTTGGTAATTTAATTTTGTGTTTATGTGTATTTTCCATATTATCTAAAAAAAAAAAAGAAAATGTGAAAAAATACTACATGTACTTCAGTGTGAAAATAAAGTACTTACCTATAAAAAGAAAAGTGTAAAAATTAATATCAACTTACAAAAACAAAAAAAAACAATTTTATTCATTGTTTTCATATTCGTAAAATTTTCTATTCCTATTTTTCATGATTTGTTCGAAAAAAGTGACCGACCAATTTTCTATTTCTAAAAATACCTACCTATAACATAATTTTTTGTTGTTACCTTTTTTTTTTCAGAATCAAGTTTTGAAAAAATAAAAAATTTTTTTTTTTGTTTTTTAGTTTAATTTTTGTTGTATTTATTTTTGAGTTGTTCCTAAAACTATTTAACTTAAATATGAGAATTAAATAAAAAACGAAGAGAGAAAAAAAAAATAATAAAAAAATAAAAATTTAAAATTGAATTATAATATCGAAAAAGAAAATAAAGTGAATTAAAAAAACAAACATAAAAGAAAAAGAAGAAAATAATAAAAGAAAAACAAAAAAAAAATTAAAGTAGAGGAGAAAGGAAGAAGAATAGTAATAACAGAAAATAATATAATAAAAAAGACGTCAAACTGGAGCGACTACCTGAATATTTACGTGATACTGTAGATTGGTTGATGGGGTAAGTGGATTCTTTAAAAACTACCTACATACAAAAATAAAAATTATTTTCCCTTTATTTAATATTGTATTTTTAATTTGTCGTATGCATTTGTTCGAACACGTAATACCTATACGTATAGTGTACAGATGACATGAATATTTAGTGTGTACTGTACTGTACACTGTACACAAGGAAACCTTCAAAGTATTGTTTTAGGTTCAAAAAATGTAAATCCCAAATTGCATACAATTTAAAAATAAAAGTACCTACCTATGGGAAGACAAAAATTTGAAGGATATTTTAGAAGAAAATTCAATTTTATATTTTCTTCAGTTTCTTGTTCTCTTTTTGAAAATTGGATGACATAATTTACTCTTGTCTATAAAAATATTCATTCACCTAAAATTAATTTTATAATCAAAAGTTTGATTGTTTTGTTTTTGTTCTGGGGTTTCTGTATAAATAATACGTTCACCGCATATTTTATTTTGCATGTGTGCCAAAAAAATAAGCCAATAATGTAGGTACTTTGTAATTCTACAAAAAAAAAAAAAAAAACCCAATAACAATGACAACAGACCACATCTATAACCAATAATGAATAAAAATCTAGTGCAAATGAACTAATAATCCCATACAATTTTTATGTAGACTTTTTTTGCCCCCTTTTAGAAAATACGATTGTACGTAATATACATGCACATCATATGCATTTAAATTTAAAAATAAATAGATATATGTACATAAAAAAATAATAAAATTACGTTTATCATTTTAAAAATAATAGCAAATAATAAACAATAACGAATTAAAATTATAAATATGTAAATGAATATTTTTACAAAAAATAAAAAAAAAAAAAATAAAAAAATTAAAATGAAATAAAATTTCTATAAATCTACTTAAAAATAATTTTCTAGAATATTATCTGAACATTTTTGTTCTGTTTTTTTTTTTTTTTTGTTGAGGGTACAGTTACACTGTGTAACAAAAATTATTGAACTGCCTACATTATGCACGATTTGAATAGTTCTGATCTTTGAACATTTAAATAAAAACGTTGATAAATTTTGATAATTTATTCCTTTAGAAGGAAATAACGAACATTTTGTTAGCTTTCACATTCATAAGAAATAAATTTATCGAAAGGATATACAATACCTTACTGCTTACTAAAATTAAATCAAATTCATCATCTACACATTTAAAAAGTCAAGTTGATGAAGTTTTACAAATGATATAGGTAGTAAGGAAAACTTGAAATAAGAAAAAGAAAATAGAAATTTTCTTTTTCCCTTCATTTTTATTATACGATATATAAATTTCCATTAAAAATCGAGTGTACAGATACTTCAATATATGCTTCAGTCCTTATATTCATGTACTGTACCTATACCTACTTATGTGCCTATTAAGTGCAATGAACTTTACTGTCATTATACGGTGATTGTTTTTTTTTTTTTTTTTTTCGTTTGTTCTACTTCTACTTTTGACATTTAAATATTACACTAAATCTAAAAGAGTATTAACGAAAAAACAATTTGTACTTAACGTATAGGGCTGTAGTTGTATATAGATATAATATACTTAGTATACTTGTATATGTATTGTATTTTTGTTTTGGATTTTCTAAATGTGAAATTGTTATGTCCTTAAAAATTTATTTTCTGTTGTATATTTTGTACGTGATAGCAAATGTTATTTTCACATCTTTATTCTTTTTAATTTAATGTATATATTTTTATAAAGGTAAAAATAAAGGTATATATATATAAACAATAAAAAGAAAAAGACTAAAATGTCTATGTCCTGCCAGAAAAAGTTTTTTTTTTATATACATATGTATATATTTTTTGTCATCTTTGATTTTCATTGTTGTTGTTAGTGTCAGTTTTTTACATGTTACATATTCTTCATTTCTCATGTATGTATGTACGTGTGTTATTTTGTAAGATTAAATGAAAAATTTATTTTGTCGTATATTACATATATATATATACGTATATACACTATGATATTTTTATTATCCCCATCCAGTATTACATTGTTAAAAATGATGTAAAAAGGAAAACAATAATATTGTATAGTATAATATAATAAAAAAAAACAACTAAATAAAATAAAATTCAAGTATCGTGTACAATCATTATAAAGATGATGATGATGATGATGATGTTGATGATTCAACGTTTTGAATCAAAAATAAAAATAAAATTTATATGATAAGAGTACAGGTAACATAGGTAAGATACGACACATACATACATGTATATACGTATCTGTGTGATATATTATAAAAACCAGTAAAAATGAAAAGAATGAAATCTTCTTTTTTTTTTTATATACTATATATACCTACTATTCATTAATTTTTATTTGTTTTTATTCATTACACAAGAAAGTAAATTATATCTTTGATTATATGTAGTACAGTTAGTATTAAAATTTTTTGGCCATAATTTAAAAGCATGTTTTAGACAACTTTAATTTTTTTTTTTTTTGTCGAAATTATAACATTCAATTAAACCCAAACTTTGTCAAATCGATACTATAAAGTTTTATATCGATTTTACTGAAATTTGCATTTTTATAACGTTGTTTTAATATTAATTTTTTAAATACTTTCGTTATTGACTGTACATGTACACACACTAAAATAAAAAATCATACCCTTTGTATTACTTTCATTACTTTCAAAATTTTGCCTAAAATAGTGTCGTATAAAAAAAGAAGTAAAATTACTACTATGAATATTTAAAGTTGTATCAAATAGAGGGTAAAAAGTACATAAAAAACAAAAAAAAAATGAAATTGAAAAAAAAAATGTTTGTCAGGGAAAGAACACTAGAAATAGTCCTTTATCTAACTAACTCAGTTGCTATTTAGATAAAATTTATCTTCAGGGAATCATTGCAATTGGGGGTTGAAAAAAATCAGGACAATTGAACACGAGAACATAAATTTTAGATTTTTGTTGTAATTTTTTATTTTCTTTTTAGATGAAAACGCCTTAGGTGACACAAATTTGTGGTGTATGCTCTTAGGTAAAAACCAGAAATTTAATCAAAATACCAAAATTCTATTGAATGTGACTTTGATAAATTTTTTTAAAAATGTCGGTATTTAAAAACAAAACCAGAAGATAGCAAAAAAAAAATTAAAAAATATTTTTTATTTTTTCATTTTTAACTTCAACTTTGTCATATCTTAAGGCAATGTAAGATTTTATATGATTGTATAAATTATCACATAAACAGCTATAATGATCTCATCTTAACTTATATTTCGTTAATTTTCAAAATCCTTTTATAAGTTTTAATGTGTACATTTTCTGGTGTAGAAATTTTTAACAATCTTAATGTGAAGTGAATTTTTAGTATTTATTTTTATTTTTTTTAATAAAGCAAAAATATTTCATGAAAATTTCAAGCAAATACTTTGCTTAATTTATTTTTGATATAGACATTGAAATGGTACAAGGTCTAAATCATTTTTAAAAAAATTTCAATTTTGTATGTTAATTTAGTATCAGTTTTTGCATGGAAAAATAAAGGTAAAAAATTCAATAAACATTATCCTAACTCTGTTCTATCGATGATTCATAAGTAGTTCACTGAGTTTTTTTATGGTCGGAAAGGAATGAAACATTGAACTTATATTGGCCTGGGAGGCAAGTTAAAGTCATTACGAACGAAAACATCGAGAAGATTCACGATGTTGTACAAGACGATAGAACAATAAAATTATGTGACATTGCTGATATATAATTAATATCTGACTGAACCTTTAAGATCATTATAACTATAGTTGTGTTCAAAGATTGATTCAAGATCATCATGGTTACTGTTGGAAAAATTTTAATATTGAATATTTATGAAAAATATTTCTTGTTTTTGAAATGAAAATTAAATTTGAAATATTTTTTATATTCTTTTGTGAAAATATAAAAACTGGATAAAAAAAACAATTACATTTAAAAAATTTTCTGTGAAAATATTGTAACATGATGTAATATTTTTATACACAAAAACTAGTATGTAAGTTTTTATAGTTTTCCCTTTTTATCCGGTTCTTACGAAATTTTCATTTCATAAAAGCACAATAATATAAAAAAAAAATGTTATTTCAACTGAATTTAATATGAAATCAATTATAAAAAAATAAAATAAAAATGAAATAAAAAATAAAAGGAAGTAAAAATACTGCATGAGTGTACATTGTGTGCGTACGTGCGTGTATATCAAAACTATTGTTTTCCATTTTTTTTTCTTTTATACGTGAAAATACAATGTAAGTAAGTATAAGTGTACTCATATAATACCCTTTTATTTTTTACATTTTTACTTTATTTTTTCTTTTATTTATTTATTTATTTTTTTTTAATATGAAATAACAGATTTATAGACCATAACTAATTGAAATCTATTTTTGCTTGTTTTATCTACAAACATTTATGAAGAAATGCATACAAGAAAACGTATAATGCATACATTAAATAAAGAAAATAATGGTAAGAATATGATGGTCTTTATGTGTACATATACGATGTATATAAATATATACTTCATTTAGGAGTTTGGTGCAATTCAAACTTAAATGGCAAATTCATAATGTTACTTCGTTTAAACAGAACAGGCTCTATAGGGTCCTGTAGATTACTATCCCAAATTTGAAACTGTACTCTGTAGTATCAGGATTTAGTTGAAACCATATATTACGTACATATCATCACAGCATTATGTATCATTAGGTATCTAATATTTTTGACTTGACATTCTATTGGTAATTTCAATCGGTGGTGTGTCTTTTTCAATTTACATTATTAATTTACATAGGTTTTCCTTTATAAATTAATATTAAACTTTTTATGCTTTTTATACAATGTCAATGATTTTAGTTTGATTGACGTGATTGTTTTGCATCAATTAATATGTGTAGGAGTTTACTTTTGAACCTGTACAGTTTACACTAGACATTTGCACAAAGTATATAAGATAGATTTTTAAAAGACATGAAAAATATTCATTTTATTACACAATTGAGCGTATATTATATTATTATAATGTATATATATCTTCGTAATTTTACATATAAATGGTAGGTACATATGATTTTAGTATAAGTGTAATTGCTCTCATAATTCATATATTTGTAATTTATATTTTAAATTTCATTTTTTTAAAAAAATACATAACTCTATTATTATGGTTTTTCAGTGTTTATTTTTTTTTGTTTCTTTTCAATCAATCAACTACATATGTAGCTACCTATTCTATTGTAAATACGTTACATATGTGCACATATTTATTCCAGCAAACAAATGAAAATGTAAAGAAAGAAAATGTATATATATATTGTATTATTATGAAAAGACGAATAAAAAAAAAAAAAAAAATTAAAAATAAAATAATCAAATAAAAACAAAATAAAAACTAAATCCTTGACATTTAATTCAATTAGTAAAATTGCTACATTATTCACCTGCTACCACCCACTTATGTATGTTTGTTTTTCTTTATTATTTATCACTACCAACTTCTACCACCCACTTAATTTTCTTTTCTTTTTTTTTTTTTTTTACCCATCTAGTATTTTATGCAGGTACCTTTATGTATCATACATGTGTACCTTTCATAATACGTATATTTGCTTTTTTCTTTTATATATTTTTATTTTTATATATTTTATGTGTGCATTGAAGCAGCAACATAAAAAGCAAATAAATAAAGTATTAAGAAAATATTATTAATTCCTCTATATATTTTCTCTTTATTTTTTTCTAATTATGTGTTGCGCAAAAAATATATATTTGTACATTTTGCTAAACATTCATATACATACACTCACATATGTGAAAACATTTTTGTTTTTAAATAAATAAATAAAAAAATATGTATTTCTTCATTTTTCTTTTCATTTGTTTTCTGTTGTTGTTTGTCCTCTGAATAAGTGAAAATTCCTTTTGTTTTTTTTTTCTCTATTTGTTTTTCTTTTTTTTTTTTTCTAAAGTATTTTAGTATGAAGAGTCTATTGGATAGTTAACAATTGGATTTAATCGAGAAATAATGTCTATATAAATATCAGAGGAATAAAATAAATTTTCTTCGTTTTGTTTTACTTTTTTTTCTATGTTGTTGTTGTTATTTTATTAAAAAAAAATTTTTACGTGTAAAAATACATTATTATACTTGAAAATTGTATATTGTAATTTATTACAGTAAAAAGAAAACAAAAAATATTTGTATTTTTACTTAACAATCATTTTTTAAGACATAACAAGAAAACATGATAAAAAATACTTTGGGGTGATTTCGTATTTTTCCAAGGCAAAAAACGTAAAAGGGTTGTGAAAAAGTTTTATTTTTTAATTTTTTTTTTATTGTATGTTGGTTAATGCATATATCTTGTATATTGTTCTGTGACTTTATATTATTCTTTAATAATTTTCAAATGTATACAAATTGCAGTCTAATATATAGATATATAATTTTATTGAGTTAAAACCAAAGTACATTATCCTGTGTCTTGTGGTACAAGAAATTTAACATACTATATAATGCAACAATAAAGTGAAATAGTTTTTCAAAAGAATGTGAAATTGTTGTCTTCCGAAATAAATTTTGAAAAGAATTTTTCATGTCAGATACCTATTTTTAGTTACTATTTATTATTGGGTTTTCATTTTCATTTAAATGCTTTCCATTCAGTGTATATTTAGTTCGTTTCGATTTTTTTATTTCTTGCTTTAATGTCACAGAAAAATTCAGAAAAAAAATAAAAACAAAATAAACAAAAAAATAAAAAAAAAATAAATAAGTGAAATATAAAAATATGTTTTGGGCAATAACAAATTTTACTGGTAATAATCGTGTTACAAAAGCATTAGCTGTACGTTATTCGGCAATACCATTAAGTGATACATCATCAACATCAGGTACATTAATATCATCATCGGCATCATCATCACATTCATCTGGTAAAGGTACAACACAACATCATGATATTATATTACCACTTGATGTTGAAGAAACTGTAACATGTTTTTGCAGGTAAGATAATAAAAACGAATTAATGTAGAATAACGCAAAGGATATTATACAATACATAAATATACATGCATAATATTGTGTATATAAGAAATTAATTGAAAATTATAATGAAATTTTAATTGCGGTTGCCATGTTAAATTGCAATACTTACGACAAGTATACGTACATATACACATGTATGTACATATGTATGTGAGAAAATTATCATTATAACTAATTAGTTTCTATAATAAGAAGAAATCTAGATATTAATAAGGAAATTTTTATATACATGTATACTGCATATTTTGAAATACATTGCATTAAAATATGTACATACTTTTCTATGAATAGAAAATAGGAAAATTATTTCCCTGCTTGTTTTCCTGGTTTCTTTAATGAACTTTATTATTCAACAAAATTAATATTCTAATAAAAGGATTAAAACAATTTTATATCCTTTTTGACATCAAATAAATAAAATGAAAACAAAAACTTTATATAGAGTTTTAAAAAGGAGGGACAAAATGTATATATATATATACGTATATACATTTGTATCATTGTGATATCATCTTTATAGTATATATTGCCTTTTAGAATTTTCTTTTATTTTTCATTTAAATGACATTTTTAAAAGTTTAACAAAAAGCAAAAAAGTTTGAAATAAAAAAAAAATGTATGGAATATTAAAAATTTGAACTGAGTTTTTAAAAATACGGAACACGTAACATTAGAAATAAGTACAAATATCAGATATTTTTGTACGTTCGTAATTAATTAAACTTTTAAAATTCCAAATTTTCAATATGTGTTTATATAAGTACATGCAAATACATGTAAATAAACAAGAATTCTTTAATAAAGAATTTTCTTTCCTAAAACTATGCAAATATTTTTAATATGTTGTATGAGTATGTGTACGTGCGCATACAAAAAATGCTTTTTATGAGATCTACAGATATGTGGGCAGTTATTTCATTATTTTTGTATAATTTAAATAGTATTTTTAGTACATGACAAAAAAAAAATTTCAATTTTGAAATAAAATACCAATTATTATAAAATTCTCAAATACGTGTATTATGTATGTACATATATATTATTCCTTGTACAATCGACCATATAACATTCACTCTAATTATGTTTGAAATTTTTTTCAGTGTTATACTACGTGCATATATATACGTATATATCATAAAAATGATTACTCGTGTTTCAATACTTGTTGTTTTGGTTTCAATGATTGCAATAAAAATTTGCGTACTACATATGAGATTTTACTTTTCATACGAATGTTTAACACTTTTTATTATCAATTTTATAGAATTTTATGTACACAGTTCATCATTATGGACTCTAAAAAAAAAAAAAAAATTTTTTTTTTTTTAAAAATATTTTAGAAATTTTAAATTCTTTTTAAAAATGAAAATTTAATTAATTAAATAAAATGTACATTATTTAAAATACAGAACTTTGTTTATTATTTGTTTTTAATGTTAAAAAAATTGTATGTGTACGAAAAACGCAAAAAAAAACAAAAAAAAAAAACAAAGACTACAAAACGAATTTATCATTTTATTTTAGTATGTATCATTCATATATACACATGTACGTGTACACGTAGAGATTTTATCCTTTTTTCAAAAGTCTTTCTTTTTTACTTTTTGTTTTCCATTATAAATGAAAGGATAATCACAATAAAAAAAAAAAAAGAACAACAACAAAAATCCTCATCTCAGCAGGGATTATCATTCATTGATTAAAGAACAAAAAAAAAAAACAATACTGACAAACTACACATCATGTACACAAACATGCACAAAAAAATTTAATATAAATGTTGATGAGATGTGACTGGACGTTATTTTGTGTATAACATTTTGCAATACAAAATTTTGATAGATTAACCCATATAGTATATGCATACGTGGTTTCATATACATACGTGTATATACTTATGTATATGTGTTATGAATGATGTACTAAATAAGATACATTAATACAGAGCATAATGATAGTATTATATTATAACAGTCATTATTATTATAAAAAAAAAAAAAAACATATTATAAATGCAACAATAACAACAACTAGATTAAATAGAAATATAACATTGTAAATCACTCATACTCGTATACCTTTTGTTTGCTTTTGTTTAAATATTATATTTCTCTCACATTACAGTGTGGATTAAAATTATGGAAATTCTTCTGCTTTAATGTAAAATGAAAATTTAGTGATAACATGGCTCTTGTGTATCCTATTTGCGTATATCTCTGGTCTATATTTTTCTCAACGACACGTGTATATATGTATATGTGTGTACAGTGCATTTGCCTAATTATATCTTAATTAAAACATTGATTTTGTATACTTCATAACTCAATGTTAAATATGAGCCTAGTAATTGTACAGTAAAAACCAATTTCTTTCTACATGACACTGAAATATATGAAAAACATGTATGTACATATGCAGGATTACACACATATTTCATTTAATTGAATTAACTTGTTTTCGTTTATATATGGGTATTTCGTCTGTATTAATTATTTTGTAATTGTATTAATAAAATTTTAGATGTAATTTTTGATATGACATTGTCATTCAAAATAATAGAAACAATTTTTATTTTCATTATTTTGTTTAATATAAAATTTTTATTTGCTTTGTTTTTTGTCTTTTGGTATTTTTACTGTGCCATGCTTTTACATTTTTGAAAATTTTCAATTATTCACATAATATTATTTAATATGTTCAAATCAATAATTTATTCAGGACATTATTTGAAGCTGTACTTAAAAGTGTTCATTTAAAAATGGACATTTAAAAACATTGACAACTTTATGAAGAAAAATATTTTTAATAATTTCAGAAGTATCTCAATAATTTTGAATACTAGTGTTACATACAAAATATTTCATAGTTCGTGCAAATTCTTATCATACGCACATATATGTACATATAAATGTATGCAATACAAAAAAAAAACTTATTTCGATTAAAATGAAAATATATATACATATGTACATATATGTATGTATGTACATAGATTAGTTGAATTAAAACGTTTATCTCTTTAGAAGTAACACATATGTCATAGAGAATAAAAATAATATCATATAATATATACGAATAAAGTATTACAGTATAGATTTTAAGGATAAATGGACAACAAATCATTAATACAGCAATAACAATATTTAATGTGTAAATGAACGTATGGTCAATAATTGTATGTAGATGGTATGTTGTTAGAATAATAAATAACAAAAATGTTAGTAACAAAATGAGTACACAACAATCATGATAACGATATAATAATGATATTGAGGATGATGATGATAATGTTGTTGTTGATAGGAAAAGAAAGTTAGGTCATTTAAGTAGAGCAAAAAAAAAAATGATGAAAATGTATTAAAGAAATTAAAGAGATATTGAGAAACGTTTGTACTCGTAATAAGAAATTTAAAAAAAACTTTCAAAAATTAAATCAAAAATCAATAATTTTTAGAAATAAATTGTAGAATTTAAACGAGAAACAAATCCACAGACAAAATATTTTTTTTTGTTCATTTTTTGTTCTTTTAAACCTTTCAAATGTATAAGCATGAATGAATACCTTCATTACAGTTTATACACACAGGATGTTGTTATGATAAAAAACAAAAAAAAAAAATGTATGTAAATCCATTTTTCATGGATCGTTAGAGATAAAATCAAAAATATACTGCTCATAATTTATCAATTTGCATTCAATTTAAAAATGTAATGTGTTTATTTTTTATTCATTGGTATATTTTTGGTTTTTACTTTGTGAATTTCACTTTACTAAAAAAGACGGCAGAACATCAGAGAATTAAACTTTGCTTTTTTATTTGTGAATCTGATATTTTAGACCTCCAAAGTAACAAATTACGTACTTACAGATTATTTGAATGTTTTTTTTTTTTTATTTTTATTTTTTTGTATTGATAGTAAAATTAAATTTGAATTTTGATTTTAATTTTAAATGATAAAAGAGTGCAGATAGAGCCTTTAGATATATTCTTAAAATACAAAGTACAGATTCAAATAAGCTAACCATAATGAAAATGTAAGATTCTGCAAACGTAAAGTAACAAATTTTATAAAAGTTGTTTACGTAAGTGTTTGTTATTCTGTTAAATTTATTAAGTATCTGAAATAACAACTGAAAAATTTACTTTAAATACATTCTTTACTGCAACTTACTTTACGAAAAAACGACATAAGTATCAATGGATGGAAATTAATTACATTATGGGTGAACTCATTTACACAATTTCATATTGTACTTTACTTGAATTCGAGGAAATTTATGAACTAATTTTAGTTTTAGCTAAAGACAGAATTTAGAGCATAAAATCAGAAAATCAGAATTTATAAAAGAAATCTGAAAGTAGAAAGAAGAAAGGAGTCATATCATTGAAATGTAGACACTGTGAAGACACATATGTACTTGATTGAGATAACAAAGCTGCAAGCTAAATACATAACTCCAGGTCTATGTATTCTGAATGTACAAAATACGGAATCACCCTTTATTTAAATTTTTTTTTTCTTTTTTAAATTTTTTATTAGTCTGTTGCTATGACATGTTTTTAAGAAAATATATTTGTCTAGTCTGTTTTTAAAATACTAAACATACACACAGCTATACAAATAATTCATTACTAAATGATAATAAAATTGAGTTTTTATAAATTACAATTTATGTACAGTCATCATTTCTTAATACTTTGCCCTGTTTTTTTTTTTTTTTTTTTTTTTTTTTTTTCTTGTTTTCTAGTATCTTAGTAGAATTTTGTATCTATTATGTATCTTTTGTCCATTTTGGTTTATAATCGCAATTTATTAAGCTTAACAATAATAGAATATTATACAGCAATAATTTTGTATGTTTATACTTTTTATTTTAAATGCCTTAGATACAAACGAGTATCATTTTATTTTTCTTTTGTGCTCTATTATTGATAACAAAATGATATTTTATATCATTATTATAAGAAACAAAATATTAAATGATTATATAATAAATGAATTGATGACATGAGGAAAATAAAAAAAATAAGACATTAAAAAAAATTTAATTGTATTAATTGTATGACTTACAAAATCAGAATTTTTTTTTTTTGTGAATACGAAAGAAAATTTTTCATGCGAAACGATAAATCAGGGAAAAACAAAAAAAAAAAAAACTGATTTAAAAGAAAACACATTTTGTTTGGTTAATATTACAAAATGAAAATCTATTTAGCTTTTTATTTTATTTTTATTTTTTATTTTTAAATTTATCAGACACATTTAAATGAATTAATTGAATGAATTTCACATTGTAAGAAAATTTCATATTTTCGTACTTTCAAGATAAATAATGTAAAATTCGATTTATTTTAAAAAAAAAAAAATATTTATGAGGGCTTTTTCATAGGAAAATAATTATTGTTCGTCAATTTCTTTATTACAAATTATAAAGAACATTCATATTTATTCAGAATGTCTTGTACAGATGTACCATAAGATTATTATCTTACATTAAAATGTATTTTAATGTAAATGATTTCCAATACAGGCATTATTGGATTACATGTTACTTGTTTATTCTCTCACAATGTCTAATAAAAGTAAATTCATGAAGAGGATTACCAAATTTTTTAAAGTTTTTATGCAAAATTAAATGAATTTATTAAATACAAATATGAAATGATATATAAATATACAATTGATACTCAGCTGATTCAAATAACTTTTTATTTTTTCATCTTCAAATGATAATCGATTATTCTTGTTTGCCTTCGTAATTTTGTTAATTTTTTTTTGTAATAAATATTTAACAAATGCAATATAAAAAACTATAAATCATAGCTGTAATCAAGACAAACTTAATAAAATGGTGAAAGTACATTACTATATATGAAAATTCATTGCACAAAAACTAATAACGACAAAATGAAAATTTAAAATTTATTATAGCACAAATAAAATAAGAAATGAAAGAAAAATAAAATAAAATCTAAATAATCAAAATGCTATAAATCATGCGATTTTTATTTTCATTTCTTTTATTTATTGATTTTTATTTTTACTTTTATTGTTATTATTATTATTTTTTTTTCTTGTGGGTTTAAATAACAAATCATAAACCATGTAAATATAGAAAATGTACAAATCAAATAATTTATTTGAAATGAAACAAATAAATTTGTTTTTGTGTTATTTGTTATGGGTACATGGGTATATTATGCATACAATAAAACGTTATTATTTGCTATGTAAATTTGATTATAAAAAAAGAGTTTATAAGAAAAATTCGATTTTCTTTTTCTTGTATATATATCTGTACTCTAGAGATACATGGCAAGACAAGAAAATGCAATTGCTTGAGAGTAAGAAAAGTGTTGTCATGATACATTTTTAAATGAAAAGATCTGAATCACTTTTAAGTTCTTATACAGATAATCTAATTCTAGTGTTGAGTAATTATTCAAATGTTACTTTATGTTGAATGTGTAAAATTAAATAATTATGTTCGATTTCAGAAATTAGTTAAATTTTTTTGAATAATTTTCGTTAATACTGATTTTGAGTCTGATTCAGAACTCAGTATTTAAAATATTTTCTTTAAAAAATTTAATTTGTAAAAATTGAGTCTAGTGATAAGGTACAAAATAAATGTTCGATGTATGTATAATTTGTCGATAATTAGGTTTCATAGTGGTTAAATTTACCTAACATTTGACTGATTCACCTAACATCTGGCTACTTGAATCGGTATATCGATGTAGTTAAATTCGACAATACATTTTAAAAACGTTAAGCACTGCTAACGTAATTAAAGCGATATATAATTTTTATGATGAACAAGTTCATTTTCTCTTTTTTATTATTCATGAAATGATCCTAGGGACATTCAAAATTTTATTCACAAATTTTCAAAATCATAAAAAAAAGTGTTTGAATGATATCTAAGATTTTTGTATATATATCCATTTTTATTGTCTATAAATTAAAAAAGTAAAATATAAACATCATTATTTATTTAAAAGAAAAAAGAAGAAAACTTTAGCCAATATTCTGTATATGCTTATTATATGAAATGAAAAAAGAAATTAAATATTCTAATATTTAAACATTTTATTTTTCAATTCCATTAAAAAAATATAATTTTCCTCTCTCTTCTTTTCTTTCTTCTTTTTATTTTTGTCAAATAATTCTAATAAATTCTAAGTAATAAAACTAAAGAATAACAAAAAACAAACATTTTTAAATATACAACATGAATACGTAATTTAATTTATAATGAAAATATAATTTTCTCATTTTATATCTTTATATAGACAAATAGTAGAAAAGAAAAACATAAAAAAAAAAAAAAATGAAAACTTCAAAATTTTATTAAATTAAAATCATTTTCTATAAATATAAATTTTAAATATAAATCAAGAAAATAAAAAGGACATTCGTTCATGTAATATTGTGTACTTGATTTTAGTTTTTTACTTTTTTTCTATATTATATTATAAATCTAATTTGGGAAAAGTTTTTACATACATGTAGATAACATATCTAGGATATGTATACAATTTGTATGTACAAATAATGAATATGACAGTCAAGTTAAAGAAAATAATCAAACAAATTTAAGTAATCTAATACAAATAAAGAAAATATTTATAAATTGTCTGTATAGAATGTTCATCATTTCTGTATGTCTTATATGTAAGATAAATTGAAAGGAAATGTAGGTATGAAAAAGCAACACAAAATCCTTGTGTACATACAAAATATAAAGGAGCCATATAAAAAAGGAAAAAATAATGATCAAAGTTAACGTAATACACGCGTTTATTGAAAAATAAAATAATTTTTTTTCTTTGAATTTATTTTCGTAAGTTTTTTGTGCAATTTTTCTATTCGTATTTAAATTCTCGTGAGATACTATATATAGCTACATAAGTATCTAACGAGTTGCCTCTGCTACAAATGTGCTGATATAGCTACATACGTATGTTATATATACATGTGTACGATATATGTATGTACATATGTATGAACGAGTGAAAAAGTTTGAAGAAAAATATGTATGTATGTCTGTAAAATCAATTATTAAAGTTTTTGATGCACGTTATGTACATATGTAGATGTTTTATTTTCTTTTTTCTTATTTTCTTCATCTTTCTTATAGTTTTTTTTTTTTTTTTTTTTTTTTTTTTTTTTTTTTTTTTTTTAAATAAAATTTTAGTATATTTGTACCGAAGTTGTACGCACATTTCTTAGTAGTACGCCGGTACACATACACGTGTAATATTACAATGAAGCCGCGATGGTATTTAATCTAATATGAGAAAATCCAAAGTTTTTCATCCAAATCCAAAACCAAATTTTGGAGAAAATCCAAAATTATTACAGTTTTGATACATAAATTGTACAATGCCAATGATATGTATATTACATCAGAGAAATTCGTAATGTATCAGTTGCCTAACCGAAATGTTTTAGGCGAACTTAAAATGCTTTTTGAAAATTTAAACCATTTTAAGTCTAAGCTTAGTAATTTGAAGTTTTCAACCCTGCATCAAAGCACTATTTAAACGTTTTAAAATTCAATATATTTTTCTTTGTCAAATTTTATTTGAATGAATTTTTGATGAACATTTTTTCGTAGCTTTTTGTAGAAAACTGGGGGAGCTATAATGTACGACTTTGACATCCAACAAGATCTGAAAAAGTTTTATTGAATGTGGTTGCGGCACGGTAATCGTTATTTACGTGCTTCAGCACTTACATTTTTCTTTCTTCTGGGAAATATGAAAAAGGAAAAAAAAAAATCCTTCAGATTCAAACTCATTTATGTGTGTAATCTAAAAGGATTTAGGGATGTATCAAAATTTTCTTTTTATACTTTTTTTTTATTTTAAGAAGATTTAAAATAGAATTAACAGAAAAATACTTTTATATTGTAAATAAATTTTTTTTTTTGATTTTTTTATTTATTTATTTTTTTTTTTTTTAGCTTTTACAAGTAACTACATATAACGTATGCATACATATACGATTACGTATACGATTGTTAGTTGACTTGTTTTTCTTTGACAACGTTTCTTTGCTTTTGAAAATCGATTGAAAGGATTTTGAAAACTAAAAAAGGGAAAAATCGAAATAGTAGAATGCACAATAACAACAGAAAATCCAGTCATTTAACTAAATTCTTATTTATGAGAAAACATTTTAAAATTTTTGATTACACTCAAGGATCTTTAAGGAATAAAAAAAAAAAAAAAAAACAAGTAAATAAATAAAAACAATAACATAGGGAGCAAAATAACAAAACACATAAAATTCTAATATCAAAAAGAAACAAAGAAATTTTCTTGTATGGTAAAAAGGAATTAAATTGAAATCTTTATTTAAAAGTCGTCGAAATGTTATTATGTAATTCTAAAATTTTTTTTTCTTGTACAAGTGAACTCGTATTTCATTATTTTCTTCACTTTTTTTGTTTTTTTTATATTCCAAAACAAAGTATGTACCTATTCCACTTATTTCTCTTTTTAAATTCATTCCCTGCTGTTTGGAATTTCACTTACATATGCGTATTTGTATGTTTATGTAAATGTAAAAAAATGACTTTTTTTTTAAATCAGGTGAAATGTTATTTTTTCATTTTAAATTGTAAGAACTACGAGAAAAATATTCATGAATATCAAAGAAATTTAGTCCATGCATACATGTGTACATAATGCACTAGCACATTACAAAAGGTGACGATGATGATGATGATGATGATGATAGAACATTGGTTTTTCATTCATTCAAATGTTTATTCATTCGTTTTATGCTTGTATTTTCTTTCTTTTTTTTTGTTTGTAGTCTTGTTTTCAATGTCATATTGACGTCATAAAATGAACATTACGTCCTCTGTACCAGTGAAAAAATTTCTTTTCTTTTTTTTTCTTCTTCTTTTTAAGAAGATACCGTATTTTATATTCTTAAGCATCTGAAATGATAAGGTGACTTGGAAATTTTTATCTAAGAATTTTTTTAATAAATGTAGGTAACATTCATGGTGTTTAGTTTACTCAATTTTTTTTCTTTATTATCACAAAATTAGTTTCTCAGGGGTGTTATATATAGAAAAATTTTTAATAAACCATTTGTCTCGGAAAATTTGAAGAAAATTGAAGTTAAAATGAGTTTTATTTTTTGGATTTTTACTACCGAAGAAAACTATCAAAGTACTATCTAAAAGCTCTCCAATCGAATTCAATGTAATTTTCAACATACACTAGTTAAAGGTTATTGTGGTTCTCAAGCAAAACAGATTTTCAAAATTTTGTTTGTAATCCTAAGAAAATGGAAAAAAGTCAAAACATGTTTCTTTTTAAAAATATCCTTTGATTTTGTTTCAACTTATTTCCTGTTAAATAAGTACCTTTATATCTATGTACATTTAAGCTGGATTTTTGAAGTTCAATTTTTACTTTAAACACCCTTTAATGAGGAGACTATATAGTGTCACCAGTAAACTGTTGGAAATTTTCTTTCTGTTTACAGAAGAATTGTAAAAAAAAAGAAATATAGGTACATATACATAATAAAGAGTTTATGTACTAGGCGGTACGTACACGCAGCAGTACAATATGAAATTGAAGGTGTTTCCATTGTATAATAAAATATTTTAAAAAAAAAAGAAGAAAAATGTGTACTATACTCTAACTCTGATGTATATTAACATGTAAAATACAGAATTCTGATTATACAAGAACAAAAAATAAAATAAAAAATGAATAAACAGTTTCATTTTATCATCATCATCATTGTCGGAGTTTCTTCTTTTTTTTTTTTTTATTTGTTGTTTATTGAAAATATCTATGTTCATGTATGAAATATGTGTAAAGTCATTGAAGAAAAGAAAAAAAATAAATTTTTGTTTTTTGTTTTTGTAAAAATAAATAAAAAGTGTGTGAGAATAGAAAATTAAGTACACACGCGTATGTTATAAGAGTTTATGGAAAATAAGAAAAAAAAAAAATAAATAAATAAATAAATATAAAACAAAATTAAAAAATTCACATTCCTTTGAAATATAAAAGAAAATTCAAGGAAAACATAGAAATACAAATTAGAAATTGTATTCATAAGATTCATCAGTTTTATATATGACTGAGAATATGAATACAAAAATGGAATGTATTATTTAGAAGAAAAAAAAAAAAAAATTTGAAGTTTACGTAAACGCCATGAATACGCTGTGTTGTATGCATGTTAATATGAATTTTAAAAGGAACAGAGAAAAAAAACAACAACAAAAAGAGGAAACATGTTAATGAAAAAAGGAAAATATGTACACAAAAAACAAAATTAAGAACAAAAATCGAAAAAAAAAAAACATTTTCGTTTTTACCATTTATCATTTATAAAGAAAAATAAAACTATGTTTTGAGGATAATGAAAGGATTTTAAATGTTTTTTCTTCCATTTTATTTCATTTATAGATGTATATATATACGTATACATGTGCATATGAATGCAAATGAAAAGAAGGCCATTAACAATGTAAATGAGTGCATAAACTCTTGAGACATTTTAATGTGTACAGTGTACCACTCTATTTTATAGCTGTACATAACAGGTGTACTATACAGAAAATACAATTTTATTCCCTTTTTATTATTATTAATTTTTTTGCTTTCGTTTTAAAACTGCTAATGCTAATACCTTTTCACAAGGATAAATTTACACCATTAATTTTAAATTGAATATGAAAAAAATGTAATTTAAAAAAAATAAAAGCGAAGCTTATAATTTAGGAATTAATTATACACATACGTATGATGTTTGTGTGAATGAATTTACAAAAAAAGAAGAATTTTTATTAATATACATAAATTCACTTTGATGTTTACAAGTACCTGTTTTGTATTTATTTTTAATTAGAAAAAAAAAAAAAAAAATTATAACAAGAAAATTACCAATACGTAAAATTTATTACACATTAGATTTGAATTTTTCGATGTGCATCACATTTGAAATGATAGAGTTCAACAATAGTTCACGAATAAGTACAAATAAAACAAAATTATTCATTCGACAACGGTCGAAAATGACATTAATAAATGGTCTTAACAAATCCTAATTTTATACTTTTGTACATAGACCTCTTTTAATACATAGAATTTATACTGAATGCCCAATGATACTGCTGTCGTCAATTAATGTTGACTTCCAATTTAAAACAAAAAAATCAAATGGTAAAAGAAAATTCAAAAATTCCATCGTAATGTTAATACAAATTTATTTCTAGTTCAGAGAAGAAATAAAAAAAAATTGATTTTTGAAACCTTTGAAAATCGACTACCTATATTTGATTATATTTTCATTATTTTTTAAATTTTTTTATATGTATACACAGTTTATATTTACGTGTACCAACGTGTGTACGTAAACAAAATTATACATAAACGTGGATACAAATTACGATACACAAAATGTTTGTAAATACTGCACGTAAGGCGTATTATTGATTTTTCCAGAGAGGAAAAACAAAAACAAATGTAAACCTTAAACGCGAGCAATTAATACATTCAAACAAGAAAACACATTCATACGTATTTACGATGCGATATGTACATTAATTTTTTAAATATAATTTTGTGTGTAAATTTTACATATATGTATCTTATTTTTTCAAATTCTGAAAAATATATGTAATCACATTTTTTCTTAATCATATTACATTCATGTTGTATTTTCTTTTTGTTAATGCGTTTTTTATACTACTTAGTTATTACCTTTACGTATTTATTTTTTCACAAATTATAAATTAAGAAAAAAGAAATTACAATTTGATTGCAAATGTAAAAAAAAAATCTATGAAATAAACATATTTCTTGCTCTACTTTTTTTTTTTTTTTTTTTGCTTTAAATAAGCAATGTATACATGTGTAACATATGCACGTTTACAAAAGTTCAAAATTCTAATTTTTTTTTTTACTAACATTTAGATACATACATATGTACTTTGTAATGTACCTTACGTGTACCATAAAATAATATTCTTTTCTATTAATATTTTAAAAAGAAAAGAAAATAAGAAAATGAATGAAATAGAACGAAAATATAATATGTAATATCATGGATTTGTAATGGAGAGAGAGAAAAAAAAAAAAAAGAAAAAACATAAACGTGAAAATATCGATCGAATTTTCCATTTTTTCCCTATTCACTTTTTTATATTAATTTATGTACATCACGGTATACACGGCATGTACTCTTTTCGTATGTTTGTAAATGTACAAAGAAAAACGTAAATTTTTTTTACTTGAAGGTAATGTCGGTCATCGCATAGTTTTATTCTTCATTACATGTAAATATGTAGTACGTTGCTTTGGTAATACACCATATTAAAGTATGCTGCAGTATATCATCAGCTTTAAAATATAAAAAGTGAAAAATAAAACAAAAACAACCTCTGTTAAGCAGTATTTTATGGGAATTATATATATATTTCCCTTTTATTTTATTTTTTATATTTCTTTTTACTTTAACATTTATTTATCCATAATCAATAAATTTTCTGTTCAGTTCAATTTTTTTTTTTTTTTTTATTTTTTTTAAAAAACATGTTTTTTCTAATGCATTGCACGTATATCACACAAATTTCATGTTTATGTGTTCTTACTACATACTATATTTTAAATATTGCTTTAATATGGATAAAAATGCAAAGTATGTATCTATATAAATGGTATAAAAATTTAAAAAAAAAAGAAAAAAAAAATTTTCCAACCCTCTTTTATTAATTTAAGTTCCTGGTTTATGTACTAACTATAATTCTGTTGTATAATGCACCTGTGGTGTACAATAATTTTTATTATGATCAGTACAGACAGAGTAAAGAAAAAAAAAATCTATAATAAAAATTAATATTATAAAAGAAATCTTCAATTATTTTCATTATGATGTCTTTCATTTAGTAAGGATATGATGTATTTAAATTTTAAACACATAAACTGAATGCTTTCATAAATTCTTAACATCATGTGTATAGCCATGTCACATACATAAATTTACAAAATATAAGAATTTAAAATATGCATGTATAAATAATAAAATCAGCAGGAATCTAATCAAATATTTTCAAATACATACACGTATTTTGATTATCATCATTATTGTATATCATTGACGTACATTAAATATTTTTATCCTTGATTGTATTAATGAAGGTAAAGTACATGTAACATGCATATATATATACATATGTATGCATCGAAAATTTGTTTCCCAACATAAAGTATGTATTTATAGTGCATATTCGTGTTGGGGTGTCCATCATTATTTGAATTTTAACTTTTCAAATCCTACATTTTTCTTTCATAAAATGCACAATTTTATTCTTAAATTAAATTAATGATAGCCATAATGAATTTTTTAATGATAGCCGTATGCATTTTAAATGAATTCTTCTTTGCAATTTTTTGCATTCAATTTGAATAAATTTATCTTTTACTTTCATTCTTTGTCTTTGTTAATTTTCTGTATTTTGGATATAAAATCAACAACTATCAAAGGAAAATAACATACATATGTAAATGATAAACGTGAATAATGTGGCAATGATGTACAATTTTTATGGTTCGCAAGAATAGTCATGATTAAAACAAATTAATTGTATAGTTATTTTATGATACTGAATGGTTATTCATTATTTCGGCTAAAATTAATTAGATTACATTTCATAATTAGTCTGTTTTCTATTAAATGAAAATTTTTAAAATACTTCCAGATGATCGATACAAATACGATGTATATTTTAGAAGTGAACATTAGTAGATTACTTATAGAAGGATCCTAACAAAAACTTCATAGAAGTTAAAACTTTCTTAACTTTTTATAATTGCGTATTTAAAACCAAAAAATGTAATTTCATTGAAAATTTAGTGTTGTACATATGTACGTATTTATTTATTAAAACATTCAGAAAATTAAATCATGAAATGAAGATTTATTTCATAGTTATTCGTTTTCTTTTAAACGTTTTTCATTTTTTAGATTTTTAGTTTTTATTATTTTACTTTTGATTTTTGTTTGTTGATTTATATTTTTAAAATTACATTAAAATAAAAAATAAAAAAAATAAATGAAAATTTATTATAAGAAAAACTTTTTAATAAAATTGAACTTTTAATTTATTTTATCTAATTCGTGTGTGTGCATATAAATAAAGATAGCGATGACATATCAATTAGTATAGTTTATGTATGCATTAATGTACCTTATACTTATGGATTTTCTTTTCTTCCAAAATTGTATGTATGACAAATTTTATGGCTTCTTAATAAAACTGATTTTATTTTTTAATATTTAGTTTTACTTGTCATCAAATTTTAAAATAATGATTTTAAAAGTAGAGTTCGGTTAAGTGACAAAACTTTTCTGTTTTGTATATATATACAAATAGTTAACAATATTTACGTATAAAGTTTTAACTTTTTTCATTCAAATGTCATCCACAATTTAAAAAAGATGGAAAAATTATAAAACTCTATATATAAGAGCTTACGTACATATGTACATATAAAAGTATACACATGCATATATATACGGCGATGATACATACATATAAAATTGTTCATTGTCATGTATTGTTAAAGTGCACTTTATTTTGTTGATATCAGGATCAGGTAAAATAATATTTAAAAAATAAAATAAATGTGCATAATTGGAAAGAAGTTGAAATGAAAATATAAAATTAAAACTTAGGGCTGAAACTTAGTTGAATAAATTTTCAAATGAAATTTCAAATCAAGTAAACAATACTGATGTAACAAAAATCTAGTTGAGATCGCTAATTACATTTTTTTTTAGTTCTTTTGTCTTCATTTTGGTCTTTATTACCTCCAAAATGCAATAAAATGTTATACGAGTACAAGGTAAAAGAGATGACAAAAATTTTGCGTTTGTACGAGTTGCATTTTTTTTTTGTTTGTTGCTCTCTTTTTTGTTTTCATTTTACACATTATTTTCAAATTGTAAACTTTTTAATGTGACAGTTATTAAGTTAAATAAATTAATGGTATAGTGACGATGATGACGATGATGATGATTGATGTGTACATACCACACAAATGCAGATTTACTATGTATGTCGTTGATGTTATGCACAGTGAAAACAGTTTGGGAGAAAAAAAACAAGCGTTTATTTCTCTTCTATCCTATTTTTTAAAGTAAAAGTCATTGACATTTAATTACATAACATGTTTAATTCAATGTTCTTTTAATTGAAAGTTGTTTTTTTGTTTCGTTGTTCTTCCAACTTTAAAATTTCTAAATTATTCAATGCTGTTAATGTGGAAAAAAAGGTAAAAAGAAAATTCTTTTTTTTTATCACCTTAATGCATTTCTATCTATAGCTATAGGATGGTTGTATACCTAGATTAACTGACTGAAATAATTTTGAAGTTTTATTTGAAGGATAATTTTTTAATGTGTACGTAATGCATAACATAGAGAAAAAAAAGTAAAATTTCACGTTATTTTTTATTAGAAATTTTTTATTTAAAAGAAGTAGAAATAATTTAAAGTGACGACAGAATAAAAAAATAAAAATTAAAATATGCTACAATTTCAGTACGTTAATATTAAAGAATCAAAATTTTAGCTGTAAAAATGTTGAACTTTGATGTCCTAGGACATCATAATTATGAAAAGATGGAACAAAACAGAAATTCATTTAGAAGACTTAACATAAATTTTTATAATTTTTTGTTCAATATTTTGTTGAAAAATTTATTTAAAATTTTTCGTTAATCCATTTATCACTCAAAGCATTTTAAAAAAAAAAAAATACAAAATTTTCTTTCTCAATAACATGATAAATACAAAAGATTATTCTATGAGAATATTATACGGCTTTCAATAAATGTAATATGGTTATAATTTTCGTAAAATAGAGGAGGTAGATACGTCGTAAACCAAAAACAAGAAAATATTATGTAGAGGACAAATTATTAAGAAATTCATTTGTTTCTATGTTACCAAAAACAAAACAAAAAAAAAAAAATTATAATATAACATTATCTCATATACAATATTCATTATCGCGTAAAGTTAAGACTTTGAAAATTTTACAGATACATTATGTATGTACATATTTTTATATACATACATATCAAGTACCTACATAACCACCACATTATATTTTGTGTGCCAGTACAAATAAAATAAATGTCATTTTGATGGCAATCAATCAATCTTCTATAGAACAAATAAGAATGACAATAACGACGAATAGTAATTAATTTTGAATATAGAATGAAAGAAAAAAAAAAACACGGACAAAAATAAAGTAAAAAATAAAACAAAAGAAAAGAGGAAAAAAAATGTAATAAGGGGAAAATATGTGCTTTATAAATGTCAAAGGATATAAATCTCAATTAATCTAAAATGAATTATGTACATATATTTATATTTATGTATAAGATTAAAAACAGGTACACGTACACAAATCTAATTTCTTTTATTACTGTCGAATTTTCTTTTTGTACAAATAAACAATAGAAAATGTGGAAAAAAATAGTCCAATAGATTACAAAATCTAAAACCAAAGAAAATTTAGTTATATCACATTAGATTAGATTTATGTATTTGTAGAAGGCATATAGGTACACGGAATTCAAATGACAAATTAATGTTAAATCGTAAATATCGTGAAATAAAAATGAAAATGAAGAAAGATAAAAACTCCATTATCCATTTAAATTGATATTAAAATTGATTTTATTTAATTAAATTAAAATTTTCCAAAAGTTCAGTTAATAAAAAAATCAACAAATTTCAATTGATAATAAGAATTGGCTAACGAGAAAAATAGAAAATTTTATTCATACGTCACTTTTAATATATCAATACTGAAAGGTTTTCCATGTTTTTTTTTTTTTTAATTTATTATAAATGAGAAAAATTTTCATTATTATTATTAAAAATTAAAATGAAAAATTTTTATCAGTATGACAAATTGATTAGTGAAATTTTACTTTAAATGTTTTTTTTTTTTTGTAATTTAATTTAATGAAAATTTTGATTAACAAAGAAGAATTGATATGAATTTGTATGTATACGAATTAAAATATTGTATAATCTCGCTTGTAGCTCACAATATTTATGTACTTATTTAGTGTGCGTGTATATAAGCTTGAATTAGTAATACTGGAAGAAAATTAAGAATAATAAGTACAGTATGTACATACATACCTATTATACGCATGGCGGAATGATACTTATAACCAGTGCTATTCAATTGTCAGCAGAATTATTTCGCCATACATCAATACATGGCGTAATTGAACCAGAATTATGGAAAATACACTTCACAAAACAATCGACACTTCTCCATGATTACACCTACATATGTATATGTACATATATATGCGTACTATGCGTGATATTTTATTGTAGAAAGTCAAAAGAATATGCATGAACCGGGCAAAGTACAATAATGCTATTGACCGTGAACATTTATTTATTTATTTTACTTATTTTTTGTTTTTCAATTCCTTGAAATCAAAATATAAAAAAAAACTGAATATTCAATTATTGATATGGTTGACCATCTTTGTATAAAGTTCTTCCTATAATTTCAAACGATAATAATCTAAGCTTGACGAGATGTTGTTTATTACATTGTTGTCGTTGTGATTTTTATATTGTTTTTATAATAAAATCAAAAACACAAAAATCGACTTATATATATACATAGATGAAAAGATTTACTTTTCTTTATGTTCTTTATTATTATACAAATCATTGAAGTAAAGCAAAACTAAATTGATTATTTATTTAAAAAAAAAAAAAAAAAAGACAATAAAATAAAAAAAACATGAAAAATTAAACAGCAGACGCATAAGTACGTGAAGTCAAATACGTAATGTACCTACATATTATTTGTAACTTGTGTTTTGCTCTACACTTTTATTATCGTAATGAAAATCATTTACGTGACTACAATATTTTTCTTCATTTTTTTTTTTTTTTTTTTGTCTACATTAAATTGAATTAAAAATAATGTAGGATATTAAACTAATATAAATTTTATAATGGCAATATTGGCAATGTGCTTTCTGACGATAACTGTAATAATGTATGTACCTACCTATTTACATTATTTATTATAAATTATTATTGAAGTGCACATTGTAAGCAATATGAAATTAAAATGCGTGTACTCTAAAAAATATATATTAAGGCTTGAATTATGGTGAATTGAATTTTCTTCTGTAAAAAAACTAAAAAGAAAATTCATAAAAAATAATTGATGCATGAATTTTGCATCAAAATTCGAAACTGTCAATGTTTTTGAAAATTTATCACTATTTATTTGATGTGATATCCAACATATTGTGGTTTAAGCCTGTGTGGCCTATTTAGTATGTTGCATTAAAAAGACAGTAATTAATTTATAAAAAATATGGTGTGTTAGGACATCTTTAATTACTCTATAATTTCTAAATTTTAAAGTTCCATAGAGGAAATTTTCTCTTTTGAAAATTTGCATTTTCGTCCTGACAAAAAAAAAAAAAAAAAACAATGTTTCAAGGATATAATCAAGCAATCAATTTTTTGCATCGTTAATGTCCAAAGCTTAATGTTGCGTTTTAAACCTAGACAAATTAGTATATAAACAATGTTTTTTAAGTATATGTTCCAATCTAACGAACCAAGAATGCAACGTACACAACGCGTCTATTGGACAGCGTAATTGTCATAATTTAAAATTTGTATTCTAATCAAATTTTTTAGTTAGTAACATTTAAAGCCTGAAAATGTAAAATAAAGTCATTACATTTTATGATAAATAAAAATTAAATTATAAATATAGTACAAATAAAATCATAAATTTCCGTAAATTTTATTAAATTTTTATGTCTTTAATTTGTATTTTAATTCTTAGAATTATACGTGGGCCCATTGCTTATTACAAAATAAAAATCATCATTAAAAATGAAAATTGAAAAATTAATATATAAATTGCAAAACAATAAAAAAACGAAAAAACTTATTCCGAATTTTAATATTTGCACATCACAAAAAAAAAAAAAAAAGAAATTCTTAAATTATTTTCTTGGAAGAAAAAGGTCATTTTCTTACATGACTACCAAACATTTTATAACACATGCTCATTTCCTACTATATGTCTTGTATACAATTTTTATGTTTATTTCTCTTGTCATTATTTTATTGACTCCTCTGTTTATATAGCACGTGGATACATATACATTTAAAAAAAATATATCTACCAACATTATATTTTGAAAATTGTTATTTTATTGAAATTTTACCTGTTTTCTGTAAATATAACACATGTAATGTAATTTTTATATAGTGCTATTATATTTTAAAAGCATTCAAATGAACACCACCTGTTCTTTTAGATTGTTGTTTTCTTTTTGAAAATATTAAAATCTTCTAAATTATAAATTTTCTCTATTAAATTTGTTTTTTTACCTTTTTTAAATTTTACGTCCTTCAATTACATTTGAAAAATGATGATTTATTGATTTTATTTAGAAATTGTAAAATAAATTTTTTTTTTTTTTTTTTTTTGAATAATAAAGTAATAAAAATTCGTAAATCCATTTGTTTTACATTATATTTACCTTGTGATTTATTGTTATTTGTTTTGTTTTGTTTTTTTTTTTTTTTTTCGTTTCAGTCGTTATCTTTTTTTGAATAATGAAAATATTTTTCGTTTATGGTATACTTGATTTGATGGTATATAATTAAGCACACATCAAATTTATCTATAATCAAATTCAATCAATCGTAAAATAATAATTTCAATAATATTTTTTTTTGTGTTCATTTTTTTTATTTTGTTTCTTATACGGTTATCAATCAAATTTACACAGATTTTGGTTGCGTTTACTTCTCATATTATACCTATATAGATATTGTAATGGTTCAATGAATGAATTTAATTTTTCATTTTCCAATGAATTTTCTTTTTTGTCAATAAACAATAAATATGTAGATATGTTGAGTATTTGTGTATTGAAAACTATGAAAATTTAAGATCTTTTATTATGCCCTCAATTTTAATGAACGTTCAATTCCTCTGTTCAATTCCTCTGCATTACATATATTTACACTTCTATTAGAATTAATTTGTCCTTTTCTATACATTTACATTGTACTGCAATACAGGGAAATAGTAATATTCTGAAAATGTCATAAACATTTAAATATAAATTGAATATTTTGTATAGAGGTTAATAGTTTTTTCTGACATCTAACCAATCCAACCAAGATTGTCATCATGTACATCATCATCATCATTCATCAATATCCCATCAAATAAAATGTATACTATACAAAATATATTTGCTTTCATTGTTTATTGTATTGAAAGTGTCGTAAACTATTTACCTGCTATGCATTTGTCATTAATATATTTAATATATGTACGTATACATATATGTACGTATGTATATAGAGATGAATCTATAAAATGTATAACTACAGTGCTTTCTATGCTATACACAAAATACAATTCTCTTTCCTTATACATTTTGTCATTTAATCTTTTATTATTTCAACCGGAAATTATTGGATTCGAACTTTATGGTCATACATATACAATATAGTTACATTTGTATAAGAATTTTGTTTAGTTTTTGATTCTCATCAGAATTATATATGTAACTATGTAAGCATACAGTAACATATTTTTTGCAGTAATGTCATAAAATAATACAAACATAACAAATAACACTATGAATAATATTGCATAATACAGGGATGACATAATTTTATATTAAAGAACAAAAATCTTATGAATTGAGGTCAAATATGTGGTTAAATAAAAATAATAAAAATGGTTTTTGTTTTTATTTTTATTTTTATTTTTATTAAAATGAAAATTGTAAAATTCTTGATATTTAAATTTTGATTACAAGAATAAAAAAGTCAATTGAAAGTTTTAAATGTAACCTTACAAGAATGTATACAAAAGTACAATTATTATGGTAAAATGAATACGTATAGTATACATATGTAAAAAGTTCATTTTTATATGAATAATAAAACAATTTATTTATATATGTATATGTATGTAAATTTGAGTGGGAGAAAAATTTATAATTAAAAATAAAATGGAAATGAATATTTTTCTATGTTTCTTAGAATGAATGTATTATTATTGAACATTATTAATTTGAGAACTTTTAAAATTCATTAAGGATAAACTATAAAAAATTGTAAATATCATCATTCACATAAAACCGATTTGATGAGCATTTTATGATATCAAGCAGAAATGCATTATGATTTTAAATTTATTTGTTTTACTTTAATTTTTAAAAATTAAATTTTTCACAATATTAAAATATTTTGACTGTGTATAGGACTTTAAAATTTAGATGATCTAAAATTCAAATTACTTTTATATGTATGTGTGTATACTATGTCACACATGAATTAATTATGATGATGTGTAAGCGTGTTTTATTCGTTTTAATTCGTTTTGTTATAACTGTTTACATTTGCATAGCTAAAAATTAAAGCTTCAAAAAGTCTAATTTTTCACATCACTTAATGAATTATAAACATAAAATAAACAAACAAAATAAAATAAAAAACAGTTTGGTTGTTTATAATCATTCAAATGTAACCTGACTTTAATTTAACAAATTTAAAGAATGAACAAAAGGCCATGAAATTAAAAGGGTATATATACAAATGAGTATATAGGTAGTACAGTAATCACATCCTTCTCTAAAGAACATTAAGAGAAGAGACCACACAGATTGATAAAATTTTAAGATAAATCATATCCATATCATACATACATAAATATATGTATGTATATGAGATCATATATTACATATATAATATAAAATTTTATGTGTGTTTGCACATTAAAATGGTATAATGAAAAGCAATAACCTGAAGGTATATATATAAAAATGTTAACACATATAAAACTTAACAAAAAAAAAAAAGATCAATTAAAATACATTAAAGATACTCCAAAAGATTTTAAAGGTTTACATAAATGGTTACTTTGTTGGGTTATATATATACACTTCTGTACATACAATTACAAAAGATTTATCCTTTGGTCTGGTTGGCATTTTTCTTTGAAAATAATAATATTTACGAATATAAATTAATTAAAAAAAATTTTTTTTTTTTAAGGAAAAAAAAAAATCGTGGATAAATTTAAGTAATACCATTTATTCTTTTTAATTTTCTTTTTGGTTATTTAAACTTTTTGTATGTAACGACAACAATAACTTTTCTAACTTTTTTTTTTTTTTGTGGTCTTTCAAAAATTTTTCATTACAAATACTTTAGAAATTATTAAGCGGAAGAATATGTAATATTATGATTATTTTTTTTTTTTTAAATTAAAAACTTTTTTTTTCTTTGTTTATTTTTCATTAAATTTTGAATTATTATTTTTACACTCTAATTATTATTTAATTTTCTTTCTTGTTGTTTTTTGTTTTTTCTTTTAATTTTATTTATTTTGTATAGCAAATATTTAAAAAAAAAAATATTAGGGTCAAATTTGATTAAATCAAATAAAGCAAAAAAACAAAAAAAAAAAAAAAAAAAAAAACATAAGAAGAAAAACATTATAATTACGCATAATACCATAAATAACATTTTCACAAAATTTTTCATTAGAAAAATAAGAAAATAAATTTTTCTTCTTGGTTTGGTTGCCTTCGTGACTTTATGAAACAATCAGTTTTATATAGAAAACTTATTTTTTCTTCGTAAAATTTATGAAATAGAAAATTATGGGTTTAGTGAATTTTTATTAAGAAAAATGAATAAAGGAATAAATCTGTTAAGAGGTTTACATATATACTATATATATATAAGAAGAAGTAGACTAAAAATAATAAAAAATAATTTTTTATTTTTCTTTTAGTCGATTTATAAATTAATAAGGGAATTTGATTTTCTTTTTTTTTAATATCGTTGTTTTTTTTTTGTTTTTTTCGGTTATAGAAAAATTTTATTCTAGTTAAATTTCGGTCAAATTTAGGGACAAAGAAAAGTTAAATGAAAGAAAGAATGTGGATTTACTTGAAATTCTACATTTTATTTCAATATTGCAAAAGAATCAATATGTATGCGATGAATCAAATTAAAATGAGATTTTCCCAAAAATTAGTGTTATCGTATACGATCAAAATTGGGAATTTAATTTTGATCTACACAAATAACCTAGTGATCTAGTATTTGACGTAGAGACCATTAAAGCCTTCTAATTACATTAATTGTAGCAAAATATAAGGCATAAATTTGATTGTTTATACAAGTAAGAGATGCAATACTTCCTGCTTTTTTTTTTGTTTTTCAACAAAGCTTAAATTTTTTCATTTTTTATTTTCATGTTTAATTGGTCTGTTGTAGTGCAGACTTCGAAAATTCCATAATTCCCAAAGTCCATAGGTATAATACAAATTTCGAATTGTATTCGCTTGGTCATTCTATAATTCGATATGCATTCTGTTTTTCTCATTTTTATTTTAAATATCCAGCATGGACTAATAATTCTGAATGTATTTTTATTTATTTAATAAAATATAATTCAGACGAAACAAAATTTCAAGAACCGGTTCTAGTACTTTAAATTTTTGCTGGCTCATTGACGCATATACAGAACATTTTCTATTTTTTTTTTTTTGGAATTTTTGTAAAATGTTTCCTTTTTTTCTTGCTACTATACCAGCATCATGATGATCATTGTCTGAAACAAAATATTTATACCGGTTTTTTGAGTTTTAAGAAAATTTTCATGTTGTAATATATTTTGGTACCTTATTTTTAAAAATATTATTTTTAACAAAGAAAAAAAAAAAGAAGAAGAAAAATAACAAAAATGTGAATGAGAATTTTAAGAAAACAGAGTAAAAAATTTTTGGCTCAATTTTTCTGATGATGAAAATATTCAATTTTATGCTTTACGCATTGTGTCGACATTTAGCACTAATACAAAATTACAAAACGATTTTTTAATGGTATTTTGCTATTGAAATGGTCGTTACGTTCAATGTCACAATTTATTATTTTTATTGTTCTTAATTTTGACCGTGTTACCTCTGTTTCTGAGTATCCACAATTTGAAATACAAACGAAAATTCCATACAATTAAGAATACAAGTTCATTTACCGTAAGAAGAGAATTAATATCACTTATTTGTAAATTGTAAAGTATAGGGACACATTTTTAAAAATACAGGAATGACTTTAAAAAATCAAGAAGATTCGAATTTCACTTTAAGTTTTGGATTAGTTTTTTCTGCTGTATGAGAAAATTAAGATTTTGACAGAAGATTTGTACGGGAACATAAAACCAATTCACTCCACTTTTCTATGAATCACTGTGTAAATCTTCGAATCAAGGGGAACAGATTTAATATGTATCGTATAAAGGTTTTTTTCTTATTCTGATGCGTATGAAAAAATGATTGTATAATTTGGATGAGATTTAAAACGTTAAAATATTTATTTTGATGTAATAGTAATCCGGTATTGACACAAAATTTGTACCATATCACTGATGCATTGCATCAGAAAAATTCACGATGCATTTTAAAACTTTAAACTTTACATCAATATGTGACAATTCGTTTATTTTAATTATATTTTTAGTATTTCAATTATAAATTAACACAAAAAAAAGTAGATTTCTTGCTACCTGATACTACATTTTTTTCATTTTTTACAATTTTGAAAAAAACCTTTATTGAAAGATTTCACGAATGACGTAAATTGAACTTTCATAAAGAAATGAAAGAATTGCTTACAGAGTTTTTCTTTAATATTTAAAACAATGTTTATCAGATTATTCTTACAAAAAGTGTAAAAATAACCGTTTTTTTCGTTTTGAAATTAATTCTTCAAAATGTTCCATTTTTACCCAAATAAAAACATGTCACATTTTTGAATTGTATAAAAATAGCCAAAAATATTGATTTATGATTTAGTGTTTTGTTTTTCTCATTCTAAAAATTTGATGATTTTAATTTCTTTTGAGGTCAACAGATCGAATTAAAATACCCATTACGTTCTAAATATTTAAATTTTCAGATGAAAATGATAAAACTCATTTTGATTTTTTTTCACGTGGTTAAATGCATGATTACATCTAAGTATGCGATACTTGTAAAATTAGATACTCATAACAACTCGGCCACTTTTTTATATTAATGGTTCAGTTTCGTGGTCTTGAAGAACTCATTCTAATTAATAGGATTCCCATTGTAACTTGGTCATCTGCATAGGCTGATAAAATTGCTTTGCATAGCAAATGCGGCCAACATAGACAGATTTCACTGTATCTAAATTTCTTAAAGTAGAATTACGTTTTATCAAAAAATGTTTTATTTATATATTTATATATTTTTCGTAAATAATTATAATTTAAGATATTTCATTTAGAAAAGCTTTGATTTACAATAAAATAATGAAAAAAAAGGAATTATGACATTTTATTTAAATTTCATTTTATTTTTCTTTACAGGTGAGTGACTTTTATTTGATTTCCTTGTAAATTTTGAAAAAATACTACTTTGTACTAAAAAATTGGTAAGTTTCAAAAAAAAAAAACAAATTGATATTTTGCCTTTATAATTTATAATTAAAAATTTCTAATTCGAATTAATTTAAAGGGGAATTACGATAAATTGTGTTTGTTGAGCATCTCATGAAATTTATTTAAAAATACAAAAAAACAAGCAAATTTCTTTGGTTTATTTGCTTGTTTATTTACAATATTTTTACTTTTTATTATTCCCTTGAATGTTTTTTTTTAAATGATTAATTACAATAACGTCATATGTGGGTGTAATAAAAATACAGTACATTTCTTTTTTACCCGTTCTATATAGTATGTTTACATATGTATGTCCTGATTATGCGCATTAAAATTACATACTGTGTTGTGTTGTAATAGCAGCAATAAGAACAATAGAAAAAAAATATACATACATTTTGGATAAAAAGGAAAAACAATGAAAAAGGGAAAATTTTATATAAAAAATATTTTTTTTTTTTTTTTTTTTTTTTTTTTTTTTTTTTTTTTTTTTTTTTTTTTTTACTGATTATCATAAACAGTCATCTTCTATCTTGTATTTACATATGCATTTAAAAAAAAGGATAATATATACTAAAATAAAACGAAAATTATGAAAATGATAAAAATTTTCCAATAATCAATTTGATGACATTCTTTTTAAATTTTCGTTTTTTTTTTTCTCCAGCTAGAGAGAAAAAAAAATTTGACCTTTACACAAAATCAGCTGATTTCCCTTCCATTTATTGCTAAAGCAAATAAAACAAATGATAAATATATTTCCATTAACAAATAAAAAAAAAACAAGATGTTTTTTTTCTTCAACAAGTTGTCAGTTTTGTATATCAACATTTAACAAATTCATTATAGAGTGGTAAAGTGTTGACTATTTTTTTAAAAAAATTATTTTTGTGTTTATCAACTCACACATATGTGATTTCCATCCGTCAAAATTTTCTATAAATAAAATTTTCCAATTGTTGCAAAACAAAATAGAAGCATATGTATATATTTTGTACAAACTAATTAACAAGTCTCTTATATGTGAAAGAAAAAGATAAACGTTATAGTTCTGTTTTCCAGTAAAAATTTCAATCTGTATCAAGCAACAATGACGCAACATATGATTTTCTTTCAACATACATAAGCATAAATGTATACATTTATTCACATCATTTACCCAACTACAAATTGTCAATTGAAAATGACATTTTATTTTATTGGAAAAGTAGAAATGGTGAATTTGGTGGAATTTTCTTTCATTTTTTTTTTCAAGAATAAGTAAAATGAAAGAGATAATACTATAAATAATGAATTCATGCAAAGTTGCAGCAACATTGTATGTTTTATTGATTTAATTTAAATGAGCCTTTTTACACTTTACGATTTTCATGAACTTTTGTAATATTTAGTATGCAATGATGAATTGAACAGTCATTCTCAACCATCATATTATGCTACTGACTAAACTGTTATATGCTTATGGTAAGCTGGGTATTATGGCTATATATATACGTGAAACATGAAAGTGAATAAAACTAGTTCATTTTTCACATAGCAATAGTAGCAATCAGCATAGAAGTGTAGTGTTTACTCCTAAGTCACTAAGTCATTACTGTCTAGTCAGTTGTCTTAATGCTTTTACCTTTTAAACATAAGGGAAAACAGAAGGTATTGTTTAGTGAATCTTGTAAAACACTCTTATTCGAAATTAAATTTACATACACAAAAATGCATTTTTTATACAGAAATTATTAATTTTTCTGTTTATGTAAGAAATTTTGTCTACAATTAAAAATGAAAATTGCTTATTTGGTAAACGGAATTTTTTTTAAATTCAAACAAAAACATTTGAAAAAATATAAAAAAGTTGCGGTTATTAAAATTAATCTGGAAAGTGCTGTTTTCGATCGTGCTATACTGCTTTTAAATTTTGGAAAATGAGAACATTGGCTCTGAGTATTACAAAGTCTCGTGAAATTCCTAAGGTGTAAAATGCAGGAATCTGAGTTAAATTGAGATACAAAATATGTTTATATGAAATTATATATGTATGTCATATGGTTTGAATGTTTAGAATTTAGTAAAAAAAATAAAAAATGAATAGTAAGAAAATGTTTATTTATTATGATGATGTGATCAGTTCAATATATGATAAAGAAATTATTATAGACACAATAAAAGTTTTACGTAACCTATATAAATGTCAAATCATTAGCAACATTATTGATAAAAATTATAAAATTTTCCAAATATATGTATAGCTTTAAATATATACATACATGTTTTTGTATTGTGCTTTTGTGTCATGTGATGTATCTATACACAGTACAGTACAGTGTACGTGAGTAAAATTGGCTATCTTATAACTTGAATGACTGGTTGGTTGGTTGGTTTTGGATAGATTTTTATATTTTTTTCATTGTTTTTATTTTAGTAGTGAATTGACTTGTGTGTCTATACATGAACATTTTGAATCAATATAAAACATACAACGCTACACACGTATATTATTAAACATATCTCGTAATTTCAGTATACCTATACAAAGTCACTAAATTAGTGGTTGTCTACCATATTCGTATGTATACAATTGTAGTGGAATAGCAGCAAGTATATTTTTTCTTCTTCTTTTTTATTTTCTTGTCATTTTCTTTTTATGTGTGTTTTTTTTATTTTTCATTTATAATTATAAAGAGAAGGGGGTATACACTACATTTAAAACAACAACAACACAAAAAACAACATACGAGTTTTTTTCGAAAAAAAAAGAAACAGATTTTTTTTTTTATCTGCATTTTTAGTCTCTGAGCAGTTTACCTTTTGCCGTTATATTGAATAGAACGTGTGGTCTTTTAAATAAAATTTTATATTTTTTTTAAATTTTAAAGAAAAAATATTAACAATTAAAAATTTTTTTTTTCTTAATTAATCGCGAAAAACTAAATTTATTCAAAATTTTTTAAAACATTTCTTGTTTTTTTCGAATTCGTTATATTTTCCGGATTTTTTTTTTTTTTTTTGTTAAAATATCAGAAAGTTTTTAAAATAAAAAATTAACAATTTGTGGGTTCCTAATAAGAAAATAATTAATTTTACTGTTTTCGTTTTCGCCAAAGAAAAAAAAAAAACTAAAAAAAAAATAAAATTCCCTCTATTTGTTTATAAGGTAAATTTTGAAAATTGAAAATTCTCGTAGTGACAAAATACGAATTTAAGTGTGAATTTTGACATATAAAAGTGATCGTCTTTTAAATAAATCTGTAGCATCGTAATTGTGTTTTATTGAAGTCAACAATCTAGAAATTACAAAAAAAAATTAAATTTTTCTTTGCCAATTTTTTTTTTTTTTTTTTTTTAAATGAAAATTTTTACGTGTAAAAAAATATTATAGTACGTTATTATAGTATTAAACAATATTCTTAATACGTGAGTAGTGTAGTTTTTTCTGTGTTTGTACATTTTGGCTTTTTGCATTCATATCATTACATAAAAAAAAATATATAAATAAATTCCGAATTCAAAATTCCAATGATCGCATATATAATAAAAATATGAGCAACAAATAAAATATTTAAATAACAAAATAAGAGAAATATAATACATATAGAAAGAAAATGAGCTAAGAAATAAGAAAATTCTTAGCTTAATTGACGTGTGAAATTTTTTATTTTGAATTTTTATTTTATTTTTTTTTTCTGTTCTCTTTCGAAATAAAATCAACAAAAAAAAAATTTTTTTTCTTTAAATTAATTTTAACGTACAATTGTGTTGTAGCTAAAATTGAAATTTTTTAATTTTAATTCGCTTAGAATGATAATCGAAGTGATGACGATCATACTTTTCTTAATACATATGGTGTATACGAATCATTGAAAATTTTCATACTTGCAATTCTATTTTGTGATTTTTATATGAATTTTCTTTTTATTTATTTATTTTTTATTTTTTGTTTCTTTTACTTCAGATAATTTTATGTCTTCTTGTAATTAGCACAATTTAAATTTTTGTTATATTTTTAAATCGAACGAAAAAAAATAAATTTCTAACATAACAAAAAGAAAATTTCGTGAAAATTACAAAGTGAATGTGAAATAGAGAAATTTTTGAAAAAAAAAAAAAAACCAAAATTTGAAATTAATTTGTGAGTAAATATTTGTTTTGTGCTTTATTTGATTTATTGTAGTGTGTTTTACAAGAATTTTTAAAATAAATTTTAAATATATCGATAAATAAAACTTAAACAAAAAACCGTGACATATCATAAAATTTAAATTAAAAAAAAAAATAAATAGAACACTTTAAGTTGCTGAATATTATAGATAGTAAAAAAGATAAATCAAGTAATTTGTGTTTTGTACGCTTAGAACTTAGTTTTTTTTTTTTCAATAAATAAAAATTAAAGGACAAGAAGTTCATCAAAATATACATACCTACATCTGTATGAAATTTTAAATCTACTATAAAGTGTATATATAATGTGTAAATCATCATTGTACATGGTATACTGACCGCCTACACACTATATATATAGTTATTCTACACGAAAACAATTTGAATGGGAGGTGAATTATCTGCGCCACATCCTGGATTTCTTATGTAAATGTTTATTTTATTTTTTATTTTATTATAAAAAATTTAATTTAAAATTTTTCTTTATTTTTGTTTGTTTTTTTTTTCTTTGAATTTTTCACTAAATTTGTAAATCATTAAATACTTGTGAACTTTTGTTTACTAAAAAAATGAATTTTGAAATTTTTTTTTTATCTCATCCAAAAAGTTATCCTTTATGTTATCAAATATGAATGACGGTTATGTAATGAAATTTTCAAAATAAACAAAACACATAGATATATTAGAATATCTCCCACATAAACAATGATTATATTATTCATTACTTATGTATGAGATACAAATACATGAAAGTATCTCTGTTTTCTGTATACATGATTTCCCTTTTTTTTTTTGTTTTAAAATTATTATTTACATATTTTAATTTTAATAAATTGCAAAGTGAATACAATTTAGATGTTTCTAAAGGACATTCTTGTTATTCATATGTAGAAGTACTGTCATCATCATCATCTTCAACATATCAACATTATCAGCTGATTTTGTTGTTAAAAATTCTTGTTGTATTAGTTTTTATTGTATATACATATATATTTTTCTATTTTGTTCCGTTCTTTCGTCCTTTTGTATATATACAATTTTTCATTTTTTTGCTATTTTTCTTGAATTTCTCGTGCAATACATATCTGTACAAGAATACAGGAAGAGAGAATTTAGATTCTGTATAAAAATATGTATAGCAATGCATTTTTCATATTTCTTCCTGATTATACGACATAAATATACCATACATATATGAATACGTACGTATATGCATTTTTAGTTTTTCCTATTCATTTTATTTATTCGAATTTTTAAGTTTATGTTTTGTTTTGCTTTTATTCCCCTAAAGATATTTTATTTATTATTTAGGTGAGTAGAGATTTTCTTTTTTATTTATACATTTATTATTATTGCTTATATCACAGTGCCACATAGAAATTTGTTATTGTTTTGTATTTATATAAATGAAAAAAAAAAAAAAAAAAAAAAAAAAAAAAAAAAATCGATTTTTTCTTTTACTTTTCTTCGTCCTAATTGTATGTATGTTCTTTTACTTATTTTTTTATTGTTGTTGTATTTTAGTATTTACATTTTGTGTTTAATTTTTATTTTTATTTTTAAAGAATTTTAAAGATGCTATTATAGATTCTTTTAGTGTTTATGAAAATTTAGCTAGAATAATTATTTTCTTGAGTTGTAT
The DNA here is from genome assembly GCA_963971155.1 of Anthrax anthrax. NCBI lineage: Eukaryota > Metazoa > Arthropoda > Insecta > Diptera > Bombyliidae > Anthrax > Anthrax anthrax. The sequence continues at coordinate 22,067,146 of OZ020122.1, forward strand.
TTTTAGAGAGAAATGAAAAATAAATAGCTCTCTATTAAGATATGCATATATTCTGTATATATAAACGTACAAAGTAAAATGATGAAAAATTATTATTGCAATGAAAGTAAAAAATTATGCGAAAATCGATATAAATCGATATATTAAATTTAAGAAAAGGGGGGAATTGAATAAATAATTGAAAAAATTCATCAATTAATTTAGAAAATTTTTAGCATACAAACAAAAAAGTAAAAAAAAACAATAGAAAATTACTATATATATTTGAATTTCAGAAAAAACAGTCAGTTATTTCAACATTTTTCAATAAATAAGAAAGCCTTTTTCAACACGGTATTTTTTGCCTTTGATTTTCTTGTTTCTTATTTTAAGGAAAATTTTCATAATTTCCGAACTATAATTTTAAATGAAATTATGCTATAAAGATATCACGTTGTACGACATTTGTCTGTATATTTAATACGTTTATTCCTGTAATGTTGTATATTTTATTTATAAATTTAATTAAATGTTTTTCTATACAACGAAATGATATAGAATAGAGTATGTACATATATATATATAGTAGAACTTAGATCAACCATCATACATATTTATTTGATTTGCTAATTTCTTAACGACGTCAAATGCATAATTAATTTAAAGAAAAACAAAACCAATAGAGTTAAAAACAAGGATAAAGAAAGAAAAGAATAAATAAATAATAAATAAAAATAATAAATGAGAATCAGAAAAAAACTAAAAAGAAAAATACCATATCAAACATGTACTATATGGCAGCGTATATATATAATAAAAAAAATTTGTGTTTGTGTAAGGTACATGTAGTCATGAATTGATAATGGTTTTTAACTTAATCGTATAAGCAAACCTACTACAATCGTTATACAATCATATCTATGCCTATACAAATGTAAAATAATGGTTGACTTTCTTGACTCTTAAATACTTTTTCTTTTTTTTTAAATATTATTTTTGTACTATTTTTCTTAAATAATTTGCATATGTCCGATAAATGATTATATGATTTATAGTTGTGCTTTTTATGTACATACATACATATCTATAAATTCACAAAATAGTGTTAATTGAATTTGAACCAATAATAATCCAATATACTGTATCGTATCTGTATCGTATGTATTATATGTATGTATGATGAATTTTGAAATGGGCATTGGGCATATTTAGAATATTATAAGAATTCATGTGATATCTAATTTATGTGTAAATATTATACATCCATACATACACATGTACATACTGTTGTATGTACTGTATGCCTACTGTGACTGTGAATAATTGTTAAATCACACAGGCAAAATTCTATAAAGGTATACATAAAGGTATACATTTGTATTTAAACAATATGAAATAAAATTTGTTTATTTTAGCATAAATTAAAATACATATCTATGACACAATGAAGAATAGAAAATTAAGTCTATAATTTTATGATAAAATGTTTGTTATAAAAAAAAGGGTATACATTGTACTGTATAGGTAATACCATGACAGTTGAATATTCAAATCGATTTTAAAATGCTTAGATATAAATTTTTATTCATAGGTTGAGTTTCGGTCTTTCGAATTTGAAAAATTCTATAAATTTTTTTGTTTTAGGTTTGTAGACTTCTTGAAATATGGAATATTCATAAGTAAATCCTGTTATAATTCATCATTTGGAATTTGAAGTGACATGTAATGATTTTAATAAAATCTTAATTTCTATTGGAAATTCAGTGGGCATTGTTTTAGACTCAGTCTATACAAATTGAAATACAGACTTTTAAATAGGGAATAATCACAACTTTATATCATGTAATGTATAAAAGATCGGAAAATGACAATGAATATAATATGTACGTGAAACGTTGTCTATTTTAAAGTGACACATGTCTGGAACTATGGATAAAAATTATAATTTGTGCATACTATACAGTATGTATTGCAAATATTATATTAAGTATTCACACATTTTATTTACTATTTGCAATTATTATAATTTTTTCTACTTGTGTATATATATATATATATATACATTATATAAAGTACATCATTTATAAGCTAATAGTTTCAATTAAAATATGCATATAAACTTTTCCTTTTTTTTCCTTTCCATTAAAGAAAAGCATGATTATAATACATTGAATAATTATCATTATCATTATATCAAATATTATTTTGCAATGCAAATTTTCTACAATATTTCAAAATTTAATAAATTCAAATTATAAGAGTTAAGTCTGTCTAGCCTATAATAATGTTCTATTTGTTATTCAAAAATATTAGTTAAGTCTTGTGTACTTGTATACGTATTTACATACATACATATGTATACGCTACCTACCTACGTATGGTACGTAAGTTTATGACTGATCTATTCTATTTTTAAAAATGAATAAAGTTGATATCAAATTTTTGTTTACAATGTATATATGTACATGCACACATATTACTCCGTGTTTCATTAAATTTAAAGATTGTCAACAACAAAATATCTTGAATCTTGATTTATGTTTGGCTTTGGAAAAATTGGAATTTTTTTTTTTTCGAAAATTCAAATCTATAGTGAGATAACTTTTTAAATTAGAGTAGAAATCGAAGAAACTTTATGAAATTTTTTCTAATTAAATTTTGTGTAACATAAAAAACACGATAATTTAAATGTTGATACAAATAATTTGTACATTTTTTGATTGTTGCTTTTCATACATACATACATATGTTTCCATCTTGTAAAATTATTACGCAAAAATAAAACCCACAAATTTTTATAAAAGACATTAAAGCACTGATACTAATGCTATAATTCATTCGTAAAACATTAATTAATTATCATTTTTCGTTTCTAAATATGTAATTTAAACTATGTTACAAGCACACTCTACAAACCAATAAACATTATTTGTCCATATGTTAAATTGATGTTCATTTATCATAAAAGATGAATATACAGCTGTTAAATGAATATACATATGTCAGACAATAATTTTTGAAAATGTATAAAGATATGTATTTCCGAAAAGAAGAAATGAAAAAATCAAAATCTAAAACTATAAAAGAAGGCCAAACATTTTTTTTTTTTTAGGTGTTCATCATCATTTCTGTATACAATGTTAAATACGTATACAGTATGAAAAAAGAAAATACATTAAAGCATCTTTAAAGTGCAGTTATTTAGATATTGACTACTAATTTAGCTTAGAAGCACATTTCATTTATGTATGTTTCTTTTTTTTTTTTTTTTTTAAATTTTCAGTTGACCTAGTTTAAGATTATTATTTCATTTTTGTTTGTAGTAATGTGCTGGATGCAGTGCATGTAATATGTATGCCCTGTATACACCTACATACAAAATATTTAAAATTTATGTTGCATAATGCATTCAAAATATCAATCATCAAAAAAAAAAAGAACAACATACATATAAATAAAAAATTATAAACACTATACAAAGATTACGAAATAAAGAATTATGAAAATGTACATGATTAAAATTTTGTATAAAATTAGATATACACAATATTTTCATGAAACATGTAAATAAAAGGAATTAAGGGGAACGGGATAGAAAGAAAAATCAAAAAAAAAAAATCAAAAAGATTAATGGATAATATAATATGCAATTTCGATGTATCACTATGGAAATGTATTTCTTGTGTTTTATGTGAAGATCAAACAAATTTTGCTCTTATATTTATGGAACTAATACAGTATGAAATAAGAATATTGCCATTTTTTCAATTTTAATAAATAAATTACTTATGGATAAAAGGTATGTGAAAATTAAAGAAAAATATTTTTAAAAAGTTGCTTATAGTAAAATACATAGTTAGATTATGGCAATTCTTTTTTATGGAAAATAAAATAAACATTAAATTCATTGAGTTATGAGAATATTTTGTTATGGACCTTAACAGTTGTTTTTACCATTTTATTTACGAAGGGCCATATTGTAATCACAAACAGTGATGATTTGGACTCACCTAATCAAATATATCCTGTGGTCATTACTGAATTCTTGAATCTAACTAAACTATTTCTAAATTGAGTGAATTGTCGACATAAACATAAAATAGTATCGCTTGTTTTATTGTTAAGATCAAAGTGCAGTAATATAAATAAAATAAAAAATTTTCTCATACTGTTATCTGCTAGGTTACTATGTAAGGGCCGAGATTCTTATACCTTTTTCAAATTATTACAAGCATGATTTTACTTTCCAAATAAAATCTAAATTTATAATACTTGCAGCAAAATTTTTCATTTCATACCAACGTAATGATAATCAAAATCGAATGTGTGATCCTAAAAATTTAATATTGATCAAGTAGTGGAAATTTAATTTTCCTATATTATAATTAAATATTTTTATTAATATTTAAATTTTTCTTTTTCGCAATAGAAATTAGGAATTGAAATTAGAAAACCATATTTCGTTTTATTACCAATTTATTTATTTTTCACAATAAATTATTTACATAAAACTTGAAATTAAAGAATTTTCACATTGTTTATTTATTAGTTCACATTAAAAAAAAAAAAAATGAAAGTAGACAGTCAGAAAAATAATTAAAAAATGTGTACATTTGTATCTTAACAAATATGTAATTAAATTTTGTAACAACAAACACATAAAGTCAAAATGAAAACATTTATCGTTTAAAAATTTAAAAAGTTAAAAAAGACAAATGTAATACAGTTTAAACAGAAATTACAGAAAGCCAATTTTTTTTTAAAGTAACAAAATTAATTTTAATTTTTTTTCATTTTTATGTTTTTACATCATAAAATGTAACATATTTGTAATTTTCATTTTAATGTTTTTTGTGTATTTAGTTGATATGTGTAAACACAGCTGTGGTGATATAAAATTTTCTACCTTATCATAAGCCCTTATCTGAGTCAAAGCTTTTCTTTTTTTTTTTTTTAAAAATTAATATAAAAAAACACATGTGGTTGATATGATGGCTTTATAGTGTTCCATTTACATATTAGATTTCAATGACCTAAATTTTCATTTTCAATATTTTCTTCTTCTTTTTCTAAATTGCTTTTCTCACAGGGTTTGTTTCTGTTTGTTTTTTCTACTTCATGTAATACGTGTGTTATATACGTTTTTGTTGTTATATTAATTAAAACACAAAAATTTGTTTATTTATTTATTTTGTGATATTTTTGATTATGCTGTAATAAACAAAAATTATCTATCCACTATAATTATTCTGTATTAAAACCTAAAAGGCAACTATAAAAGTACTTAATTTATTTTTTTGTTTTTATTTTACCGATAATTACGTACAGGAAAAAAAGGGTATATTTTGTTTTGTTTACATTATTAGTATTATCATAAAAAAAGAAAATGTAATTTTTGTTTTGTTTTGTATACGTTGCATATCAGTTAAATAAAAACAATCGTACATTATCAGTTAACCAGAAAAAATAATGTATGTATGTATATCCAGGCATAAAAATGTATTATAAATAAAATGTAAATATATTTCTTGATATTGATTTCATTTCATGCTAGCATTCTGTTCAAATGTTTTAATTAAACTTTTTTTTTTTTTTTTTTTAAACCAAAAACAAAAGAAACAAAATCAATTTCAGTTATCATTGTATTACTGTACAATAATGTAATCGTATATTTGTTTTTTTTTTTTCATTTTATTTTTGTTTTAAACCGTTTTAAATTCAATAGCATTGCCCTATCTTATAACATATACCTACTACATTACTATATACCAAATGTGTATTTGTTTAATTGTATAAGCTTTCATTGTGTTAAAAAAAAAAAAAACGTGTGACTCCATTACATATATTGCACACTGTACACAAATTTCAATTATATCAGTGAGATTGTGAACACCTTTTAGGCTGAAATGTTTACTGGTTGAATTTTCATTTGAATTGAACAGCTTATTTATACTACAGTCGTTTATGCATGTATGGTCAAAATATTGCATTTTCCTTTAGTTAATAGTTAGTATTCTCACACAATTCTACGAGCGCTTACACACGATCCAGTTTTACTGTCTAGCAAAAATTGAACATCATTTTCTATACCCAAAAATACACAGTTTTAAATTATAGATCATAGATCCTTACACATGATCCATTTTTTCTGTCTGTTTCGATGTTGTTGAACAAATAAAAAATAATACTCAAATTTTTTGTTCTGGCTAATATAATACAACAGTAAATGACAAACCATCAAAAAAGCTATATAAAACTTTAAAATCAACGCAAGTGGTTGAGAAGTTGCGTGATATTTCCACATATGAGTAATCTAGTTTTTACTGTCTGTTTTAGAGTCATCATATAAGTGATTAGTGAATAAATACATATAAATAATTGCAACACAAAAATTGTTTAAAATAGCATGAAATTTTTGTATCATTCAGTTGCTGATGGATAAATGTGTAAGTCAACATTCAATTTAATCCGCCTTTGTTTGATAGTAAAATTTAATTGTGTTTTAATGCTCTTCAAGTTGGTAACCAAACCGTTTCGAAAAAATTTCCCAAACGTCAAGTTCATCATTGAGCCATGCATGGCACTTTTTTTTAATAACAATTCTTATATCTTAATTGCTATTTTGTAACAACAATTGAAGTAGTTGTTTTTCAGTTTGTAATGCATTAAGCCTATATTACATTACAGCCGTTAAAGATAAATTAAAATTTCATTTATTATTTACTTTGCTTTTAGTTATTGTATATTTAATGCAACATATCACATATATCGTTCGTACGTAATTACAGCTTATCGATTAGTCATTAATTGATTTTCTTTCTATTTTTCTTTTTTTTTTTTTTGAATTGTATTTAAAAATTTTTCCAATATGTAACGGTATTTATAACTTATTGATGATAATTATTTAAGTTAACTTAAATGAAATTTAGCTAAAACTAGATCAATGGACATTGACCTTTGCTTTTAATTAATTTATTATTAGTTGATTTTCCTTCATTTTAGTTTAATAATTTTTTATATATGTATTTATGGCAAATAGGAAAATAAAAAAAGAATTTTGTTTGTCTGCAAATTGATAAACATTTTCTAGATGTTACAGATGATACGCCCACCAAAACAAAAAATAATAATAATAAATATAATACAACCCAAAAATGAAGGAATGTCCTCGAAGATATTTTTACTCATCTTTATACAAATGTTTACATATATTACTAAAAGTGAGCAACAATAATTACGAATATATGATGAAAATTAAAATTGTGGATAAACTATTAAAAATTTCCGTTTACTTTTTTTATTTTTTATTGTGACGTCTTTTTACTTGTTATTTTTCTTTCATTTATATGAGAATTTTCTTAACTTTTTAATTTAATTTCTTCTTCTTTTATTGTAATAAAATCCGTTGATTTTCATATGATTTTTAATTTTTTGTATGCATGTCACATAATTTTGTATATATGCATATATACGCATACATATGATTATACTTATAAATAAATATAAAACGTTTCAATGTTCGTGACAAAAATTTTAAAATAGAATGTGTTAATCAGCCTAACTGAAAATTACACGAAAAAAAAAAAATAAATAAAAATAAAAATATAAAAACCAGAAAGTACAGATATACAATACATACATAAATATAGTATAAACATAATTTTTTTTTATTATATCTATGTACATATTTTCGTGTTCATTTAATTCGATCATCAATATTTTGTGCTAATTTTTGAATTATGAATCATAAAATACTCAAGGGATCTGATAGTATTGATGTATCAAAGCGTTTAGATTGTGTTTTTTTTTATATTATACTCTATCAATTAATTATTTGCATATGAAAACTACGTAAAGTATTTAATTACAAAAATTCATCTGATTTTGTATGAAAATTTTTAAAATTGTATTAATACTGCTCGTAAAACACTCTATAGTTTAAGCTTTAACTACATACATTTAGAGAACAGTGTATAATGTTGGTTAAAATAATTTTTTGAATGTTACATGTATAATTATTTTTCATATTAAGATCATTCACATGATTACCTTATTTTTAAGTATCTGCATTCTGCATTTAATTCGTTTATTCTGCCGGAAGTAATTTTTTTCTTTCTTTAATAGGATGAAACTTTTTTCACAAGAAATAAGAAATATTTTCGGCACAAAGCAACATAAGCAATAATAATAATAATAATCATGGTCCAATGACGTACATAATTTGAAAATTGCATTTAAAATGAATGCATTTTTTTTTTTTTTTTGTTTTTTAATTTTTTTATTTTGCTCCATCATTTAAATTTTTATACAAAAGCTCTTAATTTGCAACACACATATATAAGTTTAATCTGGTTCATTCCAAATAAAATTTGTAAATTTTTCATATTTGATTTTATTTAGCTAAAACTGGTTTATTATGTGCATTATTGCATTTTATTTAAAGTATTAAACGAAAAAATAAAATGAATATACAGATTATGTAGTTAAAATATATGAACATATAGAATTTTAAAATGTTTTAAAGGTCAAAATGATAAAATAAAAACCAAGAAGCAAAAAAAAAAAACAAAAAACAAAAAGAAAATCAAGAAAATTTTGTGTGTGAAACGAAAAAATTTATTATGAGAAAGTGTTAGAAAATTATCTGAATTATTGTGATTTGTATGGAAGATTTTTCATTTGAAAATGAAAAAGCATGAAAATAAAAAATACAATGAAAATTCAAATTAGATCACATAACATTTATTTCATTTATTTTTTTTATTTTTTCTCTATTGTAAAGAATCAACTATTAAATACCATTACATAACATTATCGAATTCCATGGATTTGTGATTCGGCATTTCATAAGATTGAAAGTTATGTACGTATGATACAAATGCATGGTTTTATATAAATATGTGAATCGTTCAAATTAAAAAGGGCTACGAGTATATCAGTTTTAAAAAATTGAACAGATAAATACAAAACAATAAAAATAATGATAACTGATGATGCCGAAACTTCCTGTCAATTATTTCAAGTTTGTATTTTTTTTTATTTTTTTTTTTTTTGGGGAAATTTTACCTTTTTCACTTTGTTTCAGGTTTCTTTCATTTTTTGTTTTTAAATTTAATTTGATTTTATCAAAATGGTTTGTTTTCAATTTTTTTTTTTTTTGTCGTTAAACTGATATCAATAATAAAATTTTATAGAAAAATAAAATGTATATTTTTACTCAGTTTATTGATTTTGTTTTTATTGTTTATTTTCTTTCTTTTACATTAGAACAATAATGTTACCTACATCAGTTTGTACATGTGTAGCATTTGTTTGTCATATGCTCCAATTTTTATTATTATATATTTTTTTTATTGAGCACTGTACTGTACCCAACTATTAAAATTTCTATTTTTAAATTTTTTTTCCATTTCCTATAAAAATACAAAACAAAAGAATAAGAATAATAAAAAATTTGTTTTATCCACCTACAAATCAATAAATCATGTGATCGAAAAAAGACAGAAAGAAAAAAATAAAGCAAAAAACAGAGATTAAAATAAAAGTATCTGACAAATACCAAAAATCGATTGTTTTTTTTTTTTTTTTTTTTTTTTTTTTTTTTTTTTTTTTTTTTTTTTGATTTGACGTACGCATTTATATGGGTCATCTAGGCCTCGAACTCGGTAAGCTAGAATTCCAATTCTCTAATAATCTCAATAAAAGAAAAAACAAGCCATAAAAAAGGATGATAGTTGTTTATCTCTTCCTTTTTATAACGATCTCATATAAATGAAAGGAAAGGTCACATTTCTTTTCTGTTATGAAAAAAGTCTGTTACCAAACAAATATTAGTTTTTTTTTTTTGCAATGAATAACATAAGAAAGATTGAATTTTTGTAGCTAAAACTAGAAAATTTTTTTCTTTGTCCGTTCAAAAACTTTGAATTTCAATTGTTTAAAACAAATTTGTATAATAAATTCTAAAATCCATACATTGAGTTACGTTTTCAAATCATCAATAGTCAGATTTTAATGAGTGAAGTACAGTCACTCCTCTCAAGTACTTACACCAGTGTCCAGTAGTTGATTTTATCCAATGGAATACAACAAAAAAAAAACAAAAAAATCTTCTCTCCTTTAGTGATGACTCAATAGTCCATTATTCAACAATTTAAATATACAAATCGATAAAAGATATTTTTTAACGATTTTATTTATTTTTTTTTTTTTTAATTATATTTATTCGTAATTCAAAACATCATCAAAATTCATTTCATATTGCATTTTTCAATTCTATTCGTTAAATTCACTTCGATAATTTTGTTTTTTTTGCTTAACTCATCAAAACTTTTTTTTTTTAATATACCATATACTTTTTTGTACATACACACAATATCATAGGTCATAAGAAAGTTAATTGAGTATACGAGAATAATTTTTGTTTACAATAATAAAAAAATTTAAAAAAAAAGAAGAGGAAATATAATCATCATTCCATCATTCATATACATATAACGTACTTAAAAATAATTGATTTTTAAATTTATTGTGATTACAGTAACTACAAACAAACAAACAAAAAAAAATCGTCATTAAATTATAAATTGATTTTTATGTTTGCTTTTTTTTCTTCATAAATACTCATATTAAGTTTTCTTAAGTAAATATTATACTTTAAAAAATCTATAATTACTACCATATGATGATGATGTAGTTGACGATGATTGACCAATAATTATCACATCATTTGGATATTGAAAAATGAAATCCTTTATTTAGTCTAGAAATTAATTCCTTCTTCTTCTTCTTCTTCTCTTTTTTTTAATTAAATAAACAAATAATTATCTTCATCATTTTTGTAAATGAATCGAAAACCAGTTTCATAGCTAATTCAAGAGAACCAATAATTATTTTCTTATATCACATTAATTGAATTTTTTTTTTTTTTATTTATTTAAAAATAAAACGTGACAAAAGTCATTTAAAAAAAATTTTTTTTTCAATTAATTTTTCAAGGATTTTAGTGTGTAATAACTTTCCTTTAAAAATAGTGAGTTTTGTCATTTTATAGGAAATTTTTACCACATTTATCAATTGCCATAGTAATGAGTGATGCTATTGAAATAAAAGATTTACTTGAAAACATCAATTACAAAGATGATTTGATGATTTTCGTTTTCTCTTACTTTTAATTAAAAATGAAAATTTACCAATCGTTCAATATTGATGATGAAAGAGATCATCATGTGTATATACATATGTATGTACGAAATCGTATACATATTACCCTGATCGCATAAATACCGTTGGTAAATTTCTTCATTGCAATTTATTGATAATAATGGGAAATGTTGGGTAACATGTAAATCTTTTCTTTCCTGTTTTGCTTTCGTTTATGTATGCTATATATTATGTGCTAAACAAACAATATTAATTTATATATTTCACAATTTTTATTAACATAAACGTATACGTGTACACATAATATATACTCATATACTGCATGCACATATGTACGTTAATAATGATTTCAATTTTTCTTCTTTAGTAAATATTTACTGAATACCTTTTAAACGTATTTTGAGGTTATGTAAAATGTAGAATAAAAAACAAATTAATGAAAAATGAAAATTATTTTGCAATTTTATTCATTCACACTGTATGCATAGCTATATGGCTAAAAAAAAAGAAAAAATTATCAATATTTTAATTTATCTTCTTTTGTTTTTCCCGCAATCATTTTTATTCGTTATGTATTCAATTTACTATGAAGAAAATAAAAGAAGTTACATTGAAGCATGGAAAATGCGTTAAATTGAAAGAAAATTTGCTTTTGTTTTTCTTTGCCTTTCTATGTTGAATTTTTTTTTTTTTTTAAATCAGTTTCCTTCCTGATTTCAATTTTTCATCCCTCCATAGGTAATCTACATTTTCATTGATGATGATCTTCTTTTTTCATTGATTGGTTATCCGAGTGTGTATCTTTATTTTTCTCAAATTGAATTGTCTATTCTTTGAATTGTATTCATTATTTTCATTTTGAATAATATATACAAATGGAAAATACTTTCAATTTCACTTGTGTCTCTTGACAGTTAATAGATGGTAATAATAATAATGTTGATGATATGCCGTATTTCTGCCGTGTTTTTTTTTATTTTTATCTCCATTTAACTATGTATCAATTGTCTAACAAATATTCAAAATAAATTAAGAAAAAAGAAAAAAAAAAGTAGAGGAAGAAAAACATATTCAAAGTTTCAGAGTTTTTATTACATATTGTTTTCCATTTAAAAACAAAAAAAAAAAAAAAAAAAGTTATGCTTATTTACATTTTTATTTTGACGTCTTGAATTCAATACGATTTTTTTGTTTGTTTGTTTATTTACTTTGATTGATCTTTTCTAATCTTTAGTATTAAGATAATACTTAAATCGTACTGGAATGTGTAGGGGTATAGACATACAAGGGCTAATATATGGATCTTTAATTTTTTTATATCAGGTTAAGCAAGTTAGAATAATTTTTGTATTTGAGTATTTTAAAACAAACGTAAAAAAAATATTTTATTATTGTAATATTTTATTATACGAATACTAGTGAAATAATAAAATAATGAGTAATTCAGTTCTTATTGTGATTTTTCATAATTTTGTCGTTATATCCTTTTCAAAACTTACCATTAAGATTTGCTGTCATGTCATTTTTATTATGTTTCTTTTACCTGCATGCATATAATATGACATAAGGCACATTTTCAATTTGCCCAAATCATTATGCTATGAATTTTCATCAATTTTTTAACTTTGATTTTTCATTGTTATTTTTCTCTAACAGCTCGTGTAGATTTTTTTTTTTAAATTGAAACAATAAGGATTTTGATTCTACCCTACCCTGAAGATATTGTATACATACGGGTTACATACTCGTATATCTGAGAAATGAGTACATCAATCATTAAAATAAAATGAGTTAACTGTTAATGTCTTTTTATTGACATGCAAAATGGTTTTTTATTTTTTTGTTTTTCTTTAGAAGGAATAAATGAATGACCTTCGTGAATATATGATGGCATGTAAGTAGTTCAAAGACCTCGCATGTGTTAATTTTTATTAGTTGGTTTTTGTACATTTTGAGTTTTTGGTATTACCATTTTCTTTTGTGTGAATTTATTCATGTGATTTTATTTTCTGGTAAATTGAAATTTTGTTAAACATGCAAAGAATGTCAATATAAAAAAAAATACTTTACGCATATTTTGCCATAAATTAACGCTTTTATGAAGATTGAAATTCAAGGCCTCGTGTCATTCAAATATTTATACATTTTTTTTATCTTCTACATAAAAAAAGTGTGAGAACAAATTTGACTGTATCATACTGATCATTTTCCTTATAGCTTTTAGGTAAGATGTATACAGAATAATTTATTAAGTAAACAAAGGATTGACTATACCAGTAACTTTCATGTAGAATCCATGCTATCGCTGTGATATAAAATTTTCATATTTTAGAAAAACAAAAAATCATAGAACATAAAGCTCGTGAAAAATTCAAAGAAAAATAAAAATAATAACAAAGCATTGTTGTAAAATGTAATAAATTCATTCTTCATAATCTAATAATTTTTGTTTTGTTTTTTTTTTTTGTTTTTCCATTAGGATCTAAAAATCTCATACATGTATACGATTTTCCTTTTATGTAGAAAGTGAAAAAATTATGGACATTTTCTTTCATATTTTATTTTGAAATTTATTTTATAATTTTGTATATTCTTCTTAAATTTAATTTTTCTTCGTTAATTTTATTGTGTATTAAAAAAACTAAATTTATGTTAATACGTTAGATACAACGAACGTAACAACCAAAAAGAAAAAAAAAATTAATAAAGAACGGGAAAAGGAAAATATATGGAAAAATTAGAAAAACTAAAATAAGATGTATAAAACGATGAAACTTACAATATCCATGCAGTAAAAGAAAAACAAAAAAATAAAAAAAGAGGAAAAGTAAAAGCCAAGAAAAGAACATTATACACTAATACGAGTATATATACATATGTACATATATACTAGATTACATACTAAATAGATAGATGTTGGTGCCCATACATATTTTATGTATTTTGAAAAAGTAAATTCATGGAATCACTGTACATACATATGTACATACATATGTATACTAAGATAAAATCGTAAATATAAAAACAAAAAAACAATCAGTATTTTATAGTTTTCATTTTGTTTTTCCAATTTTTAATTTTATTAAAACAAAGAGAAAGAAATAAAATCAAATTATTTTTATACGTGTATGCGAATATAAGACAATAGAAAAGAAATATAAGTAAGAAAATAAATTAAATGAAAAAAAAAAAGGTTTCATTTACATATGAACTAAATTCCTAGATACAACGTGTATGCACATTAGTTTGTATATAATTTTAAATTATAAAGTGTACAGGTAGTATTGTTGAAATTGCATGTTGGAAACTATTACACCTATACATTTCATATAAAATAATAAAAAGAACTTACATATACACAAATTTACATATCGTACGATATAATTTTGAATATTTTTCACATTAAAATAAAATAATATAAGTAATAAAATAAAATAAAAAACAAACATTCGAAGGAAAATTGTTTTACGTTTGATAAGAAAACAAAAGCCAATATAACTCGTACATAGAAAAGTGGGTAGTATACTAAAATACATACAGGCAATAAAAATAACAATAATTTCATACGACGTTTAAATCAAATAACGACAACGTCCGCGACGATAATATATAAGATATTTATTTTTATTTATTTATTTCAATATTAAAAAATTTTTAATATAAAAATACGAAAATAAAAAGCAAAAATTGTGGAAGTGTTATTGTTACTTTGTAAAAAGATGTTGCGATCTCCCACACATATTGTGGGTCATGGTCCAACATCTACATCATCATCAACTACACAAACTCAAACAAAAACAACAAAAAACTCATCATCATCATCAAAGTCAGCTGCTGCTGCTGCTGGTGGAACAACATCCCCACCACATCATCATAATGTTCATGTTAATCATCATCATTTAAATAATCATCATCATAATAATAACAATAATATAAATAATAGTAAAACGAACGGTACTAATAGTAATTGTAGTAATAATAGTAATAATAGTAGTAATGGACATATAAATGGTGGTGCTACTGTAAATGGTAATGCAACAAAATTATTTGGAAATTTTACATCATTGTCACAACATAATCATAATTCGACAACAACAGCAGCAGCAGCAACAACACCAACGTCAACAATACCAGCAACACCAACTCCAACAACAACAACGACACGAAGTTCATTATTTGATTCGTGTCATCGAAAAATTCGTTTAATAGGTGGTGGACCAGTTGCCTTTTTGGGTGGACTTGTTGCGTAAGTGTCTTTTTAAATTGTTTTTTTTTTCTTCTTCTTCTTCTTATTTTTCTAATTATTATTATAATTGTTTTTTCACTAATTTCTTTTCTCTTTTTTGTTTGTTTTTTTATGTTTTTTTCTCTTTTACTGTCCATAAATTTATTTTTCTAAATGTCTATGTATTCGTTGTGTCTTTATATATTTTTAAATAGAAAATAAGGGTTCAAAGAAATCTTAAGAAATTTTTTAAATTATATAGTAAGTCAAGAATCTTATAATATAGAGTATTGAGTCAACAAATAAAATAAAAGCATTGTAGGAGACTGTTTGCTATCACCAATCGAAAAAAATAAAAAAATAAATAAATATCTTAGTGATATTATTCTCGATTTCCTTTTTCTTTTTTTTCTACAACTTTGGTGGTCATTTTTTTCTGTGCATTGTCCTTTTCTGTTATCAATCAGTGACACCTTTCATGTATTGATTACAGATCTTCATTACAGACAAATAAATCTTTAAAAACCTTCTCAAAAGTTCATTTGATATTTTCTTTCAATAGAAAAAAACGAAGAAAAAAAAAAGAATTAATTTTGTTTGTTCTTTTCTTAAAAGGCAATAATTAAATTTTTTTTTACTTTATTTTCATATCTCACATTTTGTCCCGATTAAAGCAGATATTTGTGATTTATGATTTCAAATGCGATATGGAGGTAAAAATAAGTTTTTAAATAGTTTTTATTTTTTTATGATGTGCTCTTAAGTGAAATAAAAATAAAAATTTGATAACTTCAAATAAATTTTTGTCTTTCTTTTTTCCAATTGAGGGTATCAGACAAAATAAAAGGCTTTTCTTTTAAAACGAAGGGAATAAATAAATATATTTTCTACTTTATCAATGTTAATTACATCGACATTAGAGAAATAATCAGACGGGAAAAATATGTGTGTACCTTTTTAATTTATTGTATATCTTTTTAACTTTGAATTTTTGAATGAATCTAAAAGTAAAAAATGAATGAATTAAGTCAGTAAAAATAGATGGGATATTATAGAGAATTAGAATTTCTTAATAAATGCACAAAGAAATAACAATGAATGAGAAAAAGTAGATGTGAATGTTTTGTGTTCTTGACCACTCACAGGTGAAAAATTTCAATAATACTGTTGATTTAAAATAAACTACTTACCATCATTCATACATACATGACATACATGGCTTGAATGGCAAGCAAAATCTTGTACGTTCTAATGATTCAATTTAAGAAATTTATTTATTAAAAATTTAAGAAAAATTATCTTGAATAACTAGTTTACATTTTTGCCTGACATTCAAAGAAGTCAATTATGCACTCATGTAATCTATGTATCTACTTACAATTTTATAGATTAATTATTTTTTATCTGTATAAATTTAATTTTGCTCAACCTTTGTATACAAATCAATGTAAATGTGAATGATTGTAAATCAAATTTTCTATATACAAATTCGTTAAACCAGAAACAAATAGAAAATATTTTTAAAGAATGTCTTGCTTCTTATTATTACAAAAAAATTTTCTATACAATCAGAAAATCATTTAATTTTGAAAATACATAAAAATTTTTCATCGCGTATATATAAAGATATCATTCATAATATAGCCACTAAACTATGTACATATATGTATATACAAATGTACATACTTAATATTGTTCTCAATAAAAAGCTAAATTTTATTTTAAGATTTTGCTCTAAATATATTGAACTTTCATCTGATATTTTTCAATATAATAAAAAAAAACGAAAATAAACCATTAAAATTATCTTAAAAATTTTTATTTGAATTTTTATGAGTTGTTAAAAACTTTTAAAAAATTCTTATTTTCATTTTGAACATTAAAAGAAAACAAAAAAAAATAACGAATTATAAAATTAATAAAATTTTAAAATTTTATTTTAAGATTTCGTGCACACATCATTTCATATAACATACGATTATGAGGCGATTCTATGGTTATAATAAATTTTCAATTTGTGAATCAAACACAAAAATAAATAAATAAAAAAAAAAAAAAAAAAAAAAAACAAATTAAGTTTTCTTTTCTTGTAATTATGAATGGCTAGAAATAAAAATTAATGATCAATTTCTGATTTATATTTTGATGAAATTTTTTTGTTATGTTCTAAAAAATATCAATAAATTTTTTATTTTGAAGGAAACTGAATACAGAAATAAATTTCAAGGAATATTCAAATATAAGAACCTTGGATAGACAGGATTTTATTCTATACTTAAAAAATTTAAAATTTGAATTATGAATGTCAGAACAATTATAATGACTAGCCAGACAGTAAATTATCACTTAATCCAATTGTGTACTAAATTTAACATAATATTATGTAAAAGTTAAGAAATACAATTTATTGAAATTTGAATATGTATTTTTAAAATTTAATATTTAATAGTGAACAGTTACAGTCTAACTAATAAAATATGTTCATAAAATTTTTATTTAATTTTTATATTTGAAATTGCTGGAAGAAGTTTTGGAAAAAGTTTTTTATTTGTAATATGAAAAAAAATACGATAGCTCACTTCAACTGACACATTTACGTGTATCAGCTGTTCATACTTTTTATTTTATTTATTTTTGTATTGTATACTGTGTACATATACCTACATACTTTAGACCTTCAGGTATTTTCTTTAATTAAAAGCATATTAAAAGTTAGTGAATTTGAAAATATTTTTTAAAAAAACAGGAAAAATTCATAAACGTACGGAAAAAAGATACCCGCAATATAAACAAAAAGCAACAAACTTGTGTAGATAGATACATACATATATCGAAATACATAATTACATGAGCGTAATTGAATATGATATGATGTTTGAGGGTGCATATGCATGTGCTCGTATATAATTTCGTATACCACATGCGTTATCACTTTACCTCATATTCATCATGTACGTGTTATTTAATTGTTCGGTTGGTTAAGCACGAAATAAATATACAGTACATATAAACATTAATAACTATATCTCATAAGTTACAACTCAGATAAATACTTTTTTTTTTCTTTTTTAAAAAAATTAATTTCAGGTTCAATTGACCGTTATTATTAATTTTATGGATTTACGTACATATCTTTTTTCTTTTGTATAATAACACCTGTCTGTCATATGATTTCAATTTTTTTTTTTTTTTTTGTTTTTTCTTCGAGACAACTTTAAAAGTAATATACTGCATGTCATAGCCATGATTTTTTCTTTTTCTCTTTTAAGGTACGTATACTTATAACATATTCAATTTTATTGGGCAATAAAACTGGATGTGAGTAGTGAGTACGTACGTAGCTTTACTTTTATTCTCGGTGTTTGTAAAGTGCAAAAAAATTACATTATTCGTCCCTTCATATTTACCTATACTGTATTGTTATTTGTTGTAGATGAAAGCATCTAAAAATGTACCAGAAATGCACGTAATCCGTTATGGATACTTAAGAAAGAATATACTTACCTTTAAAAGATAATTATGAAACGTATAAAGTTCCACAAATGTATTTTTATTAGGAGAAAAGAGAATAAGTTTATTTAATTATAAAGAAATTTTTATGTTCGCTCTGTTTTATGTCCATTAAAAAATAATTTTATTTCCATTTAAATATCCAAGTAAATTGTTACACTGTCTTAAGTTGTAAAATAAAATTGTAACTGACCGATACTTAAACCTAATACGTAACCTACAAAATCCTTGGAATTCCAAAAAGTTGGAATCCTTATTTACATATTAGGTTAGGTTAGGATTAGATTAGGTTAGTTTTTGTTTTAGTGTTTTTGCAATTTTTTTGACATTGATATGATATTTTTCGCAACCTGACCCATTTTTCGCATTTTTTTGATTTTACTCTTGAAATTAGCTTTTAAAATTTCACAAAAAAGAACAAAAAATTCTAAGTTGGTTTCAAAAAGTAGTGTTACCTTTACTTTTATTTCCATCCGGATTTTTATTTGCAGACACCCTTTGGAAATGTTACGAATTTCAAGTTTGAATCTCTTTTTAAATAGAAATTAATTCAGCAACATTTTAGGCCTTGCATTGAGTCATGGTATTACGTATGCCCGTCAATAAGTTTTTTTTAAAAGTTTTTCTCAAGGTGATTTTCGAAAAATTTATTTTCTCTTTTATTTTTTTTTTCTTTATTATTTTGTTTTCATTTTAATAACTTTTTAATAAATGACTAAGTAAAATTATTATGTCTATACATCAAGTAAAAGCTGGTCAACAAAATAAAATTTGTACGTTATATAAAACTGAGTCGAACTATATAAATAGTATCTATGTATGTTCATATAAAATAACAATAGAAAAAATTATGTTAAACAATTATGTTAGATCTTATAGATTTGAGTACATGTCGGCACATACATATACTTTTGTCTGCCAGTACACATACATTGTATGTATACCATTAAGTATGTGTAAGTATAATCTGTAATCTTATTAATTAAATGAACAGTTAGGTCATTCAAAACCGTATACAATATGTTATTATTTAAGTTAATGTATGACTGTTGATTTAAAAAAATACAGAATGAAAATTTCATAGTAATGTAATACATAATATCTATATATATACGAGAGTAGATTGAAGCCAATTATTATATACTGAAAAAAATTATAAGAAAAAGAAAGGAAAAAAATGAAAAAAATTTAATATTCATTGATGTATTGTTGCAGTATATATACATATAAACTACACAACATATGAAACAATTTTACTGCTCTATACGTATGACTGCAGCTACTTACTACCTTGTTTTGTGTTTTATTTTTAAAACCTCTGTCGAATATTTAAACCGACATAACGTTTTTCTTATTTAATCTAATGGGTTTTTCTTCTGTTTCGTCGTCTTTTTGATTTTATTTTTTCTTTAATTTTGATTGAAATTTTTAATTATATTATATGTCATAGTTTGTGTTACTTAAGACATACATGACAAGAGGTGAGAAAATTAGAAGAAAACTTAAAGAACATAAAAAAAATAGCAACAGATTTTTTGAAAGCCATAGTTTTCCACAATGTTTATTGTAATTTTTTTTTAAATTCATTATTAGGAAGACCTCAAAAATCAGTGAAGCAAATAAGAATTTTTTTAAGTTTTTTTTTCTAGTTCCGTATTACACTTAAAATAATTCACAATTGTATTCATAAAATTAGTTAAATTTTTTTTTCTTTTATTGCTTTAATAGCACACAGTATACCCACATGTGTTGTATTAAATTTTATGTTCAAAAGTTGAAAAAACTAGAGAGACCATTTTATTGAATTTTTGCTTGAAAAAATTTGTATTTTTTTATAATTGGCCTTGCACTCTATACATAAATTGTGTACACAGTTAATACATATACAGTATACGAAAGTCAGTTGTAAATTTGAATTTTTATAAATTAATTGACCTTCCTATTGATTTGACATTTAAAAAAAGAAATAGCAATGAAAAAAATTTTTTTTTTTTTATAAATTCATGTGTTAGAAAATTGAAATTTTATTGTTCTACAGCAAAGAAATATTAATTAATGATTTTCATGTGTCTAATTAATATAATAAATGTAGTAAATTTTTGCGTTAGAAATTAATTAAATGAATTTAGGAATATTGTGATAATTTCATTTATACACATGTATGTACGTATATGTAAATGAAAAAACTGGATTCAGAAAGAGATTGAGACTTTCAAACAAATTGATTTGTTTTTCATGTTCATATAGGATTTGCAAGATTTTATTATTCAAAAAATATAAAAAATGTTAAAAATTTACCTGATGTCATATTATGTAAAAAAAATGATAAAAAGATGTTACATATGTACGTGTGTGTACAAATGCAAATTGTGCGTATTCACAACACAATTCAAAATGTTTTGTTTTTTTAGGTCAAAGTGTAATTTCTTGTAGGCGTAATATTTTATAAATTTTATTGTTTACCATATTTAATTATCTGTCCATTTTATATTACCACACACATACGCATAATTTCTATTGTGTTGTACTTCATAATGATAACCAGAGAATTTAATTTCAATCTTTTTTGTTTTGGTTTGTTTTTTTTTGTCTTGACTTTTTCTTGGCAACTAAACTAATCGCTAGAAAATTTAATAGATTTTGTTTTTTGAATTTAGTATAAAAACATTAAAAAATCTATTTTAAATAGAAAATTATTAATTTGAATAACTTATTAGATGGTTAATGAAGACAAAAAAAAAAAATTTAATTTTTTTTCGTGTTTGTAGGTCAACAAAACTGTAGTTGTTTATTTTTTATAGTCTCTGGTTAAATTAAAAAAGGAAATTAAAGAATTTTATCATCATAACCATTATCATTATTATACCTGTCTAATTGTATCTGTGATAGTATTAGAACTGTAAATTCTTCCTGCTTTATCCTGTCACATATCATGATTATGATACAATCATATTCTTTTTGTAGACATTTCGTAATACTCGTGTTCATGTCTATGTATGTATATATACAAAAATTTTCCCACGTATTTAAAACAAAGTTATTAATTCATTTGCTCGTGTTTGTTTAAAATCAAATTAGAATTTTCTCGTTTTCATTTAATAAAAAAGAGAAATAGATAACAACTTTATTATGTCATAGTTTTTTTTTTTTTTCATTCTCATGTTCAAAAGGGACAAATTTCATATTTATGAGAAAATGAAGAAAAAAAATTGACTGAATGATTAAAAATAAAAAGGAAACATAAATAAATAACAAAGAAAAAAATATTGAGGAAAGGAAAATAAATAAAGCAAATACACACGGCTGCTGCTACTATCACTAGACATCAAAATTCAAAAGTGATGATTGTATTATTTTTTGTGTGCTTTTATATCTTTTTTTTTTTTTGAGGTTATGTGATATAATACGATTTCCTTTTTTGTCTAAAAAAAAGTAATATAAAATAAAAAACAGTCTAAGTAACATACATAGACATTCACAAATGAATAGAGATGTGTGTGATCCTGTTTTATTTTTCCTCTAAATTTTTTTTTTGTTTACCAATTTTATTTACTTTTTTGTATTTTTTTAAATACAATAGGGAAGGATATTGTATGACGGTAAATATGAAAAAAAAAAAAAAAAAACGGTAGAATTTGTATAGCTTTCGGCAATGAACTCCAATATATGGTGTACACCTTACAAACGGAAGCATTGTAGACTTACGTACACTTTTATTTAGAATTGGCCTTATACAAATGTATATAGTCTGTTGACGGTATTTATTTATTTGTCTCATAATAACCTGTACATTACGAATGCGGGTGCATCTGTTTTACAATTTTAGGGGTTGAATTTTTGTGTGTGTGCGTTTGTATTTGTTTTTTTATTTTTTAACTTTCGCATATGTGCATTAGTGAAAATGTATGTTGATTCCAAGAATTTTTGTATAAAAGTAGATTTTATAAACGAGTGGTTTTTTGTCAGTAAATATAGGAAATAAGATAAAAACGGAAATGAAAGAGGATACATGCATATTAATTATGTGGCAGTATGTAAGGATATTACGTATTATAAGAATGATAAATTTGAAATTTATTAAGGATGCAGGTGAAATATCATGTGCCATAAAGTAAATGGCACTTATGTTATTCACGAAAAACATGAAAAAATTTTTTTTTTATTTTCATCATAAAACTCAGGATGATCTCCTTGGAGATCAATTTAACCTCCGTAATTAGTTTTAGACAATTCAAGGCTTTATTTTCTTTTTTAAATGAATGAATGATAGAAAGTATAGAAACAACAAAATATTTCATTTTATTTAATGTAAACAATTTTTCAATGTTAATGAAAAAAAAAATTAAATCTAGAAAAATAACAAATGACCAAAAATATGACATCAATTTTTTATCTCATTCTCGTCTTTTTTTTTTGTTTTTTGAAAATTTAAAATTTTGCAATATCATAAAAATAAAAACAACTATACAACATAGAAGGAATAAAAATAGAAAATAATAGCATTCATTAATTATATTTAATGTCTGACATTGAATTATTTGTTATAAATGTTTCATAGAAGTCTATATATATATATATTTTTTTTTTTTTTACATTTTCTTTTGGATTATTGGAAATTTTTTTCTATACAAGTATGTATATATATATATAAAGATTGAAACTTATGGATAATAAAGTAATATTTGTTAGAACATTAGATTTACAATATTGGAAAGATTTACAATTATGTGTATTTACAAAGAGGATATATACAGAGGCACAATGTGATGAGATTAGTTCTACACTACATTACTTGGAAAATTCAATAAGAAAAATGAATAAATAAACAAAGAGAAACTGAAAACAAATCATCTTTCATTTTATATTTATGATCTCGTTTTCAGATTTTTTTTTTATTTTATTGTATTTGTTCTATTTAAGTTTCTAATTTTTTTTTTATACATATTTATTTTCTTTTATGAAAACTCAAGATTATTTTTTAAATCAATTCAATTTTTATGTGTATGTACGATACAACTTGTATCGTAGCGAATTGTATACATATATACATATGTATATGTCTATTATATGTAGACAATCTCTACTTTATTTCATGAAAATGTACATACATACATATATAAATATGTAACATTGTTATATTAAAAATTACAAAATACAAAACGAACAAATAAATTTGAACAAATTTATTTAATAATGGCGTCAACAAAATAATGAAAAAAGGAAAATAAAGAAAAAACAAAATCGAGCAGAAAAAAAGTTTAAAAAATGAGTTTTGTGTTTTTATCTTCATTCAACTTTTGTATTGTCATACTTAAAATACATTACACTTGATAACCTAATAATGAAGTTAAAGTGACCAATAAAACAATTTTTTTCTCTGTCTTCTTTTCATCATAATGAAGTTTTTTAGGATTTTGTTTTTTTTATTTATAATTTAACTTTTTAAACAATTTAAAAATTTTTATAAAATATATAAATAAGAAATGTCATGTCAAATTCAACTTTACTGACAGTTTAAGGTTATGAATAAAAAAGATATGTATGTATAATTGATTGTATTATTTATAGCATTATCACAGTAGTACATAAAAGGACATTCTAGACGTTGGACTTATCTGTTAAAATATTTTTATTCTTTGTCTTATTGAATTTCTTCTTCTCTTTTTTTTTTTTTTTTAAATAAATTATTTGTTTATTTAAATTATTTCCAGCTAATTTATAAAGGCGACGATGCCAAATTTTCATTAATATTATTATTCTTATATTGTAGAATCTTATACATAGTACGCATCCTTGTTTCAATCAAATTTTGTATTTTGGTATTTTTTTGTTATACAAATTGATATATTCTTTTATTGGGGATGTAGTGCTCATATTTCAGTCAAAACGAGTTAAAATAAGCAACACTAGTGCATATTTTTGTATTGTGTAACGAATATAAGAACTTATTTATTGAAAACTTGTGTACAAAAGTAGTTAAGCAAAGTAAAGTAGTTAAGTTTACAAAAAGCATGAAAAAAAATCTCGAAAGAAAATACAAAAAATATTTAGGAGAACAAAAATTCTTAAATTCACTGCTTTGAATATTTCATAAATTTTACAACGTTGTAATAAGTTTGGATAACTTTAAACGATCTTGAAAGAAGGAAATTAAAAGAGAAATAAAAGAACAAACATTGCTAATTTTGCTGTCTGTTTTGTTTGTTTGTTTATACATTTTGGATCAATTTGGATGAGTGTATAAATAAAATGTCTCGCATTTTAATTAAATCAATGAGCCCCTTTGAATTTTTTTGAGTTTTGATCCGTCATTTGAGTAAATTAAACAAAAATAAGAAAAAGGAAATGATTGTTCAATTATTTTTGAATAGATAAATGAATATGGGGGGATCGATCATGGGATTAATGTATAGAGAGGTACAACAAGCGCATGCGCTATTGATTTATTTAAAAAAAAAGAGAAAAAAAAAACAAAATTGAAGTAGATTTAATAAAGTGCTTGATTTTCATGACAACAATGATATTTTCATGACAAATATTTTTTTTTTCTTTGTACTCTTTTCATCATATCTTTGCCAATTCTGCTTTTTTTTTTTATTATTATACACGTTTTACTCTTTTTGTTAACTTAATTATTGATTTTTTTTCTCGTTGTTGATGCTGGTTATAAATGTAATGGTTTCATGTTGATGCAGTTTGCAATCATAAAACATAAATGCATTATTTGTATATGTTTTGGAATTAATAATGATTAAGAAAACAAATTGGCAATGTCTCAAGTCCAAATTACAACAGCACAAAATAGAGTATGAGGTTTTATGTACAGTATATTTATATACGTACTTAATTCACATATACAAGAAAATAAATGGATAAAAAAAAATAAAAGAAAAATCATTAAATTGTGCTGCTGTTGCTGTTATAACTTAACGGGAATTATATAAAAGTGTAGGTGAACGGTTTGTTTTTTGCATTGAAAAAAAAAAAACTGTAAATAGGTATACAATAAAAATGATTTTCTTTTTTCTTTTCAGTTTATTTGAACAGCGATTTTGTTGTTTTTTTTTTTAACTTCGTTTATTTGTAGTGATATTCCCTCATTATGGCCTATGAATTGCTTTACATGATCTTTTGCTACGATTGCATTTATTAGTGCTCATGGCTAAATGATTACAAGAAAAAAGAAAATAAAAGAAAATAAAATAAAAACGACAAGGTAATAGAGGTAGGGGGAAGAAACTAGAAGATGTTTGTTTTTTTTTTTTGTTTATCAAATGAAATCCGGTTATAACAGAACATATTATATTAAGACAAAGAAAAATGTATGTACACATGCATTTACATTGAAACACTTTATATGTTTACCCATAAAAGATGAACTGCTATGTTTTGCTTTGCTATTATTATTTTATTTATTATTATTTTTTTTTTTAACCAAAAAGAAAATCTAAACAAGTTATCTAGTTAAAAACATACAGTTGCAATTCAAGTTTTTTTTTTTTTTAATTTTGTTTGTTTATCAATTCATAAAAATTTGTTATAGCTGTGACTCACGACACATACTACAGAGATGTTGAAGTCAATATACCTACCTAACTTTAATAAATAAAAACCAAAAAAGAAAAACTAAGAAGAAAAAATTGCACAATCAAATGAAATGAATTTTACAATCATTTATTAGTGATAATGATGATGATTATTGGTGATGATGAAATAACGATATTTTTTTATACGTGATGTTAGTGACCTATCTATATAAAAATTTATCTGAGCTAAATTTTTATTCTTTTTGATTTATTCAAAAATTCATTTTTTTTTTTTTTTAATTTTTGATGAGAAAAATAAATAAGTGACCCAATTATTATTTTTTATTTTCCAATTAAATAAAAAAAAAAAAACAAGGAAAAACCTGATGATTTAATAATCATCTAAATAACATTTTTATGAGACATATCAGATAACCTATAATTTTTGTCGTTTTTATTTCTTAAGTTCTTAATACAAAAAACAAAAAAAAACAACCATGGCATAATGGAAAGAATTGTATATGTAAAAACACTTCATTTTTATTTGTTGTTCAATTTTTAGGAAACTTTTTATTTTTTTCCCTAGAGGACAGTATAAAAAACAATTTTAGTTATTTTCTTTATTTTGTTTTTTTTGTTATTTAGTTAAGTTATAAAGGCCATAGGCAAAAATGCCATTAAATTTTTTACGTCCAAGAAAAAAAAGATAAAATTAAAGTGAAAAGAGAATACTATCAAAGGAATAGAAAATATTTGTGTATATATATATTCGATCAGAAGATAAAAGTACTATACGTAACACTATATGTAATCTGTACCTATATTACTTGTATAATTTAGTGTACTTTAAGTATACATGAAAGATACATAATGTACATCAACATTGTATGTATGTCAGAAAGTACAAGTGTTGTAGTAGGTAAAAATCTTTTTTTATTTTTATTTATTTTTTTAAATGTAAAATAAAAAATCGATATAAAAGTCATGGTCTTCTGACTGAATTTTATGTTGTGTTGTATTGTAAACAGAGTATATCTGATGTATAATACATTGGTGTAGCTGTAGAACTGATGATGTTTATATACTTATGTATGTACATGTACAATAGCATCATATAAAGAAAAGCGAAAACGTAAAGTTTAAAAAATAAAAAAAAGAATAAAAAAATTGGTTTACGAGCAAAACAAATACATATGCATCAAAACGCTTATAGGACTTTCTTAGTCGTATTCCATAGTATATTCCATATGTTTGATGGAATATTTTTTTGTTTCTCTTACAGAGAAAAACCACATATCATTTATACGAACGTACAGGTGTAATTGTACACAGGTATACATACACGGATATTCGCTTGTATGTATATATGTATATAGCACACAAAAATACGCGTAAAATGCTCAAGGATAATTTGTTGTTTTATTATTTATTTTTCACTTTTTTCTTTTGTAAAAAAATAAACATAAACATCAACAGCAGAGTATAAAAGGTAGTAGATGGAAAGACAAAAAAAAAAAGAAAGAAAGAAAGAAAGAAAACTAGATGGGTGAGTGGGTGTCTGTTTTGTATATAAAGGAACATTCATTGTATGTACATATACGTACATGCATTTGATTGTAATGAAAATGTTTCACATACATATAGATAGGCAGATAATGTAAATAACATTACTGTGTGCTAAAACGTACAAAGTATAGTTACATAAATACTTAAGAAAATTCCTTATAAGGTTTGGCCTAGACCTTGAAAATATTTTTATATACATATGTATATTGTTTTTTTTTTTTTTAAATGTTTTTGCCTATATTGCAATACATGTAAAAATACATGATTATCATTCAAGGCTGTAATGAATAAATGACGATAATAACAACCACAAGGATGACATTTATTGGATATACTGTATATTTTGTACACGTATAGAAATGAAAGCACTCATAGTGTTGAAAGGAAGCAAAAAAAAAAAAATTGCAATGGTAATAAAAAATAAAATTAAACTTAGTGACGTGAATGGGAGAGTTATCACTAAAATTTTTATGTTATTAATATACACATAGCAGAGGAAAACACATTTAAATTGGTTTCCAACAGAGAGAAAACACAATATCAATAAAAAAAATAGACGAACAACAAAACAATTTAAAAACCCAATTATGATTATATGGTTAAACATGAAAATGGCAATAAAATTAATGTTAAATGTGATAAAAAAAAAATATTGTTGGGGTAAAAAACAACAAAATATTTATTTATTTCTTCTTTTTATTACCGATGTAAATTTGATTTGAATTGAGGAAAATAAGACTATAAAGAAAAATTTGATGAATGGGGAAAAACAAGTAAAAAAGAAAATATTTTGAGCAAATTGTATTAAATGCATGTATGAATATATCCTTTTGTGCAGATATATATAGACTGTAAGCTTTGTATGTAGTAACTAAGCAACACTTAATAAACTCTTGATAAATAAAAAAAGAAAAAGAAAAAGGAAAAAGACATAAAAATAAAATGAAAAATTACAACTAACACAAAAAATTATTCAAATAAAAATTAAATGTGTTTGATGGAAAAAAACTTCCATCTTATTCTATAGAATGAATACACTAAGGATTCTATATATAATCTATGGTTTTTCTTTTGTTCTCTTTTTCTAATTCAATTAACTAAGAAAAATTTTTGAAAGCGCAAAAAAAAACAAGAAAAACAAAACGGAAGATATAGTATATAAGAGGAAATAAAAAATTTAATTAATTAATGAAAAGATTACTAAAAGTACAAAATAATAACATTTTGAAAATATTTTTAGCCCTTTTGTAATATATCATTTTAAATTCCAAGGATGTTTTGTTCCCTTTGAGGCTATATTGAGATTGTTATTTATCTTTTATCTATTCCACTTGAATTACATTAAAAATTAAATTACTTTTATATTAATTATTGAGAAACAATAAGAATTTTCATATTATTAATAAATTTAATTTTTTAATCATTTTCTTTTCGCATTTATTTAATTAATTAAAAACATAATAAAAATATTTAAAAAATAAAATTGTTAATGAACAAAATAACTTAAATAATTATTTTTAATGAAATGAATTAAGAAAAGTTTCTGTAATCATATGAAAAATCATAAAAATCAGGATGGTATAAGATTGGAAATTTACAGAGAAATATAAAATAAATAAGGCAGTAAAGTAAAGAATAAAAATATGTTGTGGTGTTTCTCTAATTCGAGTAAACAGTAAAAATTGTTATAAAAAATAGTGATCAAACACTGACAATTGAAACAATCGATTTTTGATGCTTTTACATTAGATTGCATATTACTCGATTTTTAATAAATTTGATTGTTTTAATCTATCGTAATTTCTACTTTGAACACCGATTGTGGCCATTTAATTTAATGTCCCATCATTATTTTACTTATACATTTAGAACGACATTTTTAATTACAAAATCTCTGTAAATTACAAAAGAAAAATTAACACACTCTAAACTTTTACAGTTCAGAATATCTAATTGTTTAAATGACTTAAAAATCGTGTTAGCTTGTAAAACTTTTAATTATCTTGTAATTCGCACCCATTGGTTTTTCATTTCAAAATAAATTAAATTAAATTACATAAATGAAATTTTCAAATTGTAAATTAAATAATTACAAAAAAAAAAAAAAAAAATTAAGAAAATCAATTGAGTTTGAAATGCAAAAAAATAAAAAATAAATGATGATTTAAATGACCCTGATTAATTTTAATGTTAATTTACCACAAACATCATAATTGCGTGTAATAAGTTTTTTTTTTTTTTTTTTTCATTTTTTCACTTTTTGAAATTTTCTTCTTGTTGTTTTCATTTTTCATGTAGGAAAAAAGGCTGAGCTAAAATTCATAACAATTTGAGAGTTAAATTACATAGACAAAATACCTACATTGTTTTAAAATAAGTAGAGACAAACAAGATCATTATGGTCTTACTACAAAAAAAAAAAAAAAGAAAATTTTTCTTTTATAATAAACTTGTATTTGTGAATTTTCCAAACAACTAGCTAAAAAGTAAATTTATTTTAGTTGGCATTTTAACCTAGTCTGAAATGTTTTGGACTTTGGTATCTAAGTATATAAATGTGACTACACATAAATTATGAAGGATATACATATAATGGTGATGATAAACATATCATTTTTGTTTAACTAGGTTGACATTTTTTGCCATTGCTGTTGTTGTTATTATTGTTGTCAGTAATGAGTATTTAAAATTTTGTTAATAAAGTCTCATGTATGTCTCATATATCAACCTAATTTTGGTTTTATTTTATTATTATTATTTTTTTTGTTTTTCTCTTTAGGTACTACTTACTTATAGTAGTACATGGACATCCATTGAAATTCTTTTCACAAATAAATTTACTATACATACATACATATATACAATGTTTGTTGATGAATGATTATTACAAGCTTTACGAGTACAGTACACATTTTATAGTTTGTTAGTAGGTTTATAAGGTTTGGTTCGTTGTTTTTTTTTTTTTTTACTTTTAAAATGAAACACTCTGAAATGTTAGTTATTGTTTGTCATTATATGTTATTTTGCCTGATGTACAACATAATAAGTACCTATGTAAAATGCGTGGAAAATTTGTAGAAATAAAAAAAAAAAAATTTTTACATTATTATTTTTGTTTTCCTAAGGTTCACATATTTACACAGTGTATAATATCTATGTTATTATCATGTTGCAATGACAGTAGCAATAATAATGATATAATGTCAGTTTGTTGTGCCAAGACCACTTGTTATTATTATTTTTATTTTTCACAAGTTTCTTGATACCTACACTTTATTATAAGGTAAGATATAGATACTTGTCATAAACAAATGAAATTATGATGACAAATTTTTCAATTATAATTTCATTTTTCAAATGAAAGTTGTTTTCTTTTATTTTTCATTTTATTTCTTTTGTTCATGATAACAGTAATAAGAAATTAAAAAAAAAATAATAATTTTATTTTTTTGATCATAAAAAAAATAAATACGTGATTTTGAATAAAAGTTTATTGACTATGTTTATTCCCCTTGTAGACTGACGTTTTTAAGATAAATTAAAGATTTTTATAATTTAATAAACAAACATAATATAATTCATTATTTGCAATGATTATGAACATTGAAAACAATCAATGATGTGAGGTAAAGGATTGAATGCCATAGTATAACAGTTACAATCACAGTTCAGTTTTGTTTTTTTATGATGTTAAAATTTTTCTCTTCATCTTTGTTATCTACTTGTCTGTGAAACCGTTGCATTAATTTCTGTATTCACATAATTTAGTGCAATAAAATACAAATGTTTTAAAGTATAAAAAAAGTTATGTGACAAATATGAGATTTCAACACATACACACTATGCCTTCTTCAAAAAAAAACAAAGACAAACCGGGCTGTACATCAAAGTACCACAAATATAAACAAAATCTAATCAAAGAAATCTCAAGACTTTAATGTCTTTTTTTTTTGTGATAAATTCCTAATCATTTGCTAATATCTATAACCGTTGCCATTGTAATCATTGCAAAATAGAAAATGACTGAAAGATAACCATTTTATGTCATAAATCTATCATCTTATATTATCATCGTACGAGTAGTCATCAGAATTGCTGGCTATAGAAAAAGGATATCTTGTTTTTTCTTGATTTCGACGATTAATGATATTTAACTAAAATGTGATGATGTTTCGAAATGCGGTTAATATTTCTTCGCCGTGTACAATAAACGAAATTTATTGAAATATACTCGTATGATTATTAAGAAGCAAAAAATCTAAAGACTTGACTAGAAAAACAAAATATCGAATTAAAAAAATTTAACGAAAAGAAAATAGGGCTTTCGAACTTAGAGGTCAATTTTAAGACCCTCTCAAACGTGTATGCAGTGCAAACGTATATTGTAACTAGTTACGAATATTAAATTTAATTATCGTGTCACGAAACGTTTTTTTTTTTAAATTATTTTTTAAAATTAAAATACAATGCAACTATTGTTTTTCTTATTCCGTCATTTATGCATTGTAAACTGTTATGCTGAATTATTACAATTGTTGTCTGTATGTATTTCCATGTACATATATCTTACATGCATGTATGGTAGAGTATAGGATGGAAAAATATACATATATATCTATCCTATATACATACATTTTTTTTCTATATACATATAGACACATACATGCATAAAAATAAAATATAAAAAACAATAATTCATTATTTTTTGTTTTTTTTTCGTATCACATGTTGTTACTCAAGTTGTGTTTGTAAATTGTAACACGAAAATGAAAAATGTTTGTAAAAATGTAACAACAAATGAGAGATATATGCATGCGGGTTAAGACTATGAAATTTATGTTTGTCTTCATTTCATTCCTGTTTTTTTTTTCAACAGATTATAAATGCATTCTACATTTGTATACAAATGTAAAATGTATGTGATTGTGTGTCTATAGTGGTTTAAAAATTTTCATTTTATACATTTCTATACTTTATTCGATAACACAAATAACTAAAATGATGACAATATTGTTCTACATTTTATTAAAATATCAAATGTACATTTTGTTAATTACACATATAGCCGGAACGGTCGATGTTGTATGTATATATACATAAGTATGTGTTATGAATAACACACATTCAAAGAAAAAAAAAATTTGGCTTTTCTATGCAGGGTGTTTGGTATTAAGATGACATAAGTTAAACAACAGATAGGATTTAAAGAGATAAACAAAAAAATCGAATGAGGAGGTGAGGATAATTAAATCTCAATGATTTCAAAGGTATGGAGAGTTAAAGCCTTTGCGCCTTGTTTTGTTTTTGCAAAATATCCTGTATTTTCAATGACAATTATACGTAACGAAAAGTAAACTTTTGACCTTTCATTTGAAAGAAGAAACACATCCGTGGTTCAATTTTCGTCATCTTAATGCTAAACATGGTGTATAGAAAAATCGATTTTTTTTTTTGTACTCTGTAACATTAAGATTAAATGCACATGTATCTGTTATAATACATTATTTTGTCTTAAAAAATACAACAACAAAAAAAAAAAATAATAATAACAAATAAAATAGACTAAACAACAAGATATACAATAGAAATACATAAATACTAGAAGTAGAAATAAACAAAAATAAGTTGTGGGTTCTAAATAATTTTTTGTTTTATTGCTGTACTGATTATATAGTAAACAAAAACAGTATTGAAGCTAACATTAAAAAGGGGCATTCTGAGATAAGGATAGCATTTTAAATATGTTTTGTACACAACCTCACTGTAATTAACCGCAGTTAGTTGAGATAATTTTTGATTTATAAAACACTTTATAATGTAGACTGTAGGCAAAGTTGAAGGATACTAATACATCATGCAATACATGAAAAGCTCACAAAAATAAGTAAAATTTATGTTGTTATATAAAGAAATCTCAAGAAAATTCGATATACATACAGACATATGTATGTACGTATACTTGGTATATTCTGATTGATGAGTGTTAAATGTTCAAAAACATGTGTAAAATAGCTTTTATTTTTATAACTATTTGTTTTGTGGTTCAAATTTAACTATACTTAAAAGAATGATTAATGATGATAAATCAGCTGACTTACTTAATTGTAGATTTAAAGGTTAAAAGAGAAACTTACATCAAGAGTCCTAATTATGTAGATATTTCTGGATTTACAGATTTGCCTATAAGAAGTGGTATTAATATTATCTGAAGCACTGAAAGTTTGTATACAGTTGGTATAAATAGTTGTAATCATATTGTAAAATTTTATTTTTGATAAAAATATTTATAAAATTATGAATATTGAAAATTTGTTATTTAAGCATGTATGAGTTATTAAAATTTTTCCACTCTAGTATACTTTCATTTTTTTTTAAATAAAATTTTTGTAATATATCACGCAATAAAAACTTAAATTTAAAACAGATATTCGTTAATAAATAAATATTATGACAATAAGAAAGGAAAACACCAGAATATGTTTTATTAGTTTTAAACATGAAAAGCAAATTTTTTGTTTTTCATATTTTACAAATTTATTGTTGAAAAACAAACCAGCAGAAGCCCAAAAAGAAAAAAAATTATTTCGCATCGATTGATTATTAATCTTTTTTTTGTTTTACTTTTTCTTGTTTTTTTTAATTAATTTCATATTTAATTAAATTATAGAAATAGCATAAATATGAAGGTCAAAATATATTTTAACAAAAAATTTTATATGAAAAATATGAAAATGATAATTTTTTTTTTCTATTTTGTTTTTTGCATATATAAATCATTTAAATGTTTATAATTTTGTGTAGTATCTTTGTATCTGATCAGTAATAACATGGAAAATGTTTATAAAAATTCTTATAATGAAAATGAAATAAAAAAATTAATAAATTGAATTTATTATATATGTTGACATTATGAAAATACATGGCCATATTAAAATAATAACAAACATTTTTTAGTAGTATGTATTCATATGTAGGTGTGAAAAATTGAATTATTAATTAATAAACTAACAGCTATATGAATATGCATATACATATGTAACTTAACCAATTTTTTAGTAATTTAAATGTATATTCAGTTAAATGAAAATGCCTATTTGCGTGATAATCAACACCTGAAATAATATGTTAACCTAATGTTCTGCATTTATAGGTTAAATGTTTGCATAATAGTGTAAACACATCACGAGTAATATAGGATACAATATCAATTGCCAAAAATTTTCAAACGTAAACATTTCAATGAAGACGGCTATAATATGTAGGAGTATACGGAATATATGTATATGTATTTCTATTTCTTTGGTTTATGGTCGTTAGTTAACATTTTGACCTTTAGCAGTTTATATTTCTTGTATCTGTAATGTGTTTACAGCATAACAATACTGCTATGTAACATATTTACACTGTTAAAACTTTTATAATCATCAAAATGTACAATTTCAGTGTATCTTAGCGAAATAAGTTACACACATCAGATATCTGAAATTAGCTTTTATACATCTGTATTCTATATGAAAACTATTTTATTAGTTTGGATTGAAACATTCGATATTACAGCTGATTAAATGAATTTTCTTAATTTGTTGATATAAAATTTGTACATAAAAACAGGTGATCAAGTCTAAAATCCAATTACGCCAACGCTATACTATGATTTTGTGTCAGGCGTTGGTTGTACTGAACTAAAAAATAAAATTCGAAAAATAAAAACTAAAAAAATTTACCGATTATGTGTTGATGATATTGATGTTGAGATGAGATGATGTTGTTGACGATTATGTTATGATGAACAAAAACAAGTATAACCTCCATGGCCTCTATCTATTCATTTTTAATCTATTACTTAAAACTGTAAACAATAATAAAAGAAGTAAAGACTCGTTTTATTCGATCATGA
This sequence comes from Anthrax anthrax, assembly GCA_963971155.1. Lineage (NCBI taxonomy): Eukaryota > Metazoa > Arthropoda > Insecta > Diptera > Bombyliidae > Anthrax > Anthrax anthrax. The sequence continues at coordinate 22,103,012 of OZ020122.1, forward strand.
TGATGATAATGTGGTGGCGGCGGTTAATACATATCGAACTAAGAAAACCATCTTCCAACTACCATCAAATACTTTATATGTATAGTTACCACTTACCATTTAAGAGTCGTAATTCCAGTTTGTGTACTTTTCTTGAAAACTCGTTTGAATCTTCTGCCTTTTTTTCTACATCTTTTTTTTTTTTTGTTGTTTGAAATGAAATTAGCAATAAAAATAAAGTTAACAAGTAGCTATGATAAAATGATATTTTTATTTTTTATTTTTATTTTTTTTTTAAAATCAGAAACAGCTTTTTAACGACTTTTCTGCTTTTTAATTTTTCATTGTCTGATAATATACTACAAAATTTGATAAAAATTTTTCGTTATGAATTCGAATATGTTTTATTCTTTCAGAATTGGAAAAATTTGTGTTAATGAAAATGAAAGTTAAACTTAAAAAAAATTTTTTTTTTTTTTTTTTTGGATTTCATTTTAATTTCATTTATTTTGTATGCCTTTTACGGAAAAAGTTTTAATTTTCCTTGGCGCATTTTTATTTATATTTTAAGTTAAGCGCGTAAATAAAATACAAATTCAAATATAAAATTATTTTGTATGTATGTATATGTACAAAAAATTGATATCATAGGTGATCATCACTTGTATAAAAATAGTACATATGTATATCATGTATGTCATCAAGTTTTGTGTATTTGTATTGCCTTAAACGCTTAAATTTACTCTATTTTATTTTTCAATTTTCGTCGAATGATTAAATTTTTCAACATTTTCATTGTTGTAATGCGAATGACCTAGTGAATTTTTTTTTTTTTCGTTTTAGTTTTTATTTTTTCATTTTAATTTCGTTTTACCTTATATGAAAATTATGTCATTCGTATTATGTACTGTATGTGTGAGCAACTCATTTACCTGAATGGTATTATAAAATTTAATTTTTAGTGCTGTTAAAAATTTTCAATTTTAATTTAAATTTTAATGAAAATAAGAAAATATGTACATACACATGAGAAAAAGGTCATTCATAAAATTAAAATATCATCATTTAATTTTTAAGAAAATTGGTTCCAGTGTAATGGTGCACTTACATTCTATGCATTTGTTTTTGCAAATTTTAAAATCTTTATAGTAGACATTATGGATGACGTTGAAATTAATTTGTACAAATCGTGTATAAACGTTGCTTTTTTTTTCTAATGATTTTTCATTAAATTAAATTAAATTTTGTATAGATGTTTTTGTTGCTTATATTTTAATTTCTTTAAATTAAATAAATTTCTTTTCTTGTCTTTATACAAATTCACAATCATTTAACGTTTTAATTTATTTTCTTAATTTTTTTGTTTCTCTTTTATTAAATTCTATTATAAAATAAAATAAAAAATAAAAATTAATTATTTTATTAAATTAAATGCAAGTCACCTTTAAACAATATAATAAAATAAAAAATACTACAAGTAAACAAATTAAATTGTAAAAGAAAAAAAAAATAAATAAATAAAAAATTAATTGTATAGTATGTAACATACATCACGTTTTAATTCTATGTTTGTTGTTTACTTTCAGTTAATATGTAGATATTTATAGAAAATAATCTTGACATTAATTTGCATTTTTTGTAATTTTTTGTTTTCTTTTTAATATTGGTTTTATTTATTTATTTTTTTTTTATTCTTTTTGTTGTTCATTTTAGTTATTTTCATTTTTTTTTTTGAGGTGATTATACATTTTTATCTCTTTTCTTATCTTATTTACCAGAGGATTTTTATTTTCTATTTATTCTGATTTTTGTTTTTAATTTTTGCCTTTTTGTAAATTTTATTTCCGTCAACAATATTTTAAAATTGGCAAATCAAACACTTTTTATATGTTTTCAAATGCTTTCGTTTAAATTTTTTTGAATTTCCCTTTAAAAAATAAGCAATTTTCTTTTTTTTATTTTTATTTTAGACAAAATTTTGAAATATGTAGATAGAAAATTTTATAATTTCTACATAAAAAAAAGTTTGTCTGTTACGGATATCAGTGCATGTCTTATAGAAGTATGTATTTTTCCTTTTCTCATTATTCTTAATAAGAGTGTATCACAAGAAGTGTTACTAAAACCCTCGAATATTCAATAAAAGATAATTTTTTAAATAATTTATTATGAGTTGTTAATTTCACAATGTTTAATATTTGAATTTCAAATTTATTAATAATTTTTTGTTATGTTATTATTCGCCTTTAAATTGTTTTCTATTATTTTCTCCTTTTCAAAATAAGTGTTTTTTTTTTGTTTTTTTGTTTTTTTGTTTTTTTTTTAAATAATATAACCACTTTTATGATGATTTTACAGAATTTTCTTGTTATTTTCCTATATTTATTTAACTTTTATTATAATGTTGCATTTACATTTAGCTTAATTAAATTGTTTACTGAACGAACAAAATTTTGTTTACATTCAGACCATTCAGAGAGAAGAGAGTACTTACCTGGTAAAATCAAGATAATATACAAAACAATCACGTGCAACATACATACATATATATATGACATATAGTGTTCTGTATACCTTTACATTTACCATTTAGAAAATACTTTATTCATAATCATATGGATTTAAGAAAAACCATTAAAACTTTTGAATTTACTGAAAAACAAAAGAAACAAAAAATATATGAAACATTATTATTTATTATGTATTTATTTATATGTACATAACATAATTTACGAAGTATTATATTACACATGTTGTTAAATTACGTTTACATATCGTATAGGTTAAATTGAAAGGAAAAAAAAATAATTTAAAAATATAAATAAAACAAAGAAAACAAAAACTGGAATTAATTAATAAAACATTTAATGTATACAAGAAACTGTAATTTATATAAGAATATAAAATACGAACATATGCATATACATATTTACATATGTATGTACGTGTACGCATTAGAATGTACATAATACAAAAGAAAAATAAAATCTAAATGTAAATATGTATATATATACTCATACTTTGTATACAGTATAAATTTATTATGTATTTGCATTTTACACACATACAAACGTGATATATAACTGTATATTAACTGTAAACAAAAACATTAAATAATAATAATAATAATAATATAATCATCAGAATTATCATCATCGAATAATGTGTACGTATAATGTATTATATCTAGTGTATATATATACATACATATATGCATTGATTATCACAATTTTATATACAAATATATATAAGAGAATCTTACGAGTATATACAGACAAAATATTATCATTATTACTATTATTATAAAAATGATGATACCATCATACATATGTATATATTACGATCATTTATTAAAGAGAGATAAGAACTAAAAACTTATAAAATAATTTATAATATACGTACATACATACATATGAACATATTTCTACATGCGTGTTAATAAATATTCATAATTTCATAATAACAGTTATTAACAAAATTTGAGATACATCATCATAATGTATAAAACTGGCATATGCTAGAAAATGCTAGTATTTATTAATAAATTGTATATTTTTAGGAAAAAATAAGTTATTTAAAAGAAATTGCAATTCTCAAGAATATCTTCATCTTTGTAACTTACATTACATTACATACAATAATTTGTTATGTTAATTTTCCTCTAATTTTTTTTAATTTTCTTTGATAAAAATAATTTTTCAATAAATGAAAATTTTTTTAAAACAAATGAAAATAAAATTTTGAATTAGAAAAAAATAAAAATATATTTATAAAAATTCATTTAAAACTTTTCATGGTTAACGAGTCTTTTTTATGTGAATAAAGAAAACTGCCTACACTGCTATTACAATTTTTTTTTTTTTTTCAAAACATATAATGTGACGTAGAACAGTGGCAACATAAAATCTATATGTTGATTAGTGTTAATCTGTATTTGGTAAGATTTATTACATAAATATATGTATGTATGAGAATTGTGTATACTCTATAAAACTGTTTGTATGTATGCGTTTGCCTGATAATATCAAGGTTATTTTGTACGTAAGATACCTATATGTATGTATGTACATATGACAAATATAATTAATGTACATATTTTTGTATAAGTTGTTCTAAAAAATTCTGTTGATATTTTCATTAATTAAAAGTAAAAAAGTAATTAAAAAATTCCTTTATTTTGTCTTACTTGTTTTATTTTTAATTTCAAACTTTAAAAACGAAGATTAGAAGTGTTAATTAAATTTTATTTAGAAATTTGTATCTATTAAGAAATTTGATTATATTTAATGTTACATATGATATAGTTTTAAAATTTTGTACAATCGATTATGGGTAAAATCGGAAAACTTTATCTACTTTCGTTTTAAGCTTTTTATAGGAAAATTTTCAATGTAGAAGGAAAATTACAATAAATCATTTAAGTGCTTTTTCTATGAAATACAAATTGAATTTTCCTATTATTAGTAGTTACTATTATTTTCTTAGAACGTAATATTTTGCAAAGAATTGAATGAAGAATGTTAAGCACAAATCCTAATTTAGGACTCAAGATCTAAAACCAAATTTTAAATGTCAAAATTATGATATATCATATGAAAATATACGTAACTAATCCAAACATACATACACATGCAAACATACATACACATATGCCTGAGGAGTTGAAGATTTAAGACTCAAATACGTCTACGTCTGAAATTTTAAAATTTTAAAAATTTTCGTTTAAAGTAAAAGTATTGCAATAGTAGTAACAGTAGTTTAACATTTTAGTTTTAAATAAATGAATGTTGAGGACTAAATTTCAGATTTTTTATTCGAATAGAAAAAGATGACATGTTAAATAATTTAAATATTGAAATCGTTATTAGGATATTTTGATATCATGATTTTGGATTTCAGCTTTATGTTTTATTCCAAACCCATTGTTTCTTCAGTAAAATTTCTAAACAATAGAGTAAAAAAATACATATACAAAAAATTTTTTACGCATTTAAAGTTTTAAATTTAATTAATTAAAGTCTAAATTATTTTCTGGAATTATTTATTTTTGTTCTTTAATTTTATTTTAAAAACAATTTTTGACGCAATAATTTTTAAATTTTCTTATTTGTAATACGAACTTTGAAAAATGTTTTTTTTTTTTTTTTTTGAAAATGATTTTGCGTGACAAACAGACACGTTTGTCTATCTAAAAAAAAAAAAAATGTTTGAAGTAAATAAAAGCTTTTTAATGCGTGCTTTGTCATCATGTTTTTCCCTTTATTAAGTACGTATTTGTTAATTTTCAACATAATCATGTCTATTTATAAATTTTAATAAATTTGCACGAAATTTTGATTAAATTCCATTAAAATAACTAACCCAAGTTTACAACATATTAATTAGTCTATTTTATTGATTTTAATATTGATAATTTTGATTTATTGAATGAACTCTTTTGAAAAGCGTATGTCGTAAGAAATTGATTAATTTTAATTATTGTATTTTGTTTTCTTGTTTGAATTTAGGTTGTTCACGTGTTTCAGATCAATTCAAACTCATTAGATGTTTCAAATTAGTCAAGAATGTGTAAATTTTTTTTTAAACGTACGTATACCTTTGATTTGTCTTTTAAAAAGTTATTACATATGTATGTATTTTAAGATTTATTTACGTTTTAATCAAAATGTACAGATGTTTATCATCTAATTGAATATTTGGTTCAAATTATTTAAAAAAAATAAAAATAAAAAATTCAATATTTCCAATCTTTATTTTTAGAAAAATTTCCAACTAAACAAAAACAAAAGATTTAAAAAAAAAAAAACAAATTCAAAGAAAAAATTCTCATGTAAATTTATTGACAAAATAACAAGGGGTTAATGACATACAAACACATTGAAGTAAAAAGGCTTTATCATTGTTGATCCTTTTATTATATTCGTTTTTTCTTTCAATTTTAAATTGTGCCCACATAAAACCCTTTTCAGAAGCAAAATAAAAACAATTTTTTTTTTTTTTCGTTTAAGCTATTGAACGCCTTGTATATGTATGACCTTTTCCTTTATTTGTTTCCCGCTTTACCTTTTTCTTTATTTTTTGAAATTTATTACAATGGATGAACCTACAAAGTTTTTATATTTAACCTTTGCCAGTAGCAAATTTTACAAGAAAATTTTATTTTATGCGCTATGTACATACTATATTTTTGGTTCTCTTTTTACTATAAATTTTAATTCGCTTTTATAATTCTTGAATTTTCTTCTTAGAAACAAAATTGTTCTAGATAAAATTTTGCAAAATTCATAAATCTTTTGTTTCTTTTAATTTGTTTTATATAGTTAAAAAAAAAAAAAAATAAAAAGAGAGAAGAAAAATATTTTATTAGAAGATTATGGTATTTAAATTATTACATTTTGAATATTCATTCCAATGAATATCCTGATTTAATACCCCCAGTTTATATATGATATTCTTGGTATTTATTTTTTTCCCCTATTTTTGGTCAATGAAAAGCTTGTATAAGATTCCCATTAGATGGGATTATGTATTATTATTACATTAAACAAGAAAGATTTAAATGTTGTTATACAAGCAGTATAAAAGAACTATAAACCATCTATAAACATACATAATAGCATTAACCGATAGTAACCCAAAAATGTCTATATCTCTTAAGTACGTATAAAACACAAAATATATGTATATAATGTTACAATGTAGTCAGAGGATTTGTATAACATTGTCCCTTTCCCTTTATGTATATATGCAAAAATTTAAATTGTAACAAGGAAAATTTATAATTATCCTTTTATTTATTTTAGATCGTATATGTATTTGTCTTTGCATTTTATTGGAAATATTTTATTCGAAAGCAATCAAAGAATTTTAAATCGAAATAACATTCCTTTTTTTTTTTGCATTTATATTCACATTCGATCCTTGAAAGAAATAAATTAAAATTGATCCAATTTCCTTTTATCTAATTTGTACTTTTTAAAGAAATTCTGTAATTTAACAAAATAAAAATGGAAATGAAAATAAACATTGACATAGATACAATTATTTACCCATGTTTCTATTTTTTTTTTCTGTTTTAAATTAAGGATTTTTTTTTTTTTTTAATAAAATTAAAATTGTAAATTTCGAAAATAGGAAAATCTTAAGTTCTACATTCTATTCTTTTGTATTTTGATGAGTATTTACTTATTTGTTAATGATTGTCAATCAATTTTGCTTTTCTTTGTCTTCGGATTTTCCACTTTTTTTATTTATTTGTATTTTTATTTTTTGTTGAATTTATTTTCATTTTATTGTATTTCCTTTTTATTTTTATTTTTTTTTTTGTGAAAATTTTAATTCACTTTATAATCATTAAGTTAAATAATGTAGCAAAATTGACCTAGTTTTATATGTTATATTTTTGTTATCAGTATAGTTACCGCATTTTTTTATCAACATATGCATACACATGTGATTGTATATTGGGGCACCCATATATAATTTCATTTATGCAAATTGAAAATCTTTTTATTCTGTTAAAACGCAATGAACAGAGAAAAAAATATAAAAAAAACAATAAGCTTAGGAGCAACAGCAGCGATACATTTTATTACCATGACCTATGACCTACATATTATATCAGAATATTTTCTTTGTTGCCTTCTGCTTCCTTTTAAGCTTTTCTCAACAATTTTGAATGTATTTATCACGCTATCTTGCATACATATACGATATAATGTCATGTATAAAAACCATGCATTTACGTGTACAAATGCATACGTGTATTATAATAATAATTTTAAAAGAAATAAAATCGTTTCATGAACACGCGACAAAATTTATTTTCTTTTTTGATTTTCATGTATTATTATTATCTATATTAAATAGGAAATATATAAATTTTAAGAAAATACAAATTTAAAAAAAAAGAAAATTTACGAAGGAAAAGTTGCAATTGCAACTTTTTTTTAATTATCAGATTTTTAGCTTTTTTTTTTTTGAGAAAATTAAATTTCAATTTGCATTTTTTATTTCGTTTTTTTTTTTTTTTTTGTATTTAAATTAATTAAAACTTTTTAAGTGGTGTAGCCAAAAAAAAAAAAAATAAGGACAAAAAATTTCAAAAGGGAAAATAATTTTTTTTTTTTTGATAAAATGGAACATTGAGATAAAAGCAAAAAAAGAAAAAACCAATGAGAAAATACTTTAAAAGAACAGTAAAATATTATCAAGTGTTGATGGCTATGATTATAATGACGGTAATTTTAAAATAGATAAATTTTCCATATAATATGCTCTTTCTAATGCAAGGAAAATCATTCAAAAAGGGAAAAATTTTTATTAATTTAAATTTTTAACATCTATTAAATCTGATACATTTAAATAAAATTGTTAAATTAAAAATTTAAATATCTTATTTTGCTAATTTTTATTTCATTCATATTAAAGTTAATACGTACATATGTACGTATGCATTTTATTTTAATCTCCTCGGTATCATATACAATGTAATAATAAAAGTATTTATATAAACTTAGATATAGAAAATGTTATTGATTTACTGGGATGTAGAATTTTTCAAGCATTTAAAAAGAATCTCGACTGCAAATGATACGTACATATGTATGTATGTGTGTAGGTAACTATATGCATTCTAAAGTTCTCTATTATTCAGAAGTATGTGCTACTTTAGTGTTCATCATACACGTACATACACATACAAAGATGTACTATAAATGATTTTCTTTTAATTCAATTCAATTCAAATATTGACCATGAACTTGATGTAGAATATAAAATTAATGTACAGACAAGGATTTATATAATGTGAGTCCTTATATGTGTGCATATTATACATTTTATATGCATATGTATGTGGTATATATACTACTGTGCTTTGTTTGTACATAACCTACAAGATTAAATTGTCTTAAAAATATATATTCATTGTATTATCATATGGTTTTGCTTTTATCCTCTTTGAAAATAGAATACCTATACATTGTACAGTGATGCCATGATACAGATGTAGTCATTTATATGTTATTGAATTAAATTTCATTCAATTATCATTTTACTCTGTGTATCCTGGGTATATCACTCGCCTTTTTAAGTTTAAGTAAATGAATATATCAATGAAATTGAATAATGATTTCAAGTACAATACAGACGAATTTTCTTATTCATATCAAATTCAAGAAGAAAAACGATTTTATATAACATTAAATATTTTATTTGATTGATTTCTTTTAAGGATGATTATAGTACTCGACAGTAACATGGTAGTAAAGATTAAATAAAATTGGATATCTTTGTACATATTAAAAAGTGTAAATATGTAAGGTATTAAAGAAGATTCTGTTACGGCAATAAAATTTTTAGGAGCTATTCTCCAGTTGTGTCTCAGTTTAACTAATTTTCTCTGTTTTTATGGGTTCCAATCTCGAGCTGTTCTAAGTGTTTCAGTTGATGATATCTTTAGAGTGTAACTAATCCATTTCTTTTTTCGATCTTTTGTTACATATTTTAACGTGCAAAAAATCAAATATTTGAATATAGAGATTTCCCTTTAAATCATCCTGCTCTGCAATTTGTTTATCATTTTCATTTGAAAATACAACTTATTATTACTTTTTAAACATGATTAAATTGTAAGCACTTTACGATCAAAAACGAAAGAAAAATCAAGGCTTTATTAATTTTTTTTTTTTTAAACAATTTTATTTTTGTTAACTCTGTGTAATCCATAAATTTATATTTTATGGAATTTTCTTTAAATTTTTCTATTGTATACTTGAAAAATGTACAAACAGAATTCATATTACATGAAATATATTTCTCAGATGAGGATTACAATGTCGAAATATGTAAAAGAAAATAACGATAATACGAAAAAAAAAATAAATAAATAAATAAAAATCGATCAAGTGTAGCTTTATTGTATTACAAGCGTGCATGTGTGAAAGCTAACAGAGGAATAACATTGAATTCATTGATTTTACAATTTTATATGTTTCTATATGTGTATGTGTATACGTACATGAAAATTAATTTCATTTTTATATACTGAAACTGAATGTTTGTACTACACAAAATTATTATTATCCTTTGAAATTTATCTTTCCTTAGTGATACAGTATACGTAACGTACTCGTGTATAGGAAATCTCAAGTATATATACCGTAAAGGGTATTTACATTGAAAAACAAAAATGAATAAAAATAATACTGCATTGCATCGAAGATACAAAGACGCATATGAGTATATATATGCTTGTATCTTGTATCTGATATATGTTGTATATGATCGATTCAAGGACTTTTCTGGTGTGTAAAAATATTTGAGTATATTTAATTTTTTAGCATTTATGTATTTTGCTAAAGAAAAATATTTATAGAGAATTATTTTTCTTCTTTTTTTTCAGAAAAAAAAGAATAAATTTTTCTGGGAAATAAAAAAAAAATATTTTGTCGATAAGATTAGAGAAATGAAAATACGTTTATCAAAAAAAAAATTTGTTTTTTTTAATCATAGAATTTATAAGAAAGTCAGATGACTCTTATATTCTTTTAGGAACGCCATGTAAACGCATTTTACTTGAATAAGAATACAATGTATATAACGACGAGGATATAATTTTCTATAAGTTCCAATGGCGTAAAAATCTGCAGAATGCAATTTGTTTTTAGTGATTTATTGTCGCATACAACATATTGTAATTCATTCGTATGGTATACACTCAGCGCTTTTTTTTTTAAATAAACAAATGATTGAACACTATCATTTTAATATTAAATAGTGATGCTGATAATGCTAACACTGATGAAGATAAATGTGAAAATTAAAGAAAAATTGCTTACTTTACTTCCTTGTGTTTTTTATTTATTTATATTTTCTTTCTAATTTTTGCAATACAATGCAATTTAATTTTACGATTACATTTTTGTTTTTTGTTCAGTTTAATTTTCTATATTTTTTTTTTTTCTGTTTCGAAACAACATTGTTTTCAGAAGTACAGCCATAATGCAATATGTTCACAATAATATGCAGAGTTTAAATATTATACATATACATATGTACTATGTATAGTTTACGTGTTTAATCAATACAAAAATTAACAAAACGAAAGAATAAAGAAAATCATTATTCACGCTTTTGTTAATTTCATATAAAAGTCAATGAAATCTTGAATGAAAAATGTAATCATTCTCTTTTCATTTTGTTGTTGTTACTGTTTTTGTCTATTAACAAACGTATACGAACGTCTATGTAAAAGTAAAGTCATTATAAAATTTATACTAACATTTTACTATGGTACTATATAATTTACTACTGTACTACGTATAGTAATGGATTTAATGGATTTTTAACGAAAAATGCAAAAATGTATTTACATTTATTTAAAAAAAAAAAAAAAAAAAAAAAACATTCATATAGAAAATGTTATAAAAAAAAACATTTTTTTTTTTATTTATTATTTGTATTCATACAGCGATTTAAAAATGATATTCAAGAAATAAACTAAAAAAAAAATACATAGAAAATGTACTTTATTGTTTTTTTACATTTTATTGTTACTGTTGCTAGTACTATTACTGATGATGATGACGATGATGATGTGTTCATATTCATCCATTTGGATCAATTTTTAAGCGGAAATAATCGTCTTTTCTATACCCTTCCTCTTTCTTTAAAAAATCTTCATTTTAAAATTCTAGACAATGTTAAAAGAAATAAATACATTTTTCATATTATGCGTGTATAAACTGTACTATTAAAAACAAAAGAAAACAACAATTTTTCGTTCCATTCCGTTTCTATTTTATTTACTATACGTATACTATTTTATTTTGCTATAAATTTTTAATTTTCTTTAAATTTCTTAAAAATTTCTTATAAACATAAAAATTCATCTTTATAGCAATAATTGTATTCGTAGTTCCGGCATTTGTAAATTTACTTTTTTTTTTTTTTTTGAAGAAAGATTTTTTTTAAAAAACGTTTGTAAATGCTGCAAAATGTTACATGTAATACGCATACGTATGTAATCTATTTAATTTGAATGTGACGCCAGTTACAAATTTTTTGAAAATGATTTGTTTACCAACATAATGTATATTATACTGGCGTGGTATCACAATAAGCCTTTTTGGCTTAAGTGTGTTGCTTGGGAACGAGCGGGCGGTCACCTCTACCTACCTACCTACCTAATGTATATTGCAAGGAGTTTGAATGAAGTAAACTGAAATATCTATATTTTCAAGAGCCTCAAGTTCAGTAAAAGTTTTGTTTGCCACTTTCGTGTAAAATAAATAGCCCTAGTGCATTTTTGTCAATAATTTTCGATACATAAAACATTAAAATTTATTTTTTTGTACATAATAATACAAATAAAAATAGGCAAAAAGTTTGCGTATTGTCTGTAAGTCGTAATACAGTGCTTTTTGAAAGTAACTAAAACGGTTTTATTTGAAATGTGTAAACTGCAATCAAAATTATAATTCTTATATTTTTACATTCATCCTTTGAAAAAATTACAAATGTATATGTTTTCATTTGATTAAAATTTGTCGGAAAAATTCAAAAGGTGAAATTATAAAATTAATTTTAAAAGAGATTTAAATAAAAACGTAAATATAAAAACAAAAATTTTTCTTTCATTAAATGAAAAGAATTTTAAAAATTGATGATATAAGATAAATTACATGTACATATATGTGTGTATAAGTACGTTATGTAATACCGGTGTAATGATAAATAGTCTTCGTTAGTATGGTAGTCATCATCGTTTAAACAACGTGACAATTTATAGAAATCTGATTATGTTTGTGCCATAATTTGAACCGTTTTTTTTTTTTTTGTTTTTAATTTATGTAACATTTCAGACATTTTATTTATTTAATGTTTTTCTTTTTATATTGTATTATTTTGCTTTCAAGTTCACAGAGCATTTCATTGTATAATATGACGTATGTATACTACGTTGCGGAAAGAAAAATTATTTTTCTCTTAATTTTTCTTATGAAATTTAATTTTTCATTTATTTTGTCATTTTTTATTTTGTGTAATCTTCGCTTTCATACACACATGAAAAGTTTATACAGTCATAAAGTTAACGATCTTGTTTTTTTTTTCAATTTAAAATAAATGAATTTTTAGTACACATGTATACAAGTATTAAATAATAAAATTAATGAAAATTGATTTCTTTCATTATTGCCGGATTTTACAATGTTATGTCATTAATTTATTTTTCATTCTTTTTTTTTTTGTTTTTTAGTATTCAATTATTTTCCGCCTACAAATGCACAGTACACATATGTATGTATGTATGCCAGCGTACATGTGTCATGATTGTGTCTATATTATTCTGTTTTGTATTTTCAACTCGAAATGAAAATTTTTGACAGATGTGTAACGTATTGGGAAGTTCATATGTAAATATAATACAATACATTGTGAACATGAAAAATTTAATTTAGTTTTTAAAATTAAATAAAAACAAAAGCACAAAAAATTTATTATTGAGATTTCATTTTCTGTTGATTTTATGGTCATGTTATCATGTCAGAAATATAAAAAAAAAAAAAGAAGGAAAATATATTCATGATTTAAAATAAATTAAATATTTTGAAATTGATTAAAATTCATTTCAATTAAAAAACATTTGACCTTCAGTACTAATTAAGTTCAGTAATAAAAATAAAGAGAAAAAACATGTAGATTAGTTCAATAATTTTTAAATGATGTTACTTAGCGACTTATCGATACAATTTACGTGGATTGAAATTCTGAATTTGAAAGAGAATTTTTTTAATGGATCATTCTTCCATGTAGTATCTAGGCTTGATCACATTCTTATCATATATCTGAACCTCATAAAATTTAAAGTTCCATGTGAATTTTAAACTACCGGAATTTTAGTACAAAACAAACCGAAAACGAGAGTAATCTGTGTCGGTACTCGATACCTATACTTTAGTTTACCTTAATACTTTTTTCCTTGAAATTTATTTCGAACTATTTTGAACAGAAAATGCATACAAAAAACTAGTATATCATTATGAATAGTACTGGATTTAATTCCTTCAGAAAATTGTTGTGATGTCATGTTGGTGAATCCAGGATATACAAATCCAAAAGGTCAATGCACTTGATTGTCTGCAATATTAACAAATTTTGTTATTTGTTTCTTGCAAAAATATTCATAGTATTTTTATGAGTTGTGAAATAAATTCGAAAATATCATGTCTTAAAATCTTTTTCTATGTCATACATACATATACATACTTATGTATATATTTTGGTAATAATATCTCTGTTCTATTATTGCAGTAAATTTGAAAAATTTAAATGTGTTTTTTACTTTTATTTTTTTTCAAAAATGTCTTCAGTTTATAAGACAATTCAAATACCATTGCCAAGTCAAAATAATATGGAATTGATGAGACTGTTTTAAACTAAAATGGTATTCTATGTTTTATGAATAAAAGATGTATTTAAAATTTATTCTCGTTTCTCTTTTCTCTTCTATTTTTGACAATTTTAATAAAATTTCATTTCTATGACAAAAATATATAAACAAAAATTTTATTTTTTACTATAAAACAGGAATATGTAAGTATTGTGTACGTTTTTTGCATAACAAAATTTCATTCTTTTTTTTTTTTTAAATAGTGAATAATAAATGTACAAGCTTTAAAGTAGAAAGACGTTGAGAAAAAGGGAATACTTACTTATGTATGTATATATGAAACGAAAACTGATTTATAGTAAATGAATGAACTCGTTTAATGTACTCGTTTCGATTGTGTATTTCAGTTTTATTTACACTATTTAAAGATGATTTTGTCTTTTATTTTTCATTTCTTCATTTTTTTTGTTTTTTTTTTTTTTAATTTTAAACGATAATTTTAACCATTTGTTTTTTATCTTCATTATTATCTGATAAGATCATTAGACTATTCTTGAAAATAACGTTAGGAATATTTACCATCTTAATATGTACTTGTACATACATACAATACATTTTAAAAGTACCATCAAAAATTTTATAATCACATCACGTTCGATAAATTTGTTTTTTCTCTAGTTTTATTTAGAACATAAAAAAAGGGTATAGTATACAAAGAATAAAAACGTTATCATTATTGAATAGTGTCGTCGTCTTATTATTTTTGCTATTATAGGTTTGTCACGAAAAAGAAAAGAAGAAAATTATCAAAAATGGAATTACCTGTTTATAAGTTCATACCCATAAAAGATTTTGGTATAGACTTAATAATCATAATGTTTTCAAGTCAAATTTTAATAATGAAAAATGAAAAACAAGAAAATGGAAAAAATTTATTTATATTGCTCTTTTAAATGTAATTTGGTTTGTATTATTTTTCTACAATATTTCGTTAAAATTGAATGTTCACCACATGAAAGAAAATTATATTTGAAGACCCTGATGCATGGAAATTGTTTCCTAGGTGCCAAATGGTATCTTCAGTAAAACTAAAATTTGTCAATTATTTTTCTTCCTCGAATATAGAAGCTTGAATGGCTGGCTACATAGTATTAAAATCCTTTAAAAATTTTTCAATGCTTGTTTGTCTGTACTTATTTGTTTTCTCAACGGATAAAAAGTTTTCCAATGTAAAAATATTTATTTAGTGTAAAAGAATCAAATTCGTTTTATCCTTTTATTCCTTCAGATTCCTACAGGACAGATCATTAAAAATTTATTACATGCTCCCTGAAGGGGTTAAAGTAAAGAAAAAACGGGCTAACAGTATCACAGATAGTTGAAAGCAAAAGTAAGAAATTTGATTGTGAAAAGAGGTATAAGAAAAGGTTTTACCTCCATTCCATGTTGGAGTCCGTAGTCTTGTATATAGTACTTTCCTGTGGTGCAATTGTAGTTTATTATTTGACAGAAATCTTTAAAGATATACAATTTTCTCTTTTATTTAATTTATTCTTTTGTTTTAGATTTTAATTAAATTTACTAATTTTCAATTTTATGTTTTCTTTTACTTTCAGGTAAGTGATCTAAAATTTGGCTTTTCTTCTGAATAATTATTGTCATAGTATTAAGAAAATTTTAATTAACATCAATTCGGTAAGTGATTAAGTTGCCTGTATAATTGAAAATATTTTTCTCCCATTCGACAAAAATCAACATAAATTTGGTATTGCTGTTGCCATCGAAAAATTTTCGTTACTGATGTTGCTTTTTTTTAAATTTTTATTTTATTAACAAAGAAATTTATTTGTTCTATTTTCATTCGAATAAAAAAATCATTACTTTCAATCACACGTAAAACATTTCAATATACAATAAAACAATAAAAATGATTATAACAGATTTTTTAATTAAAATTGAATAATTATATATATTACGTACAATTAAATGAATTTATTTATTTGCACAAGCATAAAATCAGCTTTGTATTTAATTCGATTACATGCATAAAAAGATACACGAGGCCGCGATGGTAAAAGAATAAATAAATTGAATTACAACATAAGAAAATGCGAATATAAAATCAATCGATGATAATAAAAACGAATTCACGTGATAAGAAAATTATTTTTATATTCATTTACCTTTCAAAAATGATTCAAATATGGAAAACGGAAAATAATAAAAAATTAAATTGGCAAATTCATGCTAAGGGTCTGTGCGACATCGATGTTAAACTCCTAAATTACTTTTAGTTCATTTCAATAGAGAATTTATCAATTTTTGGCTAATCGAAAAGCTAAATTGTTGACAGCTGCCAGTTACCATTTATTGTGCGTATTTGCTTTTTAATGAATTTATTTTCACGTACAGATATTAAATATGTTTATTTATTTACTTTTTAAAACAAAATCCCCAACATATAATAACTAATCAATTCAGCAATTTAGCCACATTTGGCATACTCGACGAGTAGACCGATATCTTCATTAGACTTCACACACATTCTAAGAGATTTTAAACTTCGAGGATGAAATTGATTTTATTGTTCTCTTTTAAAAGGATAGGTTTCCTAATTTTTATATTCTTTAGAATTAGGAAGGAGCATCAATTTACAAGCATGTTCTCTATTTTAAGTTGATTTTCATTAAATTTAAAACCATAATTATGGCCACAATCGACCAATAAAAAAAAAAGAAGAAAATTTCTAATTATTTTTTTTTTAGCTTAAAGCAAAAATAGGCTAACAAAAGAATTCCCTCGATACACAAAAGACCTTGAAGTTCTTTTGCGCAAAAACTTTTAAAATAATATTTTTTTTGTTGTTTTCATTCTGTTCTTTCCCTATTTTATTTTATTATTAATGCATTACATTAGCTTTAAATGGTTAATTAAAGTGAACAATGGAAAAGAAAAAAAAACAGAACACATAAAAACTATGACAAAAGAAAGGATATTAAATAAAAAGGACAAAAAACCACCAAACATGAAAAGGGTTGATTTTGGCTTATACTTTTGCATAGTTTTACTGTACTTTTTTTTTTTTTTATAGAAGAACTATGAATAACCAAGACGAGGACAAGGATAGCACAGAAAAAGGAAAGGCAAAATGAGCTAAATGAATCACGCAATTCGATTATTATTTATTATTATTATTACTATTGTTCTTTTATATATAGAATGAAAAATTCAGGTTATTGTTTCATTAAATGAATGAAAAACTGCATAAATAAAATGGAAAGCCTTTCTAATAGATACAGTTACATAAAATAAAAATAAAAATGAAAGAAATTGTGGTCAAAAAAAAAAAAAAATACATATAAAAACGAAAAGCTTGAAAATAGCTAGTGAGTAAGTGAATGCATATGGAAATAACCTTAAAATCGTCGATTTTTTCTGGTTCAACCTATTAATTTTATTTATAAAAAAGTTTTTATGCTTTTAATTTGCTTTATTTTGTTTTCCATTGGATTTTTACAATAAAGGGTAGCGGTCTGCGATATGGAAAATATCTTATTCGTTATGCAAAAAGATACAATGAAAATTGCATTAGTAAAGGTATACATACTCGCTTATGTATGTATATTCAAAATACAACATAGATTTTCTGTTCCATTTATACAGAGTTAACAACAAATAGAAGATAATGACCTTCTGACCTAAAAAAAAAAAATTTCTTCTTGTTTTGGTTTGAGAAAAAACAAAAACACGATTACCCAATTTTAGTTTTTTTTTTCCTTCTTAAAAATCTAAATAGTTACTAAGTATTTACGCTATTATTCTTACTGTCTTTAATATGTTTTCATTTTTCATGTGTCCATAACAAGATAAAAAAAAAATGAAGGAAAAAAAACCTATATGGATGGAAAATGGATAAATTTTGTATGTTCGCTATCTGCACAATAAACAGAAAAAAAATAATAATTTTTTTTTTTTGGTTCATTTTCGTTGTTACATTTTGTTTGAAAAATGAACTTTTCGTGATCAATGATTACTCATTCACTCAACCAACAATGCTATGCCATGTTTTTCATTTTAGATACAAAATCATTTTTGACGTGTATAGAACATGTATGTATCCCAATAGAAGCATGTATGTATATATAAATTGAAATACGTGCTAAATGCAATTGTTCTTTTAAAATGCATGCAATACATGCAGTACAAAAGATTGTATACTTTGCAGGTATGTATAACAAAAAAAAAAAAAGAAAAAAAAAAGAAAAGAAAATTAAAGAAAAACATAAAATTTAAAATGAAAAACTTGAAACCTGGCGAAAAGAGAACAAAAAAACAGCTGACATCAAAATTATATGGATGACATGATACCGATGATGTAATACTCTGTATAACTTTTAACTCACACAAAAATTGCATATTGCATATTGTATCATATTGTATACAAACGATCGCTAAGTGTATTTGATATTACTGTATCTGATTGCAATTGCATGCAATTGCATTTATGTACATCGAGAAAAATTTAATAAATTCTGTATATTCGAATTTAATTTTGAAAATAGCGCTGCACCTCTTTTTTTTTTTTTTCATTTGATTGTCTTGAAAAATAAAATGAAAACGGAGGAAAGAATAATGCTGTGTATTTTATTTTTTTTATTTTTTCAATTTGATATCCTAATTACGTCTTTTAGATAATAAATTATATTATAAAACAAGAATTGTGTGAGATATCATGGATTGTAATTTATTTACATTAAATGGGAAAAGGAAGGAAACGTAAAATAAGAAAATTTTCAAATATGCATTCATGAAATTTCATTCAAATTTTGGCAATCACAAAGTGACAATGATAATGAGATACATGACAAAGGGTAATATGTAAACTTATGTATTGTCGTTGATGTAAATGAAGTAAATGAAAATGGGACAAAAGAGGGATAAAATGTAGCAGAATATGATAGCCATGACTTTTACTAGTTACAGTCAGTACTCACAAGTTATACAAAACAAAAAAAAAAAAAAAAAAAAAATTACGTTACATACATACGTAGGTAGCTTATAATTTTAATGTATTTTCCCTAAACACAAACGAATTAATGCCAAAAAAAAAATTTTCTAATATCTATTTATATTCATGCATTTTAGTTTGGCAAATCGATTTAATAACAAAATTATATGCACACATAGAACATACATAAGTATGTACATACATATATTGTGTTAGGTGTAATGATTGGTATGGGAGTTTGCAACAAAATCATTAAAATTTTATTGTAACTACATTTTTGGCATTAATGAAATTTTATTTATGTAAATTGTACGTTATATAAGTTATTTGTCCATATGTACATATGTACATCTGTATATGATGCAGTATATAATAATGATTGCTGACATACTAGACCATATAATGTCACGATGACGTTAGTATGACGATGATGATGAAGATTATCAACATACAATTTTTAAAAATATGCATGTGCATATAATGTATATGTATATATACATTACTTATAACATAGCTTTTAATATAATTTACATAAATTTCGTATATTTCCTGATATACAATTTTATCCAATTTTATTTTTGTTACATTATTAAAATGATTCCGTATAGATTTCCGTATGCACAGGGTACAACAGCATTATAATAGATTTTGGTAATTGAAACAAATAAATTGAAAATTTTTTAATTTCTGATTTTTGGATCTTTTCAAGTAAACAAAAATAATCAAAATTTTGAATTACATACATACATACATGTATGTATGTATATAAATGTACATACATGTTCATATTTAAAATATTCTAGATTATTTCGAATTTTTAAGGACATACGTAGTTATTTTCGAAATGGCTCAATTTAATCTCGATGAGTTCTTTCTCATGAGTTTATTTTATTTATTTATTTTTTAAAAATTCAGTATTAGTCAAAATATCAGGCATCTACCAATTTTTTTTCCAAATTTTTAAATTTTGACCAAAAAATTTAAGTATTAAATACGTATTTTGTATAGATATTTAGAATTTTTTTAGATTAGAATATTTTCAATATTTTGGAAAATATGAGAAAAATTCTTTATTTTATATTTCTAACAGACAAAGTAGTGAATTGTAATATCACTTTCAAATACTATACACCCTATTTTAAGTCTATTTTATAATGACATTAGTAAATATGATGTTGACGATGATATATGTATTTGATTAAATCATTTTAATGTTGTTGATGATAAATATAAAAAGAAATATCCATTTACGTAATTGCATTTTGGAAAACAAAAAAAAAAAAAAAAAAAAAACTTTTTTGTATTGATATTTTTGATTTTTAGATTTTTTTGTTTATTTTGTTCTTTTGGTGTTGAAAATTTAATTTCAGTATCACATAGTATAAGTAGATATTTGTATGTACATACATATGTATATAATATGATTTTATAAAATTTTGTGAAATTAAATTACAGATTAATTCAATTACATTTTCAAATTTAATTTCGAAAAATTAAATTCAATTTTCTATTTTCTATATTTATTTTTGCTTTTTGTTTAAAAAATAAATCAATAAATCATTTAAAATAAAATTACTTGAATACATTATATGTATAGTATGTATGTATGTATAAGTACTTGTCTTGAAAATTAGAATCCTACTTTCACATATGTTTTTTTCTTTTCGAATTCACAATATTCAATTGTTACTAAGTAATTATTATGTACATTATGTAGAAATTTTATTGTATACGAATATAAACTTTGACCTTTTAAATGTTTTTCATTAAGTTCCCTTTTCTCGAAATTATTAATAATTTGTTTTTTACAATAAGTTTAATACAATTCACAATTATATTTTTACTTGGAACAAAATGTAATTTATTGTAAATGATTTTCATTTTTGTTTTTCTTTTCATTTTTCATTTAAAAAAATAAAAATCTAAATGTAATGATAATACAAAAGAATTTGTACCTCCTCGTATGTACATATGTAACTATAGTGATTTTAATATTATGTAGATACAAGAATTTTGCAAGAATACGTACATACGTTATGTATGAACAAAAATTTTGTTTTTTTTTTTGTTTTACCACAGCTTTTTACGTGGGACATTTATAATCGTCATAAGACCAAAAATAGGTACCAAAATGTCTACGTTTTTAAATGTTTTTTATAAGTATAATACGTAAATAATTACTTCCCATCCCATGTTGACTCCTTTATTATGTATTACACACACACACACACACATTAAATAGAAAAGACAAAAAACGCGATAGTTAAAAAATTGCCAAACTCATGTATTTTGTTTTACATACGTGTATTATTAACTTAACGATACAAAATATTTTTTCTATTTTTTCTGCTTTGCTAAAAAATTTTCTCTAAGGTGTTTCTTTAATCTCTGACATTAACATAAAAAATAAAAACAATAAAATTACAATATGTGGTATATATACAAGTATTATAACAATCATTTCAAAACATAGTATTTTTTGGCAATATAATTAAAATTTTCTCTTACGTCATTCAGATATCGCAAAAAAAAAAAAAAACCGAAATAAAAGCAGCGATAAATAAATTAGACAAAAATTAATAATGGCTTAACATAATTTTCATTAGACTATGGCACGTTTTTTGGCAGGTGGACGTGAAGTGTTTTCTATTTTTTAAATGTTGATTATCGTAAAATTGTGAGTGTAATGCAACTTTAGATTTAATTATCGATAAAAAAAATTAGTAGGTATATATTAATTTCAAAATTAAAATTTAAAAAATGTGCGTATTATACGTAAGATTTTACAGTAATTAAAATCAATACAAAGTTGGGAAAAAGAAACACACGGGAATTTTAAAAATAGTTTCCAGCTAAGAAAATTGTTTTTTTTTTTTTTTTTTTTTGATTTATTTAAAAAGGATTCCACAAAGGATTTTTGACTCAGCTAAACAAAATTACTTGATTACTTATTGATATCAGTTGATTATGGATTTTATTCTGATTTCATGTTTCAATTTTAATTACTATATTGTTTACCGTTGTCGTCATCATTCTATTAATTGACTCTTCGTTGATATCCATCAACATTCATTATTACCATCAACATATTGTGCGTTCATCTGGTTCTAATTCTAGAACATTATAAAAGATACATACATAGGTATATCGTATCGCACATATGTATGTATAACAACTAAAATAAAATTCTATTTTTATTTGGGACAACATTTATTTTCTGCTTTTACAAATTTAATTTAACTTCATTACTATTTGCTGCATTTGTTTTTTAAAAAAAAAATTTTTTTTCAATAAATATTATACGGATATACATATGTATATACATAGAATAAATCAATAAATATGTATGTACTGTCAACTGTGAGACACTTACCTGTCAATGTACTAATTTTAGTGTACACGTGTAATAACATGATAAAAAAACAACAGCGAATGTTTTGACAACTTTTTTTTAGTAGAAAAAAAAAGAGAAAATAAAATTAAAAGCTAAATATTGACAATGTAAACAAAAATTCTACCGGCTTTCATTGAAAACACTAAAAATAAAACATTGAAAAATAGTTAATTGGCTAACGATAAAATTTTCGTTATAAATTCTCTTTATAATGTACTTCTATACATACAGATATGGAACAGAGCGTATATATACATATGTAATGTATTCGAAGTAGTATCAAATTTTAATTGAAATTAAATAAAAGCACGTGTAACAGAAAATTACAATCAGCATGAATCGAAGGATTATTGATTTAAAAATAAAAAAAATAAAAACACAAGGTTTTTGATTAAATTAAATTGGATAAAATTCAGCGTAATACTGAGCAAAAAGAAAGATTGATTCAATTCGTTATACACAAAGTAAACAGAAAGAAATATTGTGCAGAGCTTGTGAAATAGCCAGGTAGATAAGCAAACTTTGTTTATCCTTACACTTATATTAAAAAACAAAAAACAAAAAAAAAAAAAAAAACAAGATAACACTATATGGTATTATCGTATATATTTACTTTACGAAGTTTTCATGAAAATTTTGCTTTTAGTAAAAAATTGATAAACGTAGGTTGGAAAAACGTGGAACCTCAAACACATGAAATTTGTTTTTTTTTAAATCACTTTTCCGGAAAATCTCTTAGTCCTTTTTCATGAAATTTTCTTTAGGTACTGACGGAATTAAGTCACTAATATTGAAATGGGAAATGTCGCGCATCGTGAAACTCTTGATTAATAATAAAACTGCTACATTTGCATTATTTTAAAAACCAATTTATAATTTTCTTCCTCAATTTATTTATTCATTTTTCTTTGTAACGTGAGTAAAAATAAAATGAATTCATTTATTATATTATGTAGTTTTACTTGTTTTTTTTTTGTGCGTTTGCTTATTATAACACTTTTTGATATAACGTGCGAATGACGTAATGTATGTGTATACTCAACTCAAATGCATGTATGTAGATGACATGCTTACTTATTATTTTGTTGTAGATACTATAACACCTAATGCAATTTTATGATTTGAATTGAATTTAATTGCAATATGTGTTAGTTTATAACAATTGAAATGTAAACACTTAAATTTTATTTATGTTAGAAAAGATCAAATTTATTATGTCCCCGCGTTTTTTTTTTTTTTTTTTTTTTTTTTTTTTTTATTCAGAAAACTTAATTTGAAAATTTCACTTCATATAAAATACAATAATATTTGTAATTTCTATTAATGACAAACAAGAAAAGTCAACAAATCACATGAAATTATTGTTGTGATTGTGGTTTAATTTATTTGAATGTACATAGGTATGTACATAGTGTACGTTGTATAACGTTCGTGCATATTTTTTAGGCATCTAGCAATTTATTGTAGAAAATTTTCCAGCAAAAAAAAAAAGAAAAAAAACAGAGGGATGAGAAAAAAGGATTTATAGTCATAAATTTACTTTTCATTCATTCATTTTGCTCATTTTCTTTGGTTTATCCTCGTACACGCATTAGAACATATTACATTATATGAAATAGTACTTGAAATTTTACATGAATTTTTGGTTTGATTGCACAAAACCTATAAATACATAACGTATGTATATGGCCCATATATAAATGCATATCATATACTTAATTCATTTGACGTTCTTTATGGATATTATAAATCATTTTCAAGGAAAAAAAAAAGAAAAATTTTTTCTCTGCCACATTTTCCTTTTGCTATTTTTACAGTTATATGCAATTGAAATAAATTATGGTATTTTTTTTTTTTTTTTTTTTTTTTTTTTGTTTGATATCCACAAAATACATACGTCCACATCCATATGCAGACATATAGATTTTCTTTTTCTTTTTTTTTTTTTTAGATTGAATGTAGAATTATTATTGCACAGATTTATGAGGTGATTATGAATTCTTTATTATAAAATAACTGACATATAACCAAATATAGTAAAATCATGAATATTTTCTTTAATGTATAATTTAAGTCCATTATATGCGTACATCATGTATTTATGTACATACATAATGAAAAAAAAAAACATTTTTTTTTTCTCATAGTTACACAACTGAAAATATATTTTTTCCTGTTATCCATTTTTAGATATATTACATATTTTCTTTTGCAAGATATTTTTGGTATGCATTATAAAAACGAATCATAGAAAATTTAATCAAAACTATCTATGGATAGAGATATCATTCGTTTAAGTATGAGAAAATTCATTCAAGAAATATAAAATAATACTAGAGATACACACATAGTATAATGATGATCGTAGAAATGTACGGAATACATTATGAAATAATATGAATTGTCACTTAATATATAAATATTTTAATTATCTTTTTGTCTTCTAAAAAATGCTGCATTTTAATTTTACATAATATATAAAAGATTTCAACTATTCAAGTAAATAGTTAAAAGATCTTTTTCAATCTTCATATACAACCTGTTTACATATGTCATCAATTTTATACATTTGCAATATAATCGATTATAAATGATCATATGTTAATGATGATGATCAACGCATTTTTACGATTGTATGACAATGATTTGATTATGATTATGATGATCACATTGATGACTCTCATCATCCAATTGATCATCTACAATTGAATCATCTATTCAATATCTCTTTGAATACACATTTTTTTAAAAGTGTGATACTTGTAATAATAAAATTGTTAATGAGCTAACGTTACACTCATTTTTTTTTGTTATGTATTAAAAAATTGTTAACACCATCACGATCATCATTATCATCATGGTGATCATTATACATGTAAAAATGTTATCTTTCTCTGTTAAAAAAATAAAATAAAATTATTTTAGTTAATATTTGCATACATAATGATTATAACACGATTTTGATCATCTCGATTTGAATTAATTTTGGCATGTTATTGTAACATATCGTGATTAATTAATATACAAAAAACAAAAAAAAAACGAATATAAATTTATTCACAAAATTTCTAGTATTATCATTTAAATTACATATACAAAGGTACTTAGTACATTAATAAATTATTCATTATGTATTACATAATCACAATGATACATACAGAATTATAATAAGAATAAGAATTCGTTTGTATTTAACCTGATCACTGGATGAGTGATGATGTGGCAAACAAGTGGATTTCACTTTAAAATAGAAAAATAAATAAATTTTCAAATGTTTAATAAAATATCTTAAAGATTTTGATGAATTTTCTGAACTAATAAAATTTTTTTTTTAATTTATTATTTTTTTCTAAAACATTTTCCTTAATGTTTAATAAAAAAAAAATCATCCTTCTCAATTGATTATACACATTTATATACGTGTATATATAGTTCTTATATATAGTTATATGAAGTAGGTATATCAGTTCATATATTTTTTTAAACATTTTTTATTCATTCATTAAGTTTTATTTATATTAATTTAATTTTATAGTTTATATACTTTTAGTTTGGCGACGACATATTGACGCCAAAATAAAATTAAAATTGTAGTGATAAAATACATACATTTATATATGTATGTGTACAATATAGCACATATTATGTTGTCTTTTTTTCCTATAGTTCCTTTTTAATTTACACAGTGTAATCAAATCTCGTTTAAAGCTTTTTATCATCATCCTTCTTGTTGCTATTCTCAATGTAATGTTAAACGATGTCCTACATATTTATTCAATTTTAAATATATAAATTTACTTTGTACATAACAATGATGATGATGATGATGATGATGAATAAAGAAAAATATATTTCAAGTGGTCATTTTTTATTTTCTCACCAACATTGTACATATCGATCGATCGAATATGTCACTTTTATTTACTTTTCTGTATTTCACTTTTTTTTTTATTTTATTTTTCTTGTTTTTTTTTTGTTGTGCTATAAGTGAACTTTTTAGTCACTTTCTTACATAATCTCATATGTGTTAACATATACATAATGTGTTACTATATTTTCTTCTCTTTAAATTTCATAAGACATAAAATATACACGAAATACTTTGTCATCATTGTAATTTTCATTTATATTTTCCATTTCTCATGTTAATTCAATTGTAAATAATTTAAAATTAATATGATGACAGTTTTTGTTTTTCCTCGTGTACATAATACATATGTATGTAATGTACCTTCATCAAATTCAAAATGAATAACATTCATCACTCCTTTTCTTGTCTCATATACTGTCTGTATGTAATATTATCATCATCATCATTATCATGCCATTCTAAGAAAATTAAATAAAAATCAAGAAATCATTTCATTTTCTGGATTTTATCATTGCTGGTGTATGTACATAAGTAAATGTCATACGAGTACACATGTCAGTGATATATATTTATACTTAGAAATTTTAAGGACATTCCAATATCAAGTTGATCTGTCACAGTTGACCTTCATCTTATTTATTAAATTTCTTAAAATTATTTTTTTTTTATTTTATATATTTGATTTACTCTCTAACCTTAACATTATTACTAACATCCTTTTTATTTATCCTTGCTTAAGAATTTCACTTTATTTTTCTTTTATCCCTTTTTAAATATTTTATATGAAATTCCTGTAAATTTTTCTTTAAAAAATTTCTCAAAATTAAAAAACCATGAAATTTAAAAAGGATATCCTTAATTTTATGTTTCCCGTTTTTTATTCCTTGGCATACTTTAATCTGTAATTGTAGAGAAAAAAATCATAACATAAAATCATGTACATATATCAGAAAAATTGTATAGAGGATAATAAAAAAAAAAAAAAATCAATATAACGAAATTTGATAAAATATATTGATGGATTTATAACGTAATAAATTACGTATGCAAAATATATGTATTTTCAATTTCAAATAAAAAAAAAAAAGAAACGGAAAAATAAAATTGTCATATGCCGATGGATGCGATTTCGTATGTGTTTAAAATAAGGGAAAATCAAAAACGAAAAAGAAAAATGGAAATAAGAAGAAAAACATATCTCGTGGCTGAATGATGAAAACATGAAAACAATTTTTTTTTTGGAAGAAAATAGAAATCTAACATACGGAAAATTGAAAAGGGAAATTTCAAAAAAAAAAAAAAAAAAAAGAACAAATTCTTGTTTAATAAATAATGAACCTAAAAAATATATTTCGGAATGTTCAAAAACATCAAAAAAAAAAAAATCAGAACAACATAAAATGTTAAATTAAGCAGAAAATTAAATGATTTAATGATGTCTGCATTAAAATTGTGTAAGGTATTTTTATGCCTGAATGCGTATAGTGTGTATTCTAAAATGCAATTAATTTCTATTTAATTTTCATAATACAGAATTTTACAATTTTCATATAAAATTGCACATGATACACACATATGTATGTAATCATATAAAATTAAGGTTGAGGTTAAAATAGGAAAATGTTTATATAAATACAATTTAAATTTAATTGTGACCCAGTAAACAAAGTGTATGAATAGATAAAATTCACATGAACAGATCATTTGATATAAAATATAATGAACAATATAAGAAAGACATATAGGTACATAGTAGATGGAAATTATTAGATTATTCTATTTAAAATTGATTTTAATATTAATTACATATTCTATACATATAATGTATTACATAGACTTTTTGTATTTTTGTATATATAGTATGACCTTTTCATATCATACGAGGCAGGGAAAACTACTTTCTATATTAACACTTTATATTCCAACATACATATAATTTTTTATCTCTAAATATGGCTTTATTATGAGCTTTTCATTGTTAAATGCATGTAGGTAGTCTATATAAAATAACATAACAAAATCTATACAAATAAAATGAAAACAGAGAAAACGATTTATTATTTTTTGAAGGACAATTCTAGGACATTTAAATACATACAGTTGAACAAGAAAAAAAATATATCATGGTATACGTTCGTAATGTGAGATATGTACATACATATAATAAGGGGTGGGCGATTTAAAATGGTTTCTCTTTGAATATACAATTAATTTAAAAAAAAAAAATTTTTTTTTGTGTATATTTTTGGTTATTTTAGATAAAATCGATTTCAATATAAACCACAAATGGTAGAACACGTGTAGGTACTATACTATACATGCGATCATATTTAGAAATTTTACTGCAATACACATCGTTTTGTAATTTATTTATATGCACGTATACAGGGATATTCTACTGAGTACGCAAATATGTATATTGTAAATACTAACTGGCTGGATTCACACAGTATGAGAAATAATTTGTGAGTTGATATGATAAAAATCTTGGCTAAATTATCACACAACTAGGTACTCCTGTAATTTTTTCAGAGTAATAAAAAGTAGTTACTCCAAAAACAAAAAACTCACAAGTCACAAGCAGTTATTTTATGTGAATCGAAAAAAGCTATTATATTTTTTGTAACTACATATTTTACATTGTACATACTTTACCCTGTATCATTTTACGTGAAAGTTAAAAAGGCGTTTAAAACTTCCGGAACATGAGTATTTATTTTGGAAACGAATCTAATATAAGTACTTATAAGTACTTTCGATAACAGGACACTTTAAAGTATATATCGTGTGATATCAATATTTTGTATATTGAATTGAATTACCCTGTGTAATGGTTTATATAATATAGGCAAAAAAAAAAAAAACAAAAACAAAACACAAAAACAATTTTTTTAATGAATTTTCCATGTTCAATATCAGGCATCAGTAAATGTGCAAAAAGCATTTAAAAAAAAAAAACTCAGAAAAAATTTATTATTCCATTAAAATACGATAACACAAACATAACAACGTTTAGTATATTTTCATTTTTACAATTTCGGTCAATGAGGAAATTTCTGTTTTTTTTTGGATAATTTTCAAAAAATATTTATTGTTTATTGCACATTTTAGAAGAGTTTCATATAGATACATTTATGTACATATGGAAATTAATATCCTTTTGTTTACAATTGCAATTTTATTTTTTATTTCTAAAGTGCTAATATTTAATTGTTTTCATAAAAATTATTACTGGTTTTTGAGGATATACACAAAATAAAATGGAATAATGCGAAATTAATTTTTTATCAATGTTCAATAATCATTCTTTGAATTTGTTTTTTTTTTCTGTAGTATCGAATTTTTTCATATTAATGCGATTATATTGGATTACATAACAGAAATGAAAAATGAAAAACAAAAAAAAAAAAATTTTTTTTTTTTATTGAATAAACTCATATCAAACTCATATCAGAGTAAAAGATACAGAAAAAAAGCTTTAATTTTTTATCATATTCTGTACAGATGTTTTAACTATCATAGGGTGATATATATATATACGTCTTGTGTGTGTCCCCACACGACACGTAATATGCTATGAAAAGCTTGCGTTTCCCCCCTATTTTAATAACTAATGTAAAGCAAAATCGTTTTCATATCATTTTTTTTTCTATTCTTTATTTTATTTTCAATATTTTATTATTGAACTTGAAAAGTAATAACGTGGAAAAATATTGTGACAGCTGGTCTGATTCCCAAGCTTTTTTATTTTCTTTCTTTTTTTTCGAAATATTTATCATAGCCTTTCAATGTATAGTTTTTATGTGTACATATTCAATATCTATAAAATGACGATAGATATAAAATGTACATTTTTTTATGTGAAAGTTATGTAACTGTCATACGTGATACAAGAGCTATAAATTGTACGTTCCATACATTACATATATGTATGTACATATAAGCATATAGGTTACGGTTTAGGTGCTCATGATATAACGGCAATAATGCTAATAGTAAAAGAAAAAAAAAACAGAAAACCAAACAAGATGATAATACTGAGGATGCTGAGCTGAGGATGCTGACTTCGACGATAGCTATGATGATGATGGAAATAATTACGGTGATTTGGAGGTATATATGTACATATATACGGCAATGGCTCAAATAAAAAAATATGTAAGGGTTATGATTAGTCAACTACATATTCGTTTTAGTTCATCATAATATGATGTGCACTTTGTTCAAAAGTTCTCTACAGTGAAATGCTGAGTATGTCAAAAATTTCGACATGAAGGATTTTGGTAAACACATTGAAAACTAAAATTTTGACTTTCTTTTGTTGAATTTTCACTACATTCAACTGTAAGATGAGATATATAGTATGTATGTAATAATTTTTTTTCTATATAGAAAGGACAGAATGAATAAAGTATGACATATGGGCAAATGGTCATTATACAAAATCATCAAAAAGTTTCATTTATATGTATGTACATACTTTTGTAAATCCAAAGATGCTCAAAATCAAATTTAAAAAAACAAACAAACTATCAGACATTTGTATGTACCATGTATTCGTTTAGTACTTTTTATTATACTTAATACATGATTGCAGTTGTGACTTATGATTAGTTGGTTACATATTGAATCAATAATGATAATAATGATGATAAAAATATTAATGAAATATAAGATTAGATAAGATACAAAATATTGAAAAGAAAATTTCAAGTATTATGATGTGAATGTAATATTCAATGCGGAAGAAATAAAATGTTAAAATAAAATACATTGGATACCATAGTATGTATCTTGAAATTGATTTAAGTGACCTTCTCGTTTGAAGAAAAATTCGTCTAGTCCCATGGAATTATGTACAAGTACTAAGTACTTTTGACTAATTTTTTTATTGTCTTATCTAATCTAATGAATACATGTGTGAATACACGTTTTGAAATACGAAAACGAAAAAAACCACAATCGATTAAAAAAATTAAATAAACGATCAATAATTGATTTCAATTGAATTTAATTAAATTTTAAATTTTAAAAAAATAAAAAATTGAAAACAAAAATTTGCTTACGTACTTTATGGTGAGATATGAGAAATGAAAATCATGTATTTTAATTATAATTTTACAGTCTATTTGTCTGGCATATTTACGTGTGTAAAAGCGTATATATGTATATGTACATTTTGCATCAAATCACAAATAAAGGACAAAACATATATATGTACATAACCTATAATTAACATTCAATTTTGTTTTTAGTTTTTGTTTTGCATTACAATTTAAATTATTGCTAAATTTAGTATACAGGGGGGGGTTTATTTTATGTGTTCGAATAGACAGGTGTTGTGTTTTTCTTTTCTTTTTTTTTTTTTCTTTTTCACTTGTGTATATATTTTACATTGAATGTCCTTCAAAAAAGAGAAACAAATAACAATATAATTAGTCAACATTAAATTGTAGAAATAATGTGAAATTTAAAATAGAGAGGGAAAATACGTAAATAAATCACAATGCAATGACTACATGGGTAATGACTATATACATACAGTATAAAAAAAAAAAAATTATATTGACCAACACCAATGTGTATACTGTTGCTGTTGATGATAAATGAGACAAAATGCTTGTTTTTTTTTTTTAATTTTTAATTTTGTTGCTAAAAGTGCATTCAAATATATATTAACCGTATTGAAGGCCACAATTATATGAGACAATAAGGTAACAATTTAATTATGTTGTCAAGACTATGTATAGGTATATTATGTTATAAATAAATAAATAAAATAAATAAATAGGTATCTGTAGTTCATACAAAACTATGAAATTCAAATATAAATAATTTGCTTAATAATGTGATTTACTTTGGTTTAAACATGAAGGTTAAAAATTAAAAAAAATAAATAAAAATAAAAAACTTCAAGAAAAAAAAATTAATATGTAATAATTCTTATGAAATTTTCGTAATTTACTTTAAATTATGGTCAATAATGATAGCATTGACAAAAAACAAATAGTATTAACTTCATTTTCTACAGAAATCAAAATTTTATACTCTGTTTTAATTTCATTACAATGACTTTTTATTTTATTTTTTTTTAAATATCAACACATTTAATTGTTCATTGCAAGTAAATTATTGTTTCTTTTTTACGAAGATAACGGTACTTTTCATTAACATTTTTTAATTATAAATTACAACATATTTGTATTAGATCTTATACAATGTTTGAACGATTAATGGCGATTTTTATGTAATCAAATTAATGTATTAGAATTTTTATATTATTTTCTTATTATTTAATATTATAACGTTATAATTAATGTATACAAGTTGTAATACCTGTGTGTTAAAGTAAATAAACTAAAAATAAAAAATAATAAACGAGTCTGAATTAATTAATGTTGTTTTTGCCAAATAAAAACACATGTGTCTGTTTTATTTTATTTTTTTTAATGCGATTTTATAATTACAAATTAAATTGAATAGATAGATACATATTTCTATGTTATCTCATGTAATACTTGAATTTATCAAGAATTTAAAAAATACAACTAGAAAAGTTAAACATACATATATAGAAAATCTAATAAAATCCAATAAATTTACAACACCATTGAAAGATATTACACACACATGGTAATCAATATGTAATAAGAAATGAATAAATTCCGGTTATCTAATCTATCTGTGTATTCGATTAACGTTTTCTTCTATTAAAAAGAAAAATTTCAAATCCATTTTTAAATTGACATTTACAACATTATGTGGTAATTATGAACTTTTTGTTTTTCTTGTATTTACAAAACAAAATAATTGGTTTCTACAGTAAATTCTCTCATTTATCTATGTATGTTTGAATAATTATATGTATGCATACTTCTATACCTTCAAAATTTTTATTACTATTTAAAAGCAACAGATAAAATTTTCTTTCATGCTTAGGATCTTGTAAAATTAACTAAAATTCAAAAAAAAATTTAATAAAATAATATGGCAAATTAATAAATAATTTATAGAACAATTAATAATCAATTTTGTTTTTATCATTATCCCCTGAATATCTGATGGAGAACTAATTGAAGAAAATTAATCTAATTATTAAAGTGGAAATCGAAAACAAACGAAAATTAATGGTAGGTAACCATTCATTAAATACTAAGGGTCGTATGTTCATATACAGATTTTAACACAAATAGTGATAGAGTGTTAGCACAAGAATCTGTGGGCATGTTTTTCACTTAAACTAAGAGCGTTTACACATGACCAAGTTTTTACTTAATGTTTTTGTAACACAAGACCACACAATAGAATATTTTTAAATTAGACATTTAACATATACATAATATAATTGGTTAGTGAACAAATATTAATAATTGCAAACAAAAATTGTACAAAACTGTTTTAAACAACATTTTTGATTGGAATGTTATTCAGTTGTGTAAATCAATATTCAACTTTATTCTCATGTTTTGCTGGACAGAATCGCGTGTAAACCTTCTAAGTATTTAACTGTATGATCAATCATGAACATATGGCCCTAAAATTATTAAATTCTCAATTTAACATTAATCCATAGTAGCAGCACTAATTTGTTGATATCATCTTTTTATGTTGATATATATGCGATGATCATCAATATTAGATACATTTACATACGCATATAATTTTTTTTTATTATAATTTTTTAAATATCTAATTAACGTTTTTTTGTTGTTTATGTTCAATAATTATTGTCTACCTGTATTTCTTTAATTGGAATCGAATATTTTATATAAAATGACAAACAATACCGATAATTTTGTATCAATGTAAAGAGTGTGTCTCTCCTCTGTAATAAAAGATATTTTTTGTTTATATATGTGTTAAATCATTAAATTGATGATCATTACGAGTATATGTAGATAATCATGAGGGGCTTTTATAATTAAGTTAGAAATCAAAACAAGTTATAGACACCGGACCGGAATCGATTTTGTTTTTCTATTTTTTTTCTATCGTCTTTTTTATTTTTTTAATGTAAAGATATCGATCAGGTACCCATACATAAATTTGTATTTAAAAAAAAAAAAAAAAATTAACAAAAGCAAAACAAAACGATTAAGAATTTACTGCTGAATGATGATCTAAGAAAGAACAAAAAATTTTTTTTTTATTATTTTCTTATTTTTCTTCTTGTTGTGTTCTATATCAGTATAATGACGTAAATGTTGGATATTGAAAGGAGGAAGAAGATACAATAAAATCATAGCATTTATTTGTAATAATGTTTAAATGTCATTAAAATCTAACACTTTCAAAAGAATGAAATAAAAAGAACGGAAATTCAAATAAGAAGAAAACACATTGAAATGATGAAAAAAAAAGAAAAAAATTTTCTTTGATGTTAGTTACCATAAAATGTTTTTTTTTTTCTTTTTTTTTTGTTTTTTGTTATTATATTTTTCTTTTGTTGTTTATGTCACTTTTTGAAAAAATGCTTGATTCAAATAAAATATAAATTAAAAGATAAGCAGGTAGGTAGATTAGGTAATCTATAAAGATGTCTGTGTCTGTCTATTTGATTATGCAAACAATATGATCACAATTAGCTTACTATAAAAAAAAATCAAAAGAAACGTGTTAAGATTCTTGTTTTTTTTTCTTCCTCTCATTAAATTCGTAATTTCAGTTCATAACTTTGAATGTTTCAAAAAATAAAATTACAAAATTTTTATGTATTCTAATGATGATTACATAAACAATTTAACAGCAAATAAAAATTGTCCTTCAATTAAATTTACATCAACTAAACAAATTGTAATATATTTTACATATAACACAACTTTGTCGTTGTAATTTACACAGTTTTTAATTTGAAAAAAAAAAAAAAAAAAAAAAAATTACATTTGCTGATTACATTAATGTCGTGTTCATATTTTTCTCTTTCGTATACATTACATTTTGTAACATTATAAATTAAATAAAAATTATTTTTAAATTTTAAATACATATAAATTTTTATTGCTAATGTATATAATTAAATAATTTTTGTTAATGATAGCGTAAATATAAACAATTTTTTTTGTATGGATTTCTCTGATGAATAAAATTAAATTAAAAGAAAAAAAAAAGTATATTTCAAGATTAAAACATATATCATACAGAGATGAGTTCAAGGATTTTTGTAACAAATATTTATGTAGTCTAAAAGTAAATAAGATTGATATTACTATAGCAAGAAAGACGAGAATGAGAAAATAAAATTAGTATACTTCATACAAGAATTCAATGCAATAAATTGTAAATTTGTGGTTTTACTTCGTTTTATAAAATTTTCAAATTCTGTGTTTTTCTTTAATAAGTTCAAATTGATGATGATTATCATTTTATGTGAAATCTTCATATTTCGAAGCTTCTACAAATTTCACTACTTTCCCATTCTAATTGAACTTTAACGCCAATAAAATATACTGGTACTGTCAGAAATGTAAAGCGATAGCGGTATCACATAAATGAAACAGTATATCTTTATCCTTATTATCCTTAATATGTTTGATAACATTGAACCTCATAAAAAGAAACAAAGCCTAAAACTTTTTGACAAAGCATAAAAACTATCATAAGACTTGGATGTATGTACACGGAATTTGAAATCTCTGTATTTTTATAGTAAAGAAAAGTTTATACATACATATGTCATGCTCACCGATTGTAGTTTTCAAGTGGATTTACATTAAAAAAATTCTGTTAATTATTCAATATTTACGTACAAAAATAACAAGAAATTATCTTGAATTTTTGAACTTTTTTCCCCCTTGTAAATGTCTATTTTAATTAAATTTTATTTCAATTTTGATTATATAATTAATGAACAATTAATTCTGTACTTAAAGATATTATGATTTAAAGAAATAAAATGTTCTTACGTAGATTAATGTCTAAATATTGTTACACTTTCATTTCATAAAATATCAAAAAAACAAAAAACACTAATATATTTTTTTTTTTTTATCTTCAAAAATTATGTAATAATCACTTAATGGTTTTATTCAAGTTCTTCCCTCATTTCCTTGTCCCATATTCTTTGTCATTAATTTTCGGTTTATTCTTGTTTTTTATTTTTTAATTACAACATAAAAATATGTATTTACAAAAAAACAGCGGCTTTTATTTCATGATTTAAAAATAATTCATCGGCAATATTGTTCTAATTTTTAATCCAAATGAATAATGTAGTTAATGGGTTCAATATTGTAATTATGATATAATGCCGTGAGTAATTCTATTAATTATGATGAAATAATTTTTTTTTTTTTTTCAAATTTCTTTTCGTTAAATCATAAAAAAATTGTTGAAATTGTTTATTTCTGTATTATGATATTTTGTAGCTTTTATGTTTATTATAGAAATGAAAACAAAGAAAAAAAAAAAAGATTTTACTTTTTTTTTTTTATTGTCATTATAATCACGATGACTATTATCATTACATTGTAAAAGTCATAAACGGACATTTTTTTATTTTATTTTAATACTGGTGTATATCTAATGGTTGATAAAAAATTAAATGAATAAAAATAAACAAAACATAAACAAAAATTAACAATTTAAGTTTATCGGAAAGTTTATGTGATGTTTATAATAATAATGATTATGATGACGACCATACATACATACATATGATGATTATTATAATGACGATTATATTATTTATACAGTATGTGTGTTATTGTTATTATTATCATTATTATTCGTGTATATATTGGTTAATCCAATTATCATATGTGGGTACATAAAAATTTTAAAATGCGATCATTGAATTTTAAATTAATACAATATGCCTGCCATGCACGAGCTAACGTTAATGTTTACGCATTAAATGTATGAAAAATTTTATTTTCATACATACATACATACATACATTTCTTATATTTAATCTTAAATATTAAAAAACGTACGTGTGTTTAATTAGATTACGTGATTAGGAAAAAAAATAACAAAACGACAATAGAGTAAAAAATTGTATTATACTCTATTCTATAAGTTTTTAAACAATGCGAACTTATAGGAAACTTTGTTTTTGATTGTATTTAGAAAAATACAAGATATTATTTGTAATTTTATCAAAGTGAGATGCATTTATGTAGCGTTACTAAAGGCAAAATGAAATAAAAACTATGTTGTCTACATAAACTTAGTAGTGTAAAAATTTTAAAAATTGAGTATAGATAGTGATGGTTATTAGCATAATCAATGATCATGTAATCTACAGTGTAGAATAAAAAAAAAATTCTGATTATTGTTATTACATTTGAAAGGAGAGAAGAGATAGGAAATGTACTTGATAGTTACCATACGGCATACGGACACTGACTTAATAATGATAATTATAATAATCAAAACATAAATTATTGTTATATGTATGTAAGGTTGTATTAAGTCTAGCTGATGATACCTTTTCATGTGATCTCGATACAGAATACTTATATATATAGATGGTATGAAATATACGGTGCGGGAGTACACTGATGTGATCGATGTTAATCAGAGCTTTAAAAACTAATGTACGTTTTGGCTCAGTGATTTATTTTTTTTTATATTATACGTTGATGATTTCTGTACTTATAGCAATACAAATTTGTAACTATACATGCAACTTTCAACAAACCACCCACCCATTAATTTACCCAACGTCCCTGAATGAGGAGGTTTAATTTTTTGTTTTTTTGCTGGCCTTAGGCAATTTACCACGATCACCAGAATTATATATACACATTTTATGTGATCATTACAAAAATCTAAGCAAATGTAGTATATGTATGTACATATATAGGCAGTGATTTTCTTTTTTTCGTTAAATGGTTATTTTGTTTGTGATTATTGAGCAGAAATATTTGAAGAAAATGGGGAAAATATACATAGATAGTTACATATTATTTTTAAACATTATGTAGTAATAATATGTCGGCTTGATTCAAAACAGAAGAAATAAAAAGATAAAGATAAGATTGATTGCGATCTTTAATAATCATAATTAAAGTCAGAAAAAAAAAGATGATATGAAAAAAAAAAAAAAATTTAAAAATAAAAAATAAAAATCAAAATGAACGAGCACTTAAGGAAATCATAATCCACGTCAGAAAAAAAAAACTCGGGCGAATGTAAATGTATATATATATATGTATGTATGTACGATAAATTTTAATTGAAAAAATTTTTTCAGGAAGAGAATTCAAAAAACTAAAACTTAAATACACTACACATGTCATTCATTCATTACACAAACTATACTTTAGTGTGTGCACACTTTATAAGGTATGGAGTATGGGGCATAGATATAATAAAGAAGATGGGGGCATTTAACACAAGACGTGTAATTATTACAAGAAAAGCCGTAATTACACCATGTTTTATGTTTGTATATGTATCATATGTACTCGTATATATATACAGATTGTAAAAATATGTAACAAAAAAAAAAAAAGAAAAAAATTGTATTAATATAATATCGGAAGAGATTTACGATTATGACTTATTTTGGGTGCGCCTATTACATATTATTTACTTTACTGGTAATTATTATGACATGAAAATTATTGTAATTAATTTTTATTGTATGTTTTGTACATACTCGGCATAACATTAAAGATTATAAAATATTTCCTTTTCTCTAGAAAGAAGAGAGAAAAAAAAGAAGATTGTTTTGTCTAAAGATAGGTAATCCTGTATTTTAGTTTGATTATTATGTAGTTTACAGGTGCGTACATCGGCTTAAACTAATAGATCAAAAAAGAATTAAAAGCTATGAGCTATTTTAATTTCGTGATTCAATTAATACAAAAATGATACATTACTAGTATTACGATCTATTATCATATAATTAAATTAATAGGAACAGTTTCATCAATTTTAACGGTTTTCTTTCGCGTTAATTTAAAGAAAATTTGAATAAATTCAATAGTTATGGAACATGGGCAAAGTATTAAAAAATATGATGTGCACTAACTGATACATATGAATCACTTTTTCTTTTTCAAAGGAAACATACTCATGTAATTCAAAAATTTTCAAAAATAATTAACTTACATAATTTAGACTTCAATGATGCATATTTGGATGCTTGAAAAGAGTTCATAGAAAATATCTCAAAAATTCCAGATTAAGCTTAGTAAATTCATATCTCCAAACATTTCAAAAGTTTTGGGAATGGGCTAATACCATTTAAAAAAATGTAACTGACTTTCATTCTGTTAATTTTTTTTTCAATATTTTGATCGATAAAAGAAATTAAAATTTTTTGAAAATTTCTTTATTAATAATTGATTGACATTGAAAACTGAACAATAAAAAATGAAATATTTTTTAATTTTTAAAATAAAAAACAAAAAATCGAATGAAAAAAAAAATAAAATAAATTCTTTAAATTGTTAATTATTGAATTTAAATTAAAAATTCAATTTATAGATACATTTTCAGTTCACTTACGCTTGTATTTATCTTTTTGTTATATCAGCAAGCAAAAGACGAATAGTCTTTCAGGTGGCCTTTCTCAATCTAAATTTTTTATAAATAAATTGATATGTATAAGGTATACCATACATGTCAAGAACAAGAAAAAAAAAATGATTTGGAAATTTCATAATGAAAAATTTATACAATAATTACGAATTATAAACGATATGAAAAATACTTACTTTGACATACACGATATTACGAAAAGGGAAATAATTTTCTTTTTTGCTTTTTTCTGTAACACTGCTGGGACGCTTTCATATTAATCAGTAGTTTGAAAGGAAGAAGTTCATTTAAAAAAAAAAAAATTAAATAGTAAAAAATTTTATTTTAATTTAAGTGGCTGTTTTTAGTATTTTCTTACTAAAAAATTAGTTAAAAATTAAATAAAAAAATATATTTTATTTAAAATCGATAGTACACATAGGTTACAAATACATACTTAGAATAAGAGGTATCGTCAAAACACGTTTTCTTTTAATTATAGAGGCAACAAAAGCGAAATAATTGTGAAATTAAGTGTGTTGATTATGAGAAAATATTTAAAATTTTATTTATAATATTTACTTTGCAATTTATCTAAATCAAATCAAAAAAAAATTTTTTTAAAGTTTAAATTATGAAAAATGTCTTAGATCATTTTCATAATTATCGGGTATACATATTGTGCATGTCGTGTGATAAAATGCGTAAACATTGAATTAAATCATTTGATATTGATTCGATGTTGCGAAAGATCAAGATCAATAAAAAAAAAAAAAAAAATACAAAATTTTTTAAATAGGCCAAAACTTTGAAAGTCATTGAAAAACCATTGATTGACTTTTCAAAAGAGCAACAAATCAAAAATTAAAATACAAAAACTGTTCAATTTTTTTCATCACGATTCATATGTATATAAAATTTAAATTTAAAAAATAAAAACATTTTTTATTTCGTTATATTTCTTTAAATGAATTTAAAATGAATGTAATTTTAGTAAAAACTGATTTTTTGTTTTATTTTGATAATTTTGAAAATGTTTCATGTAAATTCCCATTGGTATGTGTTCATTGTGGGATGATGATCGTATAAACTTCATGAAATTATGTTTGCATGTAATTTAAAATTTTATTGATTTTATTTTATTTATTCATTCATTTTTTTTTTTTTTTTTGTTATTTAAATTCAATGTCTTCAGTCATTATTATTGTATTCGCTATTCATAAATTCATTCTGTTTTCTTTTTCTTTTTTTTTTTTTTTTTTGTCAATAAAATATGTCATATAATATACTATCATGCTGTCATACATTTTGATATTGAATTTATTACATAGTCTACATACACATGTGTCTTATTATACAAATGTACATATATGTACATTACATATGTGTAGATACATACATACATATGTATGTATGTGTCTATATATATTTGATTAAAAACGTCAATGTCAAGGATACGAGAAAAAAAAAACGAATTTTCCCTTAGATACATATACATACATACATATGTATATACATTCTCTTTTCAATAAAAATAGCAACTATAAAAAGGAGAAAGGAAAAACAACATTTTCTTTTTGAAAACTTTTAATGTAACATGATGTAACATTTTACATTCATAAAAGTATTGTACATACCCGTATATGTATACATATATACTTATGTAACATATTCATACTTACTTGTGTGTAGGCATCATTGACGCCATTTAAATTTATCATACATACATTCATATACAT
The DNA here is from genome assembly GCA_963971155.1 of Anthrax anthrax. NCBI lineage: Eukaryota > Metazoa > Arthropoda > Insecta > Diptera > Bombyliidae > Anthrax > Anthrax anthrax. Next base: position 22,144,868 of record OZ020122.1, read on the forward strand.
ATGTACATATACTTATGTAAATGAAAAATGAAAGAAAACTTTCTATTTATGTAATTTCCCTTTTGTAAATGAAAAGAACGAGTGGTTTATAGGGTGTCTCAGAATATCATACAGTGCATTTATTTAAACTGATTAGTTGCACCGTTGCACATTTGATTACAACATTTGATGCAATGTGAAATATTAGTTATTACATCAATTATATAACATGACATTCATCAGATGTTCAAATATTGTTCAATCCAGAATATCTTACAAAACAAAGGGGTAAATTTTAACAGAGAGTATGAGATGAAAGACAGTATGATTTGTTGCAAGAAAGATGTACTAAATGTATAAAAATGAATTTTATACTAGTAATTCCTTACAGTAACCCTATATAAATAATTTGCCTAAGTGTCAATTAAAAAAACAATTTTTTTTTTGTTTTTCTTTTACACACATGATTTAATTGAGTTGAATTGAGTTCAGTCAATTAATTCAGCTATTCTGATTCATACCTACTGTATGAAATATTTTATAAGTCTAAGTACATACATATATTATATCACAATGTCAGGTACTGTATACTATGTGACCTTTTCAAGGACAATTAAAATTATTATAATTCTCTCGTTCTATACAGTAGATGCTTGTAAATAATGTAAAGTTTTCATTTCGTATGCATGAAAAATAAATCGTTTTTCAATTTATCTGTTTGTATATATATATACATACTCATACATAAATTTATTGGAAAATATTTTGAAGGACAAACAAAAAATTATTTTTTTCTTTTATGTTAGGAAAAGTCTGGAAAAAAAGTTAGGTAAGAGAGAATTTTTTCTTTTAGACTTTTTTCAAACAAATAAATGAATTTTGTTTGTTTTTTTTTGTTTTTTTGTAAAAGTAAAATAATAATATTTCCCGAAAAATAAAAATTGATTGATACGTGAGTAAGCCAGATAGTAAAAAAAAGTATTGAAAACAATGAAATTCATTCATACATTTTGTGTATTTACATACGTGTACGTATGTACTTAATTTAGTACATAAATTTATCATTATCAGAAATACACATATGAATTGTCAATAAATAAGCAAAAAAAAATGAATAAATAAAAAAATAATCGTATTGATTCAGATGACAACAACATGCGAATTTTATTTTTTAAAAAAAATTATCAGTTTTATTTTTTATAAAATTTTAAATCCAAAAAAAAAAAAAATCTAAATTTAGATATCACATGCAATCAATGATATGTACACCGTATTAAGTAAAGTATATATACCTCACCTTCTTGTTATCTACCCCTATTTATAATTTTTATTTACCTCAATACTTGAATATTTATTTACTTACCAATAAAAAAAAATTATAAATTTTATTTTATCTTTATCTTATCAAATTAAAAACAAAATCATATATGTACATATGAGTAATTTTCAATAAAAAAATACATGTACATGTTAATTTTTTTAATTATTCAGGAAATTATGAAATCTTTGACTCTCCCTTTTTCCTTAAAAATAAAATAATTTGCACAATACTGTACTCTGTTCACCAATTATAGAAAGTTAAGATCTTATGGGAATACACATGTGTCTTTTTTCTGTCCTCATAATTTTAAAGTAAAGTGTTTCACGAGCAGTATTACCATAATCCTTAAAATTTTCATACAAAATCATAATATACTTTATGTATTTTTGACAAGGTCTTAATTTCATTTTATTAATATACAGAGTATAGTTACAATTTACAATAACTATTCGCTAGAAGAAAAATTTGAAAGTTTTTTTTTTTTTTATAATTGAGTATATTCAATTATGATAATGTAAGATTTTCTTCATATTACATTCGATAAAACTATGACAACAGAATAAAAATTATAATAGATAAGGTGACAAAAAAAAAAAAAAAAAAAAATATCATCGTGTCGGTGAATAACGAGAATGAGCTAGTATACTATACTTCTATCTGATATCAATAAAATAAAAAATTTCATAATTACGATATTACTGGTTTAACTGCTTTATAATAATATAAATGAGAGCTTTTAGTTACGTTTTTTACAATATTACTGTAAGTAGCATTTATCGTAGTCGGGAAATTTTTTCACAAATTAAAAATTTCGCAATTAAAATTCGTTTTTAAAGTTTTGTACGTTTTTCTTAGTTGATCTCATCTGTTCAAAAATTTAAAATTTCAATTTTCAACTATTGTTTTTTAAATTAAAAATTTGATATAAAAAAAACAACCTATTTAGATATCAAATATTACAGAATATATTAGAGTGTAATCACCTGATAAATTGAACAAAGTTTACAAAAGTTTAATTATAGTTAATAACAATACAATAATAGTATAAAGATAAGGCATGATCCGATCGATCATTGATATCACTATGTGTCGTCAAGCACATATGTGATCGGAATTACACAATTTTTTGCAAAATTAAAAAAAAAAAAAAAACACATTTCGAAAAAATTCCATATTTGTACAAGTGTTATTTAGGGATTTTAGCCTCGTAAGTAAAACGTTGTCTGAAATAACAAAAAGCCAAGAAGTTACTGTAACTCGAAAACAGTACATACATATTATAACTCCAAAAAAAAAAAATGTTTTTTTGTGCCAAAAAATAAGCAAAATGAAAATTTGTTTACTTCTCTTATAACTATATCATTTCTAATTTTAATTCTCCAAAAACAAATATGTAAGTTTCATTTCATTCATATATAGGTATGTGGACTTTATGATCTTACTCATAAGACTCGTTAAAAGATCGTTTAATATTATTATAAATAAATGAAATATAGAAAAGAAAATTTTTGTTTCTAAACATTTAACATATAATTATGTTTATATAATAAATATATATGTAGGACTGAGCATAGCGTATACTCAGTATTTTAAACGTTGTTACATGTGTCATTTAATTTTTATTTATTTTTTTTTTTTTTTTTTTAATAATACAATATCACTTGTGTGTAAAATATCAAAGTAAATCAGTATTAATGTGTTAACGAAAATAAATTTAAGAAATTATATTTTTATGTCATTACGTATTATTTATAATTTTGTCAACATCAGATTTTTATAGTTAAATCTTTCATATTAGAGAGTGTATGACTAGTTCTACATTATATATATACAAACACGCGAGTATACAGAGAAAATCTAAATTAAAAACAAAAAATAAAAACATTAATGAAATACATTTTGAAAAAATTTTCTTATTTACATTGTGTACGTTAGAAGCATAACATTTAGAAGATATTCAAATTTAGTACAGTATTAAAAGTATTTGATGGTCATAGAATTTTTGTGAATTTAAAAGATACAAGGTGATATATTTATCGTAAAATATATTTTGTCGTCTTCTTTTTTTTAATTCATTCATTTTTTTTGTCGTTTATATTTTTGAAAAGTAAGTTTAAAAGAAAAAAAAAATTTTTTTTTTAAAGATTGTGTTAAATATGTTAATAGAATAGAAAGTAATTAGAATAAAAAACAAAATTTATATAGAGAGGCTATAATAGATAAAAGTGAATCCTTTTTCTGTGCTTTATAAAAAATTAGAAATTATGTTGTATAATAGGAAAAGTGCTTAAATTTTAGTTCTTAATTTATCTTGAAAATTTTGAAATTTTTATATAATTTCAAAAAATAAATTAATAAATAAAAATAAAACAAATGAAGATATCAAAACAATTTCAATTATTTAAATGTATATTAATATCATCTGGTCGGATGTGGAATGTAACAGCAATACCAGAAAAAATTGGTACATCATTTGGTATATTAATACAATATGCACAAAATTCAGTTAATGTATTTCTATGTCCTGGGTAAGTTTTATATTTTGTTGTTTAACTACATTATATTGTCTTTCATTACATAAATTCATGACATGGTATAAATTTTCCACTATTCATTTTGTGTATGTTTCTGAGATGATATCATACCATGGTGAAAAACTTTAAAAAAAAAATGAAAACATTCGGAAAAAAAATGAATATAAAGAAAAAATATTTGTATAAAAACGCGTCTATAATTCGATTGATTGATCGATTGTTGTTTATTGAATGATTATTATGTTATTTTGCCAAAAAAAAAAAAAAAATAACAAAATTTTTTAACAACACTTTGTGAACTATGAATCACTTTGGAATAAGCAGATTTTTATATTAGGTATAGGAACATTCGATTTGTGTGGTACATATATCTGAAAATTTTCTTTTGGGATCTGATTCAAGACAAGAGGAAATTCATTCAACTAAAACTGATACAAAAAAAAAAACTGAAAATTTTATTGAATGAGACTTGAAATTTCAAAATTGTCAGTTAATTGATTTTTGATTTATTTTATATTTATGGTTTTTTAAGTATGGAAAATTAATAAAATTAAATCAATTATTTCTAATTCAAATTTTTTCTTGAACACGTATAAATATCAACCTTTTACATAAATTTGTTTTCATGCATTTTAATCATTTTTGCACAGTAATTGAGAAAAAAAGTCTTTTTATTATTTAAATCTCAGTTCATAGAATGTGGGATCTGAGGGAGGGAAAAAAATTTAAATGAGTGAAACAACTGTGGAATTGAAAATTATTAATTATTATCAATGGAAAATTCAGTTATCAAAGAAATTATTAAATTCTGAACACATTTTGGCTGTAGTTAATTATTAATTTCAAGAGAGACTACATAGTTAGAATATTTTTAACGTTGTCCTTATAACTTTCCAAATGAATACTTTAATGCGTATTTAGGTATGTATATATACTTGAAATCTTTTTTTTCCAAAAATTAATAATAAAACGAAAGACAACATGTTTATACACATGCGAAAAAAAAAACGTAAACAAATTATTTTTACTCTTTTGATTTTCCTTTTATTTTATTGCAAAAAGTGTACACCGGAAATCAGAAAAAATTATTGATTCCGTCATATTTAAAAAAAAAAAAGAAACAAAATTGGAGGGAAAAAACTTTATTTGAAGAAAAATATCAAATGAAAATTTTATTGTCTGGGCTTTTACGTTTTTCTTTTTATTTTCTATTTTTCATAGTTCATTTCATTATCGTAAAAGTGAAATCAGAATTTGTTTTTCTTTTCAATGTCAATAAATAAATTATGTATGTGTATGTAACGTTTTATTTATATTATGTTATTGGAAAGGCCATGGGTTCATGACATTACAATCTACTAAATTGTTAGGGGCTAAAAATGAATTTCAAAGAAAACATGCATATTTGTTTTTTAGAGGTATAAAGTATTCAACAAAAATTAACGTCAATATTCTCAATGTATTGAATTCCTGGAATATATACCTATTCAAAAAAAAAATTGTAAACAAAAATAAAGTAAAGGGGAGAAAGAAGGTTTTTGTTTACTAATTCATCGGTATATCAAATAGAAAAAAAATATCATTCAGTATTTAACTTTGCTTTGAAAAATGTTTCCTTTAATTTGTATTTTTCTTCGTCTTTTATTTTTATTTATTTATTTTTTTTTTAATTTATACACTATCGTCATTTTACACTTTTTATTTTCAAAATACATACCATGTATTTTCTTTGTAATATGTATACATTGTCAATAACTGAATGAAAAAAAAAATTCAACAAAAATAACGAAACGATAACTCAAAGTCATAAAAAATAGTGTTACATTTTCAATAAACAGTTTTTTGTTTATTCCTGAAAATAAATAATAAACAGGCAAAAAAAAAAAAAAATTCTAGCTGCTAACACATTGCAATTGTTTGTAAACAAAATAAAAAAAAACAAAAAGATCAATGAATTTTTAGTTTGTGTATTTTGTATGATTTTTATGCGTGGTATGGGAATTTAATATGTTGTATATTTACAAGCGTAGTATATTCTATATTAAAACACCCGCACTAAGTTTTTTTTATTTTTATTTTCATTTAATTAGTATTAATCAACATGACGTCAAGTATTTATGAAAATTTCAATATTACGAATTTTCATTTAAAAAATTTTTTACAACGTTATATCGTATTATTGTTGATTTTTGAATTTAATGTGTACACATAACGTTTACAATTTGATATGTAAACATTGAAAAAATGAAAAAAAAAAATACATTAGCTTATATTATATTAGATTTTCTTAACACATGCTCTAAATTAGCTAATAAATATACGTATATTGAATGGCAACAAAAAAAAAAAAAAATTAGAGGAAAATTTTTGCAAAACAAATTGGAAAAACGAAATAATAAAACAACCATTAAAAAAACGGAAGGAAATTGAAAAACAAAAAATTAAATTAAAAGGAAAGAAATGTTATGTTAAAATTAATAAAACAAATTCATTCATATTATAGAAATAATAAATTTCGTTTACGCTATAGTATTGTACATACAATTTATACTGTATTCACAAAGTTTAGTCTGTCGAAGTTTCTCTTTGAACTCATATTATTTGAATTTAAGGAGCCGGATTTTTAAGACGTTACAGCTTGGAAGCTGTAGCAGTTTAATAAGACAAACTTGAATGCAAGTTATTTATTTATCTTTATCTCCTTAGCAAAACACTGAAAATTCAATCATGTAAAATCGACAAAAAGTGTTCGAAATTTGATCTCATTATCAGTAGTGAGTTTGGAAATTTCATTCTATTCAGATAATGATATTCAATTGATCTTTAAGCAAATAATATCTATATTAAAAAATCTTTATGAATGGAATATGTACATTTGAAATGCACAAGAATTGAATTACCAATTACTATAGTCAATCATTACTGCTAATATTATGAATTTCCTATTTCTTTATTTGATTTTTTTCTGCAGGTGCACGGATGTATCGTGATGATTTCAAATTTAACTGCAAAATAACTTTTTTCATATTTCATGTAATTATGAAATCAAAAACGAAAAGAAAAAAAGCAAAAAGAAAATTGCATAAGTTTTCTTAATATAAGAAATATTTTTTTATTTTTCTATTACATTGTTGTATCAGTCATCAGTCACAAACTAAAACAAATGAATTGAATATTAGTTTTTTTCTCACGGTTTCTTGTTTTTTTTTTTTTTATAAGTTACATACATTCAAAATAAAAATAAAAAAAAAAAAATTTATTTTTACGTATTATTATTTTACGAAAAAGAAAATGAAGTAAAAACAAAAATTGCTCACTCGTTTAACTTCATATTGTTTTTTGCATTCTAATCAAAACCGCTAATAAAAAGCGTGTGACTTCATTATTTTATTTTTTTTCTGTATTTTTGCTCATTTTGTTTTAAATTTATGATAAAATTATTGATAAAAATACAAAAATAAAATGGAATAAAAATGAAATAAAATAGCAAAAAAAAATGTAGTCAGACGATATCTTCGTATATACATACATATAAAAAATTTTATATTAAATGCACTGAGTGTATTTAAAATGTGTGACGTCTGGACAATGATAAAATTTATGACTCAAGCAGAAATAAAGTTAAAAAATTAGAAATGAAGGCACGTTTCTTTATTTATTTTCTTAAAAAAAATAAATAAATAAATAAAAAATTAACTAAAATAAAATACAAAATAATAAAAAAATTTTATTGTATCTCTTTGTGTTTTTAAAAAACACGAAAAATGAGTTCATACAAAGTGTAGATAGTAGAAGCAATGGTAGAAGTAGTTGAGCTGATGCAAAACGAAAAAACAAAAAAAAATTATTCCCAACATACCACAACATTTTATCAATTTAAAATTTAAAAAACAAACCAGTAAAACCAAATGCTTCTACTTGATAAGCAGAAAAAAAAAAAGAAGTTTTTTGTTTTGTTATCGGTCAAAATAAAATTTAAAATAAATCAACAAATCATATCACAAAATGTCGTTTATTGTCTCCATTTTTATTTTATTGCTAAAAATATAAAAATAAAAACAGAAAATTTTTAAATTTAACAACTCTATTTCACAAAATTTTTACAACCAAAAAAAAAAAAAAATCAAAAACAATAAAATGAATTTTCTTTTTGATTTATTTGAAAATTAATTGCATTGTTGATTGCCTAAATTACAAACCACCAAGTCATTCAATTGTGATAACTGATACTTAGTGGATGAGAAATTTGTTTTTTGTTTTTCACTTTAAAAGGATAAAGAACATTTTGTCATTGAAGAAAAATTTTTTAAAAATCCAAAATATTTTTGGATTTACGTTTTGGTATAAAAGAAAATTTGTCTAAATTTAAAAAAAAATGTTTAAACTGCTTTCTTCAATAATAATAATCTTTTATTTATTTATTTTATTTTTTATTTTACAGGAAAGCCCGTCGTAAAGAACGGGATGGTGATCAAAGTTCCACAGATACAAAATTATATTTAGAGGAAAGCGTATTAGAACGTAAGCTACCTGATGCTGATCTCAAAGCCTTAGTTGATCTTCCAGCTGGTTTAGACTATAATGAATGGCTAGCATCGCACAGTAAGTATTTACATAAAAATAAAATTTAAAAAAAATTTATTTTATGGTGTTGGGTTATATGAAGAAGTGATTTTGCAAGTTCACATTAAGCTGTGCATGTATTGTGGATCATAGGATTGTTTTGGAAAATCATATCACAATGATAAGACTCTGGCTCACATCGAGCTCTATTGCTCGATTGATAATGATGACATTTTGAATACAACAGATGAATTTTCCCACCCCAAAACACGAAGTATAATGTTAATTTTCCTCGAAAATATTTAAAAATCCATTTAACTATTTTCAAAATTTTTCTTTTAAATGAATTGTATAAGACAGAGAGAACCATTCTTTAAATTTGTCATAAATCTTTCATTATTTATATTTCATTTCTGTTTTATTTTTTTTTTACTTCAATGTTTTTGCTTATTTTAATTGTTATTGGGCACATAAGCTACAATAAATTTTCGAGTGATGGATGATGATATTATTTTTTTTTTTTGTACTACCTCTTTACGTGTTGTATAGGTTAGATTATAAACGCGCATGATACGGTTGTATGGAAACAAAAAAAAAAATTTTTTTTTTGTTTTTCAATACGTACTTAATCAGAGTCAATTTGCCTTAAATTTCGTATATACATATGTACATACACACCATGATAAATTAATTTTGTATACATGTACGTTAAATACAAAATGCCAAAATAGAAAGTATTTTTAGTTTCATCATCGTTTACAACATTGTATGCATAGAATACAAAAAATATAAAAAAATGAAAATAACAAAATAAGACAAAAATTAGCCAAAATAATTAATTGAGAATAAGATAAGAAATTTATTGTGAAACTGAGCATTAAAACAGTACAGAATTTATGTAACAAAAATATGCCTATAGCAACATGAGAAAGAAAATATCGAAAATGAAAAAATAAAACAAAAATAAAAGACAAAACAAAATCGACCTAAAACTCATGAAATACAGAAGAGTTCCTTTGATAATAATTATTTTTTATAAAAACGTTCTGATTTGATTTTTGTTTTTGGTGGTTTTTCAGGTCATTATTATCGCACATTTAAATAAATGATTAAAATAATGTATTCGAGTTTTCATTTCGCATGTACTCGTGTATACGTAACTGACAAACTGACAAACTGAATGGAATGTCTTTATTGCCTTAATTTTAAGTAGTTGACTTTTTTATTTGTGTATAATTTTTTTTTTTTTTTTGCAAGTTAATAAAGAAACCCATAAGATTGATTATGTAATTAAAAATGACCCAAATGATTTTTATCTAAAATGAAAGTGAAAAATGTTATGGTTTTTCTTTTGTTAGTTGAAGTAAAATTCTTTGAGCTAACATTATCGTTATTTTAAATGAAAATAAGAGTCCTGGAAATTAGTTTTATTTCCATTTAATTTAGCAATGTACATGGTACTTGCTTAATTATTAAATTAATTCAAATTGAAACGTAAATGCACAAAAATCACATATATAAAGTATTCCCACTTTTAAAAGAAAAACAGTTCCAGAATACATAAAATTTTCCACAGTTTTCGTGATATTTTAATAGAATTTTCTAAAGACTGATTGAAGTCTTTATTAAGTCTTCTTTAAGTCCAGTGTATTATTTAAGTATTTTAGTACTAATATATTTTGATAGATCAAATTTAATGAAAAATGTAATCAATTAAACCAACGTGATGGAATGGCAGCACTGATAAGTATAATTGTATTTAAAATACCTGATTTTTATTTAAAATTTTAACTGTTCTGTTTTTTTTTTTCAAATCTGTACAAAATACATTTTTCGAATAAATGAATTTTCCGTTTCCTTTATTTTTATTTATTTTCTATTCTTAATAATTTCGTACTGTTCTATTTTTAACTAAAAAGTTGTATATGGTATAAGGAAAAATCAATTTAATATAGACAAAAATGTATTTAACGTCTTCCACACGTGTTTGACGTAATATGTACGTAAATACGTACATATAGGTATAGATACCATAATTATAGATTTTCCTATATGCAGAATTTCTTATTTTTCACGGTCATCTATAGAAAATCATAAAAGAAAAAGAAATTTAAAGTTTTTATTTTTTTATTTTTTATTTTTTTTTTTTTTGGTTTCCACCTCTATATTTCTATCATGTACCGGTCTAGAATGTATTTATGCATGTACAACATATTTGTTAGTCTACGATTGTGCATATTTTTCTTTATACATATTCTAAAAATAGTGAATTTTCACATGCATTAAGATGCATATTTTTAAAGAATTTTCTTCTTCTATATTATTTAATGTAGAATTTTTTGAACATGAATTTATTCATTTAAATTTTTTGTTCTTAATTTTTTTTTTGTTGTTTTTGTTTTTGGTTTTCTAAATTTTTGTTTTACTTACAATAATGGACATGAAGAAAATTTCTATATGCCATAATTTAAATTTATAAAATTTTGAAGATTTTAAAACACACACATATGTATGTATGTTTAAAACAAAACCAATTCAAATGTAAATCTGCCTACTATAAAATGAAATGCATGCATGCATGTGTTGCATTTTCTTTATACAGTAATATGAAAAATCATAATATGAAAATATGTGTTACAATACAAAAAAATTTTCTTCAAATTGTTTTCTATGTAAAATTTTCTTCAACATTAACAAAATTGCACTCATATGTACGTGCACATAGATATTCATTTGTTTTTTTTTTATATTTGATGTTAGCAAAATTATTTTGTTTCAAAGAATTTGGGAATAATGCCAATAAAAATATAAAAAAAATAAATATATGTACTTATATACAAAGTTTATTCTGATGAATTTAAAATATCAGAGAAAGGAAAAAAAAAAATCTTTTTTAATTTTAAATATAAAAACAATGAAAAGCAAAGAAAAAGAAAGAGAAAATAGAACAGGATGAAGTAACTCATATATATATGTATGTTTGGTATATACTTATACATATATGTATGAATGCTTGAAATGTATGAAAATATTTGCATTATCAAAGTCACCTAATTTTTATGTGTATAGAAAAGAAAATACATTTTTTACAATTGTATACCGAAAATTTATTTTAATTCATAAAGAAAAAAAAAAAAAAACATTTCATATGAAAAGAAAATTTTCCAATTTTTTCTTTATGAATGACACACTATTTTTATTTTATGTTTTATTTTTGTATTTTGATTCAAATTTACAATAAGTTAGAGAAAATATGTACATACATACATATGTAAGTTAATAAAATTTAATTCATATTTTCTTTTTAAATAAAAATCTGAAAAATGAGAACAAAAATATTGTTTGAGTATTAAATAGGCCAAAATTTAAAGTAAACAAAATTTTCCCGTGTTTTTCATGCTCAAATAACCCAATTCGAAGTAAATGCCTGTCTCAGCTTTCAATTCAAAAACACGTTCTTCAAAACACGTAATTCAAAATTTAATCGTTTAAAAAAGTTCCAACTCTCCTACAATTATTCGCTCTCTCTTTAATAATAATAATTTTATTAAAATATATTTTTCTTTTTGGTAATTTTCTACGAAAGACCGAATAAATAGTTTGAATGGAAATGTCTAATGACTTCCTTAGACCTTATTTTTTATTATGGCCAAATGGCCAAACTATAAAAGAACCAAAGTTCTCATGTAAATCTTTATATTATGGTTTTCAATTGTCGATCGATTATAGCTTCGAACGTTAGTCAAAATTATGATAGAACAATTTTTGAAAAAATAAAATTGCCAATTGTTGAATTACAAATTCATGTTTTTACGTAAATGAAAAATAATCGAACATTGAAAAACAAATATGATTTTTTTTGTTTAGAATCGAAATTAATCAAAAGAAAAAAAAATTATTTTGTTTATATTAAGAGAAAAAAGGGCAGAGTTCATTCATTAATTAGAAAAAAAAAAAAAAAAAAATCAACGCACGATTGCGTTATAACAAATTTTTCCATTTTCATTACAATTTAGTAAATTCGCATTATTTAATTTCGCGTCATATATATTCTTTTACTGTGTAAATACGTGAATATGCATAATATGAAAAATTACGATTGTTATATATAAAACTACTATACATGACTCACATTACATGACTTAATGTTATTTCTTATGGTTTTCCTATGTCAAAAGCATATCTTTTGTTTAGCTTTATTATTAAATTCATTTTAAACACGCAATCAAGCATATGTATATGAAAAATATTGCAGAAAAATTCTACGCACACATGCATACATTTATTAAAAATGATTAATTAGAGCGAAATGTATTTTATCTACATAAAATGTTCCCCATCCATAAACAAAGACACATTCATACGTTATGTGACCAAAAGTGTTTATTAATTTTATTTTTAATTTTCCAATAACATTTTATTATAATATTAGGGAGAAAAAAATTGGGTTACTTTTAAAATCAGTTGAAAGTTCCTACAATTTTTATAAAATTTTTCCTTTCAATACATGCGAGGTTACGAGCTTAGCTTGGTCTTCCTTCAGTACAGGACAAAGTTTAGTTTGATCATGATATCGTGTCTGCCAAAGCGTCAAGCTAAAAATTAAAAAGAATATTCTTTTGCAAGTAATGTTAAGAGTTACTGAAGAAGGAACCAGAGCTTTATTTTCAATCACAGTGGAATAATATTAATAAAATGTGTTGTTCAGGCATCAACAGAACCATTCCGCTATGCATCAATTTATGGCTATTTCGCATTCGTATTTAAGTTAGTATCATTCTGTCATAGTTTTCAGTAAATCAAAATTATTAAAAAAGTTTGGAATTTCCAATGGTCAATGACACAGATTAAATCATTTTGATTAATATAAAACCAGGTTTCTTGTTAGTCTAATATTGTAAAAATTTAATGAATGAAACATTGACATATTGATTTATTCAATGCAATGGAAATGAGAAAGGACATTTTAAATAAACAAAAAAATTTTGTGATAAACATTGTTTTTTATTGATTTAACAATAAATGAAAAATTTATTCAAAAATTTACAACTTTACCATATAAAAATAAAAATTTTGTACATTTTTCTTAGTTATTGTATTTTCTGAACTTGAACATTCGTTTATATTTATTATTATTTTATTTTGTTTGCTTTTTATTTTCATTTACTTTATGTCATGTACTGCTGTAGCTGTAACCTGTAACATACACAAAAATTGTTATGTTTTGATTTTTAATTTAATAAAAAGTTCAAGGTTAACACTGGAAAATTAATAAAAACAAAAAAAAAATTATTTTATTTCACAGTTTGCATTATATTTTCTTTTTGTTTTTTTTTTTTTTTTGCTTTGTGTATGTTACCTTTTTCATTGTAATGTGTACCCATGGTACTCGTTTCTCATTCTCCTCGTAATTTCCTGCATTGTAAAATGCAATAATAATAAAAAAAATAAATAAAATAAAAATTCAATATAAAAATAAAACGTTTATTGCATTTTATTTATTTAAATGTGAATTTAAAATAATAAAAAAAAATATTTTTTCCTTATTTTGTTTTTTAAAATTAAATTTCTGTATTTTCCATTTTATGCTGTTTTTGATTTTTTCATTGTTACATAGAACTTTATGCATTTCTATTTTAAATGCCCTTCTATAAACACGCACCTGTTATATTATTATGTTAAACAGACGTTAGAATTTGCTTCATTTGAAAAAAAAAAAAAAAAAAATTGAAAAAAATGAAAAATAAAATTTTTATTATCCCAGAATTGACTGTTTAATGATTCATAAAATGTGGTCGTTAAAATGCATTTATTTATTTATTTTTTTTTTTTTTTTTCAAATATGTAAATTTCGTTATTTTCTATTTAAAAATTGTTAAATTGTAAAATAACCACAACATTAAAAATTTCTAATTACAAATATTTACAATACAACATCTTTAATTTATAAAATATGTTTTAATGACTATGTTTTTAGAAATTTTAATTGTTACGTTGGAAAAGTTCAGGAAAAACAAAAAACAAAAAATAAAATAAAATCAATATAAGTAGGTGTGCATTTGTATTGTTTTCAATTCGTAATTAAAGTAAATGATCATGATTTCAATTTAAGACGATTGCATTTCTATCCAGATATGCATGCAGTCCTAAATGTTTTATGCTAGATTTATTCATTTTTAGTTATCCTCATCTGAATTTAGAAAAAGATTGATATATAAATTTACGTAAAGTTTAACTGGCAATTAAGTTAGCGAGAAGTATTAATAAATCGGGCATAAGAAATAAAATCTAATCAAAATTTGTTTCAGAAGTAAAATTTGATCTGGTGATTTTAATAAAGGTCATATTTCTTCAATTTTTAAAAAGATATTTTGGTATTTCTCAAAATTTTCTTGTATTTCCTAACAAGTTTCTTTTATGGAAAACACAGATATTTTGACTGCTACAATATTTCAAAAATTTTCTAAAGTAGGTATCCTTTGAATTGTGTAAACAATATAGCCCGATGTAGTATTATATTATGTCGTTACAATATGATCAACTATGTACGTGTAAAAGAAGAGAACGTACCGTAACGTAGCTATTAAATACGAATAAATCATAAATAATAATGAAGAATCTAAGAATTTCTGTCACCTTATTAACATCAGTCGTTTAATAGCAAAGTATTCCAATTTCCAATTTCCACTCATTTTTATTTTACTACCTTTAAAAAATAAAGATCTGAAAAGCCTTAAATTACATAAGATTACCTAAATACACGTTCAGAAATAATTAAAAAAAAAAAAAATACAAAATTAATAATTTAATTCATTCAAAATAGAGCTCATCGAACATAAAATAATTACGTTGTATGAATACATTTGTGAATTATTCATTGTAATTAAAAATAAAAATATTTGTGAATTACCTAAGAATTTGAAGGAAATGATAAGTAGATAGTATGTCTGGTAGTAGTGAAAAAAAAAAAAAAAACAAAAACAAAAAATAATAAAATAAAATAAAATAAAAAGGAAATATCATTTAACCTTTTCTAACACAAAATGAACAAAATAAAAATTAATAAATTCACTGTTGCGTATAATGAAAAACAAAATACCATTGTATTAACCCATATAGGTATTTACTTAAAATTAATGAAAATGAAATTCTTCATTTTAATTAATTAATTAATTACATATTATGAAAAATTTCGTGGTATTCCGTTGATTTTGCCAACACACACACACACATACATTATGTACATATACCATGCGCTGCATACATGCATGGAAAATGAAAATTTTATTTCAGCCTTCTTATTTTTTTTTCTATTTAACATGCAATCAATTTTATTTTATAATTTCTTGTAAAAAAAATTTCAAATAACGTATTAAAATTCGAATTGATTTCATTCATTGACCTAATAAAATTTTGTTTATTTTTTTTATTCCATTTTATGATTAATTGTTTCAATTTATTCAACGAATAAAATCACACATTTATGTTTTTTTTTTATTGCGTGTCATATACACACACACATAAAATGATGTATACATAAGTGTGAGCTATTGAGGGTACACCGAACAATGGTGACATGATCACAATGCATTGCAAATTAAATGCTCACACAATTAATTAATAAAATATTTTTTTTATTTATTTATTGAAATTACACTTTGCTCTGTTTTTCTGCTTCACTTTATTTTCCAATATATAATGTACGTAAATTTTCTTTTTAAAGTGGTCTGAGGAGGGAAATTATCACCCAGTTTTGATGTAAATGTTTTTTTTTTTTCACATTAAAATTGATGGATCATAAAAAATAATATTTTATTGAAGAAAATTGCAAAATATATTTTTTTAGTGTAGAAATTTAACAATTTTT
Organism: Anthrax anthrax; assembly: GCA_963971155.1. Classification (NCBI taxonomy): domain Eukaryota; kingdom Metazoa; phylum Arthropoda; class Insecta; order Diptera; family Bombyliidae; genus Anthrax; species Anthrax anthrax. The sequence goes on from OZ020122.1 coordinate 22,161,132, forward strand.
AAGTAAATCATGAGATATTTTTAATAATTTTTTTTTAATATTCTGTTTTTTGTACTTTTCAGCGCTGGCACTTTTCGAACATGTAAATTTAGTTTATGGAACAATTAGTGAATTTTGTACAACATCTGGATGTCCGGATATGACTGGGCCAGGTAACAGGTAAGTGGAAAATAAGTGTTATATTCTCTGCTTTACAAAATTTTTATTAACTTTGATGCACTGTATTTAAAATGTTTATTCTTATTTTCTTGTTGCATTTTTATTACAGAACGTACTTATGGTTTGATGAGAAAGGTAAAAAAACACGAGTTGCTGCCCCACAATATATTGATTATGTAATGACATTTACACAAAAAACAGTTAGTGATGAATCAATATTTCCAACAAAATATGCAAATGAATTCCCAAGTTCATTTGAAAGTATAGCACGAAAAATATTACGCTTGCAATTTCATGTGATAGCTCACCTATATGCGGCGCATTTCAGAGAAATCGCTCTATTAGGTTTACATACACATTTAAATTTAACATTTGCCCATTTGACCGCCCTGCATAGACGCTTTAATTTGATTGATGAAAAAGAAACAGATGTATTAAGAGATTTAGAAATAGCATTACGTTTAACTGATGATGGAAGCTCTACTACTACTACAACTACAAATACTAATAATGTTACATCAACAACAACATCAAATACGACAACAACAGCATTAGTAACAAATTCAAATACTACAAATTCAGGAATTTCAATAACTAGTAATGATCATCATCATCATAACAATATGACATCCGGTGGAACCGGAACACTATTACAATTATCTGGTAATGAACAGAATACTACAATTTCATCAGGGTATCATCAACATCAACAACAATTCAATACAATTAATAATAGTTCATCGGCAGCTATTGATGGTGATGCATCTATACAACCGATATGTACCCAACCAGAAGCAATGAAAGGTCTAAATAGTGATCAATCAGATATAAGAGGTGGTGCAGGTGGTGGTAGTGGTGGTGGCGGTGCTGGTACTGGTATTAATGTTTTAGGAGGTTACTGTAGTAATAACAGTGGTCTAAATAGTAGCCATATTGGCGGAATTATGAATTTTAATAATAATAATAATAATAATAATAACAATAATCATAATAATAGTAGCACACATCCATTAACACAAGGTAGTCTGATACAATGCAATAGTAGCACTAGCAGTAGTAGTAATTCTCATACTACAACAACTGCATAGTTCTGCTGATGATAATGAGATAATGAAAAAACTAAAATTTAAAAAATTTAAGAAAAAAAAATTTATTTATGTGTATACAAGAAAAGGATTTGAAAAAGAAAGAAAAAATCCTAATTTATTTATTTTAATTCCTTTCTCCTTTTTGTAAAGTAATTTTCTTAGAAATTATTTTTTTTTTCTTTTATTATTAAATTATAATTATTGTCTTTTGTTAAGTTTTTTTTTTTTTTTTTAATTTATCGTTTCTTTATTATTTTTAATTTCAATTTTTATTTGTCAGTCATTTCACATGAAACATGCGTGAAGAAAATATATATAATACAAAAAAGTGTTCATTTTTTTGGAGTTTTATAATTGTAAGTTCCTAAATATCAGACAATCTTATTCTTCGTCTAATTTTACGAAATAGAGGACATATACAAGAAAATGTAAATTTTGGCTGGTATTTTTTTTTTTTTTTTTCAAAATTTTCTCTTTCATTCGTGATATTTAGAAATATATAAATGCCCAGTGTTTAGTATACATTTTGATCCTTTCAAATTAAATTATTACCGCTAAAAAAAAATTCAATGTAAATTGAAATAACCACTCACTTGAATATTGATTAAAATACAAAATTTTCTAGAATAATTTATTTATGTAACTCAGAAAACAAGAAGGAAAAGTTTTACAAAATCAAAAAAAAAAAAATTGTTTAAAAAAATTCTTTAAAATTACAGATTTTAAAATGAGTGGAAAATTTTTTTTGTGTTTTCAATGATGTTTAGTTTGGGACAATGCGAACGTTTGTAATCTCAAAAAAAAAACAAAAAAACTATCCTCAGTATTTAAAAAATCCAAATACTATTATTTGAAATGAAATGACTGTAAAATTGATTAATTCCTTTTTAAGTTTTGTTTTTCTTAATGAGTTTATTTTTTATTTTTTATTTTTTTTTTATTGTAAATTTTTGTGATGAAAACATAGTAACTGAAAACTAATCAATTATTATTAAAAATTATTAATTAAAGAAATAAAATCCAAAAAAAAAAAAAGAAAATAACAAAAAACAAAACAAGAAACAAAATCAATTCTAAATGTAAATTAAAATAAAACAAAAAAAAAAAAAAATAGAAAGGAAAATGATACCTAATAAAATGTAATTAAAAACACGTATAAATTATATATATAGCATACCCAAAAATACATGCAAATAAACAAACGAATTATGAAAGGAAATATATATATATATATATTAATAAAAAAAAAAAAAATATATAATATAAAAAAAACTAGAAAATACAATTTATTTAGTTGAAAATACAAAATAAAGAAAAACTTTAAAATAAATAATACCTATATACTATATATGACAAAATAGAAAAAATGAATTTTAAAAAAAATTAAAATTTTAAATTAAACAAAGAAAAGCTATTTAAGAAATTAAAAATAAAAAAAAAACAAAATGAAAATGAATTTTATAAAGCCTTACACAATTATATAATATAAATTTTAACTTCTAAAAACAAAAAAAAAAAAAAAACAAATGAAAAACTATTACACATGTTATGGATAAAACTATTAAGACACAATTTAAGAAAAAATAAAAGAAAATATAAAATAAAATAAATAAATATTTAAATAAATTAAATCTAATACACATATTGGTGGTATACACACATACATACGTGAATTTAAAAAAAAAAAATTGCTAAAAAGGTAAAAATATAAATGCTTAAAAAAAAAAACATTTTTGCAATTAAATCATATAATAAAACTGTAACCCACTATCATTTCATCATTTTGTCATCAATTTTCATCATTTTCCTACATCTTTAAGAAGAAAATTTTGAAAAAGAAAAAAAAAAAAAAAATTTCTCACATTTTATTATTGCACACAACAAACAAGGTAAGTGAAAAAAGCAAAAATCATTTATAAATTAAAAACAATTAGAAAAATAATTCAAATTTAATATTCAAAAATTTAAGAAAAACGAAAGAAATTTATTACTCAATTAATTCTATAACACTACAATTTTTATTTTTTGATTCACATAATTTTTTCACGTAATTTTTCTAGTTACAATCATTGTCACCCATCCGTGCAATTTAACTCTTGTAAAAATGGTAAAATAAATTGTAAAACCAAAAATTCATAATACTACACTCGATCATTAAAAAAATTGATATCAGAAGCACCCATTTTTTGTTTTTATTAATCTTTCATTTTTTTTTTTTTTTTTTTGATATCCTATTCAATTTACTTTGTTACTTTGAAAAAAAAAAAAAAAAAATTAGAAAAATTCGAATTTTATTTTCATTATTTTTATATTCATTTTTAAATGATAAACTAAAACTTTTAATTTCTTTTTTCAATATAATTTTAAGCTAACGATTTTAAAATTAATTTGAATATCAATGGTTTTCGTTTTGAATTTTTTTTCTCTTTTTATATTTTTATTTTCTTTTTATTTTTCTCATTTGTGATTTTTTCTTAGAAAAAATACCCGAATCTTTTGGTGCTCTGTAGAATTAGTTTAAGAAAATGGAAATTTTAAAAAACAAAAAAAAAAAAAACTACTATTATAATTAAAAAAAAAAAAAATTAAAAATACAAAAAAAAAAAATTAATTTTTATTATTCTAGGAATTATTCACATCATAATTTGAAATTTAATTTCGTAACTTTTGTGTTTAAAAGTCATTTAAAAAACAAAATCTAAAGGATATCGGAAAAATATCTGATCTTTGTTATCGGATTGTAAAATGGATGTTTTTAGAAAAGTGATCAATGAATTGATTGCATTAGTCTATACTTAGACATAATTTAGATAAAAAGGCTTATTACATTAAAATGAGTTGACACAGTAATTGATAATTATCATTATGACCAAGATCTTCTCTAAAATCTAAAACGTGCCCAAACTAAACTCATCTTTACTTATATTGTGAATTATTAAAGAAAAACAAAAAAAAAAAATGAAATAGTATACGTATATTGAAAAAGGATAACAAAAAAAAAAAAAATCTATAAAATAAAATAAAAACAAATTCATAAAAAAAAATGTAGTTTGTAGGTTTTTTCTTCTTCGTTAACATTTTATTTTGCTCAAAAAAATTATTATTGAGAGATTACAAGATTTTTCTTTCTCGATATCTTTTTTCTTTCTTATTACTTTTCTCTTAAAGTTTTTTACGTCTGAGGTCCGGTGTGAAATTGAGTTTGTGGATGACACCATCCATCACTAACCGTTAAGGTGTTAACACCAGTCGCCATCACTGGACTTCAGATGCTATTATTATTATTATTATTATTTTTCCTTTATTTGTTTAAAAACCAAAGTGATAAAATTAGTATTTTCTCTTATTAAAAAAAATATATAACAAATGAATAATTCAACTAAAATATGGTAAAACGTACAAAAAAAAAAGGACGTTATAAAGCTAAAAGTAAAAGAAATAAGAAATTCGATGTTACATATATTATGCTTGTAATTTTATTTCGTTTTATTTTTATTATGGTCATTTATGATTATTATTATTATTTTGTTTTTTGTTTTTTTTTTTTTTTTTTTTTTCTTAAAATTAAGTCATTATTTATAGGAAGTTAATAAAGGACTAAATAAAACTTAAAATAAAATGTAATTTAAAAAAAAAAAAAAAACAAAAAATACTAATAAAAATGACGAGATAATAATTTAGAAATATTAAATGATTATTATAATTCAAATAATTCTAATTACTATTATTATTATTATTATTATTTACCTTTAATTACATAAAAAAAAATAATAAAAGAATAAAAGAAAGAAAATTTATTTATTTATTATAATTCTTATAATTATTATTATTATTAATTAATTAATTGATTAAATGCAAATAGTATAAATTTTAGATTCAATGAAAATCCGAATTATATTGATCTAATTTGATCTGGGTGAGTATTTTAAAAGTATATATATTGCCTAATTTTTTTTATTTTTTTTTTTTTGTTTCCGGTTCTTCTATCCTAACGTGTGAATTAAATGTGTACATAAAACTATGTCAATTAAAAATGTTAAAAATAAATAATAATAATGATAAAAAGGAAATTAACAAAAACACAAATCCTATAAGAAAATTGTAAAATACGTACATATATGTATATATCAGCAACGAAAAACTATTATCATGTAGAATTTTTATTTTATTTTATTTTTTTTTTAATTTTTTTTTGGAGCTTTTAGGAACTACATTTGTAAAATTTTATTTTAAAAAGTTTAAATATCCAGTAGAAAATATCCAATCTGCAGTGAATATAGTGTTTTGAACTTAGGACTTCATTGTATCACAAATCTTGACTTCAAAATTCAAGGATCGTACGTATTACAAGTTTACTTCTTGTGAATTGTTATTCAAGTGACCGTTAATAAAGTTCTAAAACTCAATTTCAGTTTAAATTTCGAACGATTGATTTATAGAACATGAACAAAATTTACACAATCGATCAGACGGCTACCATGAAGTAAACTTGGTTTAACGTTGATATGAACGATGTTAAACATTCAGAAAAATTGACTAATTCTGTTGGCTATCGTGTTCACAACATAAAAATTCAAAAAATTCTCTACGATCCTTGTACAATATTCTAAACTTCACATAAAGCAGATCTTAAATTTTGTTAAAATCTAAATTGAAGCCTATATAAGCTAACACAAATAGGAGGTTTCAGTTTACAAACAAAAGTTGTTATTGTTGTTATACATAGAACATGTGGGTACATTTGAAAATATTTATTTCATTTGTAATATACTTTTAAAACTCATTTGAAATTTAATTTTAGTTTAATGCTTCATTTATTTTCTTTCTTTTTGTTTTCAATAAAAAAAAAAAAAAAAAATCTTTGGTATTGTTTTTGCTTTTTATTTGATTTTTATTTATATTTTAATCGCGCATTATGCATATTATCAGCAGAACATGCACAGAAATTTAGAGAGATAAAAATAAAAGAAGAAATTTAAATTTTTAAAATAAAAATAAAAACTATACAAAAAAAAAATTGAATTATAGGAAAAAAGAAACTAAATTGCTATTAAAAAAAAAATAAAATTGCAATTATTATTTTTAAAAAAAGTAAAAAAAAAATGCATATTTTTTTAATGAACACATTTTTCTCTGTACGTTGAATTTCATTTATTAAAAAACAAAAAATCAGAATAATTACTAAAAAAGCAAAATTACAAAAAAAAAAAATTAGATAACAGGAAAAAAAAAACCTAAATAATTTATAATATTTAGAAATAATTATGAATATATGTAGAATTTTTGTAAATAGTGATAAAGAAAAATTAACAAATAAAAAATACAAAGAGAAAAAAAAATATATTCGCTACTATACAGAATTAAAACAAAAATAAAAATTAAATTAAATTAAATATAGTATATTCTGATTAAAAATTAGAAAATGTTTTTGTTTTTTTTTTTTAATTTTTCTCTTTTTAAATTTTTCTGTATTAATTTTGCTAAAATATTTGTGAAATTGTTAATTATTAGAAAATAAAAATTTAAATCTGTAAATTTCGATTTTAATTAAACTAAGAATTAAACAAAAAAATTGAAAAAAAAAATAATAAAAATAAAAATTAAAACAAATATATGATTTTTAAACTTTTCTCTCTTTGTCTGTATGCATTTCACACAACATAAAAACATAAGAGAAAAATAATTTCAAAAAAAAAAAAAAATAAATAAATAAATAAATACAAAATTTTAAAAAAATCAAAAATTATCAGTAAATTTTTAACCAAAAAAAAAAAAAGAAATTACAGATTTTAACAAAACCGATATAATATGGAAAATAAAAATACTGCAAAATTGAAACTCATATAGATACCAAATTATTTATTTATGTACACAAAAAGCATTAAATGAAAATATATCTATTATGTACATTAAAAAAAATTAAATTTAAAATAAATTACATGTATATTATATTTCAAAAAGGCATAAGAGAAAAATAATAATTTTTAAATGCAATAAATTAGATAATAAAAATAATTCAATGGCAACAAAAAATAGGTATATATATAAGAAAGAAAAGATATTTGAAAAGATTTACGGATTTATTACCATGTATGTAGATATGTTATGACTCGGTACTGTACGTACACATGTACTTATGGTATTCACGTAAAAAATAAAAAATAATAACAAGAGTTAAGAATTGTGAAAAAAAGCAAATTAAAAATGTTCAAACAAAAGAAAGAAGAGATCAAATAAACGGTTCAATTTACTACAAATTTCGATTAATTAACATGTTGACCAATCCATCTACTTATTTAATTAATTTTCTACAAATCGTATTTTTATAATAAAAACGTGAACATGATAAAGTCCTTTACATTCGAGGGCTTCGAACAGGGCCATTTAAATTTAAAATTTGTATTCAAGCCTAAGGGCTTTGATATCAATTCATTATTATTTAGTTCGATCAAAGATAAATATTAAATGACTTCTAGTCAGAATCCTTAAGAGCATAAAAATTAAATCATTATGCAAACATTTAGTAAAAATAAAATTTTTCTAGCCTCTTTTTATTGTTCAGATGAGGCTTTTGCCTTTAGACATTTCTCCTCTAAAGCCAAGACAGATCAAGATCATTGTGTAGATGGGTACACAAGATCTCTCTGCTTCGTTTTGACTACTTTTAGGAGCTTCTTTCATTTTCTTCTTGTAATTAGAGCTAAACAAAAAATATACTGAACCATTATAAATTATTAAGAACGGACTATAATTTAGTTCACCATAATGATTTTAATTAAAATTTAATTATAAAATTGAACATGATTAATTAATCGAAATTGTCGAAATTTATTAATGAAAATTAATGTAAAGAAAAATTTAATGTAAAATAATGAAAAAAATAAAATAATCCTATATATATATAAATTATACAATTAAAATAAAATAAAATAATGTACTAAAAAATTAATAATTTAATTATTTATATAAATACTATAAATAAAAAATTATATATATATATATATTATACAGTATGAAAAAAAGTATACAAAAATAATTTTAAAAGAAACGAAAGAAAAAAAAAATGAAAATAAAGAGAAAAGAAAAAAGAAAAAGAAAAACGTCTATCACTATATAAAATATAAATTATATTGTATATTATGTAGCTTTAGTTGCCTTCATAGAGTTAACGTGTTGTTCTTTTTTGTGTTTGTTAAATAAGTCATCAAATAAATAAATAAATAAAAGAATTGAAAATTAAAAATTAAAAAAAAAAAGAAGTTAATTATTATAAATTAATGCATTAAAAAAAATATATATAAAATTATAAATTATTATACATATAATAAATGAACAGAGAATAAAAAAAAAAAAAGAAATAAATTAAAATTAAATAAAACAAAAATGAAATAACAAAAAAATTGAAGAAAAAAATATATTAAAATTAAATAAAAATAAATTTAAAAAGATACTTATGTATATTGAGTAGAGGAATTTATTTTGAAAAATTTTCAAATCGTTAAAATTTGAATTTGGATTTAAATTTAAAAATATCGACTATCGATTTACAGGTATTTGTATTGTTTGTTATTTGGCTTATTGTAGTAGAACAGAATTATATGTAGCAGAACAATAAAGTATGGCTACCCGACGTTTGAGAAACACTGGTCTGTACCAAAACGTCATTTGCTTTCTGTTCCGTGATTTGATTACTTCGTTTTGTCTGTGTTTTTCAGTTTTTCTTATATATAAAATTAATTTTATTTAATGAATAGAAAGTTAAAAAGAATTTATTTTTATTTACATTGTTAAATGCATTTTATTGTGCAAAAAAAAAAAAATAATAATAAAATAAATAGTGAAATTTTATGAATTTTATTACTGAAAAACTATTTTCTGTTTTGACAATTAACAATGAAATGGAGGGAATCAACGTTATCATTTTAAATTGAAAAAAAAACGGATTTCATTTCTTCTTTTTTTTTAATATTAAAAAGTCGCATTTCAGTTATAAACATATTTTTTATTTTACCTAATTATTTTTTATTTGAAACGTTATCAAAATAGTAAGTAAAATTATTCCAAACCATAAAACCATAAATAGAGCAGAATTCTTTTTATTTTACATTCGACGGTACTAGTTTTCTATAAAAAGACAAATAATTCTTTTCTCTTCTAAAAAAGAATCGTGTGATATGCAAAATATAATAAATCAAAATATGAATTTAATTGCAAACGATAATAATAATACAACAGCCGAAATTTTAAATAAAGTAAATTTGATTACTACAGGATTAGAAAAAAGTCCCAAGGTAATTACCAAAGAGTTACTACAGTACAGTCTCAATTTAGATTAACCATAAAAAAAACATTTCATAATTTGTAGGTACCAACAATCAAAGATTTCTCAATTATAAAACCAATAAGTCGTGGTGCATTTGGTAAAGTATTTCTTGGTTATAAAAATAATGATCCAGAAAAATTATATGCAATCAAGGTAAATTTTCAAAATGATATATATTGTAAATAATTGAGTAAAAAAATCAAAATTTCTTCTTGTTAGGTTGTTCGAAAAGCTGATATGATTAATAAAAATATGGTATCACAAATAATAACTGAACGAAATGCATTAGCATTATCAAAAAGTCCATTCTGTGTTAATCTATTCTATTCATTACAATCAACTTCATGTATTTATCTTGTACTAGAATATATGGTTGGTGGAGATTTAAAATCATTATTATCTGTCTATGGTTATTTTGATGAGAATGTTGCTAAATTTTATACAGCTGAAATAACATTAGCATTACAATATTTACATAATCATGGTATTATACATAGAGATATAAAACCAGATAATATGTTAATATCATCTACTGGTCATGTTAAATTAACTGATTTTGGTTTAAGTAAAATTGATTTAAGACGCGGTGAGTGAGAAGACATTTTTTAGAGATTTTAAAAAGATTGAACATTGTTTTTCTTTTTATTTTAGATCTCGAATTATCAGATCTAATTAATAATTCACCAAATTTTGATAATTTACGAACACCTGGACAATTATTATCATTAACTTCACATTTATCATTTGGCTCCTCTGAGAAAATGTTTTGCAATGATAAAATATCAAATTTTTTAAATACAATTAATAACTATCGTAAGTATATTCATTTTAAACTTGAATTTCGGGACAAAAATGTCAGATTGTGTACAATAACACAAAAATAAGGTTTCTGGGACAACATTCATAAACATTTTTCTGGTTATTTTTAGGTACTTCACCAGATACTGAAACTGATACTTTGGATGACAAAGATAAAGGAAACGATAGTCGAATATCAGGTGTATCACCATTTTTTTCAGCTGAAGATATAAATGTTGCAGCATATATTTCCAAGGTAAATGAAAATTACGGATTTTCATAATTTTTTTCTAAAATTAAAAAAACAAAAAACATTTTTTACAGAAAGAAACAGTATCATCATCAGAAGGTTCATCGTCTTCAACATCATACTTTACATGCGGTTCAAGTAATCAATCTGAAAAAACATCATCTTCGTCTTCAACTAATAATGGGTCAAATAATAGTGATGATATTACATTCAATTCAAAATTAAACCATCAAAAGGTATTGAAATTCCGGATAAAATTAAATAAGCAAATTTTAATAGTAGTTCACTTTTTTCATAGACAATAAAATCCGATCGTGGTATTGAAGACTCTGGCGTATGTTGTCAAAAATACGATTGTTCAAATTTAAATTTTGAATTATCAACAACAGAGAACTGTAATCATCTTAACAGTTTAAATGCATCAGAATATTCGACAAGATCATATAGTTTTGATACAAACTGTTCAAATGATAATCAACAACATCAAAATCATGATATCTTAGAACAAGAGAATAAAGAAAACATTAAGCCTACACAAGAAGCAAAGTAAGATTTCATTAATTTTTTTTTTTTTACAATACGATTATTTTTTACTTTCTTGATTTCACAGGGAAAGAAAACGAAAACGTAGTGCAACACAATTAAAACTTAATTACAGTGATGATCATTCAAATACTTCAATAATTAATTTAAATCAAGAAAACCTTGTTTATAATACCAGTAACAACAGTAGCACTGGTTTAACACAAGAAATTAATATTCTAGATATAAAAGACAAAACACCGAAAAAACGTAAAGTTAATATATACATTAAAGAAAGATTACAAGAAAGGTAAGTTATTTTGTAAATTCTTAAAACTATGTTTTCATAATTTTTCTTTTAATTTTTATAGGAAATTTTCAAGTCATAATGACGGTAGTAATTGTATGACAGCAGTTAAAAATTTAGCATATTCTACACCAGTATCATCACAAAAAGGTCCCAAGCGAGAGACATTATTATTTAATAAATCTAAAAATACACGATTCTTATTACCATCATCACCATATTCATCACCATCTACAATACAAATTCAACAAAGTAAAGAGATTTTTCAAAATAAAACTGGTAATGATGAAATTATACAACATATCAAAATTACTGTAAGTTATAAAATGATGAAAATATATTTATTTTATGTGTATTTAAAAATTAATTTTTTACTTTTTTTTTAGAATGAAATGACTGTATCACCAATATATAGTGGAAATAATGTTCATAAAACTCCAAAAATGGCTAATACACCATATAGAACACCAAAATCAGTTCGTAGAGGTGAAATACAATCTGGTGAAAGAGTATTAGGTACACCAGATTATTTAGCACCAGAATTACTTTTATTGTAAGTATTTCTGTTGTTTTTGATATATGTAAAAAAATAATTTAAAAAAATTTGAAATTTTAGACAAGGGCATGGACCAGGAGTAGATTGGTGGGCACTCGGTGTGTGTTTATATGAATTTTTAACTGGTATACCGCCATTTAATGATGAAACACCACAAAAAGTTTTTGATAATATTTTAAGTAAAAGTAAGAATTTTATTTTTCTTATAAAAATAAAAAATATTTTTATTCATTTTTGTTGTTAAATAAAATTTATATATTTTGTACTTTTTCTACTTTGTAAGATATCGAATGGCCACAAGGTGATGAAGCATTATCAAATGAAGCAGTCGAAGCTGTTGAATTACTATTAACAATGGATCCAATTAAACGACCAAATGCTAAAGATGTACAAAAAATGGCATTTTTTCAAGATATCGATTGGTCAAATATGGAATCAATGGTACCACCATTTATACCAACACCAGATAATCCAACTGATACAGGGTATTTTGAAGCACGTAATACATTACAACATTTAAAGTTATCTAATTTTACAATTGAAGATTAATTATTTTTAAAAAGAAAAAAATATATATTTGTTTTAATCCTTGTAAAAAATTTTCAAATAATATAAAAAAACGAAAATCAGGTTTTAGAAATGATTATACATATATTTAAGCTTAATCATAGGAATAAAAATTTTAAAACATTTTAAAATATTTAAAGAAAAAGAAATCAAATATTCACTTTAACATTCATTTTATTTATCAATATTTGAACTTATTTTCTACGTGTACAATATGGCATCAATTTAATTATCTTTTTTTAACATTTTTCTTAGCTTTACAATTCTAAAATAATTTACAATCATATAAAATAAAAAGAAATAATAACAAATACATAATTTCTGCTTAAATTTTACAATTGAATAAAATTATTAAAATTATAAATTAAAAAAGAAAATGAAGCGAATAACAACAAACAAAAAATGGATTAAAATTTTAAATTTACATTCGGGTTATTACATGTTTTTTCTTACATAAAATATGAGATATATTCATGTGGCATAACACCACGTCTTGGATAAAATGTATGCGAGACTGAATATTTGTAAAGATTTACTATGTTGCTCGTATAAATATCAGCAAAACGAAATAGACGTCGTGAAAAATATGTTGGATTATGGTATGTTCGAAAAACACTGCCGAATTGTTCATTAAACACTCGTTTTGTTTCATTTCTATAAAAGGATTAAAACAAATATAAATTTTTATAAAATGTTTTTGTTTATATTCATCTTTACCTCAGCTGATCTCTCTCTTTCATCCATGCATTAAGCGCTTTTTGGGCTTCTGGATCTTCATCATCTTGATAATCTTCAATTAATTGTGTTAGCATTTGTAACCAATTTGCGTTCATTTTAAAATTATTATTATTAAGCGTATTAATTTCATGCTATAATAAAATAAAAAGACCGTTTTTGATTTCTGTCGCGATTTAAATTATATCATTTGTAATACGTACAGTTAATTCACTAATTATGGCACCTGTTCTCCATCCATGCTCTAATGTAACATCAGCTAAATCACTATATGGATGATCTCCAAAATATAAAACTGAGTGTCCTCTCCATCCAGTTAAATCTTGTAATTGTTTTACGGTTCCCTAAATGAAATCAAGAAAAACCAGAATTTACCATTAAATAAAGTCAATTTTTTTTTTACCTATCATTTACCTCATAATAGATTTTCCCCTTTTCTAATTTTGATATTCGATCCCATAAATGTGATTGAGTATTTTCATCGTATAAACGTATTGGACGAGATTCATCAGTAAAAAATTTTGGTTTTCTTGCCTGCACAATGATAATATCAAAGAAATCTCTCCAATTTTTTCCCATTAATAGTGTCATTCCTTTATTTCTATAAAACAAATGATTAAAAAAATGTATTTTTATTAGGAGAAAATTCAAAGAACTTTTGTTTTTCAGTTTTTTTTAGCTTACACAAAATGGAACGGACTATTTGTAACTAAAAATAAATTTTTTCCAGCATTTGTTAATTTTTCAAAATATTTAATTAAATTTGGATTCTTTTCAATATATTTTTCAACATTATCAGATACAATTCGATGCATAATTGGATGGCATTGTTGTACAGAATTTTTAACATCATGAAATAAAATTTCTGGATGATAATCGATATGATTACGTTCAAAAAATTCAGCTACATTACATAGCAAACACATTTCTGGTACAGAGAATAGATCAGCTAATTGGACCATTTTAGCTCGAATATCCTGAAAATAATATAAAATTAAATTTTGTATGCATTTGTTTTTTTTTTTTTTTTTTTTTTTAATTTTTCAATTAAAAATATCAAAAATTAATATAATTTACTTGATAAGTATTTTTTGATTGACCTTCAACGTATGCAATCGGTATCACACGATTTTTATAAAGTTTTAAAACATCATCATCAGGAACTTTAGTTAAACCACGATATACTGAACCCAATTGTATTTGTAAAAATGAATCTAATTTTAGTAATAGACCTTTTTCAATATCATAATGTAGGCCACGCACAGCAAAGCCAGGTATATATTCAAGTTTTGAGATTTCTTGTGGATACTGAGAAATACAGAAAATGAACGATCAGAATTTTCATTAGATTAAAGTTTAAGAATTAAACATAACTGAAAAATGAAAGAAAATGTTTTTTTAAAATTAGATTATGAAGAATATTACATAGTGAATAACAAAAGCAAAATAATAAATTGCATTTCTTTATAAAAAAAAAATCATGATTTACCTCTAACCTTATATTTATCAATTAACATATTACGTCCTAAATTGTACAATAAATAATTTAATTCTGGTTTATAATGGGCTAAAGTGTAATCATAGTCGAATCCATACACAGTAACTTCACTTAAATCCAATTCATTACAAGCAAATACTCCATGTAGATTAACATCTTTGGGCAATTTTTTAGCTAAAAAAACAAAACAAAAACAAAGTGAAAATTATTATTGTTGAAAAATTTTTAAATAATGAAAATTTTAAACTTACATTTAAATTTCTCTTTTGTCTGTTCATATAATGTAGAGTATTTTGCTTGAGATTGTCTTCTTTTTGTTGTACAAAAATACTTTTTTTGCATGAACGTAGTTGATGATAATGGCGCATTTTTATTATCATTTATTATACCAGAATAATTATTTATAAATTTGTTTTTACATGAATATAATACAGGATTTAATAATGGCGAAATATTAAATAATTGAACTTTTCTCATCATCTTGTTAATAAATAAAGAAAAAATTCTTTTGTAATTTTCACTTTTCGTGGTATAATTTTAAAAGAAAAAACTTTCCTTCTAAAAATTTTTTATACCTAAGTAATGTGTATGTATATGAAATGTATTATATAATTTAATTTCAAAACTTTGTAAAAATATTTTTTTTTTTCCTTGTTATTGTGTAATAAATAAAATTAAAAAAATTGTACTCCTATTAAAACTTTTAATTTGAATTAAAATAAACTAATTTTCTACTTTTCTCTAATTAGGTAAAAAATATTTTGACTAACCTAAAAGTATATTGATTGATATTATCTAACCACTTGTCATTTTGGCATTTTCATGCAGATGAATTTTATATGCATGTTCATGTATATACTGATATAATATATAGTACACCAAGTATACAAAAGCACCCACGCAACACATATCCGTAATTTATAAACGACAAACCACTAACTAATAAATTTTCACAGTTTATTTGTTTACGTTCCATTCGATACTTTATTTCATACATTTTCAAATTTTCACAATTATACTCGATTAATCAAAATTTCCGTTTTTTTATTTTTAAATTTTCAAATTTTAACGAATTTTTATTGAAAAATTTGAATAAAAAATCAAATATCAAAAATCATATGTTGAAAATTCAGAGAGCAAATTTTTATTTAGTTTATATTGTTTAATTAATAAACAAATTTTTGTGTACATTGTAAAACAAGATGATTATTTTTTGAAAATAAATAAAAATTGAATTATAAACCCATGAAATTTGTTTCCATTTTGCTAGAAAAGATCTCCATTTTACCTTTCAAACGACACCCATTTCATCAAAATTGATTCGATAAAAGTAGTAAAATTATATGAAAAATTTTTACAAAATACCAGGCAATCATAAGTTAAAAATTCATAGGTAGCAAATTTTTATTAACCACAAAACAAATTTTTTGTTTACATCATAAACAAATTTTTGATTACACACAAAAGGAATTTTTGTTTATACTATAAACAAACTTTTGTTTATATGACGTCGCAAACTTCGTGATATTTTGAACAAAAAAAAATAAAAATTGAAGTATACATTTATGACATTTGTTTTTGTTGTATTTGAAAAGATCTCAATTTTTCCATTCTAATGACACCCATTTCATAAAAATTGGTCCAATAGAAGTAGTAAAATTGTATGAAAAATTTTTACAAAATACCAGGCAATCATAAGTTAAAAATTCATAGGTAGCAAATTTTTAATAACCACAAAACGAATTTTTTGTTTACATCATAAACAAATTTTTGATTACAAACAAAAAGAATTTTTGTTTATACCATAAACAAATTTTTGTTTATATGACGTCACAAACTTCATAATATTTTGAAAATAAACAAAAATTGAAAAATACACTTACGATATTTGTTTTCAAAGTTTGTGACGTCATATAAACAAAAATTTGTTTATGGTATAAACAAAAATTCCTTTTGTGTGTAATCAAAAATTTGTTTATGATGTAAACAAAAAATTTGTTTATGATGTAAACAAAAAATTTGTTTTGTGTTGTATAAAAATTTGCTACCTATGAATTTTTAACTTATGGTTGCCTGGTATTTTGTTAAAATTTTTCATACAATTTTACTACTTCTATCGAATCAATTTGGGTGTCGTTTGAAAGGCAAAATTTTCTTTTTTAGCAAAAGGGAAACAAATTTCATAAATTTTTATTTCAATTTTTATTTATCTTTAAAATCTTGACCAGATGCTTGTGTACTTACAGGAATATCGCGACTAGCGGTGCTTTTTTCTTTTTTAATAGCAAGCAAACATTTTTATGAAAAATTTTAAATTTAACCGAATTTTTATTGAAAAATTAGAAATGAAAATTTTAATGAAATTTTGTAAAACACCAGACAATTATAATCTTATAAATTTTTCGCACGCAAATAAAAGAAAAACATTTTTAAATATTTGGTATAAACCATTTTCTTTATTTGTTGAAATACGTATGTTTCATTTTTACATTATACAAAAAAATAAAAATATACATTTACAATTTACACATATAAAATACATAAAATAATTACAAACATACATAATATACATATATTTATGTTTGTTTTTTATAGCTTATTTTTTCTATCTACCTATTAAAATTTATATTTACAGACAAGTTATGAAATCAAATTTAAAAAGAAATAAAATAAAATAATAATAGTGTGTAGTTATTTGATCATCTCATCTTATTTATCACAGAATATTCTCATTTTATTCATTATTGTTTATTTTTATCTTTATTTTTTTTTTTTAGATTTAAAATCCATCTTAATGAGTAGCAAAAAGTATATTAAAACTTAAAGTTAAAAAAATAAAATTAAATGTAAAAATCATTCAATCAAGTTTAATTTTAATTACATAGTATTTTTCTTTTTCTATGACCAGGGCGGGCGTATTGTATGATTATACTTTTTCCTTCTTAAAAGAAAAAAAAAAAAAAGAATAACAAACAATAATAGGGAACTTTGGCCTTTATATAAGTTTTATGTTATTATAAATTCAAAACAAAAATATTAACAATAATTTAAAAAAATATCTTCGGCATTATTGATGATAATTTCTTTTAAACGATTCTTTTCATTATTTCTTACATTCCATATTCTTTATAACTTATAACAATTTTTCTTTTGCTTTATGTTTTACATCTTCTCCTTAAACTTATATACAATAAAATTCTAAAGAATAACATAATTAATACTAGAAAACCAAATTCATTCCATATTGATACAGTTTCAATTCGTAAAAATCTTAATAGTACTCTAGGATCAGCAAAATGACAATAAAAATCATCACAATCTAATGTTGGTCGATTAAAACCGAATACTGATAATACTAGAGCAACAGCACCAACGCGAACATAAGAAATTTTCATAATTGCATACATAAGTAATGGTATATCGGCAGCAAAATCAAAACCATAAATAGCTAAACCCATTAATGGTGCAATTAATAGTGGGCCAACAGCAGCACCATTCTAAAATAAAATAAAATAAAAAAAAAAACATGGAAAAAAATACTTTAATAACAAAAGAATTAATTAATTTTTAAAGATAAATTTACCGTTACACTGAAGGTAGCACCAATTGCTAAACCCATTCCTTCAGCAACAAACGATGTTACAATAGCAACTGAAGAGAATAATGCAAAACGCCATAATTGTGGCGGTAGACCAGTCATCCAGTACGTACAGGATAAAAATAACATGGTGAACAGAATCTAGAAAAAATGAAAAAATTTTTTTTTCTTTTCTTTCGCCACTTTTCTCGGATTTTTTTTTATTTGACATACCTGAAATGGAATTCGTGATAAAGTTAAGGCAGCATAATATGGGCCCAATTGATACCATCGATTAAAGCATTCTTTTTTTACTAATTTCACTTCATTGGGATCTGTAAAAATTTAAAGTACAAGAGAACCGTTAAATATCATTTTAATAATTATAAAAAAAAAATATCAATAACTTACAACTTAATACAGGCACCATTACTTGTGTGTAAACGACAACTAGAATACAACCAATACAAAATTTTAAATGATCAAACATGCGAGCACCATCATTTCCAGCTTTATAAAAAATTAGACCTAAAAATGAAATTAGATGAAAATAACTGGTATCTATTCGATTCATGAATAAAAATTTCTACATACCAAATGCTAATCCACATAACAAATGATGCATTAATTGAATCCATAGTGCAATACGATTACGTAATATTTTCAATATCATCAATTTAAATAGAACAGTAAATTGATGAAATGATGATACTGCCTGTTTTTCACCAGTTATTCTTTTTGAGAATGCTTTCATTTTTTCTAGAATTGTATTTGTACTTGTAAAACCATATGGACTTTTAGGTGGTTTCGTTGTTGTCGATGTATCCATAAAAAATGTGATTGTATTTCGAAGGCCACTACTACTGTTACCAAAGTTAGTACCATTTGCGAAATGTTTTGAGTAATTTGAATTCATTGATGATGAATCATGATTACATGCATAACTACCAGCTGATGCATAAACTAATTTACCATTTTGTGTTAGTTCAGCTAATTTTGGTATATTTTTACCTTCATCAGAATCACAAACTTCAATAACTGTATAAATGGGGAAAAAGAATGTAACTAAAACAACTTGAACTGATATTTAAAAAGAAACAAAAATTTTTTTTACTTACCGTAATCTGATGGACTGTAAGTTTTTGGACAATTTAAATTTGCCTGCGATAAAAATGGTATAATATCACTTGGACCGCCTTGATAAACGCATACACCTTTAGCCAATACAAACACTGAATCAAATAAACTGAATATATTTGCAGATGGCTGATGTATTGTACAAACAATAGTACGTCCTTGTTGTGCCAAACTACGTAATAAACGTATACATTGTCCAGCTGTTACTTCATCTAAACCACTTGTTGGCTCATCCAAAAAGAATATTGTTGGATTAGCAACCAATTCTAATGCAATTGATAAACGTTTACGTTCACCACCACTTAAATGATCTGATGTAACATCACGACGATGATTTAAATTTAAATTAAGTAATATATCAGTTATTATTTCATCATGACATTTTTTTGATTTTAATTTTAATGAACATGCAACATTCATTAATTCTTCAATAGTAAGTAATGATTGATGATGATCTTCTTGTGTTATATAACATGAATCTAAACGATTTAATTTTATATAACCTTGAACGCCAGAAGTTCTAAAAAGTTAAAAACAAAAATAAGGAAATTTTTTTTTTTAAATATTTAAAAAATATGTAATAAGCAATAGAAGATAGAAAAGCAAAAAATGAAAGGCAAAGAATAAAGTTCGTGTAGTTGAACCTTAATATAATTTTTTTTTTTTTTTTTTACGTATACATAATAGTAATTCGTTATCAAATTCAAATTTTGTTTATTATTTTTTTAAAATTTTTGGGTTATTGTCCCCATAATGTTTAAATTTCACATTTCCTCGTTCCCTCCTAGCATTTAAAATGATATTTTTAGAATTTTTATGTTTGTTTTTATTACATTAATTTAATTTGTAATTAAATTACAATTTTCTAATAATAATAAGTTTTTTTTTCGTCTTTTACAAAAAAAATTTCGTATCATTCTTTAACCTTCAAAACAAAAATTTATAAAATAAAAACAGATACTACATGTGAGCGTACTATTTTACATTTTATTAATAAATGAGTATGTGTGTATATAAAATAAATTTTAATTTCAGTTAATAGCGGTAGATAGTAGCATATAATACAGCATACAGCACATATTACGGTACTGTTTGTAAAAAAATATACATACATATGTAGGTACTTTTAAATGAAAAAAAAATAAAAAAAATCACTTTTTTCACACGGAATGCACGTATGTACGTATATGCATTAGTGAGCAAGGTGAACATCTGTTATCTATGCGATGTAGATATATCATAAATTTTTTTTTTTTTTTTTATAACAAAAATTAATTACTGCCAATACCACAAACATGTATGTATGCAAAATCAAGAGTCTCACCTGTATATTATGATAATTGTGCGGTGTAGCAGTAAAAACAGCATTTTTGTTGCATGCGAGTAAGCTTTATTATATTTATATATGCAAATGCTCTACAAATTAATCTGTGTAACGACAGATAATATGCGAAATTGAGTAATAAAATTGGATTTTTTTTCTTTTGTTTTTGATCACGATGATGTTAACTGTAATGCACTACACAAGTGACAAATATGATAAATGACCGATAAACAGATATTAAGCAATGGGTTTACGAGGCTTAATTATAATCATTTTTTAGGATTTTTGTGGTTAACTAAATATACATATTTGTAGTAATATCGAAGTTGTGGTGCTAAGAAAAAATAAATCAATTTAAATATAGTCAAAAAGCACTGGAATTTTGAATTAAAATAAAAAAAAAAAAAAATTGAATTATCTGACTGGAGTTATTGCACGATTTGAGTTTCAAATATTTTAAATGTTTAGTTTGTAAAAAAAAAATTTAAAAAAAATTGAATTTATTGCGGGACATATCGAGGAACATATTGAATTTATTGAAGGTTTATTATTTTTCTTACTGGGAAACGAGTAAAGAAATTTGCATCATCAATTGTATCGCATGTAAAGAAAATAAAATGATTTCATTTTCATCTTACCTGTAACCTGATATTGCATTGAGAAGACTACTTTTACCGGCACCAGATGGTCCCATAATAGCTGATAATTGACCATTACGAAATATTCCGCTAACACCATTCAATATTTGTCTCTTACGTTCTTTAACTGTGAATTTATTTAAAAAAATAAAAAATAAAAAATAAAAAAAAAAATAAAAATTAAAAAAATAAAAAAAATAATAAACAGTCCAAATTCCTTTCATAAGTATAGGTATTTAATTAAATTATTAAACTTACCAAGATTCTTCCTTTCACTAACTGTATAAAATACGTCTTGAAATTCAACATCTTTACATGCTTTTAACATTTTTTTATAATCCATTTTTGCGTATTCGTTTTTTTTTTCTCCGTTTATTATTTTATATTTATATCAATTCCTAATTTAAAATTTTATATTTAAATTTATTTTGATTTTTTTTTTTTTTTTTTTTTTTTTTATTAAAATCAAGATGTCTTTTACGTGATTAAAATTTTTAATTTATTTTTTAATTTTATTGTTCCAAATTTAATTTATTTAAAAAAAAAAAAAAAAACGAACAAATAGTATTCAATTTTTTTTCATATATATTTTCATTTGTCATAATTAAGTTTAATAATAAAAATTTTCCATAAACACATTTAATGCAGGTAGAAAATAATTTTAGCACATAATACTCGTAATTATAATGATGTGTACAATAACTACATAGGAAAATTTTTGCAAAATTCTGTAATGATAAATGAAAAACAAGTAACAAAAATTAGAATCATAAATAAAATAAAATAAAAAAAATAAAAAAATATAAAAAAATTAAAAAAATTAAAAAAACATATCTATTAATATTTTTATTTTGTGAAGTGGAATATTTCAAGTTGTATAGCATTAAAATTTAAAACTATTAATTATGTATACTGTATGTACATGGGCATGTAAGATAAATAATTCAAATAAATCTATTAAACAAAAACAAAACAAATGATTTATATTTTTAGAAATGAAAACAAAATTTTAGTATATTTTTGTTTTTGAACTTTAAACCTTTTTTTTTTTTTTTTTTTTGCATTATCATATCATCGCATATTATACGGAAAACATTAAATGATGAAAGCTATATACCTATAATGTAGATAGAAATAAAAAGAACCTTGGGGGGATACAACAAACATAGTATACGCACTTATAAGCCGGGAGCTTATTATACATATAAATAAAATTTATTTTATTATTTTGCTATGTTTTGATATATATAGTCATACCCCGAAATTACGGGATAAGTGAGACCAATAATACCACTCAAATAAGTCGGGATGAAATTTTCCATATAAAATGCACATTTTCGTTTAATTGAGATTAATGACTAAAGAAAACATTCATTTTAAAGGAAAATCTAAATAGATATCGAATTTAATAAATTATTCTTTATGCATATTAATTTAAAAAAATAACTGAATTATTTAAAAAAATTATTTCGATGTCGATAATCTCATGAAATCTAATTAAAATTGTCTAACGACACGATGTCTTCTAAAATTGTTTTTATTCCTTGCTGTGAAATCATTACTCAATTTTCTTTGTATCACATACATACATATGTATATGCTTTCTAGGATATTGAGATCCTTTTCAATTAAGCTGAGATCTTCTGACAATTTAGCAAAATGTTATAGGTATAAGTACGTTACGTTGCTAAACGAAAAAATCAGAAGTTGTGGTGCAAAATGAATGAATAGAAAACCGTGTAACTTTGAATTCGCATAAGTCAGACTGGCCTATGTTGGGGTATCACTGTAATGCAAATGAAAATAATCCAGAATGTTTTTGTTTTATTATCTACTATCAGACCACCAATAATCATCATTATTTCCTTTAATTACAATGTTTACAACTGCTGTTTCAACTATTTCCATGTCATACCATTTCTTTCTATTTATTAGTCATTGAGTTAATTTTTGTTACTTTTTGCAATTAATTATTATTATGATTAAAAACAAGTTCATGATTTATTTATTTTTTATTTTTATTTTTATTTTATTTTTTTTTTTTTGAAAAACTGTAATACGCAAAATATTTGAAGTCAAAACAAAAACAAAATTTAAAAAAAAAAAAAAAAAAAATTAAAATAAGGAAAACAAAAATATACTGTACAGTGAGTGTGATGAGTATCTAACCAAATGTACATGATTAACGACAATCTAACAGTGTGATTATACACATGCTCTTTGTGCTTTAATTTTTGTTTTTTTTTTTTTGTCATGGCAAAGTTTATTTTATTTTTTATTTTTATTTGTTTTTTGATACATAAGTATAAATACCTAAACATAATGTAAATATGTAAATAAAATTTTTAAAGAATTAAATCATAATTTAATGGTAATAAGAACTTTATTATTCATTTATTACAAAGGATTTTAAATAAATTATTTCAGATATTCGAAAGTCCAAAAACAAATTTTAATAAAATAAACAAAAGCAAAATCATAAAATCACAAATTTTAAGCGTGTACATATGAAAAATTAATGAATTTTTTAAAGGAGTGTGAAATTGTTTAGTAGTTGTTTTTTTATATATGTAGATATACCTAAATTTTCTTGTACGGCTTTTTATGATTCCAAAAATCCAAAGTACATACTTGAATTTCAGAAGGAATTTGCTATTATAATTGATGTGATTTGCATTTTTTGTCAATTTCTAATTCATAACAATTTTTATCACATTTAATAGAAAATTTGAAAATGGACCTATGTATTTTCAGTATTATACAAATAAAAAAAAATTAAACTGTTTCCATGGAGAACAAATAAATTTTCAATTTTAATGATTGAATCACAATGATATCAGCCTTTCTAACTGAGAACCAAGGCAAGATTGAACTCCATAAAATTAAATTCTGCCAATGATTTTTGATCTATTTATGATTTATACATATTTAAAAAAAGAAATTTTGTAAGTAATGCTGTGATAAAATGAACCTTTTTCATTCATCATTCACGTTTTAACTCAAGGATTTTTGAGGTTCTGGCTATTTTTTGTATTCGTATAAAATTTATTTCAAAATTTAAAAAGAATTTTTCAGTTTAATAAAATTTAATTTATTCAAATTAAATTTCAGATTGTCAGTTATTTCATAAGGTATGGACAACTTTGGAAATACCATTTAATCACAAGCATACGAGGAGGCTAATAAACTAGCACAATGACAATAAAGTAGGGTGCGCCCGCTTATTGAGAAAAATAAAAATTAAAATGCTGTAAGATTTCACTGTATACATATGCCATGATACGTGAAGATATAGTTACTGGTAAGTAATACATCTAGCACGTCAACATCATTTTACAAATCTTCTGTCCTGTTCAAATAAACAACTGCATGCAAAAAATAAATAAATAAATAAATAAACTGACACGTACAGAATTTTTTAAAAAACTGGCTACCTACATTAAAATGTACAGAATATCTATTGTTTTTATATTTTTACATAAACAATTAATCAGTGTCTTTTTTTTTATTTAAGAAAAATTAATTGCATTTTAATAGTTTTTTTTTTCTTTTTAAATTTTTCAAATCTCCACTGATAACTATCGCTATGGTATGTTGTCATGATTGTCATGATTCAGGCAAGCAATTAGTTTTACGTCATTATTTTATTGCAATTATAATTTGTCTCACGAATAATAACACGATGGATTACATTCATGTTTGTACACATCAGTCATAATTAATTTGTTTGGAAAATTTCTTTTTATTTTTACTATTTAAAGAACAAAATAAAACAAACGGAAATAGCAATGAAATTTTTATCAGATTTTTTTTAATTAACTCATTTTTAATATAATTTAAAGAAGGACCTGATATTGCTGTCTCAAATGATTTAAATTAGGTAGGTACTTACATAGTTTGAAAATTCGTTGAAAAAATCAAAATTTTATTAATTGAAAAATACTATAGATAATCACAGCAAAATGAAGGTCCTCGTGTGTACATATTATATGCACGATGATGCATGTCTATTAATCAACGTTCAATTCTTCAGTTGGGAAATAATTTAAGCTTAAAGATGAATTTAAAAAGAATATTTTCTTTTTATGTTTTAACAGTGACTGTTGTTTTCTATTTTCTAGATCTAAGACTGGTTGATCTTATCTATCAATATAATCGAGTAATTGATCAGCTACATATGTATTTCTTTCTATCGACTGAATTGCTTTGGTGTAGATGTTGACTACATATTATACAAAGATTGTATAATGTTACAATTAACATTTTTTTAATGAAATGTGATTATATATAAGAGTGCATGGGAAATCAATGCTAAATGTGGCTAAATTGCTAAACTGATTGATTATTGTTTTTTATGTACATATTTTTAACGACTGCGTTTAAAAAACCAAGTACAAAAGGTACAATAAATGGTAATTGACGATTGTCGACAATTTACCATTTCGAACAACAAAAGGTTGATAAATTCGTTATTACAATGAACTAAAAGTAATTTTCTTTTTATCACTTTAGCACGTTTTTCATATTTAGCATCGATTTCGCTTACACTCATAAATGTAATTTACATATACACACATGTATATACGGTTTTGTTTACGTCTTTAGTTGTTTACCCATTCGTTTATTTCTGATTGCAAAAATATGATACTGCGGTGTACAGGAATTTTACAGTGTAATTTAATTTGCAAAGCAAAAAAAAAAAAATAAATAAATAACGAAAACAAGAAAAATAACAAAAGATTTCTCTCATAATATTTCATTTTCATATATAAACAAAAAACTACGTATGTACATATGTAGTAAAATTAACGTTATAAGCCACGTTAAATGAAATGCAAAAAATTTTAAAGCTCTTTATTATTATCTTTTCTGTGTGTACATACATATAAACAAAAATATGCAAAAAAAAAAAAAGAAAAGAAAAGAAAGAAAAACGATCAGTTATTTTGTTTATATTTATACAGATACGATTATAAGATGTTTGGAGTATGGGAACTTTCTACAAATATTTATTGTAGGTATAATTTTTATTTATTTTTATAATTTTATTTTTATGATGCTATAATAATGATATTGAAAACTGATCATCTTAGGCTGCTTATATCATAATCCTATAGATAATATAATGACTTCTTGATTGTTTTGTTAAGATATTTTTATGTAAATTAATTTTATAATTATTTTTCTAAAGTCTGTAACCTTTTCCGGCTTTCTGATTTTATTGATCACATCAATTTTCTTTTGTTATTTTAATTGTAATTTCTCTTTTTCTTACATTATTTATTTATATATGTATATTTTCTCACCCTCTCGCTCACCCTCATACTTATATTATTTATGATTATGATTCAAACAAAAAAAAAAACAAATAAAATTTTGCATTTTATTAAATTAATTTTAAATTCTTGTACAATATAAAAAACAATCTTGTGTGTTCATTTTTATATACAATATCATAATTTATTTTTCTTTTGTGTATTAAATCAATTATTGATATCATTACTTGGTGATAATGTGTAGAAGTGATGATTAATTAACTTTTATCTGTTAGAAATGTAATGTAAACAATTATTTTTCCTTTTCTTCTTTTTCTTTCTTTTTTTTTTTTTTTCATTTTATTTTTAATCTTTTCAGATACATTGTATACATTACACAGTATATTATTATAGTTATGAGGTTAAAAGGTTCAACTAATAATTCAGATATTATAATAGCAGAATTTTAAAATTGAATTTATAAATTTGTTTTAATTTTGTTTTTAATTCTAAAGTTCATCAGATTTTTTTAATGCGTTATAGTTATACGAAAAAATATGACAATTTTGAAAAATATATAAAATAAGTGAATGGAATTAAACAAGGTCAATCGATCGATGATAACCAACAAAAGAAGACAAAGTTCTAAGTACTGTACAAATTAAAAAAAAAAGAAAAGACAATAGATTGTGTGGTTCAGTTATTTGGTCTTCTAGCATTCTTAACAACTCTGTTTATTAATTTATTTCATAACCCGATATAAACATTTACATTGTAATTAACGTTAGCATGTTTCAGTTTTCTGAATTTACGGAATTTGCCAAAAAAGAAAATTCTTTAATATCTGATGGTTCAAAAGCCAATGTGATGGCGGGCCATTAAGAATTTTATTTATGAATCATGGCAAAATAAATATTTTCTTTTAGCAAGGTCTAATTTAAAATTAATGTTAATTTCGACATGAAATAATCATTTAAAAAAAAAAAAAATCTTTATTGGTAATCAAATTACGAATTGTAAACTCAATGTGTCCATTGTTTAACAATGCGTGCCCTCATATAGGTACATATGTATGTAAATATGTAAAAAAAATAAATAAATGTAAAATAGTTGAATTTCACTGACCTTGTCAATTTATAGATTTAATCGTTTAAAATAAAAATAAAAATGAAACAAAACAGAGAAAACAAAAATTGCATCAAATTTCAAAACATGAAAAAACTTCCAGACTTTTGTTTTGTGTACTATCTATGTATATGTGTATGTAACGTAATTTATAATACATACCTAACTCAGCGCTTTAAAAGTACAATCGCCTTTTTCGTTTTATTTATTTTCTTTAATGAAAAAAAACGAAACTTTAAAAATTGGTTCATTGAATTAAAATTTAAAAAAATTTATTTCAATCCTTTCACATTTTCCAAAACAAACACACACAAAAAAAAATGCAACGATCATTCATTACACATTTTTTTTCTATGATCGGCATAACTTCAACAACACGAATGTACATACAAGTTGCACTGGATTACAACATTACAGTACATAATTTATATTATGCTTGAAAAATGTAAACAGGTAATGTACGTTACGTTGCAACCACAACACGAGTATATTGACTAAATGCCTTACTGCTATCTCTCAATGTCTGTTAATGTCTGTAATCTGTTTTTTTTATTTTTACTTTTTGTTTTAATCAATACAGTAAAAGTCAATTACATATACAACCTATTGATTTTTGGTTTGATTTGGATTTTGTTGTTTTTATTTTTTTTTAATGAAGTTTCTAGTTCTTTATGAATCAACATTACAACATCTGCATATTACATTGATCATCATCATCATCATCATCATCATTGTCATCGTCATCAATCTCATCATCACTATACAGGCATACATAAAAATTACAGATACCTAAAAAATTTCTTTTTCTATCATTCATAGTAAATTTAACAAAAAAACAACAATAAATTTTGAATCATAATAAGAAATCCCCACAGATATTTTTTAATAATAATTATAATTGTAAACAAAAATGCAACATATATTATAACATCATATTGCTATATACAAGCACTAGGTATATTGTGCATATACTCAGATTACTCAGGTTATCTTAGAAATGTACCTACACATTAAAAACGCTGTTTTACCTATTAAATGTATATATATGTAATACACTAAATAATATCTACCATATAACACACACTTTTAAGGTAATACATGTGTAATTTAACAACCATACAAGAAAGTTAATTTCATGCAATTTTTTCAGATTTTCTTGTTTTTCTCTTTTTCATTTTTTTTTTTTTTTTAATCAATTTATTTTTATACATAGTCAGTATTATTGCTTAAAGCAGATTGGATTATTATATTATTATTTTTATTATTACAGTGAATAAACTTCTAGAAGTTTCGAATATTTAATGATAATTTAATATCTCTGTTGCTTACAATTTTTTATTCATTTCATTTTTAACGTGTTTTCTTTTTATTTTTTGGATTTTCAATTCACGCTTCATGTTTTCAGGTTCAGGTTTCGTAAACATATGCATGTACACATAATGATAATGATGATGATGATGATGAAGATTGTGATGTTTATGCTGATAATGATGATGAAGAGGTAAGAAAAAAGGTGGGATAATAAATTTGTTGTATTATTACATATACACATATGCTGGTATGAATGTCTGTATAAAATGCATGCAAGATATTACAAAGTTATACAAAAATTATATTTGAAGAATTTAAAAAAAAAAAAAAAAATAGGCAGTTTGCATTTATTACAAATGAACAGGGTGTTTTATTACATGATTCATTTGGAATTCATGTCTAACTTATTTTACTTTATTAATTTATTTAATTTTTATATTACAGAAATTCCAAAAATAAAATAAAAAAGCAGTAAGGATCATGTTTGTTCTCCAAAGATTCTGTTGTCCTTGGGTATGCATGCAGTATTTTCAGTATCATCAAAGAAAATGTATGAAAATCGTGTTGCAATCAATGGAATTTCTTCATATTATACTTTTTGTTTTTCGTAATTTCAAACATTTTACAAAAAAATGATTAAATCTTGTAAAATTAAATTTTAACTCCCCCAATATTGAATTTGTATTTTAATTGTATTTTTTTTTTTTTTCTGTTACCTTCAAATCTATACACCTTGTGCAACGTCCTGTAGTTATTAGTTAAAATAAAAATCATACTAGCTATGACTATTTACAGACTAGGTTGCTATATTTACCTTTGGTACAAAAAATGAATAAATAAATAAAAATCAAAAAGTTGAAATATGTAGTCATGAACATTCGGAAAAACAATTTGCTTGGCTACATGTATACACACATACGCACAAACATAAATAAAAAATTAAAAAAAGCAATCAAATAAAAATCAAATAATTTTCTAGGTTAACAAAATAACAAAACAAAACAAAAAAAAAATTCAAATATTATACAAAGAAAAAAATAAAAAAAAAATTAAGCAATTGCCATTTTATTTTTTGTGTGTCAATTATTACTTATTGGTCATTTCATTCATTTAAAAAATGAAGTTGATAAAATAAATAATCATCATACATATGAAAATCAAATGGTCCATATGATATTTACTATAGATACTTTTTTTTTTTAGTTTTGGTGTGGTATTTTTAAGTTTATTGCATTGCATTAGTTGTAGTATGTACCAATCAATTTGATCTTCAAAAAAAAAAATAAATAAAAATAAACAAAAAACAAGAAAAATGTTTTGATGTTTCATTGATTTACATGACTTGTTTACATCGCATTGAGGATTGTTTTTGAACATGGGTTTTTGTGTTTACTTTATTTTTAGAAAAAAATACAAATTATTTATTTATAAACTGAATTTTATTCTGATACCTATATTGTAAAAAAAAAATACATATTTTGACCAAACTCAGGTCGGATTTGATCACACATATCAATTGGCAAAATTGAACGTAGATTTTTTGCATATTTGATTTTTAAGTTTGCAAATTTTTTTTTATTTTTTTAAACGAGAATTAATAAATTTCTCATCGGGTGGGCTAAACCGGCCTAATCTAACATACATATATTGCACTTCAGTTTTCTTAGAGCTGTGATGTTTTTTTTTATGATTTTTTTTTTTTTTTTTTTTTCAATAAATGCATTTAAAATTATTGTGGCAGGTCACGTTAAGTTAAAAACCTTTAAACAAATGATTAATATGAATACAATCCCGTCTTATAAATCCAAATAAAGAAGAAAAAACTACACAGTACAAGAAAAAATTCATATTAAGTATAGGTACCTTATGGTATTTTTTTTTTTTAAATTTAATAAATTACGGTATTAAATATGATAAATACGAGAATATAAAAATATTTTTAATTCTGGTTTCATTTTTAAGAACATGAAATGTTTAAGAACAGAACAAATTAGAAAATTTAATTTTAGAACGTCAAAAGAAACAAACTTGTTTTTATTTTTTGATATACCTACATACGTTGTAATACATTTTCTTGTAGATAGTTTCGATTTCGTTTCACTCGTTTTTGTTTTTTATAAGTTTTATTTTATTTTTATAAATAAAATAACAAACCAACTGTGATTATGACGATTATAAGTTAAAAGTATATAAAAGAAAAATTTAATAACAAGCACAAAAATATTTATCAGATTATTAAAAAAAAAAAACAAAAAATTTCAAAATAAAAGAATAATAAAATAAATTTAAATTCGAATCATTCGTCAGTTAACGTCTTAATACAAAATTCTTATCAGGTATTGAGTAGGTAGGTAGGTACATACATATATTAAAAAATTGACGTAAAACTGAAAAACTTTAATTCGAATCATCATGAGCATTGAAATTAAAATAACAACTTTCATATTTTTGTAATAGACACATGCGTCATGACAGTAAACCTTTCATGTATTGGCATTTTTCTTTAAAATCAATAAATATTGTTTAAATTATTGTTTACATCAAGGATATATACAGGGTTATAAAAATAAATTCTGGTTCTTTTATATTTTTTTTTTTGATAAAATAAAGAAAATAATAATAAAAAATCAAGTTTTGTTGAATTTTTCCATTAATTGCATAAATGCATCAATAAATACTTTTAGATGTATAATAATGACAAAGATAACCTCGATTCAATGACAAAGGTGTGTTTTTGACTTTTCTCATCTTTTTAAAAAATCAATAATTTTATAATAAAATAACAGAAATGTAAATACTATTATATCCCTACACACCACGGCCCACATATACTATCCTTATATACATATGTACGTATGTAATTCTTCATTATTAATAAAATTTTTGAAATTTTTCAAACAAATTACAGTTTTTAACAAGTTCTAAAATTTTCATTTAATGAAAACGTTTTAGTATTAACATTTTATTCTACAAAATTTTTAATTAATTTTTTAACTTTTATAAACATAGCAAAAGAAAAAAACTAAAATTACGAGTAAACAATAAAATTACATATGTATGTACACGTCATGAATATTAAACACACGTGTGTCTTTTTAAAAAAAAAAACTATCTATCGATTGTAAAAAAACAAAATCAATATGAATGTTTAAAAAGCAATAAGAAATTTTCTTCAAGGTGTTATTCATTCAATCGTATCATAAAGCACTCATTAAATTTTTGTGTTTTTATAATTGAAGGTACAAAGAGAATTATGAAATTTATTTGGTGTTTTATGAATTTATTTTATTTCATTTCTTATTCAGTTTAATGCTCATAAATGAGAAATAATTTTCTTCTCTAGACATTTTTTGAGTTTTGTTGTTTTTTTTTTTTTACAAATTTTATTTAATTAAAAAATTTTTCATGCTCAATGTCAGAAACCACCAATTTACCTTTGTAATACTATCTTTGTAATAGTTATGTAATTTAATTTGTACTTATTTGTATGTACTCGATCATTCACATACACACAAACTTAACTCAAAGGTGATTTTCTAATTTAATTTTAAAAGAAAAAAATTGTTTTTTTTTTTAATCTTCTTTTTTTCAATATCTTTTTTTCGATTTTTCATTAGTCATTACATTTATTTACAATTATTATTATTATTATTGAGATATTGAAGCAATACAAATTAAATGTAATATTTTATAGATTACATAAAATTTCTAACAATGAAATTAAAAAGAAGAAAAATAAAAAATTTAATTACTACCATCGGTACATTATTTCTAATTTTTATATTCACACGTGCTGTACATTACACAATATTATCTAGTATTGCAAAAGAAATAAAAAATTAAATTTTACGTTTAGTTTAGATAATTTATTAGTAATTTAACAAAAATAAAAGAAAACTTATAGTGCAATTTACTTTATATATTCTAATTTTATTATCTTCAGTTTTTTTTTTTATCTTCTCTCTTTAAAATTTTTTATTACAAAATGAAATAACCAATAAAAAGGTATAACAAACAAACAAAAAAAAAAAATTGTCTAAGAAATTCTAGGATTAATTATTGTTTTAAAATATAAAAAATTTAAAAAAAAAAGCAGAAACAAATAAAGAATGAAGTGTTTGAAAATTTATTGCTAAAAATAATAATAAAAATGAAAATGAAAAAACATATAAAAAATAAAATTACAAAAAAAAATTATTGTATTTGATTTACATGTTGTATTTTCTATAAAAAAAAAAAAAACAAAAAAAAAAAAAAAAAAAACAAAAAGTGGTTACTGCCAGTCTAACAAGTTCCGATTTAATGGTTATATAAACGCTTATTATTTTTATTTTCTGGATTAATTATACAATTAACCTCCTCAACATAATTAATATTTATTTAACACAATAATTAAAAAAATGATTTATAATTGAAATTTTATTTTGTATTATTTATTATTCATTAATCAAAACACGAGAAGGACAAACAAAAAAGTAATTAAAGGTAAAACAACTAATGAATCCTCATCAAAATCATGAAATACCTAATAATTAATAAAGAAATTATGATTAAAAATCGTTTATTTTTTATTTTCATAAACATTTTGAAAGAAAAAAAAATATTTTAATTTAATTCAATTTTTAATTGCGTATTTATGTAGATATTTATTCAAATTCTATATTATATACTAACATTGTTCTATTCTATTCGAATTAAAAATTTATCAACATATTTTCAATTTAAAATGAAATCATCACGAAAATTGGTATATTATGATGCAAACATCATAACACTATTAGTAGGATATTAAATTAGAACAGGGTAAACAAGTTTTTGGTTTTCTTTGTAAAATAATAATCACAAACTAAAAAATTTTATATAATGGGTAATTACAAAAAACAAATGTTATTATCATTTCAATCCGTCTTATAATACATACCAATATATCGAAATTAACTTCTTCTAATTTAATTGTTGTCATAAATTTTATTTTGATTGATTTAAATGATTTTTATATTTAAATTTCATAAATTATCAGATTTAAAATTTATGAACTTTTCGACAAAAGACTAATATTTATATGCAAGTTACTATTGATAGCATATGTAAGTAATATATTACAACAGGTAATATATTGTGAAAATTTCTAAATAGAAGAAATAAAAAAAAATGTTAATTACTTTTTAACACTGCATAATTCAATGCATTTCAATTGAACAATAAATCAATTGTAATAAATAAATAGTTTAGCGTGTGCTTGATTACTAACATGTAACATTTATGTGCTTGTGACATGCTATATAATTTAGAATTATCGAAGAAATTACACATATCGAACATAGCGTATCAGATTGTAGAGTAAATTATACATGTTATATAACATGACGAAAAAACTAAAGTATATAATTACGATTATAACTATATTCTGTCCATTAATATTATGCACTTAAGGTCTTACGACGATTACTTAAAGTGGTACCATTTTACATCACTATGTATTAATATTCAAAAAATTCATCTAATAATGGAAGCTTTGAAGGTTGTGGTAATACTGCTCGTGAAACAGTCTAATTAGAAATTATGAGAGAAGAAAAGAGACTTATATGTACTCCCATAAGACCTTAAGTGCATAATATTAGTGGACAGAGCATAGGTATGTTTTTATAATTATGAAAACCTATCAAAGAAACAAAATAAGAAAAATTCAAGAAAGGAATTATTGTTACTTACACTTTCGTCTTTCGTGATAAGTACATGTATTGGTATACTGTTGACTGTTGCGAATTTTCACTGAATTTTAATTAATAGTACTGAAGAATGCAGACAGAATAACACATAGACATATATGTGTGCGTTTGAATACCTTTTGATATAACCTGCGCACATGAATATAAAACAACACAGAATAATAAATTGTACTATTTGTGTGTAATCTAAAGTGCATTCAATTTTCTCACATATGCATACATGATAAATTTGTAGATCATGAATATATGAAATGCATGTTTAGGATTATTTAACAAACTGCACATTGTATATGCATAACATTGTTGAACACAGACATTAACGATAATAATAATCATCATCAAAATGATAATAATAATAATAGCTATTATTTACGGTGTTAATTATAATTACATTCATATTTTTATTTAATTATTATTATTTTTCAATTGGTAATGTATCTATCTACATAAAACAAAGAATAAAAAAATATTTTAAATTGAATTATCATTACGGATTTAGTAAAAAGAAAACAAATGCATTTTTTTTGTTTGTAATTATTTAGTTGTCGTGTTACATATTCTGTTATGTAATTACATATAAGTACATATTGATTACAAGATTATAATTAAGGGTGATAAAGTGTTGCAATTTCTATTACAGTTTTTTTTTAAACTTTACGATTGCATTAAGAAATTATAAATGCACGTATTTATTCTACTAATCTATAATTATAGTTAAACATATATGCAATTACGTTATTTTTTCTCTGTAACGTAAACCTGTATCACGTAACATATAAAATACATCTTGTCTATAATATGTTATGCTACACATATACCTACATAGTTAATTATGAATTGAATAATAATAAATAAATTACTCAGAACTAATGAACGACCATGAAATTGAAATTAATATTGATGATATAAAAATTAGAGAACTAATGCTAAAACTGAACAAATCAAAAACAATAAACGATAAATCATTGGTCATTAACGTACATATGTATTTTGTATAGAAAATATGATTTCTAATTTATTGAACTAGAAAATTTGATATTATTTTGATAAATTATGATACTAACTTGATTTAAATTTTTGAAGCAATTAAGAAATAAATGTGTTTATTCAAAAATATTGATCAAATGAAAGTGGCTAAAAGCATGATTTGCAAATTAAAAAATATTTGACGTAAATTAATATACTCGTATGTATGTATGTATAGTTTTATTATTTTTTTGTTTATCATCCGTTAAAACATAATAACTGGATTTTTCCATATCAACTGACCAATCGAACTAGTATCATTATTTTTTGATAATATAAAAATGTTATCCTGTTATTCTTTTGTACACAAATACATCGGTATCTGATTTATATTTCTTTTAACATTCTAATACTAAATTTTTAATGGAATTTTTATTTTTTATTTTTATTTTTCTTTTTCTGATACAATACAATCCATTTTACAATATTTTGTACACATACTTATATACAGTACACACCTGAAATTTACTATACATGATATATTAAAACTTATTCATTAATTATAAGTCATAAATCATTTATTATCAGTTATTTTTTATTTTGATTTTTATTTGTACAGTACATTCTTATTAAATGGCATATCCGCATAATACCTATATCATTAGCATTGCTCCTATATATGATATTAAGAAAATTTGATAAATTGCAAATTGGCAAAAAATATGTATATTCTGAATTGCAGTCCAATCTATGTGAATAACTTTTTTAAAAAAGGAAAAAAAAAAAACAAAAAGAAAATGCACACAGTGCATAGCTCTGAACACTGAACTTTACAATGTATGTAGTGTGTACACACATTAGCAGGATGGTAATATAATAATAATTTCAAGGTAATCAAAAAAAAAAAAAAACAAATTTAATAAAAATAAAAAGCACATTTTAATTAATGAACAAATTATGCATTTATATTTGTTTACATATAGTTTTTATGGATACTTTAATATGCAGTTGCAGTGCAACATTGAAATTACCCATATTTTTTACATGATTGTACGTGATGACATGTTGACATATATGTTGTGTTGCATTCAGATCAGATCAGGAATGCTACATTTGTACGTATGACAAAGATATACCGTTTTTATGTATGTATATTCGTGTATATTCACATATGACTGAGTTAAGATAAGATTATCACTATACAGTACATGTCATATAATAAAGAGTTTATTATACTCTTAAAAAAAAAACAAGAATCAACAGTTAAAAATTAAAATATTCTATGAAGGAAAAAATATAATAGTTTTTATTAAATCATGGTTAAAATTGACGTATACCTGAATATTTGTACAGAAACGTTTTTGAATAATTTAACACCAGGAACAAAAATATATTTTTATAATTAAAAAAAAAAAAATTTAAATTTTTCTCATATACATATGTTTAAGGTTCCGTACTTAACGAAACGAAATCTTAATATGATGTAGAATTGTTACAATTACATATTTAGAAATTTGTTAATACTCAATATCATGCTTAATTTGTTCATTTCTAGTATTTCTGTATAATAAGCTTGTATCTATTAAGAAGAGGACAACAAAAAAAAAAGAAAAAAAAAGACTCAGAATACTTAACTTAATGATAGATGACGGCAAGAATATTGTTGTAATCTTTGAAGAAGTATTTCAAGATTCTTAACTTGTATTTTGTTCGAGAAGGTTATGGAAATTGTGTATATTTTCAGATTACAACAATTTCTTAGAATTTCAGTTTTATGATTTTTCTTTTCTTTTTGATTCTTTCCAGGTACGATTAATTACAATATCTTAATACAAAAAAAAAAAAAAAAAAAAATTAAATCGTTTTTTGTTCCGTTTTGTTACACTACTCATGTAATCATTTTAAAAATAGAAAATAAAAATGAACAGTATTTAAGTTTATTTCAATGTCAAATGATATTTTACGTAAAGAACTATGTTTGAGCTTTTTGCTTTTAATCATAGGAAAATTTTTAAAGAAAAGGTAAGAATAAAATAGGTAATCAAGTATTATCTAAAGCAAGCAGACAGTATCTTTTTTTTTACAGAATGTGACTATATCGCACTTTTAAAGCATAGTCACCTGTATTTTGAATGGATGTTTTGTCATATTCTTTTGCATTCGACTTAAATCAATTATTCTTTTACTTTAAATCTTTGATTACCAGTTTTCTAAAAGAAAGTAGTATATAGATAATGATATGGGAACAAACTCAAAATTTCCATGGTTCTTAAGAATGCACATGATTCTGATAAAATAAATAAACTTTAGAAAAATTTGAAAAGAATAAAATTTTCTAAAAGAACGATTTTTACGTTTTATGTTAAGTCTAATGTTTGGTAAAATAGTCAGATCACAATTAAAACACGTTATTTTGTTCATTTTGAATTACATCGAACAATTCAAGCAATATTAAAAATTTTTTTACCATCTGAATATAAAAATGAAAAATTCATAAATGACTTATTCAATAAAAATTTAATAATTTTACTAATTACATTGTTCAGTTATGTGATTACATCAACAGATCAAATATCAATTCAAATTCTAAGCTTTTAAGCAAAAAATTTATGTTTTATTTAAACCGTAGTTTTTTTTTTTTTATATTCATATACTTTAATAATAAGTAGACAACTCATCGTAAATGATAGATAATCGATGTCTCACTATTAATCTATTATATACATCAAATCAAAATTCTTTTCAGCAAAAAATAAAACAAAAAAGAAATTTTTTTTTTTTTTGCAAACTGGAAATGATTAAAAAATCAATCAAGTCTTTTGAAATTAAGCAAATTCAATAAAAAATACAAATTGTGATTTTTTTAAAATCTTGATTTTGAATTAATTAACTTCATATTAAATATACTTATAAATACTTGATTACATAGCTTTTTGTACTTACAAGTATTTAACTATGTTTTTTTTTCTATTCAGTAAAATAAATATATAAAAAAAATTATCACATAATACTGACTGTCTCGTGCTTGATTTAATTTATGATGAGGTTTTATTACCGGTAATAGAGTATGAAAACTGATTTTTTATCTGTATCTATTCAATTACATTAATAAAAAAAAAAAAAAATGTAGATATCAGTGCTGCCGTTTGGTTTATGTTTCAAGAACATAACGATAAAACTTAATTTTTTTTAAAAAATAAAAAAAAAAATTCTCGAAATTGTAGAAATTAGAAACAAAATTAGAAATTTTGTTGAAAATTTTTATGGAATACATATACAGATTTTTAAAAACATATGAATACTATTCTTGCAATGATAGATCAATGGTTTATCTAATTCTTATTGGCTTTGAGACATGAATAGTTAAGATTAAGTGAAATTAATAAGAAACTCTTATTTTTTACTTAATAAATTTTTAGTTGATCGAAATATCGTTACCGAGAAAGATCGAAATTTTTGTTCTTTGCTGATAGAATTTATATTTTTTTAATTTCTCAAGATACAAAATTTTAGATTTATTTTATACAAAAACAAAAAGTCGAAAGTAAAATTAACATAAAATTTAAAATAAGAAAAAAAATTATTGCAAGAGGACTGAACTGAAATCTCCTTTATCAAGACAATCAAACATGCTATAATCGAATTTGATGTTCCATTAATATACGCTTTAAACAAAAAAAATTATAATTATTATTTCATCATTTTTTTTTGTTTTTCATTTTAATTTATTTTTTCAATATTTAATTTATTTTATTTTCATTTTAATTTCTTGTCTGTTCAGTTTATTTTTTTATTTTATCTAATATATATTAAAATTAATGATTTAATTTCATATTTGAAATAGATACATAAAAATTGTTTTAAAATACCTGTTTTTAATATGCAAAACAATATGAGTACTACATGAATTAAGCTAAAAATTATGTATTTATGGATACATATCACGTTATTTTTTTGAACTTTGTCTGCATAAATTATATAAAAACTTTTTCTGCGAAAAAAAATTATTAAAAAAATTTTTAATTATTTCAGGATTTCTTATTACAATGAAAAACAATTTGAATAATAACGAAAATAAATGAATTACAAATATTCAATTTAATTAAAATATAATTAAAAATCAAATATAATAGAAAAAAAATATTGTAGTAATGTTTAGCAGACACACAAAAACGTACGAATAAGTTAAGATTAAAAAAATCTATAATTGTTAGACAATAGACAACATTTATGCGTACTACGCTATATAATTTTTATATAACCGCATATCTATGTCCGTCCGTGTACATAAGTACAGGTAATTTAAATTACTACAGACGCGGCACGCGTAATAATTTTTTTTCGGTTATTTGTAAACTTCGTTTTAGAAACATATTATTACAAATATTTTTTTTTTTTTTTTTTTTTGTTTTTTGTTGTAACTTTTTTCAGTCACCATTAAATGACAAAAAATTTTATGTCCTTGTTAATTTAGTACGTGTATTAGAGAGTTACCTACTTTTATTCTTATTAATTGTATTTTGACTTGAAAAAGTAAATAAAAAAAAAATAATGATAATAAATTAAGAAAGTGTATGTTTTATGTTAATTTCATTTATAATAATTCAGAAAACGGGTACCATAATAACAATTATTTCCGGTTCCCAAATGAAATTAACGAGATACATAATGTGATTATTTCATTACATTATTATGCTTTTAAAAAATTGTAATAAATGTTTATTACCTTTTAATAAAAATTTTTGTTTTCAT
Organism: Anthrax anthrax; assembly: GCA_963971155.1. Lineage (NCBI taxonomy): Eukaryota > Metazoa > Arthropoda > Insecta > Diptera > Bombyliidae > Anthrax > Anthrax anthrax. The sequence continues at coordinate 22,201,749 of OZ020122.1, forward strand.
CAAAATATGATATTCCTTCTGATTACGTATTTGGTCTATTACACATTATATGAATTTTATGTATGTAATTGAATTTAAAAAAACAAAAGAAAAAATGAATTGTAAACAAATTTTCCTGTAACCCGTTTTAATTTATTTGTTTATTTTTTTTTTGCTAATTATAAAAAGGAAAAACAAAATACGTGGTAATTATATATTATTTTTTTGTGATAATATGTAACAGATCAGTAAATTACACATTGTTCTCAACAAATTTCCATAAAATATCCGTAAAGGTGATATAAATTACTACTTTTTTTTTTTTTTTTTTTTAAATTCATTGCTTAATTATCAAATTTACATTTTGATATACCCATATTAGTATAAAATAATTAAGAAAATTTCAAGAATTTTTTAATTTCTATTTTACAATAATTATTATTTATTAAAATAAATTAAATGTTAAGTAAATAAAAGAATATGAATTATTAAATAATTTTTAAGGTGAACATACAATATTCAATCATTAATAATTTTTTTATAGAATTTTTTTACATTAATATCGTATTGTTTTATTTAATTACATAATAAGTGCAATAACAAAAAAAAACTTACACAAATTAATTTATTTATTTATTACCAGTTTATGACAATTAAAAATTTTCTAATGATTTAAGAAACAAATGAACGAATGATTATCCATTCATTTTCATTTACATTATTTATTTATTTTTTTTTCATTTCTTTTTCATGATTTTTTTGAAAGCAGTTTAAATCTTATATAGCATCTTAAAATTGTAAATAAAACGATATAAATGAAATCAACAATTTAAATGAATATAAAAATTACTGAAAAAAAAAACAAAAAAAATAAAAATAATATTGAATAACATTATTATTGAATTGAATTTCATGTAATCACAATCACTTGATGAGATACTGTTTTATTTTGTTTTTATTAAATTATTGGAAATTTTTATGAATCAAGTAGGCTTGTGTTCGATATATCTATATTTTATAATTAATATTCATACAATATTCATACATGTGCAAATCATAACTTATTTTATTAGTATTACAATTATTATATAATTTCATATATTTCGTATTAACAAGTTAATCATGTACATGAACAAATGCTTATAAATGTTTTGTTCTCAATTCATTATTTATTCATTAGAATAAAATGTCAGAAAAAAAAAGAAAAAAAAATTTTTTTAAATTATATTATAATACAGAATTATTAAAATCATAAATTATTCTGTATTTGTACATTATTAACATATGTAAGTGTGTATTTGAATCAATTGTTTTTCATTTTTCTGTTGAATTAATTTTCTAAATATGTATACATACATATGTATGTAATGTAGGTATAATAAATTTATTTTAAATAGAACAGGAACATATTTTTTTATTATATGAGTATTGTTTGTGTAAGATTAATATTTTATTATATCCTAAGTGTAGAGTCGATTTCTTGTCAAATGGTATTCGAACACCAAGGAGGTGAGTAAAACTAATATGTATATGCAAGATCCATAAAATACATATAAATGACATTCTAAATGAGCCATAGAGCTTGTAGAAGGTATAGGTGATTTCATGTAAATTTTTAAATTTTATGCTGTATTTACTAACAATTTAGCAACACCTAAAACTTGAAAACTATGTTAAAAAGTATGAAATTTGGCATAACTACTGTTAATCCAGTACACCTATATATAGAATTTTACACCTACATACATATATTCAATCTAATTATGTAACAATTATTGTTATTTTGTAATTGCTCTGATAATCTCATTGAAAATTCAAGCCAATTGCTTACCAAACCAGCAAGTTAAATAATTTTTATAAAACTTTAAAATAAAAATCATCAACCGAAAAAAAAAAAAAACTTTGAAAAAAGAGGAAATATCTCCAATTGTAAATTGTATTAAAAATAATTTCTCAATTTTATGTTTTTGTTTTCTTAGCTTATTTTCCTTTTTTCTTTTTGTATATAAAAAGCAAAGTACAATAATTATGACATGAAAGTAACTTTCACGATTTAACAATGATTTTTGTTTTTATTTTGCATGTACAAAAGTACTATCTGTATTATTGTGATAGTTTGTATAAAAACGAAAGTATGCTCTGTTAAAAACAAAAGTACAATTTAAAAAATTGCAATATTTTCATTACCACACAATTTTTTCTTTGAATTTTATTTGAAGTTTCCTTTACACATTTAAATATTGTATCTAGATAAGTTGATCGATCATCTACTTCCACCATAACACACAATTTATTTTTCTTAAACTTAATTTTCAGAATTTGAAACCGTTAACTAAAATTTTGATTTTTTGTAATTTTATTCCGTAAAATTAACAATAATATTTTATTCTATTAGGTAACATAATAATTTGGTTTCATTTGTCCATATGCAGTCCAAGATTTTTAGTTATCGTTTGTTTTTTTTACCTTGAAATTAATTTTATTTCATAGCCTTATAGCTCTTCTTAATTAAACGGATTTTTTTTTTTTTTTTTTTTTTTTTTTTTAAATAATAGCTACACATGTATACAAGAAAATTAAACATCGTTTTTATTTAGTTTATAGAATGATGAGTAAAATAAATTCAAAAAAAAAGTGATCAATGTGTAATTTACTTGTTTTTTTTTCTGTTGTTACAACAATGTATCAACTATGTACATTAGATAATTATTGTAAAAATTATTAAAGGGAAGGAAAAAAAGTAGAAAATACCAAATCATCATTATTTTAATTTTTACAAAAATTTTTTGATAATCATTACAATTGTGATCAAATTGAAAATATAAAAAAAAAATTTTAAATATAAACAAAATATAGAATCACGAAGATAAAATGTTGAAAAAAAGACTCAATGTTAAAATGCAGTATAAAATTAGATGAAAATGAAAAAAAAAATAAAAAATAAAAAAACGGATTGATTTAACCTACATTTAATATTCATATATTCACGATTTTCACTATTGTAAATTTTTGTGATATTGAAAATGTAATACCTCTGCCTGCATCATAATATAATCAATTTTTGTTGCAGTTGTACACGTCAAAATGTTCATTTTTTTTTTTTTTTTGCCTTTTAATTTTTTTTCTGCTCTTCATTTTTATTTATTTTTAAATAAATTTACATTAATTTGCTTTCACTGAACTATGTGAGATAACCACATATGCATGCATGCATATTGTAATAAAATTTTCATATAGGTACTCGTGTATGTATGTAAGCAAAAGCACGAATTGTTACAAAACCAGTCAAATTCTAGAATGTTTTTAATGTTATTTTTAATAATCATTTTGATCTCTTTTTTCTTTGAAAACAAAGAAAAATTGTTTTCATGTTTGTAAATTTCACACAATAAAACAATTCATGAGGTCGGTTTTTATTTCATAACTAAAAGACCATCACATAAATCTTTATGTATCTTTGTACATGGAAGCTAACAGTTAGATTAGTCATCGTTGTACATTTAAAAAAAAAAATATAAGAAAATTACACCTACTACATATTTTTAAAAATTTAACCGTTTTTAATTTTACATTACGTTTGCAAATTTTTTTAATTATTTGGAAATGAAAATAAGTTAAATCATGAAAATGAAAATTCTATTTTCGATTTAAATTTAAAAAAAATATATATATTGGAGCACGTGTAGAAAATTTCTATATGTGTGTGATTATGATGATTGTTATTTTTTCTTCACATTAAAAAAAAAAAAAAAAAAAAAAATAAAACATAGAAAATAAGAAAAATAACAGAAAAGCCCACTAGGTAAATACGAATATGTACAGAGAAAAAGCGCAAATATGTAATCATCAATAAATTGATTAGGTAATTCAAAGTACAAATGCACTTTTAATTTAAAATCAATAAGTACAAATAAACGAAAAAATTTTCATTCAATTTAAATAAAAATTTCAAATATTTTTTTATTATTTTGAAGTCTTTTTTATTTATGTATAAAAATTTCAAATAAATCAAAAATTTAAACCAACCTTGTTTTTTTCTTCTATGTGTAACCTGACGTAATTTTTTTAACTGTTTTTTTTTTCACCTTTGTTTAAAATGCAAATGATTGATTTTGTGATGTATTAAAAACGAAATTTGAAAAAAAAAAAAAACACAAATATTTAATACAAAATAAAAATCAAAGTCAATTAATGTAACGTCAAATTTAAGTATTCACATACAAAGTTTAATAAAAACGAAAAAAAATTACACTTTAAAATTTACTTAAAATGTAAAAGAATTAATCATGTATGATAATTTAATTATTCAAAAAGAAAAAACAAAAAAACTTTTTTTTTCTACGATGACAAACATGAAAAATTGTCACAAAATAAAAAGTGAAATTTTAAAAGTCAAAATGGTGTTACAATGTATTAGAACAAATAAAAATTTTGAAATTCTAATCTAATTACTATATAAATATAATTGTATATTTTGCTTTTTTGTGATTGTTATTTAACTATTATAGACCCGCTATTGTTCAATAATAAATAAATAATATAATTTATTTTATTTTCTTGTCTTTTTTCAAATATTTTACAGTACACTTTTCGTTTTATATTTGTTTTTATGATAATTTTGTTTTACAAATAAAACATTACGAAAAAATTTCTTTTTAACAAACATAAAAAAGAAACCATATAAATTAAATATTTATTGATTAATTTAGATAAAAAAAAAAAAAATTATTTTATGATGTCCATTTAAAAAAATTCAATTACACATTATATGAATTCAAATTTACATTATATATACATAGGCAGCAAAAATTTCATATTTAATTGTCTTTAAGAAAATAAAAATAAAAAAAAAATATATATATAGCACATAAGAAAATCAAATTTTCCAATTTATTTATTTATTTTATTTTTTTCAATTTAATTAATTTATTTTTTAAATTTACTTTTCAATTTAATTTCAATTAATATTTAAAATTTATTTTCTGTTGTGACTTGTACGCGAGTTAAAATTGAACTAAATTCAATACTCGAAAATTACCACATTTTATTATGATTTTTGTAAGACGTTATTCTCTTTGTTATTATATAAATGATATACTAACAAAAACTACATACATGTACACTATCAAAATAAATTTTTTTTTTATTTTTTTTATTTTTTTTATAATAAGATATTGTATTTTGTTTACTTTTTTATAATAAATAATAATGCATTAAAATCTGAATTTTTTAACTTATAAGTCGAAGATATTGTCTACAACACACTGTTCACTACTACTGGTATTACACTATAACTGATCGATTTTAGATTTATTTTATACAATTTATATAAAGAATTAATATACTACATAAACTTGTTATTAACTGCCAATACATTTGAAATGAAATTCATGTGTATGATCAGTGATCACAAATTAGTATATGTGATGTGATAAAAAGCAAACTGCTCGATCTGAATCGGATTGAAACGATTTTTTTTTTTTTTTTGTAGTTTTCTTCATATAAATACATGTAACAATATTCAACTCAACTACATTTATACACGTTTTTTTTTTTTTTTTTTAAATCGATTATAATAAATTTTATTTCTTTTATAAAACAGAATTAAATAAATAAAATCAATTTTAATATAGAACTTTATGATATACACATGTACATATATAGCTGTATTAAAACAAGCATTTACCAGTGTTAGTAACAGCGAAAAGTACTACACGTATTTATATATAATCACAAATAAGAAAAATACTTATATTCAGAAATAAAATAATAATATCAGAATTTGCATAATACATATTACTTTTTTTTCACAATGTTATATGATTAAGTAATATATTTAATTTTTTTTTTGTGATATGATTGGTCTTAAACGTTAAATAATCATCCATTAAAATCAATTAGTTTCATGTTTTATTACAATAAAAATCACTAAAAATCAATTTTAGTTTAATAAAATCAGTTTTAATTATATATGAAATTTAGAAATAATTTTTAACCCGTTACCCAATAATTACGTTTGTATTAAGGATAGTGACAACGATTAAAAAAGTAAATTGCTAATATCATTGGATTTATGTGCAATTCAATGTATTAGGATGACACAGACATTATTACTAGACTTTAAGGGTGAATGACAAATACGTGTCTACATATATTTTGTCCATTAATATTATGCACTTAAGGTCTTATGGCGATTACTTGAAGTGGTACCATTTTACATCACTATGTATTAATATTCAAAAAATTCATCAGATATATAATGAAAGCTTTGTGGATTTTGGTAATACTGCTCGTGAAACAGTCTAATTAGAAATTATAAGAGAAGAAAAAGACATTCATATGTACTCTCATAAGACCTTAAGTGCATAGTATGAATGGACAGAGTATAGCAATGAAACTTGATCAAGTAGTTATATGAAATTTTAAAATATTTTACATTTATTGTAGAATTTTCATTTTGACAAAATTGAAATAGAAGAAAATCTGACAAGTTTCTTATGAGACACGGTATTATCTCTAACTCCGTTCTAACGCATACAAATGTCTATATATGTATGTATATATATAATATGTAGTTGATTTAAATTGATGATAACTTGATATATTCAAATTTGATGTGTATCAACGATTTTTCAAGAAAATTCGTTTAGTATTTTTGAAAAGTATCTTACATTGAAGCATGTACTTTGCTTTCTGTTAGATATACAGGAATTAATCTTTTACTCAAAAAACGTTGTAGGGACAAGTTATAAAGTTAAAAGTTATCATCACTATTTTTTGAGATTCCCACATAATATTATGTTGGTTTTTATGCTTTAATTTCATGCTTTTAACATTGATTGCTATTGTTAGTCTCCACTCTCTATAGGTAAGTAGTGTAAAGAATTCTGTTATTGAATTCAAGAAAATTTCCATAAGAAAAAAATATTTCAAAAAATTTTTCAAATTTCAAACAAAAATAACTGATTAAAATTTAGATTACATATGGTAAAAAATTCAAAAACGACTGTATATAGGTATATTGTGATTTGTGGGTTATGGGTATCGTGGGAATTATATAGATCAAAATATGATCAAACTGCAAATATTACAAAAAAAAAAAAAATCGCCTATTCTTTATATATCAATAAAGTTTTCAATATTTAACGAATCGATAGCTATACTACAATCTCTAGAGAATAGAAATAACAAAATAACAAAACAACAAGTGATAATGCATACGAATTATAAACATAAATGTACATATGCTTTTTTATTTATTGTCGTAGAATTGAGTAACAGACGCATGCTTATCAAACACATAATTGAACATAGTGTACATTTGATTAATTGATAATAATATTAATAATAATGATAATAATTAAAATATGTAATACATTATGTACACTAAGTGTTACAATTTTACGTAGGTATGTACATTCAAAAAAAAAAAAAAACATTCTCAATCTAAATCAAAATTCTTTTGAATTTTTATATTACATTATGTAAACAATATCTATGTCGCCGTTGTGTATAATATTTAAAAAAAAAAAAATTGATAACATTACGCTCTATATTCGTTTTACAAAAAAATTCAATTTGTTCATTTTCACATTAAAAATGATTAAAAAAATGTACTTTTAACTCATTAATAAATATAATCATTCATTCATAATCATTATAATCACAATAATAATGATTTGAATTGAATTTGAAAAAAATAAATAAATAAATAAATAAATAATAATTGAATTTTTGTCATATGTAAATTTGGCTCTGGTTTTATATGCTATTTGATGCTACATGATTTTCCATATTTTTCTTCATGCTTTTTGTCATGTATGTAAACGTGTGTTAAGTAAATACATTTTTTTATTTAAATGATGTCATTTTGATTTCATAGAAAATTTATTGTTTTTCAGTTTTGTTCAAAAAAAAAAAAAAAAAATGTATGTATGTATGTATCAGAATATAAAAGCGAAATGAACTTAATCAATATCATTTTTTTATACGTATGTACTTAAAATATTATCTAAAACAATGAAATTTTAATGTTAAACTACATTTGTTGTTTTTGCAACAAAAAAAAATTTTTTTTTTTTATTAATTGAAAAATAAAATAAAAAATGAACTTAGAGACATAAACAAAACATATTTTGTTGCGAACTGTATGAGCAAAAAATTATTATCAAAACATAAAATAAACGGTATTTTTTAGGAAATACATTTTTTTTCCAGATGCTTATCGAAACAAATTTCGAATGTTTTTTTTTTAAAATCAAAATCACACTTTGAATATGAAGTTAAACAAAAATCAAGGTCTGAGAAATATTTTTAAGAAAAGAAAAAATGATGTGTCAGCAGAAATGGATTTGAGTATGTGATAGGTCTTCTACGTCAAATCTACGATTTATTTCATATTCTATAGAGATCCAATACCATATAGTTCTGGTTAAATTCCTATTCTGGATCTGGAATATCTTGTATTAGTAATATTTGTGATATTGTATTTTATTTATTATTATTTTTTTTTAATTTAAAATATTGACTATATAAGTTCATGTTCTCATATCTATGAATGATAAAATTTTATCAACAGAAAAATAAAGGAAAATTTTTAAATCGTTTAAATGTACTTATACAAATACAAAAGTTTTCTTTTTGGCCACAATTTTTCTTGATTCTTGTTTATCGAAATTAAATATCATTTCTATAGAAATCTATTATTAGTTATTTATTTACCACAATTTTGTTTTGTTTTTTTTTTATAAATCTTCAAAACTTGAAAATTTTATTCTGTTGATTAGCATTACATTTTTGTTTTTTGCACAAAAAATAAACAAAGGTGTAATAAAAAAGAAAACAATTAAAAATCATTCTTAAAGTGTTCATTAATTATAGGTATATCATTATTAGATTGATTTGATTAAAAAAAAAACATTGACATAATCAATTAAATTGTAATTAAGTAGTAAGAATTAAAAATATAATCAATTAAACTGGACAAAAAATAAACTTCAAAAAAAAAAAAAAAAGATACAAGAGTTCACTGTTCTAATAGCTTTAAATAGTTACCGTGTATAAAGTTAATTCGAATACGTACATTTCTCTTATTATTAATTATTAATTCTTGTTATTGTATATCACGTTTCAGAATTTCATTTATTTATAGAAAAATTTGAAAAAGAAAAAAGTTTCCTAATGATAATTGTTTTTAAATTACAATAAATAAATTGATTACATAAATCAGTAGCGGAACAGCAGAGCAGGACGTATCAATGCAGAGAGGACTATTATACGGAGGACAAAATTTAAGTTATTCTGTACATAAAAATTAATGGTCCTATCAAAGTAATTTCAAAATTAATAAGTTTTGACCTATAAAAAAATTTTAACTTAAAACCATTTGAGTTTGAACATTATTGCTGTTCCGAAAAATGCAAAATTATGTTTTTTGTGTGACCAAAAATTTGTTGTTCCGTCACTGAGATAAATTAATTAATTAATTATCGGCAAACAATTAAAATGAAGCATAGGAAGAATATACAATTTATAATTTAATTTATTGGAAAATTTTCGAAAAATACGCACGCACGTATTTTTAAAGAAATATGAATAAATGATTTTGTTTACGAAACCAAACTTTCTTATAAAATATTTCTTTATCAATTAATTATCACATTGCTTGATGTTTACAATTTCTAAACGTAAATTATCGTTTTCACTTCAATAATAAATAGTAATTAAATCCTAATAAAATAAATTTTTTTTAAAAAATTAAAAATTGAAATATTTTTATTTGATTCTGTATATTAAAATACAAAAATTCATTCTTTTTACATAATACAGAGACTACATAATGTACGGAAATTATGTGTGTTATCAATCATGAATTTTTTTCTCTATGCAACAATTTAACTGATGAATCTATTTGTTTCTCATGTACTTGTGTATTTTTTTTTTGTGAATTCAGCACAAATTTTATCTTTTTATTTTGTTGCATTTTTTCAATATAGATTAAAGTCTAAAAAAAAAAAACATAATAATAATAATAATGGTCAGGGTTGTCACTTTAGTGTATTTGGCTGCAACTGATAATTTGAAACTATAAGCAATATAACGTCTGCTAATAAAATGGGATCTTCAATCAAAGTTGTGTGGCAACCCTAAAATTAAGTTGAACACATTACAAACAATTAAAAATCAGTTTGAAATTAATTTGATAATATTAAATGTAGTTCAGAAATTATAAAATATTTCATTCGCTTATCTTTTATCTATTCTATATAACAGGTATTATCTAACAAATTTAATTTAATTTTATTTTTAATGAACACATAAATTGTTACAATTAGATTCAATTTTTTTATAAATACAATTCAATTATAAAAATAAATTTTTATAATCAAAATTCTCTAATTTATAACCCTTAATTAACTGTCCTATCTCTAAATATGTCAATAGAATTTAAATTAAAAAACAAAAAAAATCAGTTAAAATAATTATGAAAAGAAAAAATTATAAACAAATAAATTAAAGACAAGATTTATGATTTCTTTGTGTATTTTTAACTTTTAACAAATATTCTTCAGCTTATGCTATAAATTATCCAATATAATATGCAATGTACTTTGGACTATATAATTGAAATATTTTTACATGTTTTTTTTTTTTTTACATAAATAATTGATATATAAAATGAGGAAAAATTAAATTAAAATAAACAAATAAGAAACAAAAAAAAAAAATACAAATTACCCAACTTTCAACACTATAGAATAATATAAGATTATGGGAATATAAACTTAATGATCACATTTTAAAATATTTTAATAAAAGTAAAGAGAAATCAAAATAAAATCGACGGCGATAAAAAAAAAACAGTTCAAGCTCATAACCTTCTTATCGTTATAACAAAGCTGAAATGAAAATGAAAGGAATTTTTATTTTTTATTAATAAGAAAAAAAAAAATAAAATAAAATAAAATACTGCACTAATAACATGGGATGTGGTAATATACCCTTGAACTGTTTTATATTTCATACATTACATTTTAAGTCTAGAATTATATTTAAGGTTAGAAGTGAATGAACACTGATTGTTGGCAAAATATATTCTATGTTGCTTAAGATCCTTAATTTCCTCATTTTTGGATAATGAAAATACATGAACAAATGGCAAACAACAATTGGATATTATGAATAATGTAATAACACTGATAACATGGATCACCATTATGTACGAAGTTATGTGCATTGAATATATGTAACGTTAAGGGGAAAAGATTTTGTTGACTATACAGTATATACACATAAAATAAATCAATATAAGTAATTTAAATTATGGCAATATTATAATTATTCTAAAATCAAATTTTCTAATCTCTAACCAAATTTATATTTTACATTGCACTACAAATCACTGATATAAAAGCAAAAAAAAAAAAAAAAAATTTTTTTTTTTATCTCAAATTTAAATACTTTATAAGCAAAAATATTTAAATTTGCATTTGACTTTTGTTTCGTTTTTTTCTCATACATGAATGTATTACAAACATGATAAGAAATTTCTGATATTGTTTTTTTTTTTCGCGTAGTACTTGTAGTCTACACAAGTATTTGTAATTTATGTCACCCACATAATTTTGTCTTTTTTCTTTTATATATATTTGTTATTAAATATTCAAATGAAACAAAAATACAATTTTATCATTTTAAAAATGAATTAAAAAAAAAGAAAAAAAAGAAGCAAAATATTAAATTCAGGAAAATGGGTCATAATATAGTAAAACAAGTAATTTATAATTGCATTTTAACCAGTCATTACAATAAAGTTATAAAAATATAATTCATACGTCAAAAATCGATAACGATAGAAATATGTACATATGTACGTATATATACGCATACAGAAAAAAAAAATTATAATATTAAATGAACTGGAATTTATTAGAAAACAGAAAACAAATTGCAACATGATCATTTGTTGCTGTATGATTATATATTGTAAAGGCCTTGAAATTTGATTTAAATAATATGGGATTGGCGTCCTTTATAATCACATACATTGTAGTTGACATATTCATACTGTGTAATTGTTATTTACTACAACCATGTAAAAAAAATGAATTTTCTTATCTTAAATCGTTAAATTGTTATTTTGTGTTAAACATACGACATACATAAGTACATGAATGTTTTATGTGTACTTTAAAAATTATAAGAATCTTATAATCACTATATAAGTTAACACATGCTTTTAAATTTTCATTGAAAATTAACAAATAACATAAAAAACATAATAAATATAAACAGGTAATAATTAATCAAACCCAAAGGGTTTATACAAAGTGCTCACATGAGTTTCCAATTTTATGTTTTGATTTTTATTTGTTTTGAAAAATCTTTTTTTTTTTCTTCTCAGATTTCAAATTTTATGATTTTCCAATTTGTTGTTATTACTAATAAATTTTCAGTATTATTAAATTTCAAGTGTAGGTACATTTTTTGAATATTAAAATCCTTGATGTACGAATTACACAATATTGACAATTTTCAGGAAATTCTAGCGTTGATTTAGGACAATTTTCTGTTAAGAAAAAAAAAAAAAAAACAATTCTATTATTTTCCTCATTTCATTATGATAACCTTGAAAGAATTTTTCATTTTATTTTATTTTTTTATTTAGTGTGTATTTGTACACATATGTAAACACTAGTATCAATGTATGCCAAAAATTTTTGAATTTGGGTTACTGACCTTATTACATTGATAATTATAATAAATATAGTGGCACAATGAATATAAGAAATACTTACGTTATCACTCATCTTATCAACATGTTGTTATCTTTTTTTTTTTTTGTCTTCGTCTCTACTATTGAAAATCAATCATTCAAAAATTTCGAAAACACATTAAAATCATAAATTATGGCAATAAATAAAATTTTTAAAGCGACATTGTGCCAAAGGTTGTACAGCAAATAGTGTGAAAATTATCACCCAACCAAAACAACATTTTAAATGTAATTAAATTGTTTCTCACATATTGATCAAATACTGACTATAATAATTAATGACCGATACAAAAAATTCCAGTGTATTTTTCATTTTTGTTTTATCAAAAATAAGTGAATAAAAAATTCAATCGAATTCATTCGTAACACGTGCTATCAATATTTTGTGTTATTTTTCCTGTTGTTGATTATCATTATCAACAAACTTTTTTTTTTTTTTTTTGAAGAACATTAAAAAAATTATTTACACTGTTTTTATTTACAATCATGCGTGAATCGATGATAATCGCAAAAAAAAAAAATTATATTCGCATTCTATTCAACCTTAAAGATTTTCTTTTTTCTGTACAGGTAAATACATTTTTATTATTTTTATTTCATTTATTTCTTGTAAGAACGTAAAATGTGAATATTCAGGGGAATAAACATGTATAAAGTATGACTTGTGTCTTGTGTACACTTACATAATGAACGTTTGTCGTGTGTCATTGTTCTGATATTTGATTTGAAGCATCTTGAGATAACCTTTACGTTATATATTATGTTATTCTAGAAATAATATTGCTTGTAAAACAAGTTCTGTAGTTTTTTTCAAATCATTTTCTTTTGTATAGAAAAATTTTAATTTATTATTTGAAATATGACTAATGCACATTACTTGATCGTTTAATGATTTTTTAAGTTTTTGAGAAGTTTTTTTTTTTTTTTTTTGAATTCATGGAACTTGAACACATATTGAAAGCATCTTAATGGAAAACCAAAAAGAGCATTTAGGCTATCTGTTTTTGTTGTCCTTTTGAAAGGACTTAAAAGCGAAAGTTCAGAATGAAATGTATGCATCGTATATGATCCTTTGGCCATAATCCCACGTATCTGTCAAATGATTTATGTGCCCCAGCGCTCACTCGTTGTGATCATATCCAAGAACCATTTGGACGATCTAATTTAGGCGATGGTAAGATTTGGTCATTATATGACAACGCGAGAGATCGCAGAACCTTTTGAAATAGATTTTACCTAACCTTTTATAATTATTTAATTTTGATTTCTTAAAAAACTTCAGAACTTTTTTCATAATGGCACGGTAAAAAAATTTAAAAACAAAAATTGAATTTGTAACCCGGTAATTCTTTTTACAATATTTTTATATATAATATGCGCGGGTACTTGAACTCAAAATTTAAAAATAGTTTTTCAAAATCACAAAATAAAAATAAAAAATTTTTTTTTTAATTTTTATATTTTATTTTTATTCTTCCTGAAATGCCAGGATCACGTGCTTCGAATTATTGATTATTTTGAAAACCAAAATTGTAAAATAATTAACGAAAATTATAAAAAATACATGATCGCTGATTAGAAATAAAAAATTTATGGTTCAAGCAAAATTTAAAATACAAAAAAAATATCGATGCCGTAAACACAAAATTTTGATAAGACAAATCATATGAAAGAAAAACAAAAAAAAAACTTCAACATAAAAATGATTTGCACAATTTTGACGATAATACGACATAAATTGATAACAGAAGATAATGCTCTTACATAAGCAAAACATTGAAAATCTATTATGTATTTATTTTTAATTCAATTTCGTGCACTGAATTTTTCTTAAATTTTTATGTTATCTTGGAATTATCCGTTTATTAGAAACTGAAAAATATAATTTTCCAAATGAAAATTTATTTTTATGTTTATATAAAGAAAATTCAATTCAGTTGAAATTGTGTATACAATTTTACCCGAATTAAATTCAAAAATGTTTAGCAACATTACATAAGAAATAAACCACTTACAAAATAAGACACAAACCAATATTTTATTACAAAAATGGTTTTTGTATCAAATGAAAATTTACTTATAATAATTATTAAACCAAAAATTTAAGAAAAAAATTCTCGTGTGATCTTTATTGATTTAATAAATTTCAATTATCAGAATTTTGAATTTTCCGAGATAATGAAGTATAAGCCAAAGTGTTAGAAGCAATTTTTAAGAAGAATTATCGAAAGAAAATAAGATTTAAAATTTCCATAATTTTCTCTCAAATTTCTTTAATAGTATTAAAACAAAAGTAAAAAGAATTTGAAGAAAAATTTAAAAAAATTTTGAATTTTGACTGTATAACGACTATTTCATTATAATAACGAATTACATGTTATCAGTTTTACAAGAATAAATAAATATAAAGCAAGTAGTAAAAACTAAAAGGGTAGAAAATGTAAAAAAAGACGAACGAGATGTAATGGTTACGCCGATAAGAGAAAATAAGAAAAATAAAAAAATGAAAAGATATGTGGACATAATGAAAAACAACGCTTATATAGCTGATAATGATTATCGAATCATAGAGATGATTAGAGAAATGTCCTGTAACACATGTTAAGGTCCAATACGGATTCTAAAGTCAATGCTAATGATGCTGACGAGACATTCTGTCAATCTAAGGATTATGTATCTTGTAAGAAAAAAACAAACGAATGAAAATCCTACAGAAAAATATTTAAATATCAAATAATAAAATAATTATAATTAAATCAATATTCTATATCTACATAGTTCTTATTGAAAATATTAGAAAAAAAAATATGAAAACAAATTGAAATGTAAATTATACTCGTATATATATATGTATGTATGTACATATAAAATTCAATGACAACAAATTATTATATCATTGTTTTGGTTTATGTATGTTGTTTTTTCTTTGCACTCTCAAATAAATCAATAAATTAATGAATTTTATTTAAATCCACCCTCGTGAACAAGTCTAGTTTATTTTATAATAACCATAAAAATTTATTAACAATTTGCTATTTTAGTGAAATATTTAAAATAAAAAAAAATAACATGATCATGAAAAAACTTAAAAATTTTAAAAAGAAGACATATTTGTATTGAATTATTATTTATTAAAAATCTTCCATATTTGTACGTATATTGTATGAAACATGGAAAATTAAAAATAATAATAAATACATGATAAGACCTCTTTGTAAGAAATCAATTATAAGTCAAATTTTCAAAAAAAAAAAAAATGGAATTATTTAAAATGATCATTGAGACAAAAATTTTAAAACCAATAACGATCACACATTATTAATTTTCATATATTTATACCTTCTACATATGCTTTAAAATAAAACAATATACAAAGACAAAAAAAAAATTAATAAATACAATAAAAGACAGCAATAATAAGCACGACAACACGAAAATATGGAAACTAATTTTCCGGATATTCATAAATAGAATGAAATTGATCATTTTTTTTTCTATTATTTAGCAAATATAAAAAGTTAAAAAAAAACAAAAAAAAAATTTGCAAAATTGGAAACGACAAAAGTAAATTAACAATTCATATTATAATGACAACAATAAACTATCAAGATCGATCTTTGCTAATTTTTTTCATTATTATTGAGACAATTATGTATTTACTATTTTTCAATGAACGAACAGACTTTTTTTATTTAAATAAATTCCCAATATACATTGTAATGAATTTCATTCAATTCTAAATCTAAATATCAATTTTATCTAAAATCATCGATCATTACGTATAATATTTGTTATAGTGCAAAAAAAAAACAGAAGAAAAAAAAAATTCATTCACACATTTGTGATGCACAGTATGTGTACCATACGTAAATGATGTAATTGAACACCTCGAAAAATGCAATTATGTTTTTTTTTTTTTTTTTTTTTTTGATTTACATGTACACATTTAACAAATTCGATGTAAAAATATTATGACTGTATAGGTAGAATAAGAAAAATAAGAATTTAATTTTTGTTTTTGTAAGATACACGATCACTATCGCAATAATAAACTCTTGGGTTATTATATGATCACATACATCATCATCTATCTGATATGTATTCACATCACACAAACATACATATAAATTGATTTTTGCATTTTTTGTCTGACATACATACGTACATACATACATCTCAGAAAAATCAGCAACTTCCTCCGCAATTTCCATATATTTTCATTTAGTTTTTTATTTTATTTTATTTTTCAAAATTATTTTTTTCTTTTTAAAGTCAGTTATTGTCCATTATTAATTCTATAAATGAATATATTTCAATTTTAATATCAAAAATATATACAAGAGCAAAAAGTATATAACATTGTATTAATCTTTGTATAGTAAATCAACAATAAAGTTAGAGAGATATTTTTAAAGCTAGATAGATACTGTTTTTATTATTAAATCATGCTAACATTAAAATTTGTGGTTGTTATTGTTGTTACTATAACATCGTATTTGCTGATCTTGATACATGTGTGTGGTTGTTGCTTAAAAATACTTATACGTATGTACTGTGTATTTTTCTTAAGCATTGCAATATACATATGTACATATGTGTAATGTAAATGTACACATGAATATTAACGTATGTACTTAACATGCACATATGTACATATGCCATACATATAATTTTTTTCTCATTTTAGTAATATTTATTCTCTTAATTGCTGTGTAGGTGGTTTTCAGTTTGATTATCAAAACTTTGTTGTTATTATTATTATTTGTTGCCTTCTAGTCTTCAAATGTACAATAGTAAATGCGTGTATGTATGTTCGCAAATTCACATATATGTATGTACTATATACATACAAATTGTTTGTTGTCGATAATGTACGTATACATTTTAATATATTCCATAAAAATAAATTCAATACAGTTGAAATACAATAAGTATAAACGTTAAGACCATAATAATAATAATTGTATTCCATTATATTAATTTAATTTTACGTGTTGTTCTTTTATTTATTTATTTATTTATTTTTATTTTAGATTTCATTTTAATACAAATTTGG
Organism: Anthrax anthrax; assembly: GCA_963971155.1. Lineage (NCBI taxonomy): Eukaryota > Metazoa > Arthropoda > Insecta > Diptera > Bombyliidae > Anthrax > Anthrax anthrax. The sequence goes on from OZ020122.1 coordinate 22,219,559, forward strand.
TAATTGAATTAAACATTTAATAAGCTTATATCCAGAAAACAAAAAAAAACCAAAAATAAACTTAGAAAAAAAGAACACAAAGTAATCTTAAATTTTATTTTAGTGATTTCCTAGTTTTCTCACCGAGTAAATATATGTATATTTAACCTACTTATAATTTGAAAATCAACAAATTCAATAGGCCAATCTTAAGAATTTAAAATTAACAACTTTGTATGAAGCTGTTTTTAATTTACAGTTTAGAACACTGTGATTGAAATTTTAATTTTTTTTTTTTTTTTTTTTTGTTTTTAGAAAGACTAGATTGTGTGATCTAATCACAATCCTTTGAAAACTCTATTAAGTTTTGTCGTGAAAAGCTTTCAAAACAGAACAGAAAAAGGACAAACAGCTTTTAAAAAGAAAAAAAAAATCATAAAAGCTTCTATTTTCTATTTGTTTATTATAAACCGTTTTATAAAAATTTGTAAGAACATGATCAAATCGTTAATAGCTAATGTCTGACGGCAATGTAACAAAGCAAATTTACAAAGATCGGTTGGTCTTGATTTGTTTAATAAATTTTTTTTTTAGTTTCGGTATGTTATACAGTAACAATAGACACGAATTAAATTTAATGAAAATACAATTGGATTTATTATGAAAAATTTCAAAATGTATAATTTGCAAATTTTGATTTTAGTTTTTTGAATGATGTATTTTTAAAATAAAATTTAAATTCCAAAACAAAACAAATTCAAAATAATTTTTTATGTGAAAAAAGTGAAAATTTTATTAACTGATTTAACTCTCAATAAGTGAAAATTATGTAAAACATGTAAATGATAAATAGATAGTGTTTAAAATTCATAACATTAGAATAATTTTTGTTTTTTTGTAATTGAACAAGTTGTAATGTGTAATTTTAATTGTTTAATTAATTGTGAATTTAGAACAATTAGAATAATTGTGAATGCATATATATACTGCATATGATTCTTTAATTCTTTATATACAAATGGATTCATCGTACAATTTCCAACAATTATGGATTATTTTTATTACCAACATAGTATTGTGGTGGTGAGTATAGAATTTATTTTTATATTTATTTCAAATATTTTGGTGATTAGAAGATGTTTATTATGTATGTCTGTTCATTTGTCATGCACAAATCAATTTAAATTTTTATATCGTTTTTTTTTTTTTTATGATGAATAAAAATATTTTCTATATTCGATCTATTGCTAATACATCATTCATCATATGTTTCAAGTGATAAAATTTTGAAAAATAAAAACTACAGGATTATAAAATTGATGTGCATATACGTATATTAGGCGTACATGTAGTAAAATTGGCAAGAAGGGTGCGTATTGGGTGTACTCGTATATGTATGTTTGTATGTATGTATTAATTAAAGTGCAACAATTTAATATGTAATACACATATCAGAACACAGATACATTTAATCAAAACATACCGTTTTCTATTTATTTATATTTTTAAAATCTTGTTCTCCTGTTGAGCCTACATATACGCGTATATTTTTATAAAAATAGAAAAAGAAACAGCATTTGGTATTTATTTTTTTGTTTTTCGTTTGGTTTTAATCTGAATTCTTCCATTTATGGAATATATAAAAACAAGTTAGACTAAATATAAAATTTTGTGTGTTGGCGTATATTTTTCCAGAATAAAATAATATTAAATTTTCTATATAACAGTGTATAATTTATAGAGAAAAAAAAAAATCTTTATTTCTATTATAAATAGTCTGAAAAAATTAGAACGACACACACATCACTATTTCAACATATATGTATACACATGTTAACATATAAATGTATGCATGTATTTGCCTGTATGTGATATATATTTATCCTAGTTTTTTATATTACCCTATGGGCAAAAAATAAAACGGAAATTGCGATCATGTTAGACATATATTCATTCACTATATTTTATTATAAAATTCACATTTAAAAATTTTAAAAATATAAAATAAGAAATCACGAATTTTTCGAAAAAAATAAAAAACAAATTATATTGATACAAATTATGCCATAAATATATAATTATCATGTGCTTATATACACACACTTTTTTGTATACGTTTTATCCAACGCATATAACACACGAATATTTTAAAAATCTTTCATTAATTTAAATTATTTACAAATTATGTCAAATTTACAGCAAATGTATCTACATATATATAATTTTGTTTCAACGAAAATCTTTAATTTGATTGTAAATACGAGCATGTACATATGTGCTTATACCTATACAGTCAGAGACTTATACAGTGGAAAATCTCTATAAAATGAATTAAAAATTTGAAACTATGGCATTTTTTTTTTTACATATAACGTATCTAAATATTAAAAGTCTTTTGTTTTCAAAGTGAAAACATATCAAATATTATTTTTAGCTTTCAATAGAAAAGCTATAATTTTCAAGAAATGAGGAAAAATCATTTTAATAAACTTTCATGTGATGCCTTTCACTTAATATTTATAAGGTAATTTTATCTAGTTTTTCACATTATTTTTAGCAAATACTTGTCAATATTTTTTTGGTTTTTTTTTTTTTTTTGAAGTTTTGTCATAACCCGTTAAAGTAAAAGTTAAATTTTGGCGACAGGTGCTTTTTAATTTCAATTTTCATACTCAAATATCAGCCTAATCAAATAATTTATTTTTCATTACATTTTCTTCGCTCATTTGTCTTTAACTGAATTTTAATTTTTATTATTAGTCATAAATTTTAATTTACATTTTTTTTTTCTTATTTTTAAATGCTTAAAGTTCAAATTAACAAATTTTAATGTATACCAAAAATTAGATAAATATCACTTCAAATCATTCATGGGTTGTTAACCTTTTAACAAAATAACAAAATCTTAATAAATTTTCTTTATATCTACATATAGTTACAAGTTTTTATTATCCAGAATATCCTCAATTATGATGTCTATTAACTGACATGTAAAATATTTCAATTTTCAAAGTGAATTTTATTAAAATGATTTTGATTAGGTGAATTTTTACAGGATAAATTTTAATTTTAAAGTGAATTTTATCAAAATTAAAATACCACCCCAAATTCATATATAGGTATATCAATTTTATTTTTCTACGAAACTCATAGGAAAATTAATTTCCTATGTAAAGACCATAAAAAATCTTTTTTATTTTAAATAAAAAATCACTTAAAATTCTTAAATTTGTTTATGTATAGTATGTATAAAGATATTTGCACCCACCTTTTTATGTGTAATACACACATCTGCATACCACCAATATGACAGCCTATTTCCAAATTTTTTAATTGACCATATTTTACTGTAATGAAAATTTAAAAAAATAAATAAAATCATTGTAAGCATTTTATCAAGTTAAATTTTCTAATTATAGATTTATAGAATAATTAAATAAAAATACAATAAAAATGTTTAAAAACAAAATTTTTTTACGTGCGGTTGCGTGCTTAAGTACACAGGTACAATGTGCAAACCTCATAAAAACAAAACAGAAATGTATCAAAAAAAAAAAAAAGTTCAAAATAACTTTTTAAAAATAGGTTTACATAAAAATTAAACCAATTTACAATTTTCAGAGATATTTGCATAAGTTCACATTATGTTAAAAATACGAAACAAATCATATTTATACTTATGTATGTGCATAATCCTGAACCAAGGATATTCATTGTTCTTTATTGATTAAAAATTTTAACGGCAAGTCAATAAAACTTTCAAATAAAAATAAATTTTTATTTACACCCCCAAAAATATTAATTTAATATCTACATACATTCATTCTTACACGATCAATACATATGTATGTATGGTCTATATGATATGTCATATGTATGTATATGTACGCCAATAATGATGTTCAACCAAATAAAGTCAAGTTACTCATATTTCTTGAACTTGTGTTCCAAATTAAGAATATTGTAGACCAATAGAAAACAAAAACAAATGACAGATATACGAGCAAATAAAATGCTGTTTTTTTTTTGTTTTTCTTTTATTTTTATTCCTCTTTGTATATAAATAAAATGATAATGAGAAAAATATCAAAAAATTAACAAAATTTAAATAAATTAAAAAAGAGGGTGGTAAGAGTATGCGCAGTAGTTATAAAATAGAAGAATTCACATATTTCACAATTACGATTTTTCATATGCACATGTTTTTTATTCTTGTATATGAATAAAAATGAGAATGTTTATACAAGAATGTACCGAGTGCCAATGAAAAGCTGTATACATATTTATATGAAAGATTTTCCGAAAATTTTCTTTTTCTCAACTCGAGTAGTCGAGTAATATACAAAATAAACGCTAACATTTGAATATTACGCATGATCAATGATCATTTGCTCTTCATTTTATCTCAGAGATTCATAAAATGTAGCAATGCAAATAGGATCAGATTCCGTTGTTTATATAGAATTAGAATATAGAATACAATCAACAATATCAAAATATAAACATGAAAACTGGAAAATCGTGTATACTATGATATAGAAATGATTCACCACGTGTATATACATATAACAACATATACTGAAACTGAGAAACCTACATATTAGTAAGAATATTGTTAGAACAGATACCTATATGTAGAATATTTGACGGAATTTGGATGATGCGTTTTTTGCGTAATATATGTATATTTTTAAATATAGGTCCTATCTCAAAAGAAAAACTGTATGAAATGTGTATACATATGTGTATGCAACAAACACCATATTTAGTTACGATTTTAAAATATCATAGGAAAATCTAATGTATATATCGTATATATGTTTTTCTATATAGGCAGATCTATACCACATTATTCTAATATGTGTATAGAAACAGAATCATACAAAGTGGTACATATTTATGATAAAAATAGATCTCATTTTATTCTTTCAATGATTTGTACGTAAGATGATAAGAAATTTCAATGTTTTTTTCTTACCATTTATGGTATTAAAAATTAAAATGCGAAAATTTTGTCAAAATGATTAATCTAAATAAAAATTATTCTCCGGTATTTTCTAATCCTTATTTTGTTATTGGTTGTTTTTCTTTTTTTCGTTGTTTTTTTTTTTTTTTTTAATTGAAAATAATTTTTCTTTTTATTGTCTTTTATGTTTTTTATACAAGTGAATGGACACATATGTGTGTATGTTGTACATGATGTATACACATACAGTCATACAGAGTAAATCGTAAAAAATTAAAAATAAAAACCGCAATGAATGTACACATGTATTACATGTATATGTATGTAATTTCTTGTGAGATGTCCGCGCAATATATTTAAAACATAAAACAAAACGAATATTAACGATTTTATATGATAAACGATGTACATAAATACATATCATGCATATAGTATGTAGAAACAACGTCCATCTAAGGTGGATTTAATAATATTTTCAAAAATTTTTAGTTACTTTTTGAATATCTTAATGTACGGTTTATTTTAAACAGTGAAAAATTCGGTGTAAATGTTTTATTTTTCAATTAAAAAAAAAAAATAAAAATAATTATATCGAAGTTATAAAAATTTTAATATTTTAATATATAATTAATTGAAAAATTATTTTTAAATGAAAATCCCTTAATAACGGACATTTACAGTCGAATAAAATAAAATTACTTAATGAAAATCTAACATAAAGAAAAGCTCATCATTTACAGACACGTTTTAAATTTATCATAAATTTTTGTTTATTAAAATTTAAAAATAATTTATTATACTTGTTTTTTTTTAAATATTATAAAAAGAGAAATTTTTTATGTGGACTACATAACCTCAATTTACAAGAAAAAAAAAACAACATACAAGAAAAATAAAATAAAAACTTTTCATGAGAAAAACATATATTACTAAGTGATCATACTGTATATATACACGGATGTGTGTATGTACATACATTATAAAAATGCGTTTGCACATAAAAGGAAATTTTGAAAAGTGTCAAATTACATGAAGTGCAGAAATAAAATAAGAATTTATTTATTTTTTTTTTAAAGCTCAACTAAAACTTGCAAAATATGAGATAAATTAATTTAGATCAATTTTTTTTTAAACAATATTTTAAAGATTCAGTTTAAGGAAAATTATTCATTCATTAAAGAAAAAAAAAAAACGTCTTTTAAATTAAGCTTTACAAAAGTTTACCCATACAAGTGAGGGAAAATGCAATATGTGTTTACAAACTTTTTAGAGTAGAACCACATAAATATTTTTTTTAAAAAATTAATCCATTTTTTTTATTGTTTTACACAAATGAATAATGTTGCCTGAATTATTATTTTCAGGTAAACTATAAGAAATATATATTATTCCTTCTTTTTTTAAAACAAAATTTGTTAATTAAAAAAAAATTTTTTCTAAATTCGATTTTGTTTTATTTTTCTTTTATACAGTTGGCAGTAGTATGCAAGATATATCTAATGATGATTTTAGTCTCCTAAATGGAGAATGTGATAAAGACGTACCAGTTTCGATAACAACAATAACAACAACAGCATCATTAACACGAAACAATAATTCATTTATAACATCATCATCATCATCACCAACATCTCCAATTGTAACAAATTTATATGAAAATTGTTCAGAAAATCCATCAACACCCCCACCATCATTATTACATCAACAGCAGCAATCATTATCAATAAATTTAGATACAATCAATAATTTAAAATCAGAAGATTCAAATTCGAATCCATTTAGTAGTAATAATTTAACATGGAATAATCGATCTCATCATAATCAGCATGGAATAAAATTTGAATCGTCAAAATTATTATTACAAAATTCTGATGATCCTTTAATATCGAGAGGAGCTGCTACACATGATGATGATGATAATGATCATCCAAATGAATATAAATCTATTGTAGAAACAACTGAAACAGTTTCTACTATTGCTTCAAACAAAAAATCTGAACGTGTTGTTATTTCACTTGTGGATACTCCAAAACCAACAAAATGTACAACACCAAAAAGAAATAGAAACTCGAATTTGTCTACAGGTAATAAACCTCGACGAAAGAGTGCATTTAAATTAAGATTCCATCATCAAGCGTTACCACCAGAATATCTTAGCCATTACGAAATGACACAAAATCAACAGAATAAAGTTAATAATAATAATAATAATAATAATACTAAATCCCATAATACAGCAACTGATAATCATAAAACAAAATCGAGTCATCAAAATCAAGCGACTACTGAAAAACAATCAAATTCTCATGAAACAGTACGTAATTGGTTAGAAAAAATATCTCAAATAACTAACACATCTGATAATCGCAACAAAGGTCAAACACAATTAGATGACAATACAAATGAAAATCCCAGCTCAACATTACGATCATCAAAAAAAATTTTCAAATATTCTGATTTACCGTATATGGGTGAAATAACGTTGAACAATTCTAAGCCAAGACGTGGCCGTAAACCTAAAAAGGCTGATATTTGTCACTTAATTTATAAAAATTATGGAACAATTCTGCCTGGTACCCCACAAGATAAAATGGAAATTGACATAAAAGATGAAACTAAACATAGTTTATTGGAAAAATGTTTATCGAAAGATTTGAAAGGACTCATAACTAAAGAAGGGGAAAATGTTATCACAACAGAAGAACCATTAAATCTTTGTCTTAGGGATCAATCAGAGGATTATTTTATTTTATCTAGTGATGATGATAATTCAGACGATTTAGAAAATTCTGGACGAACTAGTCCAATGACTGTACAATCTGATCCAATTACAGACACATTGCTAGCTGCGAATCTCAAAATGTCTTTGCCCAATTTCAAATCTGCCCTTCTGACCAATAAGTCTTCTAATACGCCGACATCATCTACAGATGATAGAGACAAAACGTCGTTGTCATCAAAATTTCCTTGTTGGCCAGGAAGTGAAATATTTTTACATCCAATGTCACTTTATTATCAAAAAATGATTGATTCACGTAATATATCGCAATCATCTTCCATCTCAAAACCAACTACATCCACTGCAACAACTACTACGTCTCAGTCTCAGTCATCAAAAATTATCGAGGCTAAAACAAAACAGCGTTCTTCATCAAAACTTCTGAAGTTAATTCCAACTCCAACATTGTCTATAAAACGTGAAAAATCAAACAATTCAGATCCTCCTACTCCGGGTTCTACTAAATCCAGTACTTCAACAACAAATAGCAGTTCAACACAAAATCCGGTATATCAAAAACGTAAACGATCAGCAATATTTATTCCACCGATGCCTGCTGAAAATACAACAAATCCAGCAACAGAAGTAAGCATTTGTAAATTCAAATTTACGGGTGGTGCTAAACCAAGTTTACAAGAGAAGAAAATGCTTTCTGTTGATTCAGATGGAAATTATCGTTATTATAGTGGTACTGGAGATAAATCGATGCGAGGCTATGAATTTTTTCCACGTGAAACACTTCAACAATCTGGCGTAATACCGGGTGTTAATTGTTCTGGAGCATTTCTGAATGCAACAGGTGAAAAGATTCTTGGTGATTTTCCAAGTACTACATCATCGTCTGGATTTTGTAATGAGCTACTTCAGATACCTGATTTACAAACAAATAATAATAATAATAATTTCTCATTTTCAAATTCATCAACATTATCTGGTACTACTTCAAATAATAATCGTCGTTTGCAACCACCACAACCATCACCATCAATATCACCGTCTTCAACATCATCACAACAGCAACAACAACAGCAACAATTGCAATTATCAAGTGATCGTCGTAAAAGAAAATCCAGACGTTCAATGCAACGTGAAAAATTAGAGCAAACATTTAAAGAGAAAGGTTTTTTAATACAAACACAACAATTAGAATCAGCCGAGGGAGCTACATATTGTAAATTTCGTCAATTAAGAAAATTTACTCGTTATTTATTTCGCAGTTGGAAAGATTATTTACCAAGTGAAATACAAAAAGCTAATGCAGCAGCTGTTGCAGCTGCAGCTGCTGCGGCAGCTAATCAACAAACATCACCATTATGTGATATAATTGAGGCAACAAATGGTAATGTGCATACATGTAACAGTATGTCAATTAAAAATGAATCAGAAATTTTACATAAATGTTGTAATAATAATAATAACAGTAATAGTAATGATAACAATAGTAATAATGATATAAACGATAATAATAGTAACAACAATTGTAATCGATAAGAATAATACATATTCATACTATTTGAAAAAAAAAAAAAAATAATGAATTGAAATTATTACGTAAAGAATAATGACTGATAAATTTATCTCACATGTACATATTATGATAAAAAATTATCTAAAATTAATTGTATAACATTTATTTATTTATTATTTTGTATAAATTGTTAAATAAAAGTAAAATTCTAGATATAAGATGGTTCAAACCAAAGACATTACATAATTATGTTTTTTTGGTTTTTTTACTTGTTTTGAGATTTATATAATGTATAAGGTATATGTACATATATATTTTTTTTTAAAATAAATTTTTAGAAAAGAAATGTAAAAAATTTTCTACAATAAATGTTAGAAATAATTTACTTAATTTTAAAAAGGAAAAAAATTTTCTCTAATGAATTGTAACATTTTATGTACGTACATATATGTATAATTTTTATTCGTTTGTTTTTTAATTTTTATTTTTTTTTTATTTTTTTTTTTTTGTATAAATGTTTAAAATGTTATCTTAGTTATTAATTACGAATGTATAATCAGTAAATCTAGTCATTTGTTCGAAGATGTATAGTAATATAATTTAATTGAAAATTTCATTATGAAAATACTCTTGATTTTTTTAAGTTATGAAATTGTAATATGTCCATTGTACAGGTACATGTGTATGTATTTATAAAAAAAAAATAATAATGATAATATTCAAGGCTATTCTGTTCGTAGTTAGTAAATTTCATTAATTAATTGACATTCTGTGATATTCATATAAAATGTTGACAGTTCGTGAATTTTATATGAAAATTAACAATTAGAAAAATTTTGTATGAAATTTAGCAGAATGCCAAATTAACGAAATATATTAACGATGGTTAGAATAGCAATGAATATACATAATATATATAGATACATATAATGTAAATTTGTATAAATAACATGGTTTAAAATAAATGTAATATAAAGAAATTTATTTACTACATAAATTGTTTTGATTTATTTTTTGTTTTCAATATGTTTTTTTTTAAATATTTATGATACATTTTTGATCACTTACCGCTTACCATTTCCAGAAGAAATCAAAAGTCAATGAAGTTCAATACCATATTACACATGTATATACTTATGTATGTAGTCTGGTTTAATGTTTTTAAATAATGATTACAGTCACATAACTATTATTATTTAAATAATTTAATTACTTGTTAAATGACACAATCAAATTTCTTAAATAATAAATGAAATAAGTTACGAAAAAACAAATTATTTTATTTAACACAAATTTACACAGCTGCAAGTTCAAATACCGAAACTAAAATGGCTTCGTTGCTTCAAAAGATCGTTCATATAACATAAAACTACAGAGTACAGAACCGTTTTTTTTATTTTCTTTTACAGGAACTTAGAATTACACATTGAGGAAGTTGAGAATAAGTGTAATCTATTTTTAAAATGTGAAATTATATATTTTCATGTTTTTTTTCCGTTTCTTATCATTTCATTGCATAACCGGTTAAGTGAATTTTATTGCAAGCAACAAAAAAGAGTTTTGACAGTTCAAATAAACTTGGATGTTTGATAATAAATACAGAACAATCATGTGGTTTGTGAATTGTGGACCATATATCATATGTATAATATAATGTAATGTATGTATTGCACGAACAAAGTATTGTTTATGTTGCATCAGGTTGTATGCAGTGGAAATGCATATTGTATAATTGTTACGATAAATTCATCAATAGTGCTTTATTTATACACATTTCTTTTCCCCTTATAATTTTACAATTTACACCAGTACTTCTCAAAACTGTCAGCATCGATATAATTATTTGTTGTTTTCATACTTTTCATACATATTCGTGAATCGTAACACAAACACAACACTGACTGAACACATATGACATATGATATGACTTTCGATTGATAAAAAAAAAAAATGATAAGAAAAATTAACATCGATTAATTTCGTATTTTGCGTTCGATCGAATTACGTAGGTCGTAGAAATTTTGCAGTGTTGTACTGTTTTACATTTTATTAGAATTATAAAAGAAGAAAAATATAAATACTTAAAAAAATTATTTTGGCCAATATTGTGAGAAGTGATAGTGATATTCAATATAAAAATAGAAAAAGGAAACAAAATTTTTGTGTGTGGAATAAAAAATATCATGGCAAAAATTCTTTTTTATCCCACACAAAAGGAATTAATTAATAATAAAATAAATAAGAAATTAAATCAAATTGTTATAAGATATACAGATCGTGAACAATTAGTATTAACACAGCAATATTATTTGTAAATTTCAATTTCAATAATATCAAAGGAAAAATTGTAAGTTAAGATAAAATAAAAATTTCGTAAAAAATTGATCTATAATTAGATAAAAAAGAAAAGAAAATCTGGCATGCAAAAAAAAAAAAAATAAATGTACATTACATATTTATTTTTAGATGAATTCATCTGTTGATGGTGGTGGAGAAGAAGATGCTGAAGATTCTTCTTCCTCTTCTTCATCTCCAGCCGCATTAAATGATTTACCAGAACAATTTCGTTCAGCACTTGATGAATTTCGTGAGAAATGGCAAAAAGAATTAAAATCATCTGATTTGATTGATAAAGTAGAATTAAGTGATGGTAATCAACAGCAACAAAATTATCAGCAAAATAAAGATGTAACCATAAATAATGCTACATCAAATGGAAAATCAAATGATGATGAAAATCGTGCTAAAAACTATTTTCTGCAAGGGATAGAATATGAGAAACGTGGCAAAGTTTATGATGCTCTTGAATATTATCGTCGTGCTATACAAATTGTACCAGATATTGAATTTCGTATCTATGAGGTTGCCAAATCACAAAATTTGAAACAACATCAACAGCAACACCAACAGGAACTGCAAGAAACAAACAATAACAATATCATTGTTAGTAGTAATGATACACGACGATTAAATAAATCAACGAAACCGAAAAGTACAAATAAAACTGATATCGATGCAAATATTGTGTATTCAAAAGATGATGAAGATCTTAGTAACGTTGACTTAGTTACAAGATTTCAATATGATATTGCAAAAGGTGATGGTACATTAATCAGTTCAAGTTTAAGTGGTAGCGGCTTAATAAAAACTGGGGCGCATATCTCAGATTTACCAATGGAAATAATTTTGTACATATTAAGATGGGTTGTATCATCAAAATTAGATTTACGTTCGTTGGAGCAATGTGCTAGAGTTTGTAAGGGGTTTTATATATGTGCACGTGATGAAGAAATATGGAAATCGGCATGTTTAAAGTAGGCTATATTTTCTATTCTATTGTAACTGAAGTTCTAATTGAATCATCATCATTCATTTTTTCAGGGTATGGGGAGTTAATACTGGACTTTTAAAGAATTCTCAATATCCAACATGGAGACAAATGTTCATTGAACGACATCGTATTCATTTTGATGGTTGTTACATCAGTAAAACAAGTTATTTACGTTATGGTGAAAATAGCTTCCAGGTAATTGTACATTGGGAATATAAATGCCAAATTCACATTTTTTTCTTTTCTTGAAGGATCAATTCTATCGTCCTGTTCAATTAATTGAATACTATCGTTATTTACGTTTCTTCCCCGATGGTACTGTTATTATGATGACAACAGCTGATGAGCCAGCACAAAGTGTTAATAAATTAAACAATTTAAATCAATTACGTAATGATGCATTGAAAGGACATTATCGTATACATGGTGATTTGATAGTGATCATGTTGAAACGTTATCAGAAATCATCATTTGCAACAAAACGTTCATCAACATCAGCAACAACATCTTCATCATCATTTATGGCAATTGATAATAGTAACAACGGTAATGGTACTATCACTGTTGGTAGTAATAGTAGCAGTGTTGGTGGTATCGGTAATTGTAATAACACTGCATCAGCAATTCATACATTTTACATTGAATTAAAAATTTTAAATTCGTTAAAACGTCGTTTCTGTCAATTACACTGGAAACATTATTCAATAATACAATTTAAAAATAAAAAAGAAATTTCAACTGATTTTGAATTAACAACAGCTAAATATCCACCATTGTGGTTTTCAAGAGTACGAAGCTATCAATTAGAATCTGATATGCCATTGAAATGAATTTTATAAGGAGAAGAGAAGAATGAAAAATTTAAAAGAAAGAATTATCAATATTTAAGAAAATCAAAAACAAATAGAAAAGATAATGATGAGTTAAAGTATATAAAATTTTGAATGGTTGAAAAAATTGTGCGATAATATGAAGTGACATAGATAGGGGAATTCTATATATTACTAGTAGTGTAATAATTATTCAACATATGCATATATATACATACATATATTTTTATAATAAGATTGTAATGTAGCACTGGCTTGTAATAATTTCAGTCAATAAAAAGAAAATTGCAAGAAAGAGGAAAAGAATAAATGATTGGCTTAGTTCAAAGATGTCAAAATATTAATAATTTTAAATTTTAAATATTTTTATCCAACATTCTTCTCTAGATGATTTTTCTAAAGTACTGCTATATGAATTATACTTTTTCAGCAATTTTAACTGTAATAAGATAAATTCTTACATATTTTTATGGAGATCATTTAAAAGTAAAACTTAAAACTAATGATCTATTAATATTTATAAATTCGACATCTACTACGATTATAATTTTATAGGTTTACCTAAGAGCAAAATTTTAATTTAAATATTTTTTTAAATAATACTGATTACTTATTTGTTTTTAGAATAATTTTAGGATCTTATTTACTTCGTGTTAAAATTAAAAAAAAAGTGTATACAATAATGTATGGAAAATATTTATGTTTTTATTAATAATAAAAGTAACATATTATAAACGTAATTTTCATTTAATTTATATTTTTAAATTTTAAAGTTCTTAAAATAGTACGTAACGAATGTAAAATAAAAAGAAAATATCTTGGATAATTGACAATAATAGTATAGTATGAATGGATGTATGAATGTATCTTTACGTTCACGTTTCGCCATATCGTTTTTTTTTTTTTTTTTTATATGATTTTTAAATCATTTTTATTTGTTTAATAACTTTAATACATGTTGATTAAGATTTTCATTTGATGTAGTTTCAATTAATTCAACATCAATATCTGATGGTTCTTGGTCTGTAGTTTTCTTCTCATAGACTATTTTTAAGTCTTTGTCACAACAATCAACATATGAATTTAAATAATCTATAATCTCGTCTAAACATCTCTTATCAGTTATATTTGATGGTACATCTTTTAATTTAATTGGAAATACATAACGTTTAAATGATTTTGCTTCATTTGATAGCTCTTTCATTTCACATAAACGTTTCTCAACTATTTCCCCATTATCAATGAATGCAACTACAATTTGATTTTCATTAAGTGGATTTAATACTAATGCTCGATAATAACCCATATCTTCAAAATTAGCTGATACTAAATCACCTCTTTTTGGTAATTTATCAAGTACTTTTGATTTTTTTGATTCATTATTAACCATATTCATTGCTTTAACATATTGTACGTTTGATTCTGTATCTAATGAACGTATATATAATAAATTTGGTTTTATAACAGATGTTATTTGTACATAACTACCAGTTGATGGAAATTGTGCAGCTGCTATTATATTGTCTTGTAATGGATTAAATTCATTTTTAGCAGCTTTTTCACTTTCACTTTCATTTTGAGTAGATGTAGTAGGCCTTATTGTTTCTTTTACTACCTCTTCGTTTTCTTTCTGTTGTTGTTGTTGTTGATCTTTTGATGATGATGGCTGTTGATTCGTCTCATCATCAAGAGATTTTTCTTCAGTTTCTTTTGGTTTTGATTCTTTTTCTGCTGTCATTTCATTATTCTTTTTTTCATGAGTATTACTCGTTGGGGCAATTTGATTCCCAGGTTTATCTTTTGGAAGACTTTTATCATTGTTTAAGTTAGTATTTGTTGAAGGCTTTTGTTGTTGTCTATTGCCGTTATTGGTATTTGCAACTCTCGGATCATTGGGGTTATTATTGTAATTATATGGCATATTACTATGTGGTCCACGCTGTTGCATCGTATTGCCATATGCGTTATGTTGTTGTTGTGGTGTTGGTTGTGGACCTACCGAAGGAGGAGGAGGAGCATTATTGTAATTGTAATTATAATATGGCGTTATCAAAGGTTGTGATGATGGTGGTAGAGGCAATGGATGCGGACGCATATTCATCATGTTTATTGCATTATTATTATAATTTTGATTTGATAATGGTGGCCCCTGTAGATTATTGTACATACCTGTCATCATCGGTATCTGTTGTGATTGTGGTTGTGTTATTGATTGTACCTGTTGCTGTTTTTGTTGATTTGATGATGAAATTTGTAGAATGGATGGGTCATTACTTAATACCTTTTGATTTTGTACATTAATTGATGCATGATAATCGGATACATCAGCTAATGGCACTAAATGTCTATAGTTGATAAATAATAATAATAAAAATGGAGATAAATTTGCCTTATTCAATATATTATGTATTACTCACGGCATTGGTAAGCAAAAATAACGATGTCTTTTCCAATCAGCTTTTTGGCATTGCAGTGAACAATAACAATCACCACATCTGCCACATGCTTTATCACCAATTTTCATGCATAGAATGCAATAACCAATAACTGATTTGTCAATATTATTCGTAACATTAAATGTTTCCATAGTGTTATTATCATCGATGTCTTTTTTATTCTAAAAGAAATTTTTTTTATGTGTGAGTATTCTATTTTTTCTGATTCACTACTATCTTTTCAAGAAAAAATAAATTTTTATTCTTAGAGCTTATCTGATATCTTTTAGCAATACTATTACTAAATAAAAATTATAGACAAAGATTATCGACAAAGAGTAATAAGAAAAGAGAAACAAATTGTAAATAAAATTAATCAAATAAATAAATAGGCTAGAATGTTTGGTTACTTAGTATCAATTTAAAACGATACTTTTATAAACAATTTTTTATGGTTTTTGTAATCAATTAAAACTAAAAATAAATAAACTAAGAAATTTAAAATATAAATATATACGTGCGTGTAAAAATGGTAAACATTTTTATTATGTATAAAATATTCACCATTTATTAAATATTTATTTACTTTACGTACATTTTCATTTGAGTTGTTGTTTGAATTGTTGTTGTTTTCATTTTGTTTCGATTTGGAATTTTCTTCTACTGTATTCTTTGATTTTGCTGACGTCGTATTTTTCTGATTACTATATTTTTCTTTTAAGTCTCTGTAATTAAAATGAAAGAAATAGGGGGAAAACCGATTTAAATGAAAAAAAAAAGAAAATTAAACGAGTAAAAGTATATTCCTACTTTATTTTTGATGATTCATCTTTTTGATTACTTTTTATTTCATTCATATTACGATTTTTGGAAACTGCACTAGTATCCCTTTTTTAATGTACATATACATATATATTTTAAAGAATAAAAGAAAAACAAAATTCCATGTTAAATGGTGAAGAGATAAATACATGCAATTAAAGAAGATTCAATTTTACTATCTTAAATCTTAAAATGTATGAACTTCTACCTTTTATTTTTAACATCACTAATTAAATTTGCAAATAGATCATCGTCACAAATCTGATCTATAAGTGATTCAGCAACAGACATTGTATCATCATCATGATGTTTATCTTTAGCAATATCAGCAACAAAACCATATTGATTATCTTTTAATCCTTCTAACGCTTTTTGCATTTCACTATATAAAAGGATTCATGGAATAGAATTTATAATTTAAGAAAAAAATTCAAATCATTTAACTACTACTGCGAAAATTTACCTTAATGATGAAAATGATACAAATTTATATGGTGTTTTTGGCGAATATGTAACATCCAAAACTTTACCATATTTTGAGCATAATAATTCAATTTTTTCAGCTGATACATCTTTTGGTACATATTTTAGGCATAAACGATATTTACGTAATAATTCTCTTGGATATTTAGAATTATTTAAACGTATCATTGAATTTTCACTACAATCACGATCTCGTTTTTTAAATAGGTTCACGCTTGATTGTGATCTTTGTCTAGCTAATCTTCCGTTATAAATTGGCATGTTTTTTTTTTTCTTTATTTTTATCAATTCAAATCAAATGTAATTTCTGTTTTTAAGAAAATTAAATTTCAAGGAATTTAATTGTAATTAAAAAAATTACTAACAATTAACAAAGACACTTCACTGATCTGTTAAAATCCTAATGGAATTGGATAATGGATATAGGCAAGCAAAGTGTACATGTACTAAGTACCTACATATGTATATTCTTTTATTTCGAACTTGTCTATTACAGCCTATTTTACTTAATACGAATATTTTTTCTTGTTTTTGTTAATTAACCTAAGCAATTAGTTTTATTTTTACTCTTTTTATATTTAATTAAATACTTAATTATCAAAAATAAAATTATCAAATTCAAAACACAATTTATTTTTTTATTTATTAAAAATTATTTAAAAGTTTATTTTAAGTTTATCTATCAACAATTTCCGAATTACCGATATGTTCAATTCACAGTTGCCCGACTCAATGCACAATGCACAACATTAGGTTAGGTTATACATTTTTTTTTTTAGTTTAAAAACCACTGGATTTTAATTAAACATCATTTATACATACAATACAACTACAATTTACTTCATTCATTTTTTTCTACTATTTTCGTATTTTCTTTTTTATATCATCTATCGAGTATCGATGTTGGTATTTCTTTTCTATTTTAACAAATTTGTATTTTGCCATGTTTTGCTTGATTTTATTCGTATTTGAATATTTAATTCGTATTGCGGTATAAATGGTTTATTGGTTACCCTATGGCCTATACAAAAACAAAAATTCAAGTGTACGTCAATAATTTTTATGAATTACGAAATTACGATAAATATTGAAGAAAATACAAAATTTGAGGAAGAGGAATTTTTTTCTTTCCAGTGTCCACTCCACACACAACACAAACAAATATAAAATAATTTTTTTTTTTTAAATAATTTTATTCAATTCTTTTTTTATTATTAACACTTTTCATGATTTTTCTTCCTGTATTAGATTGTGCATTTAAATTGAAGAGTGAGTGAGTTGAGGACATTATTGGGTTATTTCGGTAATCAATGTTAGTGTTATTTAAATAATTAGAAGTGATTTATGGTTACAAAAGTATTTATTTTTTATTTCGTTTAATTACAAAATAAAAATAAAATTTCAGTTTTATTATCAAATTTTAATTTGAAATTTTTCTGTTTTTTGAAGTATTTAAAATTATTTGTAAATAAATTTAAATAAAAAAGTGAATTCAAAGAAAACTCCTTAAATTCATTTGTCAAACAGAAATAGATACATATGTACATATAAGTATATTTTTTTTTACATAACTTAAAAAGTGTTGTAATTACATATTCTCTGCAGTCTGCCTGCATTAGAATATATATACCTACAAATTTATTTTGTGTTTATTATTTGAAATAATTTATCTGGGATAAAATTTTAAAATATTATAGAAAAAACACTTCAAACGTAAAAGAAAAAAATTAAGTACCTGTTTAATTGAAGTAAAAAAAAAAATAAATAAATAAAATTTGTGATCATGAATCCAGTTGTTCTACAATCATCAGCTAAACAAACATCAACGGTATGTCGTTTATTAATATTTGCTTGAATATTATAGATTTTCTGTTTTTTTTTCTTTCTAAAATTTTAGGAAAATATTAGTTTTCCTTTAGGGAAAGTAAAATCTCGGAAAATATAATAAAAATTTAATACATCGATTTTAATACACTCATACAAAAATTATAGATTTTTTTTCCTTAATTTACATACATATGTACATACATTGTTACACTAATATGTACATGTAATATGTATGTATATGAAGGACATTAAAAACAGACAAAAAAAAAAAAAAAATGATTACATACAAAAGAATGGTATGCTGCTAGAAATCATGAAATCTTCATTAATATCTTTTAAAAATAACAGAAGATTATGCCTACCAAAAAGTGCAGCAATTTAACAGTCCTGTACATTTGTTATTGTCAAAAAAAAAAGAAACATGAAATGAATTTCAAGTCAAGTTATTTAAATTTAATTTAGAAAAAAAAGTACCTAACAGTTCAAGGTTAAAAAACAAATTTACACATCATTGTGATGCAATAGAAATTTTATCTTAAAATATGTTTTTTTTTTTTTTTCATTTGTCTTAAGTTCAACAATGAATAAAATGTAATCATGTTATGATCTTACAAAGATCTTTGATCACGCTGAAATGTCAAAATTTTTTTTTACTCCACGAAATAAACGACTTGTAACTTGTAGAAATCTAATTTACACGACAACGTATGTACCTATTTCTCTTCATAATTAAAATGATTTTAATAATTCCATATTGCTAGTTCATACGCAATGTGCTAGATATTTTTTCCCCATCACTACACATTTTAGGTTTTTTCATTGATAAGCATTAGAATTGATAAGACAACAATCGTCATTAAAATTAATCTATATTTTATTTTATTTTTTTCAGTTAATCTTTCTTCATGGATTAGGTGATACAGGGTAAGTGAAATGAACGATGAAAAAAGTTGCATACCTATTAAATATAAAATAAAATAATGATTGAAAATGAAAAATACCTGTCTATTTATCTTATTTATTTGTAAATGCATTAGTAAATGTAAATGAATGAATAAATTAATCTAATTAACAGCAAAAAAAAAAAGTGTAGCATTGCGTATATACATATCTATATTTCATGACATGACTGTGGTTAAGTACAAGTTAAACAGTCTATAAAAAAAAAAACTTTCTTTTCACAAATTTACATATTTATTTTTTACAATTTTTCATTACATAAAATAGAAAGTGCATTGGACTCATTCATAATTGAATAATAAATTTGGTTTTAATAAAATTCATAAAATATCTTCACTTTAACCTTTTTCTTTACCGTTGTCTTTTATTTTTTTCTAATTTACTATTAAATTATTCTGTCTATTTTCATATGTACATATATGAGTACAAAACAAATCGATTTTTCATTAAAGAATGTTGTGAACATGTGCTTTTCCGCTAATTTATTGTGTCTTGTCTTTTGTTTTATTTTAAAAAAAAAAGTCATAAATGATTTTTATGGTCATTGTCTATTTAATGTAAACAACAGAACACTTTTTTATTTTATTCTCATTGAATATAAATATGTACGTACTTATTTATGTAAAAAAAAATTTAATTAATTTGTATATGTAAATAAGAAATTAAGGAAAAACTCGATATTACATAATGTAAATTTGTCTATACAAAAAAAAATTATTTTCATTATTATTGTTGCTCTTTTATTTATTTTATTTAAAACAAATGGATTTTGAGGAAAAATGAATTTAAAACATTTTTACTAATTTCTTTTTCCTGGATGGTGGCTTATAATTATTATTCGGATCAATTGAATATTAAAAAGCCAAAAAAATGTGTAACTGATCTTTTTTTTTAATTTAAATTTATGCTTGATTACGTAAAATTAATGTTTACGTTTTTTGAAAGTGCGCGTAGGAAATTTTACTGACATAAATTCTTAAAATTTAAATATTACGTTACACTGATTACAGCTATAATATAAAATCAAGGCTTTTGTTTTTATTTTTTTAAAGATTATTATAACAACAAAACAGAATTTTCCTGCAATAATGAAAAAATGACAACATTTGAAACTTGTGTTGAACATCATTGCTCACCTTAAGGTCGGCAACAAGGAAAAGTTTAAGGCTCTTTTTTATATTATTTACATGCATACATTCGAAAACCCTAAAACCCATCAAGGATCCATATAATTGTACATATATGTATATTGTATTATATGGATCTTGCCTAAAACCCTATTTGTCTTTCCTTAACTAATTATTTTGTTTTTTTTCAGAAATCAATCAATATTTAAATTTAATTTTAACTTATTCAAAATATTTATAGTCATGGATGGAGCTCAGCTGTTGGTAGTATTCGAGCACCACATATGAAAGTTATATGCCCAACGGCACCAACAATGCCAGTTACATTAAATGCTGGATTTCAAATGCCATCATGGTTTGATTTAACATCATTGGATATAAATGGCCAAGAAGATGAAGAAGGAATTAAAAAGGCAACACAAAATATTCATACAATGATTAATAATGAAATAAAATCTGGTATATCATCAAATCGTATTATGTTAGGTGGCTTTTCACAAGGTGGTGCATTAGCATTATATGCTGGTTTAACATTTGGGCAACCATTAGCTGGTATTATTGCATTATCATGTTGGTTACCATTACATAAAAAATTTCCAGCAGCAAGAACATCACCAGATGATATTCCTGTAAATATTTATTTTATTTATTAATTTTTTTAAATTTTGTATTTAGTATCAAACTAATATTTAATATTTTTGTTTTCTTCATAGATATTCCAAGCTCATGGTGATTGTGATCCAGTTGTACCATACAGATATGGGCAATTATCAGCCAGTGTTCTTAAAACATTTATGAAAAATTCATCATTTAAAACGTATTCTGGTATGTCACATTCCTCATCTGATGAAGAATTAAATGATATGAAGGTAAATAATTGAGAAAATAAAAAATTTATAAGAAACAAGTTATTATTCCTTTAAAATAATTTTCTGTATTGCTTTTTTGTTTTTATTTTATTTTACAGAATTTTATTGAAAAATGTGTTTGAGTAAATTACTAATGAAAAAAAAGTTTACTACATTTTTTGAAAGTAAAAAAATTAATTTTAAATTATCTATTTAATTAAATTATCATAATACACTTATTAAACAGTAATATATAAATTTACAAAAAAAAAAAAAAGAAAGAAAAAGAACAAAAACTAAAAACAGTATAGTTATTCATATTTTAAATTAATTATGTATCATAAATTTATTTTCTCTCTGTTATTTTTTTTTCTTTTTCTCCATTCAGTTTCTAAAAAAATAAATTAAATTCAAAAAATTCATATAAAAAATGTATAAATATTTAAATATTTTGGTTTCTTTTTTAATTTTAAAATATGTATTTTTGTTTTGTTATTGTATAATAGAAAAAAATTATTTTAGTTCATTTTATACAAAAATTGAATAATTAAGCATATTTTATTTTTCTTTAATTCAACATAATTTGTAGTGAAGATGACTTTATGAGAAGCTAATTATTTTTTTTTTTTGTACATTTTGTTTTATAAATTTGTTGTAATACAAAAAATAATTACACAGTATTTAATGCTGTTTTATTTACACAATAATATGTGCAGTAAAGCCAAAGGGTATAAAGTAGAAGATTTTTTTACTTATTCGATCATTTATTGGAAAAATTTTGTTTTTTTTTTTTGTTTTCTTTTTTTTTTAAATAAAGTATACTGTACGTAGAAATTCTAAAGGACCTACATATAGATTATACTCCTATCTCTTCATGCTTTTGAATAACAATAGTTTTAATATTTTATGAAGTTCAGTTTTAATCAGAGAATACATTAATTTAATTTTCATTTAAAATCATTTTTTCTCTTTGAAATAATACCATTTTTTGAATCAGGTTTGAAGTATTTTAAACTTTACCAGGTTTAAAACAGAACTTTAAAAATAAAACCATAAAATAGGAACGTACACACTTTATATGTTCCTATGTTTAAAAAGAAGAAATAATACTATAAATTAAAAATTAGTAAATTAATTAAAATGATTTAAAATAAATTAAAATGAAATAAAAATTTTTAATTAAATTGAATTTTGAAATAAAATTTTAATATTCGATTCCATTTCATATTTAAAAAGTGAAAGTGTGTCTTTGAGAGTAGAAGTTTTTGGTTCTTCTTTTATTTTATTTTTAGAATAATAAAAATAAATATCATATTTCTTTCTTTAAAGTTATAAAAAATTAGAAATTAAAAATATTTAAAAAAATTAATATTTTAATTTCGTGTAGATAATGGAGTTCTTTAAATTGTTACTTTTTTTTTCATTTTAGTTTTCTTTTTTGATTAAAATAATAATGTAAATAAAAGAAAAAAAAATGCAAAGTAAAGATA